>OZ010601.1:90146094-90183594 GCA_963932145.1 Acanthosepion lycidas
ATTAATATTAATAATGCTATAGGCTACATTAAAAGAAAATGAACTTTAAAAATGACCATATGTACTCGAGTATTGTGAGAGTGTTTTATGATCTTATTTTTATGCAAAAAATAGGTGGTTGTATCATACACAGGTAATTTATTTTGGATGGCCTAAAATTCATGCTGAATAATTCAGGGTTTGCACAATAAATGAAATCGGCTTATACACAAGTACATATAGTAAGCGTTAAAAGAAATTTAATGAATAAATGAGCAAATAAAATACATAATAATTACTTATAAAAAAATCAATGCCGATAGCATTATTAACCTGGCTTCATTTAAGAGGCAAAAAAATTATATCATTTTGCATTCTCCATAATTTATCTTAGCTTACACAGTCAGCTTTTAATCAATTTTAGAGTATTGCCTAATTCAAAATTTAAAAAATCAACAATATTTTTTGTCCACGTTATTTCTGCATATAAATACAGGTTCGTAAATAAAATGTTTGTACTTGCTTTGATAAAGATTCTTAAGAAACAGGAAGCATTGGCATAAAGAGTTTTCACCTTGTCTTTTCTTTTCTTTTCTATATATATATATATATATATATATATATATATGATATGCAAATTGTTTAAAATAATTCTATTTTCTTTTTTGTTACTGTTGAAATTTTCCAGGATTATTTTCTGAGAGCGATGGAATTTTCTGGATAATCTTTCTCTTCTGGATCATTTACAATTTGGGAAAAAGATAAGACTTTTTTGGATAAAAAATGTCATTTTGATTTAAACCAAAAAAAACAAAAAAAAAAAACAAAGTTTGTTTTCAACATTTTTCAAGACAAAAAAAAACAGAAACACAGGAAATAAAATTACAGGTTATACTTGGATACACAAAATATTCACATTACAACCAGATGCCCTCTCTGTTGCAAGAACTGTTAATCTAGAAAAAGAGGCATTATATTTTCTTATTACAAAATACAGAATTTTATTCATATATATATATATATATATATATATATATATATATATATATATATATATATATATATATATATATATACTGACTGTTTTAGTCAAAGTCTTGAAGTATTTCAGTTGTCTTGTTTCCTGATCTGCTCACAGGAATTGCTACCACTTAAAACGTCGAGTGTATGCAAGTACAATGGATTATTTTTGTTAGCAAAAGAACTTTTTTTTTCTTTGAAGAGAAAAAAATGTCATATTCTGGGAATGAAGCTTTTTCTACTCGTATTGAAAAGGTAATTCTTTATTTTTAGATAATTCTTTTTGGATCAATGTTCAGGTAATGTCATATTGGGGGGAAAAAACATTTTGTACGCATACTATGATACACCTTAGGTTATTAAAGTCATAAAAGAAAGAAACATGACAGTGTTAGGTTGATGAAAATCTCATGTTTAAAAATCCATCTATTTTACTGACTATTGTGACATGTTTATAATTATTGAACCAGGGACAAGTTACATGAAGCCCCAACTATTATATATTTGAATGAGACAGTGATTTTCAAATTTAGTTTTCAATAGGTAACATAGTTTTTGTAGGATAATAAATATGTGTATGGCAGAATGATTTAACAAGCAAAATAACAAATATTGCTGTTGAGGCAAAAAGAAAAGTAGACCAGAATTCTTCATATTGCTGATGTAGAGGATCAAGGCAGAATGTCTCTTTGTGGGCAAGGGAAGTGACTTGAAGGAAGGAAAGAGTCTGTAGGGTCTGCAGTTGATGCATATATCAGATCGGTTGACTGAGTTCATCAGTGGTGATGTTGACAGCTTACCTGTTTGCAGAAACTGCCTACTGCATCTTGAGCAGCATTCTTAAAAACAGATCAGGTGGATGATGACTCATGTTTTTTCATGTTTTTTGCTTTAGCAGCAAAGTTTGTGATTGACTCCTTTTATATTGTATTTTATATAGTTGGTTGCTGGGGTGGGGTGATTTGCTTTGTGAGCCAGATGTGATGCACGTAGCCTGTTCACAAAGAGTGACATTTTTTTTTAGCGTACACATCCAGCAACAGGTTTTGATGTAGAGTGAATGAGAAAAAGATTTACTTTGAAGAAGTGTATAACAAGGAACAGATCTTTAATATATGTCATCAGTAAAATTACAGAAAACATATCTTGAAATACTCGAGTAAATTTATTCAATAAAATCACTATTGGCTTCAACCATGGCCTCCATATGACTTCAGAATCTCCTGCAACTCTTCTGGATGGTCTCCTTGTATAAGTTGGTGAATTCTGTCATAATCCTTGCCTTCAGTTCATCTTTGGTGTTACAAGGAGTTTTTTTGACTCTCGCTCAACTGCGACCCACGCATAATCAAGAGGGTTGCAATCTGTCTCTATTAGTTGCTGTTCAAAATATAAACTAAAAAGTTAAATCCGCCAAGAGAATGATGATTTCAAATTCCATTTTAAACTCAATAACTTCATTAATATACAGGGTGCGATGGATAAATTGTCATCCAAATTACACAAAAATGAAAATAACACTGACATCTCATTTTAACAGATATATTTACCCAAATTACACAAAAATATCTTGAAATATTAAAAAATAAATTTAAACAATAACATCGCCATTGGTTTCAACCATAGCCTCCAAATGACTTTGGTATCTTCTACAACTCTTCTGGATGGTCTCCTTGTATAAGTTGGTGAATGCTGTCATAATCCTTGCCTTCAGTTCATCTTTGGTGTTACAAGGAAGTTTGATAGTCTCCCAACTGTGCCCCACACATAATAGTCAAGGGGATTACAGTCTGGGGAGTTAGATGGCCAGATGTAAGGGGTGATGTAGTTGCAGAAATTGTCATGACTTGGCTTTCATGCTTATTTAGCATAGAGCAAATTCCTGCTGCCAGACATAGGGTCTTCCAGTAGCTACCCTTTTGACTCAGGGTAGCACTACCTTCTCAAGGTACTTGATGTAGGCCTAAGTCTGAGGCCCTTTGGAAAGATGAATGGAGGCATAAAGTCACAATCAATAGTGATCACTGCAAACACCTTCGTAATCACCATTAGACTTATCCAACTCTTTCCAAATCCTCTGAACTCTCCCCTCAGATTGACACCTAAACACTCTGGAATGTTGGTATTGGAGCTTCCAGTGTGGATGCCAAGCCTTACAGCATACAATTTCCAAATTTCTGACAGAATGAATTGCATCATGGTGCTTTTTTCATACAGATGGTGCCCAGCTGACTCTACTATACTGTGCATTTGATAAAATCAAAAGCAAACAATGCGCATGTGTGAAAAGAAAATATAAAATGGCGACAATTTAGCCATTGCACTCTAGATGAAATAAGCTTTTGAGTAAAGGTTTGTATATAATGAAAATATTTTCATAAGCCCTTCTGTATAATAATAATAATATTGTGCAGTCCTAGATGGTATACCTGTTGAAGATAGAATTTATGTTAATAGCAATATTCACCAATTCTTTACAAGGAAACATTTTGCATTCATTGATCGAACATCTGGTACTGCTTTTGGCTGAAATTTATCAAATCTTTGTCATTAAACAATTTAAAAAAAAAAGGTTTCTGAAGTCCAGTAGCTGTTATTGCTCATACAAGTATTGATGGGAGTTTCCTTCCTAACCTTTCATTTGAACATCATATGGAACATCAACATGTTGATTATGTTATTATTTTCTCTTCAAGTTGCGTAGTAATAATGAAATAATGAAAATTACTGTTGTTTACATTTCAGTATGAAACTGAAGCTAGTAGATATTGATTTGGATAAGTCCCAACAAGAAAAGTGCATTTCTTAAATAAATCAAACATGGCCTCTGTAGATGAATTGATAAAGGTATATTTCAGATAGAGAAGTAGTTTAACTGATAAAATCTAGTTCAGTTGTTACTTGATGTAATGGAATAACCTGTCACCCCCATGAGTGACTACACTATAGGTAGTAATTACCTATAGGTATCTGTAAGTCAACAGACTACAGAGACTAGCTGGGCTCTGTTGAGTATGACTCAGACTTACGCAAGAACTACCGACCTTCCAATAGTAGCACTCACTACTGGATTGACTTGTGATGACCTTGTACATAACTGTTACCTTTATTCTTATTGTACTGTTTTTTTTACAATAAACCTTTACTTATTTTATCCACCTTGTTTTTCAAGTATATATTCCTATTAGTACGGAATATAACATTACTAATTTAACTGTCCATCTATATTTCTGAGGTGTGGTGTTATGTACACTATTTACATTATTTGGACTATTGTCCTCATCTTTGTTGCCATATTTATCACAATGTGCCAGAGAAAAGTGATAACAACAACAAAAATTGCAATTTGAGCTCTGGTAAAAAACATGCAATGATAACAGCAAAAATTGCAATATGAGCACAGATAAAAAAAAAAGATGCTGAAGACATTAGGTTTATAATTCATTCACAGATATCCTCAAGGACACATGGCACAGTGGATAAAGGCGTTAGTTTGATCCAGTGACAGAGTGTGAGTTCAATACCTGGTTACGGCAGTGGAGAACTTAGAAAGGGAAATTAACAGGAGATAACTGATAACTGACATCCATTAAAAAGATGGCATGTGGAACTAGAACAGTCTACCTCAGTGAGCAAAATAAAGTTCAACATTTCAACCACCTGAAGAAGGCTGGAGCATACAACGGGCAAAACATTGTGATAAATATGGCAACAAAGATGAGGACAATAGTCTGAATAATGTAAATAGTGTACTAATTGTGCTGTTTAAGAAAAATAAGAAAATAGGGATACTAAGTAAGATACGGGTACATACTAAAAATAATGCTTACACTAATAAGAAATAATGTCTAATTACTAATGGTGTGTATAAAATGAAAATACTTTTGCTACACTCAATAAAATTTTAGTCCATCTGATTTAGTATTTGTTATCTGCCATTTTTGCAGCGTCAAAATCATATTAGATATGATTATTATTTTACTTTCGCAATATGTCAGTTGTCTGAACATTGATCAATTTGTATTTTGAATTTTTGTTTTTGCTTATTTTTTGTTTTCTGTTGTATTTGTGAGATAATGACCGTATATATCTTGAGTTAAAGAAGGAAAGAAAATAATGACTGCAAAACTTTCTAGATTTGTTTCTTATAATACATTATATCCCATAATTCTTCATTCACAAATGACTCTTTGTCACAGTGAAGCAAAAAATTGTTTTCTTCTTTTTAGATGGATCAATATTTAATTAACAAACAAGCAATTGTGGTTATTTTTCAAAATTTAATTTTTTTATTCACATTCTCATTTGAAGCACTTTGATGAAAAGTGATTGTATTTTTTAATGTTATGTAGAGGAATGCAGTGGAAATGTTGGTGTGTCTTGCTATAATCTAAGTGGCATGGTCGGTCCCAGTTATGAAGGTTAGACATGGCAGTACCAAAGAATGTAGTTTGTTTGAGCCCTTTCCATGGAAGTAGTGATTGAGCAGTGAGAGTCTTGCCACATCCCTTCTGTGAGAGAGAAAGCGGAAAATAATTTGTTACCTATAAGAACTTGAAGACGTTTTTGGACTCTGTCAAGACTGGAGATTGGGGACTTGGCAGCTCCTGCTCAAATATGACGACAGTACTTCCTTTTAGGCCTGATCTGGTTCTTGTAAAGGTAGAAGCTAGCATACGGATTCAAAGCACTTATGAGAGCAGTACAGGGAGCCAACCATTTTTCCTGCATTTTTGCTAAGGATCGTATATAGGAGTTCTCACTTGAGATCAGGTGTGAGTTTAAGGTTCAGTACTCTCTCAAGATATGGAGCCTCCCCAAGGGGATATCCATTCAACGAGACTGGGCCGAGTGTCTGTTTCACAACTCCACAGTACATTGTTTCAACTTTTCTATCCTTTTGCCTAATGTTATCAGCTGGTTATGTTAGCTAGATGCATAAAAATGTTAACTTCTGAATGGCAATACACCTGAACAAACTACCAATGATAATGTTCTGAAGAAGTAAGAATAATCCACTGAAACCAAAAAGACGTTTCTTATTTGATCATACATTGTTTAATAAGAAATAATTTCAGTTACTCAATTTAAGGTTTTAAAGGTGTGAAGCTGTATTTGAATTTTTAGGGTAAAAATGTGATGTAATAGAATAACCTGTCACCTCCATGAGTGACTACACTACAGGTAGTAACTCCCTATAAGTATCTGTAAGGCAACAGACTACAGAGTCTAGCTGAAATCTTTTCAGCTATACGGTTGAACTCTCTGCCTTCAGGCAGAAAGGAACCCGGACAAGGCTATGCCAAAGAGCAGAGTCTTGTTCGGAGAGGTAGACAAACCCTATCCTGTTTATGTGGGTTCTACGGGGAATTTTTGACCGAGCCTAAGGGCTCAGATATCCCATGTTAGACTCAGCCTTGTGTCACAACTACCCTCGTGGGTGGGGTGCTAGTAAATACCGTCTAGCTGAAATCTTTTTCAGCTGTGCTGGTTGAACTGTCCCTCTCTGAGCAGAAAGGATCCCCAGATGAGGCTATGCTTAAGGGCAGAGTCTCGACTCGGGGGAAACAGCTACTCGACCCTGTATTGTTGGGATCTGTTGAATATAAGTCAGACTTACATGAGAACTACTGACCTTCCAATAGTAGCACTCACTACTAGATTGACTTGCGACAACTTTGTGCATAACTGTTAGCTTTATTCTTATTGTACTCGGTTTTACAATAAATCTTTACTTATTTTATCCACTGTGTTTTTCAAGTATATATTCCTATTAGCACAGAATATAACAAAAAGAAAATTATTAAATTGATGATCAATTAAAATGCCTTGCATATTTAAATAACCTGATTTCTCTACTCAGGTTTTTAATTGAATACCTCTGTTAAAAGAAGCCAATAATTAATGTCTTTGTCTTTGTTTTAAAGATGAGGATTTGAAAATTATTTAATGCTACTTTGTCTTCAGATACAGAAGAGGCGATAAAAGAATAGCCTTATTGCTCTCTGTTCATTAATACAAATATTATGCAAGTCTATATAGACAAATCCTGTGGTGAACTGGCCAGAGTGTCAGCTTGCCTGATGGCTAGTCCCCCATATCATATAGAAATGCAATATCAAACAAACACAGGCAACTGTTTTTGTAATAAAAAGGAATAAGAACTTTATAACATCATCTGCACATTATCAGTTACTCAAGTCCAATGTGAGAGGACATTTTCAAAGCTAAACATCATAAAGACAAGGTTAAGAAATTCACTATTTGAGGAGAATTTAGAATCATACATGTTATTATTTATTGAAAAAGGAATTGTTAGATGAATTAGACGCAGAAGCAATTATTGACAGATTTGAACAATCATGAATTGAACACCAATGAATACTCTTAATATAGTGGACTGCATAAAATGCTATATTCTGCTTTTGAACTATCTGTTAATGTGTAAATTGTATGGTAAATTGTTGTAAAATATCAACAACATAGTTAAAATTAAAAAAAAAAAATTATAACATTCTATATTTACATTTGGTATCTACTGCCAGTAATATATATATATATATATATATATACGCACACATATACACTCCATATACAGTGTAGATATTTTTTTTCCATGAAAATTTTAATTGTACCCTTTTTTCCATATATATTTTTTGAAAATTTTATTTATTCATCATGAAACTTAAATGAAAGCATTGTAGTTGTGGGTGGGTACCCTTTATCTTCTGACAACCAATAATTTTAGATCCTTAATCGCTACACTCTTCCTAGGACTGCAGTATATTAGATATAAGAAGTTGTTAGTATAGAAAAAGCCCTTCTTCTCCATCTATCTGCAAACATCTTTGTCTTTGATGACTTTAATGTTCACCACGACATGTGACTGAAACATTCTAAATGGACTGATGTTGCCAGTATACAGACATTAAATTTCTCCATTGCCCAATCACTAGCTCAAATTGTGGCCTTCCCTACCTGTTTTCCAAGCAAAAATGAGCAACAGACATCTCTACTTGATTTATTTCTCACCTCCTCTCCTTAAGAGCATTGCAACACTGCCTTCTTGATTCCTTTGTATCCATTGATATTTCGTTTCAGTAATCCATTAAACAGGAACACCCTATCCGTAAGACCTCTTTCTATTACCAGCATGTTGATTGGGTTTCACTCTGTGATTTTCTTTGTGAGGCCTCTTAGACTGATGTCTTCACAATTCAAAATTGCTCCATTGAGGTTTCTTTCTGGGTCAAAGCTGGCATGGATGCTTTCTCAGAAATACCATATGAAACCTCAGTCCTCTTCATGGTTCACACTAGCATGCTCAGCTTCTGTAGCACACTTGAACCATTATTTTCAGCTATACCAGCATAACATCTCTTACCACAACATGTGCCTATTCATTACTGTTTGTAATAAATGTAAGCAAGTCCTTGAAAGAGCTAAGTCTCTGTTTGTCAAGATAATGAGGCACCACATAGCTTCCAATGACTTTGGCTCTTGTGATTACTGGCAGCTCTGTAATAGGGCATTAAATAAATGCAAGGTTGCCATTCCTCCCCTCCTCAATCTTTTTGAGGGGTTATCTTCCTCTGCTGATAAAGCTGCATGCTAGGCCCATAAATTCTCCTTAAACTCTACCCTTGACTCATCTGGAGTATCCCTCCCTAACTTCCCACTTAGAACTGAATCTTTGTTGAGTGATATGCATATAACCCCTTTCATGGCTTCAGCTATCATCTCTAACCTTGATCCCCACAAAGCATGTGGACCCAATGGTATCCCTGTAATAGTCATTAAGAAGTAGGCTTCTGAACTGGCTCCTGTTCTCTCTAAACTATATAATAAATACCTCACTGCCTCCTAGCTTGATGGAAGTCATCGTCTGTTCCAAATTTTAAGAAATCTGGTGAACCATATGACCCTTCCAACTATTGGCATATTAGACTTCTACCACTTTTGGAGAAACTCCTAGAGGCCCTAATCAGTTGGTTCAGCATCTCTCATCAAATGGCCTTTATTCAGACTAGCAATATGACTTTCATTTCTTTAGGTCAGTTGCTGATGTACTGACAATAATTATGGAAAGAGTCTATCTAGATAAAAATGGTGAAGCCAGGGCTGTAGCTTTGGACATCTTGAAAGCCTTTGACAGGGTTTGGCATACAGGTCAGTTATGGTGTCTCCAGACACATTTTTGAACTGATTCAGTCTTTCCTATCAAATCATGAAATTAATGTTATCCTGAATGGCCACTCATCTACATCATTTCGTACCATATATATACATACACAGGGTATTCCTAAAGTCAGAACACATAGTTTCATCTGTTCTATATATATTTCTGTCAGTTTTTTTCTGTCTTTCTATCTTCTCTCAGCCTGTGCATATCTCTCTTAGTCTAAGTTTGTTCATATCTACCTATATTAACTCTTACCTTTCGTATATCACATATTACTTGATATCATTGTGAACATTCTTCTTCTGAGAGAAATTCTAGAATTCAACATTTTACAGTTTATCTTCTTTTCCAAAACTAAGAAAAACTTGTCTTAAACATCTACTACATATCTTTTTCTTTTTTTTAATTCTTCCCTTTTTTCATGTCTTACTCAAAAGTAAATTCTGAGTTTGTTTGACTGGCATCAACACTTCAACGTATTTTGGTCTTTCCTCCCAGTCCTTATCTAAATAGGGTGGCAGGCTTAGATTCTGAATTCGTATCAAATGAATGGACCTGAAAACTGGTCTTTTTGCTAAATTCTTTTTAAAAATATTAATTTATTTTTGTGGTTGTCAAGAAAAGAAAATAAAAGATTGTCAATTTATAGTAGCAATAAATTTCATGCAATAGATTTCTTCTGTCCCTTGAACGCAACACTTGCAGCCAAATCACAGTTCAAACGATAGTCCGTTGTAACAGTCCAACAGGCAATATAGAATTGACAAAATGGGGTCACACATCCAACCTTCACTTCTCATCAGCAAAAACGCATGTTTGTCCACCAAGAAAATCCAAATCTACCACATCAGCAAAAAACAACGACTTTTGTTCACTGAAAGATCTTTCTGATTGGTCGTGCCATTCAGGGGAGGGAAGAACATTAGCACAGATTCTGGTCCTTAATGTAGATTTTTGCTGACTACTTTTTGGTAATTTTTCTTAGGCAGATCATACACAAAACACAAAGTCTTTTTTGAGGTAGCTGATTATCTCTTTCACTATAAATTTTTTTTATGAAGAATCTTAAGTACATTTTCTATGTTTTGTTCTGAGTTTTACATCATTTATAAATCGCTGTTTAATGTTAGATTTTATGATTTAAATGTGATTTTAGTTTTAGACATTGTTCTGATGACCTTTTGTTATGGTCCGGTTCCTTGTACCACGTTGATAGTCCAAGGTAGAACCAATAAAGAAGAACTCTAACGCAGGTATGGAATAACACATATATATTACAAACAGGAATATATACACAGAAGTAGAAGTGTTAGTAGGAACAATCAGGTTTAGTAGAGAGAACAATGTAGTCTCAACTAGTATCACTATTCCAATGTCTTGCAGTAATTGTCTGAATGCGACTCTGTTTCGGACTGCCTCTGACTCGACTCTTGACTTGACTTGAACTACTGACTCCTTGCCTACTCCTGAGGCACAGTATTTATTAAGTATGGAATCGTCCATTATTATTATTATGGGTAAGATGCCATAACACCTTTCAAAATGAAATAATAACAGTTTGGTTTCATTGTTTCTGAGTTAACTCCTTTTATGATGGGACAGATTGGCAATAGCATTATTATTAGGTTGTTGCAAAAATAATGTCGTTTTCTCACATAGTAACATATGTGAGAAAACGACATTATTTTTGCAACAACCTAATAACATAAATTCTCATGCTTTTTTAAATCTGAAAGATTCATAAAAATGTCTATATATTTATGCTTTTATATCCTTGTAAATAATTCCAATGCATACTGAACTGTTAAGTAATATCAGTCCTCCTATATCAATACTGAACAGTCTAGTCCCTGATGAAGAAGAGACCTGGAACAGAAATGTGGTTCTACAGAAGGATGCTGAGAATACCATATACAGAAAAAGTCAGCAATGATAAAATTTTAGAGAAAATAGAAATAAAGAGAATATTAATACTTAACTTCAGGAAGAGATAGTTGATATTTCTAGGGCACATAATGAGGAAAGAGGGCTTAGAAAATTTGATACTCACAGGACAGATTGAAAGCAAGAGGGACAGAGGAGTGTAACCTACCTAACAAGATTGAGTAAATGGATGGCTTAGTAGGGATAACAAAAAGATGAAATTTATTAAATGCTGCAAAGGATAGGAAATTTTGGAGAGCCATGATCACAAATATCTTGATGATACACAGCACATAGAAGAAGATAGAAGATACTTATGAGTTAATGACCTAATTTCCTTGAAGAAAGATTAGATTACCATATAACGAAAAATGACATCAGTACTGGACAATCTCGTTACTGATGAAGAAGAGTCTTGGAACAGAAGTGTGGTTCTACAGAAGGATGCTGAGACTACTATAAATTAAAATGACATTGGCAAAGTTCAAGATTTAAATTCAGGAAAAATGTTGTCCACTAAAGCTGGACTCTCTAGCTTTGAATGACAACCGACTTAAGAGAAGGATGACTTTGAATTACAAATGGCTTCATCTCTCTTTCGCCCTCTGTCATTGATTTGTCACATATATCTGCATGTACACATCCTGGTTATGATGATAAACTATATCCGGCAGCAAGGCCTCTCTGACTGGGATGTTTTGAGGAGCATGGAACCACCTCTTAAATGCTGTTGTTTCAAGGTCCACCCTGACCCGAAGTGGTAGCATGTTAGGGTCCCAGTTATGGGTAAATAGCTAATCACCAAACTGAGGTCAAAACACCATGAATGTATAAAAAACACATAGAAGAAGATAGAAAATGGTTTTCAGTGAATGACCTAATTTCCTTGAAGTAGGATTAGATTACGATATGAAGAAAAATGACATTGGTGAAGTTCATCATTTAAACTCAGGAAAAATGTTGGGCATTTTGAGTTTAAGTAATGTTGAGAGTGTATTTATTTTTTTAAAGACACTAAAGAATGTCATTTATTTTTAACCATTTTCAGTTGTTTGAACTCTAGATCATAAAGCAGGGGTGGTCAAAACAAGGCTTGTGAACCACATGCGACACTTTGACCCTTAATATGCTGCAGCTTGTGAAAATCTGTTGGCTGAGCTCCTTTTTTTTTATAACAGTTAATATAAAAGGTAAATAAGAAAAAAATCAAGCTTTATAGCTCTTTATTGGGTATGAACCAAGACCCCAATATTGTATGGTGGCTCTTACACTAAGCAGGTCTGGCCACCTTTGCTTTAAAGCATACTGCTCACAAAAAGTAGCAGCATATTTCCATGCTACATTTTGTTTACATGTTCTGTTCAAATTTTCTGAGCTTTTAAATAGTATGTAATATCATGTGTTCCATACAAACATCATAGCAAAATCAGCTGTGGTGCATCTAGAATAACATAGCCTATCTCTTTTCAGGCTGGTTTTATTTCTCTGAGATGGGTTGCCATCTTCAGGCACCAGAGCTTAATGTCCTACTATTTAATTCAGAGCAATAAAAATGTTTTACAGAAAACAGAAGCGAAAAGGGACACTTAGAATCAGCTGAAGAGACAGTTGAAATTTCTAGGACACATAATGAGGAAAGTGGGCTTGGAAAATTTGACACTCACAGGATAAGATGCATAGAAGAAGACAGTGCATAATGTACCTAATGAATTTGATAGAACAGGGATTAGGAGAGATAGCAAAAACACAAACCTTATGAAGAACCACAAAGGACAGGAAATTGTGGAGAGACATGATTGCCCACGTCCTGAAGGGACACGGCACATGAGAGAAGACTTTTTAAAAGATGAATGTGTGTGTTTAGCATAAAGGTTATCAGCATAGAAAGTGAAATTGATGAACTGAGTTCAAATCCTAGCTTAGGCTGATGCATTCACTCTTACACAAATGCATTTGAGAAAGGCCGGGATTCATTTCTTTTCTCCCAGGTTATGGCTGAAATATCAAGGCAGACTGGACTCTCTAGCTTTGAATGGCAACCAGCATAAAAGAAGGATAACTTTGAATTACAAATGGCTTCATCTCTCTTTCTCCCTCTGTCATCTATTTGTCACATAAATCTGCATGTACACATCCTGGGTATGATGATAAACTACATCTGACATTGATTGGGAGGTTTTGAGCAGCATAGAACCACTTCTTAATTGCTCTTGTTCCTAGGTCCAGCCTAACCCAGGGTGGTACCATCTGTTAGGGTCCCAGTTATGGGTAAATAACTAACCACCAAACTGAGATCAAAACACCATGAAAGTATAAAAATCCCAGCAATACATTTTCATAGGTAAAAAAATTACCAACAATATATTTTTTGTAAAAGAAATTATTAATACTCTCAAGAAAATTAAATTTCGCTGTTAAACGACCCAGAAGGAGTTGATATGCTGCTAAACAAACAAAATTAAAGTATTATTTTTTTAAATGAAATTTTGGTCAAAACTCATTATCATGAGCAAGTAATGCATTTAACGTGTTGTTTTGTAAAATATCCCTCGTCTGTTCATATAATCTTCCACTGAAATTCCTTGAGTTTTCTTTAATGCACTCCTTGTAGCAACTACCCATGTCCATTTATTGATTCTAGTCCATGTAATTAGCAAATTCCATGGATCAGGTTTTTGTTGGATTGTTTGCCTTCTCCTGAAAAAGGTCAATTATTTTCTGACAAAAAAATTTTTTGGATATCCATTCTAAATGAGAATGAATTCCAAATAATTACCTTCCAAAATTATCAAGAAAAAGAAAAACTACTTTTCTTATCTGATTTATATTTCATCTTACAATTATTTCATTTCTCGTACATATGAAAAAAAAGAAGAGAAGACATAAACTGTATGACTTTTACCAATAAATTATTTTATTTTTATATGTTATTTATTATTGCATTTACTATTTTACCAATATATTCCTCTTGCTGATAATGTGATAGAAAATGTGTTTACAGAACAATTTTAATTGGATCTTTTGATGTCTCTGACATCAATCAATCTTCTTTTATATCATTAATCTTACTTTTTTTAAAGATGTCATGTTCCTTCAGGTCATACATGGTTATAGCTCGCCATAGCTTTCATTTTCTTTATCTGTAAATTATCATGACTTTTTAATGAAGTAATTTCCTTTTGCTTTAAATTCAACATTGTCCTTTTCCTAGACTGGCTACCATCCAAGATCCTAGTCATCTCTGCTATTTAACCCATTGTTAGGGAGAAAAATGTTCATGCACTTTCCAAAGATATTAGTATAAAGTGAATCTTACACATTTAGACAGAACTTAAATATAGCTTGTCTTTTCTAATTTTTGCACTGTTAATCCTTATGCTACATACACATCTATTAACATCTGTTGATTAATAATGTGACTGTCCTGTAAGGATTTTTACCCTATTTCCTAGGGAGTCCTATAATTAATATACACAATACATTTTTGATTTTTGTATATTTTTACTTATTTAATGACCTACAGTACATGATTCTGTTGATTAGTGTATTTATATTTGTATTGGAGGAATATTACAAATTCCTTTTCTTCTTCTTCATGTGCTTTGTCCCTCCAGGATGTGGGCAATCATGGTTATTCCCAACTTCCTAACTCTTAACAATATTTGCTTCTTTGCTATCTCCTCCAATCCCTGTTCTGCCAACCATTTAAACAAACTAGTTAGGTTATTCATTGCTTTCCTCTATTCCTCTTGTCTTCAATATATCCTGTGGGTGCCAAATTTTCCAAGCGTTCTTTCTTCATTATGTGTCTTAGAAGTTTCAACTATCTTTTTTCTCAGTCTAAGTATGTGTCTTTTTTGTTTACATTTTCCTTAAACTTTGCTGTTGCCCACATATCTAGTCGATGGCATTCTCATCATCCTTCTGTAGAACCACATTTCTTTTGTTTCAAGTATCTTATTTATCTGTGAAGAGATTATCCAGGATTTTACTGCCATATAGGAGGACCAATATTACATAACAGTTTAGTACTTTTTTGTTTTTCTGTGAGCAATGACAGAAAATGGAAATAAAAAGGACACTTATACTTAAAATCATAAAGAGATAATTGATATTTCTTTGAGAACAGAGGGCTAAGAAAATTTGGCACTGATATGACATATTGAAGGCAAGAGGGACAGAGGAATACAGTGCATCTTGTGTAAATGGTTCACAGAATGGAGATTAGCAGATTGAAAAGAGACTATTTACTGAGAACTGCAAAGAACAGGTAATTGTGGAGAGCTATGATTGCCCACATCTTGAAGGGACACTGAAGAATAGGAGACTTGATTGGCAGTTAGATCTCATCATTTTACTATTGAAATTGTTATTGTAAGCATAAGTTCTATTATAAAGGTTTTTTTTTTCTTTAATACTTCATGCCTGTGGAACTCTCTTCTGACTTATTGCTTTCTTGTCAACTACAACTTTCAAAAATTTAAATTCAGTGTCAATCATCATCTTTTGTCTCCTTGAATCTTGTCCTTTTTTTTTCCCCCCATTTTCTCAGGTTCTTTCACACTCAGTAACCCCTTGCATCATTGTTGCCTTGCTTAGAGTGAAATGATTAAAAACAAAATTTGTTAGTAACATGTAAAATCTTTGAAAATATATTTTAAGAATTTATTCAAAACAGATTAAAAAAATATTCATATACTTTAACCTCCCATTAGATTTTTTTCATATTTAAAGAAAATATTGTCAAATATTTTCAATATAATAAATTTGCAATAATTTTTGTGATGTAACAATTCAGATTTATATACTCATTCTGTGAAATTGGTTCATTTATTTTTGCAGTTTTTCACCTGCACTCCTCTTTGGCTTTCATTGTGCATTTAACAGCTAGGAATCAATGATGAAAATACCAAAAAAATGAAGCTAGTCTGAAACATAAATTAATGTATGATAGTAACAGTACATATTTAAATTCAATCCACCAAGGTCATGGTCTACTGATCTGTTGTAATATTGACTCTCCTGTATGCCTGTCAGATCTGGGTACTCTACTGAAGAGACATCCACAAACTTGAAATATTCCATAAAATGAAACTTTGTGAAATCCTGCAGAATTCATGGCAAGCCTGGATTACAAATGAGCAACAAAGTTCCTCTGTGCAGAGATGGAGAGCCTAGAAAATATCATGATTTGCTGCTGACTTGATATATCAGGCAGCTTGCCCAAATGCCAGACTTTGGCTAACCCAAACAAATCCTCTTCTTGAAGCTCACATCTAGCAAGAGACCATGTGGAGTCCCATGTTATTGATTCAAGGATCAGATAGGAAACACCTTACTGAGGACAGAAATCAATCCGGTTAATTGGGAGATGGAAGCTGAAGAAGGAACCAATTGGAGAAGAGCAGTCCACATAAAAACATCCTATGAAAACACCAGAAGACTAATCAAAGAGATCCCAAAGAAAAGAGCTCTCCATACTCTGAACCATCTTACCCTACCAGTGTTGTGGGTGGTGATTTCGTCCTTCACTTGACCAGTGGCTGTAAAATTGGTGCCAAGATTTTTGAAGCTTTCAACCTCTTCCACAGCTTCACCATTGAGGGTTACAGCCACTCGATCAGGTAGGGGGTAGTTCGCAGAGAGAATTTTCATCTTGGAAGCGTTAATTTTCATCACCACCATTTTGGCCATGTGACTGACCTCGTCAAGTGCATGCAGTGTAGAACTCGCTAAGGATTACAACATCGTTGGCATAATCGAGAATGGTGATGGAGCAGTCATGGCCAACTCTGACATCCGTGAGGCCAACCATGCTATTCTCCAGGATCCAGTCAATAATGTAGTCGAACTTGATTGGGGGAGAGAACACATCCTTGGCGGACGCCTGTTCAGACGATGAAGGAATCAGATTCTTCCCCGTAGTAGGCCTTGATGTGGTTGAGAAGCTTGGACGGGAAGCCATCATGACGCATGATGTTCCAGAGGCTTCTGCAATCCACTGAGTCGAATGCTGCGGTGAAATCAATGAAGCAAATGATAGTAGATTGCTGATAAGCCCATCGCTGTTCGAGAATTCGCCTGAGGGAAAAAATTGGTCTATGCATCCTCTGCCTGCTTGGTTAGGATGGGTTCATATAAATTTGGCTAGAGCTACCTTTGTTCATCTTCAAAAATGACTTTGGTCTCGCCAGGAGATAAGACGATACACGAAGTTGCGAATTTACAAAGCTATGGTCAGAACAATTCTTCTCTATGGTTGTGAGACCTGGCCACTGCGCAGAGAGGATCTAAATAAGCTTGAGGTCTTTGATCACTACTGTCTCCACTGTATTCTGCGCGTGTGCCTCTCTGACCGGATCTTCAACTCATCCATCCAGGCCTGGAAGAAACTCTGCTTAACAGGAGACTGTGGTGGTTCGGCCATGTGCTGCGGTGGCCTGGTGATGAGTTCGTCCGTAAACTGGTGGTGCCAAATGCACCCACTGGTTGGAGGAAGTGCCGAGGTGGTCAACTCAAGATGTGGCTCGCAACGGTCAAAGCAGATATGGAACTCATGTCCGGTCCTCGTGTTTTTGGGGTCTGATGCTGGAATCGCAAATGGCTCGATCATGTCGCCGATTCTGCTGCCGATCAACAGGGGTGGATGGCCTTGACTCACGATGCAGTTAATTCAATTGGAGCTGGCTCAACCCACCCCAGGTGAATGCCATTACAAGACAAGAAGAAGACCAGTGTTGTGGCTGTGGACATCTCTTCAAATCCAAATTAGAACTCATTTTGCACAGAAAGAAATGTCGATGAGTACTCCAATGGTTGGCAATAAATCTGTCAACAACGGCGATGACAGCTTAAATTTTTTGTTCAGAAAAAAGTGGAAGTTACAGCAATCAAAATGTACAAAAGACAACAGAGGAAAGGAAACTGAAGAGAATCAATGTGTAGTAGTAATGACACGTTATCTCTGAAATTCAGATTGAAAAAAAGTTCAGAGGCTACTGTTGCCAAAATATTATATGCCCTTGGTTTGAAATATCAATGTATACCAACATATTGTCTTAGAGATTCAGACAAAAATTGGATTTATACATTGTTTGAAGAAGCAGACACACACTGAAATTAACTGCCAAAAAAAACAAAAGAACAAAACAAAACATGGTGTAATTTTTCTGAAATAGCTAGCTTTTTAATTCACCTCATCAAAGAGGATTATTGATAGATTCTAGAATGTTAAACTTTAAAATAGAATTAACACTGAAAAAAATAAGGTAAAACAATTTATAAGTAGACTTTATTTGCCATCTCACAGGAAAAAGCTAAAGACAAAGAAAGAAATCAAAGTTTGTGTGAGACAGTAAGCTAATCGAGGTGAAGTTGGGTGACTCCAATGAGTAAAGAATGTCCTTCTGCTTATTTAGAGACTTTTGATGCTGACAAATAAAAAAAGATTCTCAGTTCTGAAAAGATAAATGTGCCATGCTTAGAATATTCAATATGAATGAGAAACTTGGCAGCTTAAAAGGGATTATGCCATCTGTTTCTTTGGGGTTTGGTACGTTTTGGCATAGCACATTTGGCATTACTGATTTGGCATCAGAAAAATAGTTGAACTATTTGGCACAGCCGTTTAGGCATCAGATTGTTTCGATGTCAATGTCTGACTGGAGGCAACACCCCTCTCCCCATAAGGATAAAAGCTTTGAAAACACCCAACTTTCAATTTGACTTTTTATTTAGGGAATTAAGGATCCTATTAAAACACTAATGGAATAATGTAAATTAAATTAAAAACTAAAATTAAAATGGAATAATGTAAATTAAAAGTAAGTTAAAAATATTACATGTCAAAAAAAAAGAACGACGAAGTACTAAACAAGAGGGAGAGAACATTTGACTATAACGACGAAGTAGTAATCTGATACATAATCGTCCCTCTGCCGAAAAATTCCTGTCAAATTGGCTCCACGGAATCAGCAAGGCCAAATAGGCTACACCGAAAGATCCCATTTTTTAGAACAGGTAATTTCAACATCTCTGTCTCTTCAAATCATATTTAGGTTTGGTACCATTAAGTAGAGAGGCAAAACATATCTACTCCTATAGAATAGATTTGTTCACCTGGTTCAAACTTCTCCCTGTTTTTTGTTTTTTTTAATAGGAATAAAGACTTACCCCTTGTTGTCTATTTAGTATTCAATTTCTGGTTCCTTGTAAAGTCCACTTCAAATCTATATTTCTGACAACTCCACCTAAACTCTGAAATTTTATTTACTAATGATGTTTTTTTCTTCTCAATAGGAGTAGATAGAATCACCTATCATCTGGTTCACGCTCTCCCTTATTTTTTGAACAGAATTTAAGGTTTATCCCTTGTTCCTTGTTTAGGATTAGGTTTCCAATTCCTTCTAAAGTTTTTTCACTCACTTTCACTCCCTGTAAACCCTTGCATTATCACTTTGCTTGGGGTGAAATGATTAAAAAAAAAAAAAATCTATAAAAATGGATTTTACTGATCTACAGATATATATTAATTTCACCTTTGTCTGATAGTTACACAAGAGTAGGGTGATTGACTAATTTCCCATCGTTTAAATAACTAAACCTGTTTATTTATTTTTTTGCCTTAAACACTCACAATTCATGCAACTATTTCAGCCACTAGGCAAATGATGAATGTTCTTGTTCATCAGTACTCTATTTTGTAAAATCTTCTTTTCTCTGACAAGGACACTTTTGGCATAGTTATAAGAAAACATTGTCTACTTTCTGTATGGGAATGTGAAATCTGGTGTCCTTTTTATATAAGTTTCTGAAAACATTGTCTACATTTTGTATGGGTATATGTAGATATGGTTTACTTTTCGTGTGGGAAAATGTGATATTTCCACACTTTCACAGAAATTGCTTATCACTTTTTGTTAAAATCTAAGTCCGAATAATCACTGGTTTTATCTCTAGATTCAAATCAGTAACAATACCTTCACTCTGCTCATTAGGGCTAGTCAAATGAATTCAACATTCAAAATATTGGTAACTGGTAGTTTAAAATAAGCTGAAGCGATATTTTTTAAATCCTAAACGCTTGAAATATTTTATTAAAAATATCAAAACATTTACCCATAAAATATTATTTCAGCTAATTAACATGGCAATTCAATTTGGACTTTTTTTTCTGAAAATTTCTTTTTTGCCTGAAACTTTCTTTTTTGCTTATACTTCTTTCGTTATCTTTTATGTTTTCAAATATTTCCTTCATTTTTTTCTCATTCATCTCTAAGTTTTCTTCTAAATGTCTCTTTCTCTGTCTTGTACTCTTTCTTTTCCTACCTTTGATGATTTTCATTCTTCTTCTTTCTCCTCTTCACTAACTCAGCATCTTTCTCCTCTTCTCTTTTTTCTTCTACATTTCTCCTCTTCTCTTTTTTCTTCCATCTTTCTCCTCTTCTCTTTTTTCTTCTACATTTCTCCTCTTCTCTTTTTTCTTCTACATTTCTCCTCTTCTCTTTTTTCTTCTACATTTCTCCTCTTCTCTTTTTTCTTCCATCTTTCTCCTCTTCTCTTTTTTCTTCTACATTTCTCCTCTTCTCTTTTTTCTTCCATCTTTCTCCTCTTCTCTTTTTTCTTCTACATTTCTCCTCTTCTCTTTTTTCTTCTACATTTCTCCTCTTCTCTTTTTTCTTCTACATTTCTCCTCTTCTCTTTTTTCTTCTACATTTCTCCTCTTCTCTTTTTTCTTCTACATTTCTCCTTTTCTCTTTTTTCTTCTACATTTCTCCTCTTCTCTTTTTTCTTCTACATTTCTCCTCTTCTCTTTTTTCTTCCACCTTTCTCTTTTCTTTTTCTTCCATCTTTCGCCTCTTTTTCTTCCATCTTTCTCCTTTTTTTTCTTCCATCTTTCTCCTTTTTTTTCTTTCATCTTTCTCCTTTTTTTTTCTTCCATCTTTCTCCTTTTTTTTTCTTTCATCTTTCTCCTTTTTTTTTCTTTCATCTTTCTCCTTTTTTTTTCTTTCATCTTTCTCCTTTTTTTTTCTTTCATCTTTCTCCTTTTTTTTTCTTTCATCTTTCTCCTTTTTTTTTCTTCCATCTTTCTCCTTTTTTTTTCTTTCATCTTTCTCCTTTTTTTTTCTTTCATCTTTCTCCTTTTTTTTTCTTTCATCTTTCTCCTTTTTTTTTCTTTCATCTTTCTCCTTTTTTTCTTTCATCTTTCTCCTTTTTTTTTTCTTTCATCTTTCTCCTTTTTTTCTTCCATCTTTCTTCTTTTTTTTCTCCCATCTTTCTCCTCTTCTCTATTTTCTTTCATATTTCTCCTCTTCCCTTTTTTCAATCTTTCTCCTCTTCCCTTTTTTCAATCTTTCTCCTCTTCCCTTTTTTCAATCTTTCTCCTCTTCCCTTTTTTCAATCTTTCTCCTCTTTTCTGTTTTTTCAATCTTTCTCCTCTTTTCATTTTCTTCCATCTTTCTCCTTTTTTTTTTTTACCTTCTTTCACCTTTTTCTTTAACCTTGTCTTCTTTCTTCTATTGTCACTTTATTTCTCCTCCTCACTTTTTCTATATTTTTTCTCTTTTCTTCTCCTTTGTTCTCATCCTTTTTCTTTCTGTTTTATTATTTTATGGAAACTAAAATATTTCAATTTTGATTCTCTTCATTAAAAAAAAAATAAGTATTGAACAAATCAAATAGTAATTTTAAAAATATGTACATAGTTTTCTGAAAAATAACAAAAATAACAAAATTCTTGGGCTGAAAATGTCAAGCAAATATGGAGGGAAGCTATAATTAGGTCGGAGAAAACAGAAATTTAAAGAAATTTTACAGCAGTTTTCTTGTATGATGTTTATTTTTTTTCTTACTTGTATAAACAATCTTCATGTTTTGATCTGTACATTCTAAAACGATATTTGGAGTTTTAAAGAAACAAAGATATTGCAATGATATTCAACTTGTTGAAAATTAAATATTTCTGCCCTGATATGTAGAAGAGTTAGTCTGCATGGTCAAATGTAAAATAAATAACAGAACTTCCCAACAAACTGAATAAAGTTTACAATAAGCAAAAAACAAGAGAAAGAAGAGGACAAAAAATAATATAAAGCAAGCAAATAATATATGCAAGGCAAATGAACAGTAATAAGGCAAAACAACAGTAAAAAAAAAAAATAAGTTCACAAACTAAGAATGTTGATTTTCCAAGAAGATTCGGAATGTATATTTATTCCTGATAAAATAAAGAAAATGTGGCGCAAAGCAGAAGTGGGCATGGGAAAAGGCTGGTCTTTCACTGACTATCCTAATTCTAGTTAACTACAATCATGACCCATTCTTTCACTACAATATGCTCAATCACCACAAGAACTTGTCCATCACCACCCAATCCTACATCTACCACAATACCACATATTAACAAGGGACCTACAAAAGACCCCATGATGTAAAAATTTATAACGTCTTTGTTTGGTATTTTTTCTTTTTTTTTTTTTTGTTAACAAAAATATATAAAAATTTATATAATAATGAAAATGAGGAGGGAAGGGAATGAACTTGAAAACAAAAGTAAAGAATGAAACAAAAACAGATGTTAGAAGGACCTGTCCACCCTTCAAAATAATGAGAATGGCCACTGTATTCTGCTGTTCATTAGAATCAAACAGTACATTCACTAATGGAGGGGAGAAGGAGAAATTAAACAGTGGAGTGGGGAGGGGGGAAAGAAAAGTCTGACCCAGCCGAGATGAAAAAAGGGGACAAAAACAAACTAGGGAATCTTGACATGGCTCATAACTAAAGAGAAAGCCAGATACAGGCCGGGAACAATAGTTATAAACATTAACTAGGTGTTATACTGGAACACACCTATTCTTTAGTTAATATTGCCTCCAGTCAAAGACATTGACATCGAAACAATCTGATGCCTAAACGGCTGTGCCAAATAGTCCTATAATAAGTAGGAGTAGTAATAGTGATGAGGGGTAGAGGGCTCAGCGAGAGTTGGTCAGTCAGTCGATGTCGGACGACTGTTAATCGGATATTAAAGTATCAGCCACCACAACTAGATTTCTCTGCGTCATTACCTATTATATCAAGTTCCTAACATTTTGTACGTCGAACCTATTTTAGGACTGACTTAGTACAAATACAAGCCTCCATTCTGAAACCACCACATAACACTAGGAAAACATAAAACAGTCTAACTCAACCAGGGTAGGGTTCACCCCCCCCCACTTTTATATTCATATTGCAACATTCCATCCATTCACAATGTCCATACCATCATTATTGCCAAGCTAGCAATGTGAGAAACATCATCTGCTTCACTCTGGAGAACAGGAGGAGGTACACATTGTCACAGGTGTATGTGAGATCAATGGACAAAAGCTGATCAGGAGCAATACAAGCCGTCAACTCGCAGACATAGACCCAGAAAGGGCGCAACTAAGGACAATGGTAGAAGGCGTGTGAAGCCATTTCTTCTAAACCAAGGTCATACTGATGAAAGTCAGGCAAATCCACCCAGCCCCTTCTGAAGGCTATGTCATTGAGAGGTAGCATGTTACGAATCAATTGCCAAGTAAGCGAAAATTCAGGGTTGCCGAGGTAGTTTGCCGCTGGCACCCAGGACCAGAAAGTCAGGACCCCCTCCACTAAATCACAATATAGCCTATGAGGCCATGAAAGGTCACTGGACTGAGGAAGAGACTTTAAGACTACCTGACACTCTTGCAAAAATTTTGATTGATTCCGACAATTATGATGGCACTAAGCCTTGGAAACAGAGAGAGTGCTGGTAATGCTAGGAAATGCATCCCTAACACTCTCTTCCAAAATTGAATCTTCTGTAAATGTGTGGCATAGGAACACCAAACTTGAAGCTTACCCTTGGCGTGATAAGTGCAGCATTCCCAACCCCTCATGGCACAGATGTTGGTCAACAGTCTCTCTACAGACCAGATGCTTGTGACCCCAAGACGATTGGAAATGATTGCAAAAGTTTTCTCCCTCTCCCTCTTATAGCCAAAAGATTACAAAATGCATGCTGGGATATTTTTCTTGGCCATAAAATAGGATGGCTTACATTTTGACATGATCTGCTTCACTACAAGACAGACCTATTATGTTCACTTGTCCAACCTTGCTTTTGTGTACAAACACCAACTCATAGTTTTTGAATTCTTTTTCTTACCAATTTTGATTTGCTTTAATTATATTACTTGTATGATTGTTGCTGTTTCATCCTTTTCGACTTTTTTCTTTTCATTGCAAACTTTATTAATGCAGTTTGTATTATTTATCTTGCATTTTGACAATGGTTTCCAACTCATCAAAGAATTGGGGTTGACATACAAAAGCAATTTAAAACATGCAAACATAGCTTTCTGATTTCAAGACAAGACAGACCGGGACTAAGTCAGATGAAACTGAGAACCGGACTATTTTATTGGTTTGGAAGAAATCCCAGCATATATTTGTCTGCTGTTGCTGCCTATATATTGAGGAGGGGCAAGTATTTTGCAGTCATTTCTTAACTGGAGATTGAAACCAACATAAATTAAATCAACAGTAATTTCTTAGTTTGTCATTGTCAGGAATTTAAAGTCGAGAAACAATCCAAATATTTTGGCTTGATTATTGCCGAAGAGGGCTCCAGAATAAAAAAGAAAATAATTTCAGGAGCACCAAAGACAGTGACAGTTGTCACAAAACTAGAAACAACCCCTGAAATGACAAGAACACCTGTCCGCAATTAAAGATCAAGGCTACTATGGGTATTGATTTTCTCAATGTTTTTGAACACCTGAGACTTTTGAACATTGACAACAAAATTACAGCAAAGAATCCAAGCATTAGAATTGTGATGCTACAGAACTGTCTGAGGCATCGTCTATGTAGACTGCTGGACAAATGATATCATGCAAGACATCATCAAACCAGAAAAAAGGCCTATTGGAAGACTTCATATTCACCATTACGAAGAGAAAGTTTAAATCTTTTAACTACCATCCTACAAGGTACGACATTAGGCAATAGAAGAAGCAGACAAGGGAAAATTGGCTGGCAACATCACTGAATGGTCTAGATGATCCTTTTTAGAGACTCAGACACTGGTATGCAACTGAGACACATGTAGGGAGCTGGTCAGGTATTCAGGTGTGCAGTGATGCTATGACCTCACCTAGTCATGGGATATGATGAGGATGCTTAATATACCTGCTAATATGATATTGTTTACTACTCTGGTTTATATTCTCTTTTCTTCAGTTATGCAGACTAGAAATGTGTTTCTTTTTGGTGGTGGGTGGGCAGGTTTCATTGTTGGTCTGCATGATCATAACTGGGAATGCCAATGCAAATCTCTTCAACCTTCACATATTCTTCTTGAGGCCATATTTTATCTTTTTCAGAGGCCTTATTTATTTGTGAGGCCTTATTTGGTCTTCTTGAGAAGCCTTATTTGATCTTTATTTTATCTAGAGAGGCCTTATTTTATCTTTTCTATTGATTCAATGTAGGCATTCCACTTCAAGTCAGTTGAGTATGCAAAACCAAGAAGGCACGGTGTGTTGCTCTCCATGAGTCTAGCATCAGCCATGCAGATGGCGGGCAGGAAAGTTTCTCTGCCATAGCTAAATGAGAGCAGTTTAATTTTGGAAGCATTAAAATTTACAAGCCATTTCTTGCCCCAGTTAACCACTGATTGGAAGTTATTTTCACAAGCAGTTGCCAGTTTGTCAACTCTGATGGATTTACTATTGAGACAGGAGTAAATGGTATACATTGTTTTCCTCTGTCCTTCTGTCTGTTCTGTGAGTAGAAAATATATTAGATGTTGGCAATAGGAACTTTGTAAATTTTGTCTCTCAACCTGTGCAAATCATAAAAAAACCCCAGAGAAATTACTTTTCTTCAGATCTTTTTAGGAATCTGTTTTCAACAATGGAAATCAAGAAAATTTTATTGTTGTGGGGATTCATTTTCAGCTGCTGGGTATATATTGCCTAAAGACAATGTCTGTATTCACTAATTTTTTAAATATACTTTTTTGTGCCCTTGATGTCAGACCCAAGTCAGAATCTCCTTTACCATCAAACTAATAAGAAAACTCCTGACATTAAGGATTTTTTTAAAGTGTTAGCCATGAAATTAACAGAATCTTATTGATTAAAAATTATTTCCTGAATTTCTAGGATAAGGACTTCACATTATTTAAATTGTTTACATTCAGACTATTATCCTCATCTTTATTGTTATTATTACAACATTCCAATAGTTATGCTTTCTAGCCTTCTTTATTTCTTGGTTGACTTGGGTAAACTTCAAGGGTTTCAAATTCAACCCTATGGGGTAGATTGTTTGGATTCCACTGTCCATGTCTATAGATATTTCCTCTTGTTATTATTTAATACAGCTCAGTTCTTGTTTGTGCTATTTATAGAGTCTGCACTGCCTAGCCCAGGGATTGAACCCACAATTGGTTATGTTCATATGCAAACATCAGTAAATATTTTACACTAAATGATCATTCTATCGATGTTTGTAATAAACATTTATGTGCAAAAAATCAACTTCATTTATAATAATAATTTATGACAGGCCTTATCAACAGCAATTCAATGTTGTAACCATTGAATTGTTTCCCCTAGATATCGTCAGTAAAAGAAAGGCTATTATCACGCGCGCGCGGGGGTGATGCCAAACAATAAGAGCAGATAACTCTATCAAAATCCTTTATCAAGAAATATCACCCTTTCTAAAACGATTCAGGTCGTACAGAAACAGTGAGTGGATCAATTTCATTACCCTTTTTAATTGTGCTTTCAAAACCCCAAGAGTGACGTTAGGGGGAAACTTCTCTCTCCCTCTCGTTAACACAAGAATCATTTTACTGGGAATATCTGCATGAGATGTTGCTTTCTGAGAACCACCAGAGCAAACAACACGAAGAGCGTCTGTTTTAAAAAAAATGCCATTAGTCTTTATCTAAATGGGTGCAAGTGGCTATAATTGATTCGTTATTAAATCAATGAACTTGAGAGAAAATAAAAGAGATTTGAATGCTTTGTAGATATCTGGCTTGTAAGATGGTGGGTAGTTTGTATTTGAGTTAATGTTTTCATTAAAGCAGCTTTGAAGAGGAGATGCAAAAACTGTGAAATGTCAAAGAAAAATGTTAGTAAAGAAATTATAATCAAAGAAAAAAAAAATAGTTGATCAATATTTGACTGGAGAGGAGGAGGTGTGATAAAAAAAAAATATAGTCCTTAATGTTTATGAACTTGAGACAAGAACACAATAAAATATTAGACTATTTACATTATTCGGACTATTATTCTCATCTTTGTCGCCGTATTTATTACAACATTTCAGCCGTTATATGCTCCAGCCCTCTTCAGGTAGTTGGAATGTCGAACTGAACCCTTTATTTCACTCACTGGAGTAAACGGTTCTAGTTCCACATGCCATGTTTAATGGATGTCAGTTATTAGTTATCTCCTGTTAATTCCCCTCTCCAAGTTTTTCACTGCCTTAACTGGGTATTGAACTCACACTCTTTGGGTCTTGTCACTGGATCTAACCAACACCTTTATTCACTGTCCCATGTGTTCTTGGTTCAGTTCAACATTCCAAATAGCTGAAAAAGGCTGGAGCAAACAATGGCCAAAACGTTGTGATAAATATGGTGACAAAGATGTGGACAATAGTCCAAATAATGTAAATAGTGTACATAATACCTCATCTCAGAAATATAGACAGATACTGAAAGGCCAAAATGTTGTAATAAATATGGCATCAAAGATGAGGATAATAGTCTGAATAATGTAAATAATACCTCATCTCAGAAATATAGACAGATAATAAAATATTAGGTTGACTCATAAGTAAGTTTGTTTTGGGGGACCAGTTCTAATGAATCATCATATCTATTAATACCTACTAATTTTATGTGGTAGTTAAGAATAAATTTAGAGTCTACTAACATACTTTAGTTAGTTTTTTTCCTGGCTGGGGGTGCGTATGGAGTGGATTAAAGAAAAAAAAATTGTTCTTGTGCATGACAATGCAAGGCCACACTCTGCTAGAATAACAGATGAAAAAGGGGCATACTATCTCCAGAGTTATTTGGTGTTATGGATTTAGTGTAGCAAATGAGTTTGGTGAACGTGAACACTACTGTCTCACAAAAATGGCAATACAAGTTCAATACCTGCTGTGTACAACAAATTATTTTATGTTGGTGAAATAATCAAGTTATTCTCACTCGGTAAATTGGAATATCATTTAAGCAGTTGCAGATTTACTTTTGTCTGACTTTCTAGGATGATAAATCACATTATTTACTGTTTAAACTATTTGGACTGCTGTCCTTGTCATAATGTTTCAGCCGCTGTACACACTGGCCCTCTTCAGGTGATTGGAATTTTGAACTAAACCATTTATTTTATTCACTGGGACAATTTGTTCTAGTTCCATGTGCCATACCTCTTCTGGATATGTCAGTTTCAATTATTTCCCTTTTAGTAAGTCTCTGTTATTTACCTCTGCTGTGGCCAGGTATTGAACTCCCCACAGCTCTTCAGGTCAACCACTGGATTACTTCAAGGCCACAAGTTTTGTTTTTATCTTTATTCATCTCTCTCCCTCCCCCTATATATATATATATATATATATAAAAGAGAGATCCTTATTTTTAAGGGTTGTGCAGTGTGCCCCCTGTGGAAACAGGTGAACAAAAACTGAGCATTACTAAATAAGAATAAGTAGTAGGGGATGTGGAATGAAAGCAATCTACTCTCTGACCCCATAGATTAAATAAAAGTTTCAGCTCGGGGTTCCTTGTAGGTTAGCCAGATTGATATGCACCTGAGTAAGGCAAGAGGTCACAATGCCCGAAACATTGTGATAACAAAAATAACAAGAATAGTCCGAATATAAATAGTGTAAATAATGATAACGCCTCATAAATTCAGCCAGAAAATATTTCTTTTGTAGTATAATTCCTTTCTTGTCACTGCACTTGATTGAATGATGAATATTAATCACATTATTGAAGATTATGAAAATTTCTGATAGTATACAGACTTATTGATCCAACATTAGTATCTGTACGCATATATTTGAGTCTTAGAATGATTTGCAGTCTTCCGCTTGAATATTTTTTTTTATCTGCTGTCATATTGGTACAGCACTTTCATATTTTACCAAATGCTTGAAGCCATAACCATAAAACAGTTTGAAATAAAATATCTTTAAACCCAAAGAATAGTATATATGTTTTAATAATTAATAGAGATAAAAACTAAATCTATGTTATGTTGTAAATGACTTGATATCTGCTGTAATTATCTCATAAATGACACATCATAAATTTTGTAAATCTAAATCAAAACAGCTGAAATTTTTAACCTTTTAACATCAAATGTTACGAGAAAAATGAATATATAAAAGCATTTTCTAAATTTAAAACTGTAAAATAATTTAACTTCTGAAAATGGCTAAGGATTGCGGAGACTGGATAATTCTTAAACATATACCGTTTCAGACACCAGTTTATGGTGTCTGAAACGGTATGGGGGCATGAAAAAGTCTATAAAATGAGCTTCAAAATTTATCAGCAATGTTTAAAGAAACTTGTTCTACATATGGACTAAAAATAACATTTGAAATAATAAAAATGGATGTGTGTGCACAAGTGCATGTGTGTTTGTTTATGTTATGTAGTGGTTTCACAGCGGAGGCTTGTATTTGTACTAAGTCGGTCCTAAAATAGGTTCGACGTACAAAACGTTAGGAACTTGATATAATAGGTAATGACGCAGTAATCTAGGTGTTGTTTGCTGATACTTTAATATCCAACTAACGGTTGTCCGACATCGACCGACTGACCAACTCACTGCGCGACTGCTACTACTACTCCTACTTATTATAGGTGGGAGAGTCTATTAACTATAGAATAGGTGTGTTCCAGTATAACAGTTGATATATATATATATATATATATATATATATATATTTTTTTTTTTTTGTTTATACATAGAAATATTTAAGTAAATGCTCTGTTTATAATAAACAGTATTAAAAACATTTCTATAAATGTCATAGCATGTCAGGCTATATGGCAGTTCTGTGTAGGATACAGGTTTAATTCTTGTTGGAGGAAACATATTTTCTCTGAGATTTCTCACACATTCAGGCCAGTAATTTTTGTTTAATACTGTTTATTATAAACAGAGCAATTACTTAAATATTTGTATCTATAAAAATAATGTATAGACAAAAAATATATTAAAATAATAGTACATTTTTATAATATATGTATATATATTGAACAATAAAAAATAACAAAAAATTAAAATGTTCAGACACACTGGGTTGTAGAATAATATTCTTATATTTTTATTATTATTATTTCATTTAGATTCCTCGACTAGTTTCGGCCAACATGGCCATCATCAGGAGAAAAAAATTTCTGCTTGCTGAAAGCAGAGAACTACAGAAATGAATGTCTTGATGGAGAAAAAGAACTTTTGTCTGTAGTTTTCATTTATTTTTTTATCTTTTTAACATGAATTTTTTAACATTCCTTGTGTTGGTGAAACAGTCTCTTTTAAGTTGTTATTATATTATTGATATGAGCTGGATGGATCCATGCTGCTCTGAATTACCCTGGTCAGTTTGACAGTTTTATTGGTTCAAATCTAGATTTGATCTCATTTCATATATATATGTGTGTATGTGTATCATAATTCTAGTTTGTCTGTACAGAATTCGAATGATAATGTGCATATGTTTGGTTCATTTTGTGTGTGTGGGATATATATATATATTTAAGACATTTTTAAAAAAAACATATTTAAAAAAAAAAAATTGTTGGACTTTGTCCATTTCATAATGTGTAACATCATTTGTTTACATTTGAATACGCATTGAGCAGATATGAATGTACGCGAGAGAAAATTATGGAGAATTGTGTTTAAATACAGTAAAATCGGCCTTGCTAACTGAATGCTCCCCTGTGGCCCAATCGATAAAGGCATGTCAGGCTATATGGTGGTTTCTCGGACATTCAGGTCGGTAAATGTTGTTAATACTGTTTATTATAAACAGAGCATTTACTTAAGTATTTGTATATATAAAAAAGAACGTATAAACATAAAAAATGTGTTTAAAAAAATTGTCAGACTTTGTCCATTTCAGGATATATATATAATAATTATTATTTAAAAATGTGTATTCATTGCGACACAGAAATTACCATGTTTCAAAAATAAAACGTGAATTTTGAATTAAACTTAAAATTTGAAGTTCAGTTTCATTTACAAGTGATGCAGAATAACTTTAAAAAAAATGATTTACTCTTTTTATAAGCTAAATAGTATTATATAGTTTAAGTTGGTGAAGGAATGAGGATTCAAAATTTTTTATTAAGGGGGTGTTGTTTTTTGATAAATTACCCACCTAACCTTAACCGATTTTCACTTTGCCACATAAAATTATATTTGTATTTTGATTTGTGAAAAAAAAATTTGCATCCAGAAACACAAAACACATTAGTTCTTCACTATAACAAACTGACCACAATTTTGACTTCGGGAATGCTGCTTTGATTAAAAGAGAAAATAATCCACCGAGATGAAAATGTCTGGAAAGCACCTTGATTGCTATTTCAACCACGGTTAACTTGCGACCTGGCTCTGAGAATATATCACTATTCTTGGTAGATTTTATATTGTCATTGTGTAGGATAATCAGGAACAAAGTCTTGGTTGAAAAGGATCCTTAAAGAAAAATGCTTTCCTGTATTTTCAAAATTATAAATATATATATATATATATATATATATATATATATATATATATATATATATTACTAGGCATAAGTATTTGTTCAAACATATTTTGGTTCTAATCATTTGGTTTTGAGAATTAAAAACAGGAACGTAAGAAAAAATATTTTAATGTAAGACATCTATTTAATCAGGTTTTGTGATTTTGAATGGAAAATTTATGGAAAATTATATTAAAAATTTAAAAAAAGTAAATTATACTTTCTGTCCCCTTTTCTGGAAAGGTAGAGTATGATATTGTTTATATGCAGACTATTGTCCTCATCAGTTGTTATCACAATGTTTCGGATCATTTAATTCTTTATTTGGTATTGCTTAGTTTTTGCTCACCCTATTTCTACTGAATCCAAGTACACACTGCCCAGCCCGGAGATTGAACTCAGTTACTGAGGAATAAAAAATATTTTAAACTTTATATATATATATATATATATATGACAAAATTCAAGTTTTGGCTGGTTATTTGTTTTTTTATTGATTAAGTCTTTTATTGTTTTAATCAATCAAGTACAAAACAACCAGCCAAAATTTGAAGAAGGAATTTACTTAAATACACAAATTGCCTGAATGAATACATTGGAGAAACTTCAAGAAATTTAAACAAGAGACTATATGAACTCAAAAGAGACATTTTAAATAACAACACACAAAATGCACTCTAACAAAATAGACCACAATTTTCACATAGAGAATGCTCTTTTGATTAAAAGAGAAAATAATCCACTGAGACAAAAATGTCTGGAAAATGACTTGTTCACTAGTTCAGCTACGGTAAATTTGTGTCCATGGCTCTGAGAATATATCACCATTCTTGGTAGATTTTCTGTTATCACAGTGTGGGATATTCAGGGACAAAGGTGATGGAATGTTGTAGAGTGGTTTTCACAGTGAAGGCTTGTATTTCACTAAGTCGGTCCTAAATTAGGTTCGACGTACAAAATGTTAGGAACTTGAAATAATAGTTAATGACGCAGCAATCTACTTGTGATGGTTGGTACTTCAATGTCCGACATCAACTGTCTCACTCAACTCCATTGAGCTCAACTGGCGACCGCTATTACTACTCCTACTACTATTTATTATGAGTGGGAGAGTCTATTACAATAGAATAGGTAATTTTCCGGTATAACACGAAGAGAAAAAGAATACAGATGAATTTGGCTAGACTCAATGTTTCCCCTCTACTAAGGTGGTTAGCAGATAACTGCTCTAGTAAATTTGTGTTTATTCAACACTCACAGAGCCAACCTGTGGTTTATACTGCAACTATGCTAAGCAGACCTTAGTTATAGTTTCTGGGAAAGAGTACATTATCTAGTGTGATCAACAGTCTGAACAAGGCCAGCACACTCAAACCCTCGGTCATGATGTCTTGTGTCTCCATGCTAGTGTAACCATTGATGGGTCCTAAAGGATTCCATCTAACCAGTTTCACTCACAAAGCTCTGGTCAATCTATGGAATGGTTTCAGGCACTTTCCAAAGGTGTAATTGCCCTCTCCAGATAGATAATATCAAGAAGTCACTTTTCTGACAAATCGACCATAGCACGATTCAAACCCAGGTCTCATGGTCAGAAATTTAACCTTCTAACCACTCAGCCACATACCAATATATATATATATATATATATATATATATGAGTGGACATTGTTATTTTGACATTTGATATTTGTCAAAATGACAAAAAAATCACCTTTGACAGTGGATATCTTTGTTTCATGTCTGTATAACCACCCTGAGAATGTCTCATGTAAGCTGAAAGCTTAGGACCAACTTAATAAAAACATATCTAAATTTTGGACAATTTTTGTCTTTCTTTTCAACAGAAATTAAAGCAAACATTCGAACATTAGAACAGCTCATGATCAGACATAATAGTCATTCATTGTCTATTATGTTTAATAATATATGCTTAAATAATGATCTGCTGCCCCAAAACACTATATATATATATATATATCCAGGTAAGATGAGAATGAATAGAGTACAATTCCAATGTTCATAACATTTAATTTAAAAGAGAGCACAATACTAAGTAGAGCAATATTATTTATTTTAGGATATTTCACCGAAAACTTGTCAAAATTGCTACACAATTGCAGTTGTGTTTCAATGCGTATCAATGCATCTTATCAGGACAATCACCTGATGAGATGCATCGATATGCATTGAAGCATGACTGCAATTGTGTTGTGATTTTGACATGTTTTTGGTGTAATATTCTAATATATATATCTGTGTGTGTGTGTGTGTGTGTGTGAGAGAGAGAGAGAGATAATATTTTTGTGCCTAATGCTTTTAAAACTGCATCTGCTACCTCCTACCAAAGAAAAAAAAAATTTTCAGTGAATTATGTCTTTCTGCTATGGTGCAGATCTTGCAACGTGGCATTCCTGCCACCAGTTCTCTCCAAGACTGTAATTCTAGCCATTTTTAAATCTGCAGTCTTATCAGTTCCAGGCAGCATCACTTGGCTGCATCACAACAACAACAACTACATGAAGTAGAAGCAGAAGAACATAGTCATCATAGCAGTGGCAGAAGCAGTAGAAATCTCAGGCTTTTCTCAAAATTGTTTATTTCTCTCTTTGGTTGTAAAATTATTCCTGACTTTATAGCAATTGTTTGGAATTGCACATAAAATGCTTTATCTGTTTGCTCATATAAAAATATACTTGAGTTTATTTTCTTCATTCCAAATTCGACAACAAATTTATGATTGCAGATCAAAGACTGAACCACATTTTCTTTTATATATTTATTCCTACCTACCTACCAATGATATACATTATGTTTTTTGCTTCCAACATGTCAGTAAAAGACACTGACTCTCTCAGCCATAAATATTGATAAAATAAAGCACCATGGTAACTGAAGAATTTATTTGCACAAAAACAGCAAACCTTTTGGTCCCAATAAAGACATTAAAGATTTGTATTTATCAATACTACAATGTGTGTAATGTATTCATATCTTTGTAGAAATTTTCCAGAGGAAATATAGTGTACAGGTCTAGCTATATTTGCTTCTTCCAAGACACATTTTATGGCATGGAGGATTTATTAATAATGACAAAAGAACGTCCAAGCCCAAAATTTCAAGAATGCAAATCAAAGAACTGAAGTTAACTAAAAGCAATCAAGCATTTTTGGCTGAAAGGAAATTTCTCAATAAAAACATAGAAATGAAAAAAAGTCCAGGAGCGATGAATTGACATTTACTAGATGAGAAATACTTTTCCTGCAGAAAGAAAATTCACATTTTCAAGTTGTTGAAAATTTCAGATATTGCTTTTTTTTCCACTGGAATATTGAATTCATAAATAAGGTATTCTGTTTTTAAGTGTTTCTCTTATCATAAATTGATTCTTTTGGACCAGTTTCCTTATCTTTGTTGTCTTTATCACAATGTTTGGAGATGAAGTGTTCTTACTATTATACATTGATTCTTTTGAACCAGTTTCCTTATCTTTGTTGTCTTTATCACAATGTTTGGAGGTGAAGTGTTCTTACTATTATACATTGATTCTTTTGAACCACTTTCCTTATCTTTGTTGTCTTTATCACAATGTTTGGAGATGAACTGTTGTTACAGTTACACATTGATTTTTTTTATACTTATCTTTGTAAGAATGTTTTAGTTACTGTACCTTTTGTCCTATCTGTGAATTTGTCAACTGAGTTGATTGTCTTCATTATCTTTCGATCATTAATTCAACTGTAAATTTCTAAAAAACAAAAGTTTGGTGTAATGTTTTCCTTTGTAGATTTATTGCACAATATGTGTTTCTTTTATTCTATTTATAAATATCAGTTTTATTTTTGTATCTTTAGTGGTTTTTCAAGTACATATTCACTAATCTTTATTAAGTATAACCTTTTAGAAACTGGTTGAATTCAGGGTTATGGCCACATCACATTGGAACACCCGTTCTTGTACAATCGCCAAAGTTAAGCAACATTGAGACTAGTCAGCATGTAGATGAAAATACCAGGTGATGTAAGGTTATATATGTGGATGGTGTAATTGATAATGGCTTGGGATTTTATAGCCACATCACATTCAAGCAACATTGAGCCTAGTCAGCACCTAGATGGGTGACTGCCTGGGAATACCAGGTGCTGTAAGCTTAGATATGTAGATAGTATAATTGATAATTGCTTAGGATCACATTGAAACACCAGTTCCCATACAATCACCAAAGTTAAGCAGCATTTAACCTAGTCAGTACCTAGATGGTGACTGCTTGGGAATACCAGGTGATGTAAGCTTAAATGTTTGGGTGGTATAATTGATAATGGCTTGGGGTTTTTAATTGGGGAGTCAAGTTCCAATTCCAATCAGGTTTATTATATTCACTTATGTGCAAATACCTTTGTGAAAGGTATGAAACGACCTCATTTTCCCCCAGCTATGAGTTAATTAGTAAAATTTGTAAATTAAATTAAAAAAAATTCTTACAGTCTAAAAACATTTTCTGGTTTTAAATAACCTGCAAAAGTATCGATAAACAATAGAAAATGAATGAATGAAGAAATTAATACTGATTACCAACACAGGCATGGCTTTTAGATTTATTTACATTCTCTGGAATATAAATATTACGTTCGTGTAAAAATAATGACGTAATAACGTCGTTTTTTGACGTAAAAAAATACGTCAAAAAACAACATTATTATGTCATTATTTTTGCACCAACCTAATAATACCTCATCTCAGAAATATGGACAGTTACTTTTATCTCTATTATTTTTAGAATTTAAAAAAAAAAAAATGATACTTAGTACTGTCCTTAGTATTGTTCCTTGTCACTTAGAAAATCTTGGAGACATCCTGCATAACTAAACCAAACGACAAAAATGCAACTAGTCTTAAAAATCTATTTACATATTTTTATTCTGAATTATATTTTCTTTTTTGCCTTTTTTTTCTTTTACTTCAGTTTCTCATTATTTTTCTCTTTTCACCATTTAATACCAATATACCATTTATACGATTATATCACACTAAAACACTGTTTCTCATGATCACCTGATTAGTACTTATTTCGTTCTTTCTTAGATGGCTGAATACAATGAAGTTATGATGTATATGATGTGTGGATGGTATAATGGTTAATAGATATGTGGGTGGGAGGTATAATGGTTAATATTAAGTTGGTGCAAAAATAATGACGTAATAATGTCGTTTTTTGACGTAAAAAAATACATCAAAAAACGACATTATTACGTCATTATTTTTGCACCAACCTAATACATAGCATCTAATGTGGCCATAAAGTGAGGGATGAATTTATATATTGATTTTAAATGTAGAATTGAACCCACACTTTACATTCAAATGATGACTTGCTTGTTTATCAAATTCTGATTAGGTGGCCAATTTTTATGATCCTTAACGAATTGTAGTTTCACTTTGTTTTTCTTACCTGATGCCAGTGTCACTACCACAAGCACAACCAGCCTGACCTGTTGATATAAACTAGGTTGGATCCATACTTTCATGTTGGTTTTGCCAAATTCTGGTCCTACCATCTGGACCATTTGATTGTTTCAGCA
>OZ010601.1:90188594-90203594 GCA_963932145.1 Acanthosepion lycidas
GATTAAAATGTATACATAATGTCAGAGGACCGGATGACATATTAGCGCCTATTCTAACATAATTTCAATGAAGAAATAAATTGAATAAAATATGTATTTCTTCTTTTCTCCTCAGTAATTTTATAATTTTAAACTTAATAGTGATTAAATTTGAATTTTAAAATTGGTAATTTTTACTTTTAATTTTAATATCAAATTTTATCATATAATTTAATAATTATTGGTTAGAATAAATTCTTTTTTTAATATTACCCCTATTTTAAAGATAATGACTTCATTGTCAAGCATTTTGAATTTTACTATACTTGTATTTTGATTGGTCATTCTAGCTTTTGTAACAATGTTTTCCCCTTGCGAAGGATCGTTAATTAATTTGAAACTTTTAAAACCATTTATTTTACATTCAACATCATCACTTGATAAGACACCAGAGGTGTTGAAACAAAATTGGTATTTCTGTAGTGATTTTATAAGATATTTATGTAATAATTTTTTTTTAAATAAATAATTATATATATATATATATATATATATATATATATATTTGAATGTATTTTCAGAGATGGTGGGGGGAGTGAAAGAAATACTTTACAATCAATTTTTTGATTAGTTAATTTTAATTTCAGTTGCTTTTTATTGCAACTTTCAGACTACAGATAGATTCATATATATATATATATATATTGGCTAATATTCCATGGTTATACTTTATTACATTGGAATTGTAATTATGATCCAATTTATCAGACCTACAAATTCAAAAAGAAATCAGAACAAAAAATAAATTTTCGTGAGATTGTATGTATGAAAGTGGGAGACGAATGTGAGAAGTAAATGAAAGCTCTAGAGATGGGTAAAATGCCACTTAAAATGATACATACATATATATATATTGGGTAGACTGTTCTAGTTCCATGTGCAATGTCTAATGGATGTCAGTTATCAGTTATCTCCTGTTAATTCCCCTCTCCAAGTTCCTTAATCGGGTATTAAACTCGCACTCTTTGGGTCTTTTCACTGGATCTAACATGCCATGTGTCCTCAAGGACACATGGCATGTGGAACTAGAACAGTCTACCTCAGTGAGCGAAATAAAGAGTTCAGTTTGACATTCCAACCACATGAAAAAGGCCGGAGCGTAAAACGGCTGAAACATTGTAATAAATATGGCGACAAAGATGAGGATAATAGTCCAAATAATGTAAAGTGTGTACATAATACCTCATCTCAGAAATATAGACAGATATTGTATTTTTATACTTTCGTAGTATTATGTTTTGTTTGGGGTTTCAATATTTGCCCATATCTAGGACCCTAACATGTGCTACTACTCAGAATCAGAGTGGACCTGGGAACAACAGCAATTAAGAGATGGTTCCATGTTACTTAAAGCCTCCAATCTTCTGATCAGAGTTCTTGCTGACAGATGTAGTTTATCATCATACCCAAGATTAAAACAATTTGGAGATATATAGTAGGAGCATCAGACCAGATATGGCAGTAAAATTCAATGCCCTGACGAATGGTAGATTTATAAATGTGCAAAATGGGGTGTAACAAGAAAAAAATGTCTGGCATAAGATAGTAATGTTAGGGGTATTTAGTTTAGATTTCAAAATATTGCTTGTTAGCAATCTTTTGTGTCAGAAGAATAATTTGACAGTAAAAAAGGAATTGTCCATTTTTTTAATTTCCCCTCAAGTAAGACACTTATGCCACTAAGACCCAAATGGTTACTCTATTCAGGAAGAGAGAACATGGTGATTGATGTTACATTTAAATTTTTGAAGCTTGTAGGTGAATGAGAGACAAGAAACTGGAGGAAAGTTCCACAGACAAGAAAAGAAACTATTAGAATTGACATCTCGTGGCTACATTTATTTCAACAGTAAAATGATGAGACCTAGTTGCCAATCTAGTAGAATGCCTAAATACCTGTTGTCAAGGTACCAAGCAGGAAAGCTCATTATAACAATTGCTATGAAAATATAGAAAAGACAGTGGGGGGCCACATCATTGCCATTGCAAAGTGACTGAACTCAAGATGCCAATACAGGATTGATAACATTACCAACCGTTCTTTGGATTTAGTCGAGAATTTCAAGATATATAGAAGAATGGCAGCAATATTCAAAGCATGGATGAAAGAAAGATTCATAAATGTGCAAGATGGATTCTAGCAAGAATAATCCATCTTTCAATTTCTCTTTCTCTCCTGCTTACACACTCATCTTCACCCTATTCTTTCTTTCCCTGTTTTGTTTACCAAATTGATTTGAACGTAGCATCAGTCAGATGAAATCTGTGTTCTCAACAGACCAACACAACTGATACCATTAACTTGACCCCGAGATAAACAATTTGCCACAAATTCCATCAATATTTAAAGAGGGTAGAATGTTATTTGTTTAATTTAATATTCACAGAGCCTTAAACATAAGAAAGAAAATTTAGAGAAATTTAATTTTAAAAATTTTATAATTTCTTTTTAAGGTTAGGTAAATTAGAAATATCTATCTATCTATCTATCTATATATATATATATATATATATATAGGCTGCATATCTTCATTCAAACATGTTTCATTTAATAATATAGACATATTATGTCTATTTTTACATTGATCTCTTCCAGTTCTCTAATCAGTTTCTTGATGTTAAATTTAAGGAAGGCACCAAATTTTTTCCTATGCAAGTATTTTCAATCTCTTCCAAGATCCTTCTCAGAAATTAAAAAAAATCACCATCACAATGGAATGCACATTTTATCACAGTTACAATAAGTATGTCTTTGTAATTTATCCCTGAAATTGATCTTGGAATAGATGAAAAGTACTTGGGTTGGACAAAACTATGGTGCCTTCCTTGATGTATTTCAACTGAACATGTATATATATTCAGACATGTTTCATTGAATAATATAGACATATTATTCTATTTTCATACTGATCTTTATCGGTTCTCTAATCAGTTTCTTGATGAAATTCCTTTTAACAGCAAGAACCTGAAAGGATCAGTATAAAAATAGACATAATATGTCTATATTATTCAATGAAACATAATATATATATATATATATATATACATATGTATATATACATATATATATATATATATTTATATATATATATATATATATATATATATATATAAAAGTGAACATTGAAGTCAACACTTAGAGGCAACAGTCTGTTTCATGCTGGACACAATTGTTAGGCCAGTTTTTAATTTGTTTATTATTTCATGTATTTATTTGGATTGATTATTTTTATTTGTTTTTTCTAATGGTTAATTTATCGGGATTGGTTTGTTCTTTATTTATTTGCATGAATTTAGATTAATTTATTTTATTTGTTTTTTATTATTTATTTATACTGTATATTTTTATTTACTCTTTTCGGTTTTCGATTTTTAAGTAACGTAGTATATTTTTATTTTTATCCTTATGTAACAGTTACAGTTTTGTCCGATTTTTGGTTTGATTTTAATAGTCTAACTAATATTTTGGTCATAATGGTTTGTTAATTTGTTTATTATTTACTTTATTTATTTGGGTTCATTGATTTTATTTTTTATTTATTCTATTTTGTCTATTCTAATGGGTGTGATTTGGTAATTTGTTTGGGTTAATTCCTTTTACTTATTTTAATCTCATTTTGTTTATTTTTTTTTTTTCTTTTCTTTTATTTTTTTTAGTTTTCAATTTTTAAGAAAAAAAATCGAAAAGAAATTGAAAACTTCTCTTAAAGTCACTGTTCAGACCTTGTTTGATTGGCAAGGCTTCTTCAAGGCCAAATTGATTAAAACATGTAAGATCTGACAACAGTTTATCTCTATCCAGGACAAAGCAGGTTCAAATCCTACCAAAGAGTGCAGTGTACTTTAATAAGATTTCTCAAATATTCAGACTGGTAGATGAAAATAGATTAATGTACTGTTTAATAAATAAATGTTGTGTCTACTCAAATATGAGTATCCACTAAAAATAAAGTTTAAAGTGATAGATATATATATATACATATACATACATATATATATATATATATATATATATATATATGTTCCTGTTTGTGTATAGATAATCTCTAAAATAAAAAAAAATAATACTTTCCCTTATTCTGTTTCTATCATCTGAAGGTTAAAGACATCAAAGAAGAAACTATAAACCGTGTAGGTCAGGTGTGTGCAATGTATCTCATCTTGAAACATACACATGCGCATACACAAACTTGAAAATATACATGCAGGTTCATGGTGAAGCTCAGTTCAAGAATGGTAAAAACTTAGCTTTACAGATGTAATTAATTGTGTTAATCTGCAGAAAGCAAACTCAAGGGGGATAGACAGGGGTCCAGTGTGTGTGTGTGTGTGTGTGTGTGTGTGTGTCCCTTATGTTTGTTTATACTTGGAACTTTCCATTTCCGAAACTCATGTTTGTTTTCCTGACATTTCCCCTGTGCGTCTCTACATCTTACAAGTGGTCCATCCGCTTGAGCCACTTGGCACTTTCAGAATGGCCTGGATGCCAAAAGCTATTTTTGGAAAGGTTCAGAAATGACAGATTAGTTCCAGCTGAAGGATGTAGACAACTAGCAAATGTCACCAGTTCTTTTGTGTGTGTGTGTGCGCGCGCATGTGTGCATCTATGTATATATCTGTTTATGTGCATCAATGTGAATATATATATATGTTTTTGTGTGCTTATATGTGCATGCCTCTATGCATCTATATGTGTGTGTATATATATAATTATGTATATTTGTGTGTGTGTGTGTGTGTATAAGTATGTATATTTGTGTGTGTGTATGTTTGTGTGTATATGTAAGTATGTATATTTGTGTGTGTGTGTGTATGTAAGTATGTATATTTGTGTGTGTGTGTGTGTATGTAAGTATGTATATTTGTGTGTGTGTGTATGTAAGTATGTATATTTGTGTGTGTGTGTGTATGTAAGTATGTATATTTGTGTGTGTGTATGTAAGTATGTATATTTGTGTGTGTGTGTTTATGGATATGTGTGCATGCATATATATGTGGTGGACTCTCCAGTCGTATTTGATGTATGAGGGTCAAGCAGCTCAGTTCCTGGGAACCGACAGCCCTGACACCAGCACCTATGATCTGATTATAGTGGTGAACTGAAGGCTTTGTGCAGAAGCAACGACACTTTTTGAAGGGCCAGATACAGAGACCTGGTCCCACAAGGTCCCCAAACGACCCTCTGCAGGTTTTGAATTCAGAGTTGTCCTTCTCCTAGACCAGTTGCCATCCAAGGCTATAGAACCCAGTCTGTCCTGTTATTTACCCATAGCTGGAGGGAGAAGAGAATTCATAACTTTCCCAAGAGTATTAGCATGTAAGTGAATGTAATGGATTCAACTGGAATTTGTAGTCAGCTCTCTGATTCCTCAATCCGAGCTGTTATCCACTACTTTGCTGTGTCTCCCATGATATGTGTAAAAAGGCAGGCCCTTCATATCCAAGAATGCCTGTCTACTCAGGTGGCTAGACTACAACAATGGTGAGCAGATATTAGTTACAGTTTCTGGGAAAGAGTGCGTTATTTAGAATGATCAACTTTATGAACAATGACGGCATGCTCACAACCTTGGTCATGATGACATGTGACTTTGTTCTAGCACAACCATCAGCAGTTCTAAGGGGTTCTGTCTACCCAGTTTCACTCACAAGGCTTGGGTCAACAAGTGGTATGGTTTTCAAGGTGCCACATCCTGGGATCACTTCCTCAAGTCACCTCATTGACAAATCGACGCTGGTGAGATCCAAAACCAGATCTCAGGATAAGAAAGTGAACATTCTAACCACTCAGCCACATGACCATATATATATATATATATATATACACACACAAACAAACATATATATCTACACACACATTCATACATATGATGGGTGTAACTTAATTTCACTTGGTGTGTATTTATGTATACATGTGTGCATCTGCACACACACACACACATACATATATATATATATATATATATATATATATATATATATATATATATATATATATGTGTGTGTTTGTACACATATATCTAATAATCAATTAAGAAAAACCTTAAAAATCTATCTTGGTTATAATTTAAAATGTTTTACAATGTATCTATCAAGTTTATATATATATATATATATATATATAATAGAAATACAGTTTTAAGGTATGATATATTTATAGCTTAAAGAGCATAATATTGCTGATAGAGCATATGTAAATATAAAAGTATACACTATGGTCAACACCCAGTAGCGACAGTTTGTTTCATACTTAAACACAACCATCAGGCCATCGTCAGATGCCACAAATATATATATATATATATATGTTGTGTATATTTAGGCAGCATATAGGTTTGGTTAAATAATCTAGTCATATCATGTTGATTAGTTTTTGTTGTGATCCTTTCAAGTTTGCGGATTAATTTTTTGGTACACTTAGAAAATTGAGTAAGAAAAATACCAAAATTTTCTTTCAAGTAGTTTTTCTTTTCCCAATTACGTTCAATCTCATCTGAGACCATCTCTAGGTGGTTAATTTGTCTCTGAGTATGTATAAGTGTTTCTTTAAATTCAAAGCATTTCAACTGTTTATTTTTTACTACTTATACAGTGTTCTAGATTTCAAAGTTCATGTGTTCTTTTGGGTTTTCTCCAGTATAAGGAAGTAACATTTTTGTTTTTGCTCATACATATATAATTTTTTAAAGTCTCATAAAACTAATATATCTCCCACTGATCCAAGTAAAAATAATAAAATTAATTATATACTATACTAAATTTAATACAACCAACCTAGTTGTCCAAAACAACTCTTCTTTACCAACTAGCATCTTGCATTGTATATCAATCTAAAATATCCAACATTGTATATCAATCTAAATATCCTTTAGAAGATTGTATCTCTGATAAAAATGTCAATATGTATGTTGGCTTTACTACAATGATGCTAACAAAAAGACTTAGATTTAAGTTGGCTGAAAATAGCTCAATATATCAGCACTTAAATGAACACTCATGCCCACACTCACAGATTAGATGGATATTAGGTGAAAATACATCTATATTACATAAAAACAATAACAAGCAAAAATTAAAATCCTTGAAGCTCCTTATATAAGAGAATTAAAGCACAAAATAAATAAAGTCAACTATGAATATAGCAACAAAATCCTTAAATGCTTATGAGAAAAAAAGTTACTTCCTTTATACTGGAAAAAACCCCCGAAATAACAAGTGAACTTTGAACTTTAAAATGTAGAATGCTGCATAAACTGTAAAAATGAACAGTTCAAATGTTTGAATTCACAGAAATGCATATGCATACTCACAGACAAACCCCTTAGATGAGATAGAAAGTATTTTGATAAATAAAAACTATTCAAAAGAATATTTTGGTATTTTTCATACTCAGTTTTCTAAGTCTACCAAAGAATTAATCCATGAACTTGAAAAGACCACAATGAAAACTGATCAACATGATATATCTAAATTAACCAACCCTGTTTGAATATATATATTTATATAGGGTGAATAATCTGGACATATGTCTATTTTTATTTTAATCCTCTCAAATTCTTGGATTGACTTCTTAATGTTGATATTAAATTCATTAAGGAAGTGGCTGCAGTTTTTTTCCTTTGTTTTATTGAGATTGAAAGTACTTGGGAAAATAAAAGAAATGAAAAAACTACAGCGTCTTCCTTAATGAATTTAATATCAGCATTAAGAAGTTGATCTGAGCATTTAAGATGATTAAAATAAAATAAATAAACATAATATGTTCATATTATTCAACCAAACATGCTTGAATGAAATGATCCCTAAAAACATACACACGTACACATTTTTTTCCTCTATGGTACCTAGACTCTGAATTTAAGCACAATAATAGATTGCTGGCAAGGTCTCATCATTTTACAGTTGAATTCGTGAGATGTAACTGTAAGTTCTATGTTAACAGCTTCTTTTCTCGCACTTTTAAATCACTTTTAGCTTCTTGTATTCCAGTCAAGTTTGATTTTCAAAAATTTAAATGCAAAGTCCATTGTTATCTTCTGTCTTCACAATTTCTGTTCTTTTCTTTTTCTGGCTCTTTAATAATGTTTTCCTTATATTGTTTCACATTCAGTCACCACCCCCTGCATGTTAGTGACTTTGTTGCCTTGCTTGGGGTGAGATGATTAAAATGTGATGCAAAGGTTTTTATACTTGTGGGGCTTCTATGACATCAAATATGTTATTTTATTCCTCTTCCAAAATGTTTACTATTTTATTTTACTAAAATGTCTAAATAAGGAAATGGTTGAAAACTAAAGGTTTCTGTCATTTAAGAAATAGAAGTTTTGATTCTGCTCAAGCAACTGAGTAAAATAAGTAAAACTGAAAGATATAAGTAATTTATTTCCTTGTAAGTAAGACAGTTGCTTATGTAATCCATTTCATTCTGCCTTTTTTTTGTAATTTGTTTTTTCAGCAAAAATATTGGGAAAGAGCATTGTCTTTGTTTTCTGGCCTTTCTAATAAAATCGAGCATAACTACAAAATATTTGAATAACTTCAACGGAAAAATTAATTTTCCTTTTTTAAACATCCATGCTCTATAGGAAGAATGATTTTAAGTAAAGGAACAACATGGAAAAAGAGAAAGAATTCAATATATATATATATATCTGTCTACTTATAGCTATCTTGCTCTCTTCCTATGTATTTATTTCAGTCTGTTCATATGTATCTTGATCTATTTATATCTATCTTTGTATATTTCCATCTCTCTCTCTGTCTACATCTGTGCATCTGACCTTATCTACCTACCTACCTACGGCTGTTTATATATATATATATATATATATATATATAATGTCTCAGTATATCTTACTTTATCGTTGTATCTATGTAGTGGACCTTCTTATCCATATATCTAAATTTGCTCATATCTAAGTTTGTTTATATCTATCTATGTTTGTTTATATCTATCAAATCTGTCTATCAAATGAGAGAGAATTACATAAATTAATATATTTTTAAGTAGAAATTAATACAAAATTTAAATGCCATAGAATGAATATATATATATATATATATATATATAATTGCTGAGGACTTAAGGGATTCTATTTTCAGTCTGATATCCACTAAAATATAACATTAAAAATAATAAGTTATACAAGAGAGAGATAGTGAGAGTAGAGTCGAGGTAGATTAACCTGATTTACAAGTTGGTATATAGGCCCTATATAATATAGGGTAGGAAAAAATATGAAATAAAGATAAATCTAACTGTCGGCCCACATTGTCTGCTTGCGCTCATGAACCATGTCAACTTCATCCAACCTCTCTTTCATTTTCATGTTTTGCTTTTATTTCATATTTTCTAAATCTAATCATAATCTATTTCGCAGACCAGCAAAAGCTTAGTGAACCATAAGCTTCTGATACTAGAGAACCTTTCTGATAAAAACTCTCCAGCACTCTGAGCCAAACAATGTACATAAACAAATGATCAACGAGAATGAAATTGAATCGAAACTTTTTATCGTTGCTTTTCTTTGGATAATTCATTTGATTAAAAACAAGAATGTGCAAATATTTTTATGTTCAGTCATTTTCGGAATCAGTTGAAGTAGACAGAATAATTTTGTTCTTAATTGAGTTAACCAAGTTGAGAGAAAAAATAAGGCATTTGGAGCAAATATCTTCCGGTTCACACTCCTCTTTGGTTTCTGGTTCCTTCTAAAGAATTTTCATTCTATTTCACTCCGAGTAGACCGTTGCATCTTAGTGGCATTATTGCCTTGCTTGGGGTGTATGATGGCCTATCAGCAGGTTCACAATCCTCCACTGTTTTTTGAACAGGAGTAGAGGTTTATCTCTTGTTTCCCATTTAGGATATGGATTCCAGTTTCTTCTAAAGTCTTACCATTCTCTTTCACTCCCAGTAGACCCTTACGTGTTAGTGACATTATCAACTTGTTTGAGGTGTATTGATTAAAAAAATTGCAAGAACGAGAGACATTATTCACCTAGGGATGAACTATGCACGTAAATTCTTAAAGTCTAGGTATCACAGCAAAGAGCTCATCCTAACAATTACCATGAATATCTGTCTATATTTCTGAGATGAGGTATTATGTACACTATTTACAGTTAAGAGAGTGGAGAACTTGGAGAGGGGAATTAACAGGAGATAACTGATAACTGACATCCATTAAACATGGCACGTGGAACTAGAACAGTCTACCCAGATGAGTGAAATAAATGGTTCAGTTCGACATTCCAACTACCTGAAGAAGGCCAGAGCATACAATGGTCGAAATGTAATAAATATGGCAACAAAGATGAGGATTATAGTCCAAATAATGTAAATCATTACCATGAATGTATTTATAGAAAATACATAGAGAGACAACCTTACGGCAGTGAGAAATTGACTGGAGCTGAGCCGCCAGATTAGGACTAATAATATTACAGATTCCTCTTTAAATCTTATCAAAGAGTTCAAGGTAGAGGCACTGGACCATATACAGCAGCAATATTCTCAGCATGGACGAATAGTAGACTTATAGATGTGTAAGAACATAACATCGCAAACCAAATTTCTTAAAGGCTCGTCTAGCAATGGATTCAATATAGTTTTTCCACTTCATGTTAGCTGAGAACGTTAGCCTGACAAGGTGCAATGAGTCAGTTTTCTGGAGGTTAGCATCAGCCATGCTGATGGAAGGCAGAGAAGGATCTCTCAGATAATTAATGAAGAGAAGGTTTGTTTTGAAGGCATTAAAATTAACAAGGCATCTTTTGCCCCAGTTAGCTAAATATATATATATATATATATATATATATACACTGGGTGTAACAGCAAAATTGTTCAATGGTTAGATTAATGTTTGAACTGTTGTATCTTACAAATGATTAAATATATCTTACTGGAATTTTCCAAGGTTTTTATAAGACTATTGGACTCTACTTTGAGCAATAAGAATGTATAATTATTCTGTAAGCTTAACTGAAGTATCATAATGAAATCAATCATAAACAAAAATGACATGTCGATCATATATATATATATATATATATATATATTATTGGTAAATATGCACACACACACACATATATATATATATATATATAATATTATTGGTATATACACACACACACACATATATATATATATACACACACACACACACACACATACACACACATATATATATATATTTCCAAGAGGATAGAATCCAGGTAGAACTCAATGTCCAGGACAGAGTAAGAATATAATTAAAAAAAAGGCTCAAACACTAATATTCCATGGTTATAATTTATTACATTGGAATCATAATTACAATCCAATTCCAATCACGATTCCAATGTAATAAATTATAACCATGGAATATTAGTGTTTAAGCCTTTTTATTATATATATATATATATATATATATATATATATATAGTTACTTTGTGGATACCCCTGTCTGAGTAAATGCTCTGTTACATTTTTAAACAGTGTGAATTATATCTATCAATCCTCATAATTAAAAGTCTTTTTTTTGTTTCCATCACTTTTGTTAGTAGAGATCCAACACTATGATAATAGATCTGCCAGGAATGGTGAAATGTTGTAAGAAATCAGGTGCAAATTTACTGTAGATGACCTTGCAATCTAGCCACTCTGTAGACATTTTTGTTGTAGTTAATTGTTTTCTCCATTGATCAGAGTAGCATTTTTTATGTCAAAATTGTGGTCAGTCTTGTTTCAGTGGGCAACCAATGCATTTGACATATTGTCTTGTAAAATGTCCCTTTTGGTTCATATAATGTTTTACTTAGATTCCTTGAGGTAACGCTTTTTAAAGACTCCAGAACAAATAGAACAATTTAATTAAAATTCTTCTTGGAAACCAGAAAATTGATCTGAATTCTATACAAAAGAAGTAAAGAGTTCTTATACAAAACTTTTGTTGCTCAACCAAAAACTGCATGACTGAAAAATTGCTATCTTTTTATTGACTTTTTCTTGTATTCATATATTTTCTGGACATAGTGTGTAAAACCTGCCCAAATGATCTGCAGATCTAAGTGCTGTTGAGTAATCTATGAGCCATGATCAAGGATTTTTTTGTTTATTTAACTGAATATTTACATTATATACATATAAATATATATATATATATATATATCTCATAAAAAATGAAAATGAGCACCCCCATCAACTAATCTGTTAACCATTATCAAGGTTGTTTTTTTGTTCAACTGAGTAGATTTATTTTGTGTATTGTTTTTTTTATCAGAATGTTTTTAATTTCTGAACATGGTCAGCATGTTTTGCCCATGTTCGTAATTGATATAATTGTGAGTTGGTTTGTTCTTTTATATTAAGCCTTCCATTTTTTTTTTTGAATTAGGATGAGTCTATTATATACATATGTTTCAGAAGTTGCAGACAGAGCTTCGTAGGGAACTGTGTCTATTTAAATGTTTCTTAATGATCCTATTGTCTGTGATATATATATATATATATGATATTTGTTACACAAATTAGAGTCTTACAACAGTAGATGTAGAACATCTTATAATTATGAAATGAAGAATTTAAAGGACATGGGTGGAAAGTTTATGTTAAAATGAGTTTTTCTTGACAATTTGACTCAGCTATACCTTAAAACTTGAGATATTTGAATCAGAAATAAAAAGATATTGTGCAGAGGCTGCATTTTTCACTAAACCCATTGACATGGAGAAGCAAGGAAGTGTCTGGTGACAGCTGTGTAAAATTTGTAGAAATGAGTTTTAATCCCCTAAACAATTTAATGCAGAAAATAATTAAGATTAAACTGTGAAAAAATTCAGAGGAACTAATTAAGTATCAGAGAGAAAAAAAACGAAAAGACTGAATGGATTAAAAATGATAGTAACAAGCAAGAAAAATTTGAGTCTCTCAGAAGATTTGAATCTGAAATAAATGAAGTAGAATTTATTGATTTCCCAACCTAACCATTTTCTCAGGTTTATGGTCTTCTAAAATTTTCTAAATTCCAAAGAATTATAAATATATTTATTTAAAGTTCTATCAATCACCACAATCATTTATATCTAACCATGTTCAATAATAGGGGCTTCAACTGAATGCATTCCAGAAAAAGCCATCTGTATTTTAGACAATGAAGAGTCATGAATGTCTTCAGTATCTGTCTATATTTCTGAGATGAGGTATTATGTACACTATTTATATTATTTGGACTATTGTCCTCATCTTTGTTGCCATATTTATCACAATGTTTCAGCCTTTCAGTATCTGTCTATATTTCTGAGATGACGTATTATGTACATTATTTATATTATTTAGACTATTGTCCTCATCTTTGTTGCCATATTTATTACGTTTTGGCTGTTGTATGTTCTGGTCTTCTTAAGGCGGTTGGAATGTCAAACTGAACCCTTTATTTCGCTCACTGGGGTAGACTGTTTTAGTTCCACATGCCATGTCTAATGGATGTCAGTTATCTCCTGTTAATTCCCCTCTCCAAGTTCTCCACTGCCTTAGCTGGGTATTGAACTCACACTCTTTGGGTCCTGTCACTGACAAAGATGAGGACAATAGTCCGAATAATGTAAATAGTTTCATGAATATCTTATCAAAAACCATGTAATAAATCAATGCCTGAAGTGCACAGATTTTGTTAGATGAATTGGCCAATACCCAGAATGGACACAGAAATCCAGAGACCAGAAAGACATCAGGGATATAAGAGAGACAGCAGAGATGCAAGAGAGACCCCACAGAGAGAGCACAGATGTAAGAGAGAGAGAGAGACAACAGAGATACCAGAAATAAACAAGAGATACAAGAGAGAGAGCAGAGATGCAAGAGTGAGAGAGAGAGAGACCAGAGATGAGACAACAGAGATACAGAGAGGCCAGATGACAGGATAGATGAAGTCTTGTTTAATCCTCACTCCTCCTTTTGCTTCTCTGGTCTCTGCCGCTAATGAATTTATAGACAAATTACTGCTATGAATTACTGCTAGAATAATTTCCTGATGAAGACCGCCAACCAGGCTACATAGAAAGTTTAATAATTCTTTACTCTTTGTGCATTTTTTTTAAATTCACATATTTATCATCATTTATACGTATTGTCAGTTATCAACAGTTTAGGGGTTTTAAAATAATCGGGCCATCTACTCAAATATGTGTATCAACAAAAAATAATGTTTAAAGTAATAAAAAAAAAAGATAGTTACTTTCTCATTGAAAGTCACATGATTTCCCTCTGTCTTTTGCAAATATTTTGATCGCAATTGTTCTGATGAGCTTTTTTCTTTAGTGCCTTGACCCTGGGTATTTAAGCTTTTGCTACTAGATTGGCAACTGTGTCTCACCGCTTAACTAGGTAGATGCGACCACCAGTTTATATTCTGATTGTCTTTTTCTTGCACTTCCTTCTGATTTCTTGTTTCTACATTTCTCAACAATTTAAATGCAGTATCAATTTTAAGTTGTAGTTTTATTGAGTTTATGTTTTGGAATACCATTTAAGAAATTGGCAGATATTATATGGATTAATGTCATAAAAGTGTTCTTTCATGTTGGTTGTTTGGTAGCATTTTAAACAGATTTGGATGAAGTTGTTACAATTTGTTAGTATGTGGGTATTGTTGGTAATTTTACTATTAGGTTGGTGCAAAAATAATGTCGTTTTCTAACATATGTTACTATGTGAGAAAACGTCATTATTTTTGCACCAACCTAATATAAATAGGTATTATTGGTAATTTTTATATATGATGTAATGAATAAGCATACACCTGGGTTATCCCTCACAGTAATATAATTGGCTGGTGTCAGCCATAAATACAGACTGATATGGAGGTACAGGGACTATGCCTATTGTCTTCACCTGTTGCCTACGACAAGGACCAGTCCATTACGGTTACCTGCTAGATTGTCTTACCTAGTTATAATAGTCAACAACCACTTTGCTACTTT
>OZ010601.1:90213594-90226094 GCA_963932145.1 Acanthosepion lycidas
ATACAGTAAATTTACATCCAGATTCATGCAACATTTCACATTTCTTAACAAAATTACTGCTATTACAATGCTGGGCTATGATGGCTCTCCATACTTTCCTGTCCTTTGTACTCATTGTAAATCAATGTATAATATGTATATTTTTCTCTCTTTTCTCATTCTCTCTTTTCTTCTTCTTTTATAATTCTTTCTTTTCTTTTCTCATTCTTTCTTCTTTTCTTTCTCTCATTGTATTTGTCTGTCATCTTTCTTTTCTCTCGATATCCTGTTATCTTTTCTCTTTTTTTCCTTTTCTGCTCCCTGCTCTCCTTGATCATTTTCTTTCATTCTTTTCTTCTTTTCTTTCCTTCTCACTGTCTTTTAATCTTCTCTCCCCCATTCTTTGATTTTTATTTTCCCAAACCACGCATCCTTTTGTTTTTCCATAAACTCCATTACTCTCACAAACCCAGGCCTTCCACCACATCTGCAAATACCATTAACAAGATCTGTTTCCTTCTCCTGTAATTCCAAGACAAACCAGAGATACCAGTGGAAATGTGATAGTTGACAGGCACCAACTTGTTCTGGATCTGTCTTGTAACAACTTCAGGCAGGAAAATCTAGGCTTACCATTCTAACCTTAAGACAGATTAAGAATTTCAAAGATTTTTGCATGTAGAGAAAAAGAAAATCTGTGTTTGTCTTAAGGCTTACAAGTCTCCAATTGTATTTCCTTTTAACTTCATTAATCTTTTTCAGAATCTTGAAACTGCTTGCGGTAACATAAACAGAAAGAATAATTTCAAGTTGTTACATTGAACTCTTCAGAATATGTCTTGTTTTCTGAGTTCACAGTTCAGATAATTTATATTTAATCAACGAAACCAAGACAGGAACCTGTAACATACCTGAATATTTATTCTCTGTCTTAAGAATTTTAAATTGACTTGATTGCAGTTAGTATTTAATCATTTTTAATTAATAATCTGTATGTTCTTCACAGCATATGGCAATATTGTGTTATGACATCAGTTCTCATAAGATTAAGTAATGTCAAGCCTGATCAGTATGTAGATGGTTGATTGTTTGAAAATACCAGGTGGTGTAAACTTAGATGTGCTCTGTGCTGGTGGGGTGATGGATGAGTGGTCAGTATGAGAAATTGGAGAGCTGAGTCCAATATACACACATACACACACACACACTACAGTTCAAAAGTTTGAAGATTCCCCCAGAATTTGCATGGGATGAACTTTACAGAAGAGTGAAAAAAAAAAAAAAACTTAAGGAAGAGCTCTTAGAGTCATTGAAAAAAAGAATGGAATCAATTATCGAACTTATACTTTGAGAAACTTTTGCAACAAATACCAAAAGTTTGTGCTGCAGTAATCAAGACGAAATGATATTTTGATGAGACAAAATTTAATCATAAAATTCTTTTTCTTTTGTCATTATTATATTCCATGCTAATAAGGAACATATACTTGAAAAATAAGGTGGATAAAAAAAGTAAAAGTTTATTGTAAAAAACCAGTACAATAAGAATAAAGGTAACAGTTATGCACAAGGTCGTCGCAAGTCAATCCAGTAGTGAGTGCTACTATTGGAAGGTTGGTAGTTCTTGCGTAAGTTTGAATCGTCCTCTAAAGATCCCAGCTAGTCTCTGTAGTCTGTTGACTCACAGCTACTTATAGGTAGTTACTACCTATAGTGTAGTCACTCATGGTGGTGACAGGTTATTCCATTACATCAGTCATAATAAAATTTCTAATAAAATATTACATGTCACATCTTTTTAACCAAATATAATAAATTTTCTATTATTTAAATTACAAAACAAGTACTTTTGGGGCCAGTTTTAAAAAAAATACCAGGGATGGCTTCAAACTTTTGAACTGTAGTGTACCTGTGTATATATATATATATATATATTGTGTATTTAGGCAGCAATACCTCTTTTATACATGTTTCATTAAAGATAGCAGACAAGGTACTGTGATTAATCTTTTTATTTAATTTTTCTTTGTTCGGACAAGTGTTTCCCTTTCTGGACACAAAGTGTGTAAAAACTGTCCAAACGTTCTGCATTTCTGAACACTTTCAGCTGTTCTTTAAGCCATTATCAAGGATGATTTTATATTTAATTTTTAACTAGATGTATTGGTTGTGTGTAAGTATCTGAAATTATAGGAATATTTTATTTTCTGAACACCGTCAAAACATTGTGGCCATGTTCGTAGTTAATATTATTAAGTGTTGGCTTTTTCTTTTTTTTTTTTTTTTTTTAAGGTTTCCATTATTTTTAATCTTTTTTTTTTTTTAACATGTGGACAAGGTTATGCTTGTATTTTCTACGAGTACGTTTTGGATGGTTTCTTTTAGGTTTGTGTGCATGTTTAAATGACTTGTAATGGAGCTGTGGTTGGTTAGGTGTAATGTAAGGCATCTGGATAGGCATAGAGTAGTGGAACTAATGTAACTATTTGTGAATTTGCTTTGATCAGGAGCACAGTTCCTTAAGGGTCATTTGAACTCGTAAATAATGTTCGTTCTCTGTAGATTTCATTTGGCAGGTGTATTGTTATTTTTGAGGATAAGGTTAGCTGTTTGAAATTTTTTGTAATAGATAATTTAATGTTTTTTGTTCAGGTCAACTGAGGTAGTGTATTTTTTTATGATATTTCTAAGTGAAGATTCATTTAGACAGTTTCTAAACACTCAATGTCCAGAAAAGAAAACACTTGTTTGAATACAAGAAAAATTAAATAAGAAACTTAATCACAAGACCTTGTCAGTCTTCTTTAATGAAATATGTGTATGTATATATATACATTGTGCCATGTGTCCTCAAGGACACATGGCACAGTGGAAAAAGGCGTTAGTTAGATCCAGTGACAGGAACCAAAGAGTGTGAGTTCAATACCCGGTTAAGGCAGTGGAGAACTTTCAGAGGGAAAATTAGCAGGAGATAACTGACATCCATCAAACATGGCACGTGGAACTAGAACAGTCTACCCCAGGGATCAAAATAAAGGGTTCAGTTCGAAATTCTAACCACCTGAAGAAGGCCAGAGCGTACAACGGCCGAAACGTTGTGACAAATATGGCGACAAAGATGAGGACAATAGTCCGACTAATGTAAATACTATATATATATATATATATATATATATATACACACACACACACACATAACTAAGTGTTGCCTTCTATGTTCACTTTTCTATATATATATATATATATATATATATATATATGCATGCAAGCTTCATTAAATATGATAGACAAGGTGCTTTAAGATTTTTTATATAATTTTTCATATGATCTAATAATTTTTTCTTTTCAGTAGATAAATTATGCAAAAACTGTCCAAATGTTTCATTTGTACATAGACTTTTAGCTATACATTTAGCCATTTTCAAAGATGAAATACATTTATTGTTAACTGGAAATCGATTTTTGCATTTGTGTATTTAGTATTATAAAATGTCTTATTTTCAAAACACAGTAAATAATAGTTAACAATAAATATATTTCATCCTTGAAAATGGATAAATTATAGCCAAAATTTGAACCTGTATCCTATATGGAACTGTCATTTAGCTTGACGTGCCTTTACCAATTTGGCCACAGAGGCACATTCGGTTAGAAATGTTGAATTTACTGTATTTAAACTTTAATCTTCCATGAATCTCTCACGTACATTCATGTCTGCTCATGGCATATCAAATGTAAACAAATGATTTCACACATTATGAAATGGACAAAGTCCGACAATTATTTTAAGACATTTTTATGTTTAACATTCTTTTTATAGATGAAAATATTTAAGTAAATGCTCTGTTTATAATAAACAGTATTAAACAACATTTACCACCCTGAATGTACGAGAAATTTTCACAGAAAATATCCTGTCGGAAGATAAATATTTTCTGTGAAAATTTCTCAGACATTCAGGCTGGTAAATGTTGTTTAATACTATTTATTATAAACAGAGCATTTAAATATTTGTATCTATAAAAAGAATGTATAAACATAAAATGTCTTATATATATATACACACATCATTTTTATTTTTGACCTTATATCTGAAATTGGCGTCATTTTTATCAACAAATAAATCAAATCAGATAATCACTTAATTCATGAATTTCAATTAAATCATGCCTTCCACTTGAAAGTCTTTTTTGTTTCTGATAACAAAAGAACAAAAACCAAAAGAGATAAATTAATAACTCGCTCTGCTTGTTTTCTTTCATCAGGTTTTCTTTTTACCTCTAAAGTCATCCTGACATTTTTGGATGATTTTCACTGGCTTGACCAGGGTGGGGGGTCAATATAAGGAAATGTTTCAATTATCTGCTGATAGTTGCATTTAACAGTGTCCTCATTGATTTTTTTTTTTAACACGTTTCTTGTAAAAATGGTTAATCATTATTATTAATTTTTTTTTCTCTTGACCATTTCAAAATAAGTCAATATTTGAAATTGTTGGGTGGGGTGGGCAGAATAGAGATTAGGACAGATAAGGCAAAACTTACTAAGAGCTACAAAAAAAAGGGAAGTTATGGAGAGCCGTTGACCAATATTTGAAATTGTTGATTTTAGTTCAATGAGAAAATAGGCGAACATTTCAAATTATTGATTTTGACTGAGAAACAGAAAAACTTCACTAGAAACAAGGAAAATAGTATTAAACTGTTTAGTGATATCTGTCCTTCTCTATGGCAGTGGGAGGATACCATGAACCAATTATGTGGGTAACAACGATGTTTTATAGAAAATAGAAGCAAAAACGAAACTTATACTTAACATCAGGAAGAGACAGCTGAAATTCCTCGGCCACATAATGAGGAAAGATGGTTTGGAAAATTTGTTCCTCACAGAACAGATTGAAGGCAAGAGGGACAGAGGAAAACAATGCATAATATTAGCTTGAGTAAATGGATGACAGAACAAGGTTTAGGAGAGAGAGCAAAAAGATAAAATTTATTAAGAGCTACAAAAGACAAAGGAAGTTGTGGAGAGCCTTGATCGGCTATGTCCTGAGGGTCATGGCACATAAAGAAGAGACAAGCAACAAATGTAATTAGAATGATGGTTGCAGTTCTTGGAGGTGAAGAACTTGCCATAATAGAAAATGAAATTTTTGCTGGGGTAGTTTGTATTCATTTGACATTAACGGTCTTGAGAAAAACATGAATCCATGTTTCCTTAAAGGTCAGGTCTTGTTTTACACTCTGCTGCTGAAACTAATCCAATTTATGGAAAGGAATTAGGCAATTCCAAATAAGAGAAATTTCTTGAGAAATGTCACAAAGAATCCATCATACTTTGATAATCTATGAGATTAGATGGTCCATTCTTATAGGATGTACATGACATTTCTTCAGAATTCAAAAAATTCCATGAAAGTTATAATAAAACACAATGAATATAGCTTGATGATTGCGTTTAGCTGTCACCTCTGAGTGTTAACCCTAATGTCCACTTTGATATTTACACATGCCCTCTCACTGATATTGAGCTCTTTAACCCATAAATAAAGCATTGTAGAGTAGCTAACACTCCTTCAACACTCTACCAGATGGCTTGGCTCATAGCCTTAAATAGTCTATGATTAAAGACTACAACAGTTGATTAATAAGTTGATACTAAGCTGATTAATATTTGGACTGATATTACTTTGGCTATACAGCATTTGACCCTCCTCTATTCCTTGTAAGTTGTCTTGTTAATTGTTTTGTAACTTATTTTTCTGTGTTTTTTGTATGTATCCATTAGCACTGAATACTGGTGCTGAATAAATAGATTAAGCACTCATTCTTTTCTCGGTATCATTCACCTTGACAATACGACTGTATATAATTAGGTTGCAATAAAATTTGTATTTTATATGAACACTACCTCATAGAAATAGAGATGTAGTAGAGTGGAGAGGCCTTATATCCTAGATTCAGGGGTTGTGTTGGGGTTGATAGAACCCTTGCATTGGCCCCTTGTGAAGGACGACATGAAAACCTTTTTATTTAGCATCAGTTTTTAGGGATAAATGTTTGGATAGAAATTGCATCCTTCATAGAAATTGTCAGCCAACGAGACAGGAAACTGACTTTAATGATGTCACATAACTATAGATCAAAATTACAGTTTGACCTGCAAGAAAATATTTGCAAAATCTGGCATTGTGAAGGTAAACAGAGAGAAAAACGAGATAGTAAGAAGATTGGCTAAAGACATGAAAGAAAGCAGTCGACCATTTTTAATTAAATCTCATTCAGCAAAATGAGTGAAGAATTTCACAAAAACTGCTTTCTTAACAGGAATATTTCATCATGAATGTAGAGCTACATTGGATGGGCATGGTGGTTGTGCTAAATGCTGAATCCTTAAAGGAAGCCAACATGATTTAAAAGATGATCATAAAGAAATGGAAGTAATATGGATACAATACAATATATAGCATAACTTAAAAGTATATTTTATTATATAAACACACACACACTGGGTGTAACAGGAAAATTATCCATTTGTTAGATTAAACTTTGAACTGTTGTATCTTAGAAATGATTAAAGATATCTTACTGGAATTTTCTGAGATTTTTATGACACTATTGGACTCTACTTTGAGCAGTAAGAATGTATAATTATTCTCCAAGCTTAAGAGAATTGTGATGAAATTGATCAACAATCTCTCATTGGGGTATTGTGTTTAAGGAGTGTCGGCATCTGTGTATAAATAAGACAATTTTCACTCCAAGGCTCATGGACGGTTATATTTTACACTGAATGGATAATCTAATTAGTGAGCACATGTAATAGGCAATGTTTGCAATGACTGAACAGTTTCAGTTTAAGTAAGAGAAGTGTCTAAAAGAGAAGGCTTTTGGCTAAGTGTCAGTCTAGCCAGTGATATTAATGATGAAATGGATGTTTGAACCATTATCTCCCTCTTAAAATCATAGTGAGAATACCTTTAGTAGCACTATTGTCATGTTTGTTGTTTGTATTTCGTTAGTTCTCTTGTAGACTTTTCTGTGAATGGTGCCAACTCTTGTGAAATTATTTAAAAATGTTTCTGAATAGCAGACAGCAACTGAAAACCAAACTTATCCCCAAGGAGGAAGGAATGTTGGATATTATTTATTTTTTTTTATAAAAAATTGGTTTTCATATATATATATATATATATATATATATATATATATATATATATTCTGGTTTTGATTATCAGGGAGAGAATAAGACTTGGGATATTTGGGTGGAGTTAAAAATTTATTTCTGATTTGTCAGACTTTTTACTGATACATTTGTCATTTTGCTCTTTCTTTTTTGCTTCCTTCCTTCCTTTCCTTCTTTTTTGCTTCCTTCCTTCCTTTCTTTCTTTTTTGCTTCCTTCCTTCCTTTCTTTCTTTTTTGCTTCCTTCCTTCCTTTCTTTCTTTTTTGCTTGCTTCCTTCCTTTCTTTCTTTTTTGCTTGCTTCCTTCCTTTCTTTCTTTTTTGCTTCCTTCCTTCCTTTCTTTCTTTTTTGCTTGCTTCCTTCCTTTCTTTCTTTTTTGCTTCCTTCCTTCCTTTCTTTCTTTTTTGCTTGCTTCCTTCCTTTCTTTCTTTTTTGCTTGCTTCCTTCCTTTCTTTCTTTTTTGCTTGCTTCCTTCCTTTCTTTCTTTTTTGCTTCCTTCCTTCCTTTCTTTCTTTTTTGCTTCCTTCCTTTCTTTCTTTTTTGCTTCCTTCCTTTCTTTCTTTTTTGCTTCCTTCCTTTCTTTCTTTTTTGCTTCCTTCCTTTCTTTCTTTTTTGCTTCCTTCCTTTCTTTCTTTTTCACTTCCTTTCTTTCTTTTTCACTTCCTTTCTTTCTTTTTCGCTTCCTTTCTTTCTTTTTTCCTTCCTTCCTTCCTTCCTTCCTTCCTTCCTTCCTTCCTTCCTTCCTTCCTTTCTTTCTTTTTCGCTTCCTTTCTTTCTTTTTTGCTTTCTTTCTTTCTTTTTTGCTTCCTTTCTTTCTTTTTTGCTTCCTTCCTTTCTTTTCTTTCCCCCCTTCCTTTCTTTTTCTATTTTCCTTCGTTCCTTTCACTTTCATTTTCCCTTTTTTCTTTCTTTATTGCCTTCCTTTTTAGTTCTTTCTTTTCTTTTTCTTTGTTTTCTTTCTTTTTTCCTTCCTCTTTCTCTTTTCTCTTTCTTTTCCTTCCTTCCTTTATTTTTTTTTCATTTTCTTTATTTTTTATCTCTTTTTTTCCTTTCCTTACTTTTTCTCTATTCCACATTTTCCTTCGTCTATTCTTCATTTCTTTCACATTCTTTCATTAGTTTTATTGTACATTCTTTTTTCTTTCTCTTTTCCTTCCTTCCTTTTCTGAAAGTTTCGTTGTTTCCCTATTTCTCTTCCTTTTCTTTATTTCTTTCTGTTTGATGTCTTTCCTTGCCCTCCTCCTCCTCCTTTTTTAGTTCTTTCCTTTTAAACATGCAATTAAGAGGCATATCAGAATACTCCTTGAAGGTCAGCATAGAAATTATTCACTCAATAGAACGGAATTTGCAATGCCTATTTACGTATCAGATTTATTTTGTCACCTCACTTTGCTAAGAAAGTAAATTTAATTTTGAAGTTTTTCTTGTTTAACAGCAAAAATACAGTTCTGATTTGCTTCTTCATGTCAGATGGTAATATGCCTCCTTGTAAGTAACGCTTATCTGTACAGTAATGAAATGCAGTTATATCTCTGATATTGTCTGTGGTTGTTTAATATTATAGAAATATGATTGCCAGTTACACATTTCTGGACACATCCACCTGTTGGGGCAGCTAGCCAATCCCTGTTGCAGATGGCTGCCCAGGCACATTGATGTTCCTTCAAGAGAGAGCCTACCTGTGGTTTATACTGTAATTATGCTCAGTTTACCTTAGTTACAAGAGGAGAGAGTGCATCATATGGCATGATCAATAGCTTGAACATAGCCCTCAGTCACGATGACTTGTGCCTTTGTGCAGAACTATTGATGGGCTTCAAATAGTTCAGTTGTCACTCACAAGGCATGGGTCAACCCATGGTATGGTTTCCAGTGATATTGCAGATTGGAATTGCCTCCCCAGGCTGATATGAAGAAATCACCTTCTTAAAAAGTTGACCAGGGTAAGAGATTCAAACCCTTGGGTCTCATGGAATTGAACCTGAGCTCATACAAACATATCTAACACTTTCGCCCCATCCCCTCAACCTCTAATGTCTTACTCTCTTGGTTGAGGTGTTTACTCGCTCCTAATCGAACTTAAAGTAGTGGCCATAGGTCCCCTGAGCATCTGTAGATTATTCGACCGGTCCGCTGTTTTAATCCTGCTTCCTGCCCATGTTGTGTTTGGTTTGATCCAGAAAGCAGAAGTGATGTTCATCCATTTACAGTCAACTGAAGATGTAGACACAGCTGGAGAGTCTGCGCTAAGAAATTTAGAATGCAGAAAAAAAAAAAAATAAATAATATCTGCAGAAAGCCGGACAAACAACTATTCAATGATTGAATTGTTAATGTCTTTTTTTGCAGAAAAAAATAGTAGAGAAAAGAAACGGGTTACAGAAAAGAAAAGTAATTTACGTAAAAACACATACACTGGATTCTGGACAGAGAGAGAGAGTGTGTTATGATTAACTTGTTAAATCATCTCAGAACAATATATGACAATTGCGATGGAGGAATAAGATTCTGTGCAGGGCTTAAAGTTTATAGTGGTGTTTCTCCTTAGCAGTAGTAACAGTAGTAGTAATATTCATGGTAGCATTCCAATCTCTGACCTCACGTTCTCTCCTTCTTGAGTCTCTCTTCAATCTCAACGCTTGCCCATCTGTACGCTCGCCTGGGCCAATTCTCTCTCTTCACTCTTCAAGAAATTTCTCCTGTCTGTCTTTTTCAGCATAACTATGTGTTTATATAGAAAAATTCGTCTGGTTACAACTGAATCTTGGCCGCATGTGACACGGGATTTTGGCTGTTTCAACCAAAATCATGTGAATTCAAAAGGTCCTCCTTGTTTACTCGGCTCTATTTCAACTTTTAATCGATAAAAATTATTTCGACCATTTCCATTGTCTTTTGATGACCCAGATTCAATGGGTACAACTTCTGGCCCAGATCAAATTTCCATATTGGTAAACAAAATGCTCTGATTTAATTTCACTGTTCAAATCTATTCCAAGTTTTAATCAATAAAAATTATTTCGACCCTTTCCATTGGCTGCTAATGACCCAGTTCCAATGGGTACAGCTCATGCCCTAGATCAGATTTTCCATCAGTAAATGAAATTGCTCTGATTTACTTTCGCTGTTCAAATTCACTCCAATTTCACTAAAAAAAAATAAATATATATATATATATATATATGTATGTATGTATGTGTGTGTGTTTTTCTATCACATATAGAAATATATATGTATATGATATGGGATCAAATATAGATCAGAATCCAACAGAATGATAGGATAAATAACAAATAGGAAATGTTTATCAATAACTGATTGTTGTATGTTTCGTATTTGTGCTTTATCCTATGTTTATGTACAAGGACGTAGAAATCCTTTTTTTAATGCCCAATGGCTATGTAAGTAAATGAGAATTTTATATATATATATATCTATATATGGGGTAAACTTAGTTCCATAGCCATCTGTATACAGCCAGCATAGGAGATTGAAAACCTTTACAAGAAATGCCTGGGGGCATGCTGTTCATTTTGTTCATGGTAAATTTTTGCACCAATCATTTATCAGCATTTCTCCAAAACATGGATAGTCATGCACAAGCCATCAACACTTTAATCAGTTCCCCATGAAGATTATTCAGAAGTTTGTTTTGTTTTCCATCCTTCCTGCCTTTTTGAGTCTCAAAGATAAAATTCTGAAAAACCCAAATTCTATTGACATCCTCCTATTAACTGTCATATTGAACGTATTTTATGGTAATGTGTAAAGATCGAAGCAAGTGCCTGTTATCTTTTGAGGCAGGCTGAAATTTACAACGAAACCAATGCATATCAATTTCATATATTGGGTTGGAAGCGAAGTTCCTTCACAACTTTATACATATTTTTATGAAAAGTTTATCAGACAACAAAACACATAGGCAGAGATAATTTTCCTTTTGCCTTTATTCATATATATATATATATATATATATATATGTTTTATTAAATTCAAGCATATAATTTACTTAGTCTAATTAAATTTTATTGTATTTTTCTAATTCTTGAAAAAGTTGTTATACATCCAACTTAAAATTGTGGATAAACTGTCCAAAGTCCATGTTTCTGTCTTGTTTTTGTTTGAGTATGACCATGACAGCCATTAGCAAGAACTGGGTGTTGTCAGTCTGGCAAACAAGATTTTATTAGCTACACCCTTTCCTTTTTTGAATGCTACAAGTTACTCACTTCCCTTTATTAGACATTAAATGATATCACTTATCATCTTCCATAATTTACTTTGATTTCCAGTTCGCGTGAAGTATATTTATGAGTGTTCTTAAATTTAAAAATTCTAAAATCTAACGACATTTTTACTTCTGTTTATGAATATTTGTTGCAAAATAAAATTCTAATATTTGTCTTGATGAAGTTCGTCAGAGGACAAAACATATTTTCCTTTTGTCTTTATTCATATATACACAGAAACACACACATATATATATAGAGAGAGACATTTTTCGTTGAATAATTTAGACATGTTCTGTCTACTTATCTTTGATAGGATCCTTTCATATTCACAAATAAGCTTTTTTAGTGTTGTTATTGAGAGACAAGAGAAAATTACCATGTTGATACATATTTTGTTTATTTCCAAGTACTTTCGATATAGCAAATTGCTATCATCAGAGTATTGTTTATTACAGGATAAATATTGTAGTGTTTGTGACGTCCCCTGGTGTCGCTGCGCCAAATGTGACATCTGCCTGGCTGCGTCCATTGTGCTATCCTGTCCTGTGACGACCAACTGGCTTGGTATTGGTCGCAGCACCAAATGTGACGTTCTAACCTTTTGGTGATTCGGATGGGAATCTGGTTAGATTCGGTATCAGCCTTGTTGTTCCCAGCTCGCCTCCAACGTCTGGTTACCGAAGTAACTGTTTTGATTTCCAGTCTAACCTACCCACATTGTGATTTGATCTTAGGCAGACAAAATCAATCAGTCGCCGGGCCGTAATGCAGGCTGAGTTTGATCAAGGGCAACAACGCACAAGTATATGTAAAAGAAAAGAAAATAATAACTCGAAAAGTTCAAATGTGTATAACAATATTTTATATATGGTTGCTGAATACAGGACTGCGTCTTTCTCCCAAACCCGTTATATGGATTTGTGACACTTTGTGTTTGTTAGGCGAGTCTTAACATCTTAAGTTGTTTGTTCTTTAAGAAACTGGTTCTTGGTGTATCTTCAGGCGATATTCGTAAAACTTGTTTTGGTGGTATGAGTCTAAGTTGTTCTTCAAAAATAAATTGTTCTTGGCTAGAAATTGAGGTTGTGATGCCTGGAATCTTTCCA
>OZ010601.1:90243594-90263594 GCA_963932145.1 Acanthosepion lycidas
CTTGTAAAATTGTGGCTTTAGCACATTTATCCAAATTGAATTCCATTCCAGTGTTATCACTGAAACATTTTACTGTTTTCAGGAGAACTTTCAGCTTACTATCATTCCTAGCATACAGCTTTAAGTCATTCATGTAAAATAGATGGCATATTTTTTTGAGATATCTTACAGTCATATTCCACCCTCTTAAGTTTGCTGCTATTCGGGATATACAAAATAGTAAGAGAGACAAAGCGTCACCTTGAAATATTCCTCTGTTGATGTTTATTTCACCAGACTTATAGACTCCATTTATATGATTGAGTTGAAGTCTTGTTTTCTATATTGATACCTTGTATATATTTAAAAACTTTCAGATCCAAGAATGGGTTACACTATCGAATACCTTATAATAATTTATCCAGGCAGTACTGAAATTTTTCTTTGTATTGAAGCAGTTTTCCAAGATCATCATATTAATAAGTCGTTGGTTTTTATATATGTAAGAGCCATATTTGCACCCTTTTTGTTCAAGACGTAGTATGTCATTTTTTTCTTAGAAGGAATATGTTTGTTTTGTCAAAATAGATGTCAACAGTTTACAACTAGTGGAAAGACATGTGATTGGTCTGTAGTTTTTTTTTTTTTTGGGTGGGGGACATTTGTGCCATATTCTTGGGTAGATGAAGATAATTCCTTTGGTTACCAATGCCCAAATTTTAGTAGAATCATTGACCATTTTTTTGAAATTATTTGGCTAGATTTTTGTGTGCTGTATTTAGATAATAGTCAAAAGTTAGGAACTTTGTCTATTCCTTGAGATTTTCAGTTGTGTGATTTTTTCCAGTGCTAATTTATTTAATTTAATTTAAAAAAAAACATTACTACATTATTTAAATAAGTGAAAAATTAGTAGGTTTGCTGAATTTATAATAATAATTAGCAGCCATAACCAGCTGGTCGATCAGAAAAAGCGTTCAATTAAAATGGAGCAAAAACAGCATCATGTTTAGATGTAACAGAGTCTATTTTCTTCAATTACTTTAAAGTACTTTCATTAAAAAACATTTTGAATTCATGCAGTTACTGATATAACAGAAGCAGTTTGTATTTATTCAATCAATGTTAGCCAAGGACATGAAGGGGTAAAACAGGCAACATGAAGACCCACAATTATTTTGGAGTTTTTGAAATTCAATTTGTCAATGTGTTCCCAGGGATTTAAAAGAAAATATATTTATAAAGCAACTGTTAAGTTTGATGAAAATTGGTTGAAAGATAAATGAAAAATAAAAAAGAAACCTGTAAAAATTGCCATTTTTCCGCTATTTACGTGGGTTTTCACTATATGGGTGGAATCAATTATTAAGTTAAATGACTGTTAAAAAATGAACTTATTGTTGGCTACAATTGAGTCAAGTTTGTATTAGATTGCTTGAAAATTGAGGGAGTTTTTAGTTAAAAATTTGTGTTGAAATCAATTTTTCGTTCTTTGCAATTTTCCACTAAATGCAGTGGTGTAGAAATAAAAATGAGGTATTGTTGAGCTAATCATGATGTTAGTAACCTACATACCAAGTTTGAACGAAATTGGAGGAAAAAGTTGAATTTATCAGTTCTTGATTATCGATTTTTTTTTTTTAAATTATTGATATTGTATGCTAAGAAGCTATCTCTTATGTTGTACAATGTATAGGCCAAGTTTGGTCAAAATCAGTTGGATGGGTCTCGAGTGAAAAAAGTAATCACACAAACAGACAGACATCCTCCGTTTTATATATATATATATATATATATAGATAAACATTGGAATTTTTTTCTTGCTTTTGCAGTTAAAACTTATGGAACAACGATTAGCAGCAATCAACTGTCAACCCCAGGACCTAAGTAACCGAATACAGGAACTGGAGGGTTTGCTTGAGAGCAAGGAGAAACATATTGCAGATCTGGAGAAACAATTAATAGAACAGGTAAGAAAAAAAAAAAAGCTCTTTAAATACACCTATGACTTTTATTCATACATTTTGCAATGACATGGCTAGAAAAAAAAAAAAATACAGTAAGATTGCTTGTGTCTAAATGAATTCAGAAAAAAATTACATTGAGATTTCAAACAAAAAAAATATTGGCGAACATAGACAGACATACCTGTCAAAAGGATGTTTTTTCCATGACACCACTTTTTTATCTATCTTCAATCTTCGGTAATGTTTATTGTTATTGATATAATGGAATATGCGTACACCTGAGTTCCCCCCTCACTGGAATATGATTGGCTGGTGTCTGTCATAAATACTGATGGATGTGTAGGTATGACAGAGTCCAAGAGCCTTAGTCTGAGAGCTAAGTCTATAAAGACGCCCATTGGACTACGCCATTGATCTACATGTCTTACCTGCGACTATGATGCATACCAGTCGAGTACTGCTACCGTATTCTACTTGGTTATAGTAGCCAAAATCACTTAGCTACTTTGTTCAAATATATCCCTTTCCGGGACATATCAGTTATAAAAGTCAATAATTAGAACTCATGGCAATGCTTTATCTGAGAAACTCAAATACTATTACAACTGATACTATTAGTCTACTAAAAGCATCAGAATGAAATGAAAGGCCTGCAAATCAAGAATGAATAAGACAATTTAAAAAAAAAAAGACAACTATATTAAACCAGCCATCAAAGTAATGTTCAATAGAACTACCATATTTGATGGTATGAAAAGCCTCTCCATGACCAGTACAGCACTTATTTGAGCAGGGAATAAGAAAAAAAGTTTTTTTTTTTTTTTATTGTGCTAATGTATCTTACTGTATCTCTTAAGTTTGCATAAAAAAGAAGAGCAAAAAAATTTTTAGCCATTTCTTAGGAGAAAAAAGACAGACCAAACTTGGACCCTTGTGCCTGTAACAAAACAGATTGTCAAAAGGATGCTTTTTCCATTGACACTGCTATTATTTAAACTACCTTCACTCTTTAGCAATGTTAATTGCTTCAAAATATGATTAGAAATGGAATAAAACTTAATCATAAAAATAAATTTATACATTTTCTTTGTTTTTGACAACAAAAATAATAAACACTATTTATATCATTTATCGGAATGGTTGGCAAATCATTGGCTAATTGCCAATTGATTCAAACTTTATAAAATGGTAAATAAGGATTTCCTTATTTGGTTCATATATTTTAATAATTTAGTAAATGTTTATAAATTTATGAATAAAAGCTTTTCACATTTCTTTATAAATTGTGAAATGATTAATATTGAATGGCATTAATTTTAATTGTATGAGTTTTAGAATGTTGTAAATATAAAATTAATTTTGTAAATAAACAATCTGATAAATAAATAGTCTTTAATATTTTTATTGTAAATTCTCAAGAACAAAAATAAAGTGTATAAATTCACTTTCATCATATGTTTAGTTTTTATTTCAATTTTAATTATTGCTTTTTAAAACAATAAACATTGCTGAGGAGTGAAGGTAGTTAAAATAATAGCAGAGTCAAGGGAAAGACTCTCCTTTTGACACTCAGTCTTACTGTTGGCACATTTGTCACTGTTTTCCAAAATGTTACACTGAATATAAAAATATTATAGTATATTACAGAAAAGTCATTTTGAATTTATTTTATAAAAGCAAACTTTCTACTTGTCACATATTCTCAGCATGCACAAATGTAAATTATATGCATATTTATGTGTTGTGCATGAGTGATTTACATGTGTCTGTGATATTCAATGTATATATGCACACAAGTTTATAATAAAATAGTTGAAATTATAAATTCCACTCCCACGCAGTTTAGACAACACCTACCCTGGACTGAACAATAAAATCATAAAGTTGAAACAAGAAAAAATATATCTTATTTTTTAAATTAAAAATTAAAATAATTATAAGGTTTTATTAAACTTTTGGGAAATTATTTTTTTAAATTTTGTAGAAATATTTTTGAGTTTGTCATTGAATTAAAATATAAATGTAGGTACCTCTAAAAAATCACTAAAAAATGAGCAGACATGATGAAAAAATGCTTCAAACTTAACAGAAATAAATTTTTATCATCAAAATCTTTGTTATTTGTAAGAGGAAAGACCAAAGGATTTTTTGATTATTAAATTATATTTTTAAATCCTTTTTAGAACCTTCAAAATTTTGGTTAAAATTCTTTTTTCTTGTGTGAATAAGTGACCATAAATTAGTATAGAAAATTTTTGCATCTTTTTGCAGTGAAAAACATATTAACTGGAAAATTCTTGCAAAAATCAAATAATTATTGGATTTTAATAAAACTTGTAGGAATTATTCACAAATGAATTAAATTATTTCAGAAATGTTTCTTGTTTAGATAATCTTAGTAAAAACATGTTTTTACATCTGTTACCCCTCCCCCAACTTATTTAATGTTATGAAATTTTGAGAAATTCATTAATGTTTATATTCATTATAAGAACACATCCTTGGAGAATTTAATTAATCAATTTTTTTTTATTACAACACAAAACACTTAAGTTAATATGCTCTGAATTGAAAAATGCAATACATTATTTAGTTAGAAAAGTTTTTATGTGTGTATAAATGTACTGATTTTTATAAATATGGGCATCCATACACAGCATTATAGAAAATAAGAGGCAGTAACTACAATAAATTTAATCATTTCACTATTTCACTAATCATAATTTGACTAAAATTTCATTAATCAAAAACAGAATAGATTTGTACAATTTATTGAAGGTTGAACAGCAATATTTTAAGAATTTTGAAATTTATTTATTTTTTTATATATAATGTGTGCTGATTCCATACATGACATTATCAGAAAATAAGAGGTGGTAACTAAAGTAAATTTAAAGCCAAAGTACCTAAAATTCAATAAAACATTAGATTGCAGAGAATATTTTCCTAAATTTTTAAAATTATTAGGTAGTTGAAAAGTTATGTAAAAAGAAAAAAAGAACTCTGGTTATATTTATCAGTGTATTTCTATGAATCTGAATAGATATAAACTTTCTTGAATCTGGGAATGCTTTATGCTCATATGTCATTATTCGGCCTTGCTTGATCAGTGACGCCCTTCATGACTGAGTCGAACTAAAGTATGTCAGATCTAATGATAGTTTCTCTTGGAAATGGGGATACATGTTCAAATCCTGCTGAAGGGTGCATCTTTTTATTTAATAAGATTTCTCAAAATATTCAGGCTGGTAGATGAGAATAAAGAAATATGATATTTAAAAATAAACGAAGCCGCTATACAAATATGGCTATCCACTAACAATAATATTTAAAGCGATAAAATATGTCGGATTGAATAATAAAATATAAAGAAATATATATAAAGGGGATACAGGCCGCCCCCTTAAGGTAAGGCCTCAAGAACACCAGAAAGCTGTAACATGAGGGGAAGTGGAAAAAATCAGGTGTGGCTGACCACATATAGAGAGAGAGAAGGGTGATCACCGCCCTCTGTGGGATCAGGTTGAGATCATTGACAAGGAACACCATTGGAAAATTCACAAACTTAAGTAATCAGCACATATGCTAGGCCACAAAAATCTCCTGAGCCAACCAAGCATAGAAATGAATACAATATGGGAACCAGTAATAAGGAGTGCCTGAGAAAAGCAATGATAACAACAAAAGTTGCAATATGAGCTCTGGTAAAAAACAGTGATTGGTAACAGCAAAAATTGCAATATGAGCACTGGTAAAAATGGTTGCTGAGACATTAAGTTTATAATACCCAGAAATTAATACACAGATGTCCTCAATGGCACAGTGGATAAAGGCGTTGGTTAGATCCAGTGACAGGACCCAAAGAGTGTGAGTTCAATACCTGGTTAAGGCAGTGGAGAACTTTCAGAGGGGAATTAACAGGAGATAACTGATAACTGACATCCATTAAACATGGCTCGCCAGTCTACCCCAGTGAGCGAAATAAAGGGTTAAGTTCGACATTCCAACCACCTGAAGAAGGCCGGAGTGTACAACAGCCGAAACGTAATAAATATGGCGACCAAGATGAGGACAATAGTCTGAATAATGTAAATAATGTACATAATACCTCCCTCAGAAATATAGACAGATACTGAATAATAAAAATAGAAATAATTCATATTTGTGTTTTTTTTCTCTTTGTATTTTGTTGAAATTGTTTTCCATTTCTCAAAGTTTATATGCAGAAAATATTGTTGCCACTGTTTTTATTAAGAGACAGAAAAACAAAAACAAGATTCCTGAACTGTTATGTGATATCTGTCCTGGACAATCTCCTCAAAGATGAGAAAGAGACTTGAAGCACTAGAAATGTAGTTCTACAGAAAGATGCTGAGGATACCATGGACCAAACATGTGAGCAATGATGAGGTTTTAAAGAAAATGGAAACAAAAAGAAAACCTATACTTAACATCAGGAAGAGAGAGCTGAAATTTCTGGGATGCATAATGAGGAAGGAGGGCTTGGAAAATCTGATACTCATGGGAGAGATTAAAAACAGTGAATAATTTACTAAATAAGCTTGACTAAATAGTTGGCAGAACAGGGTTTGAGAAAGGCAAAATTTATAAAGAAATTTTCATTTATAAAGAGCTACAAAAGACAGGAAATTGTGGAGAGCCATAATCGCCTACACCCTGAGGGAACATGGCACATGAAGAAGAAAAGGATTAAGAAGCAGTGCTACAACAAGTCTTTAAAGGTTTGTTGATGGAATAAGCTTTGTAGTAAAGATCTGTAAAAAATGAAAATACTTTTGATACACCCTAATATAATTATTTTAAGTGATTTAATAGACAATTTTGTACGATGTTAAACTTAACATATAAAATATGTAAAATATTTATTCTGCTCATCACCTGGTGAGTGATGATCATGCAACCCATTTGCTCATATAGTGAGTTTGTTTCTCACTAGGTGCCTCAATCTTGTGTCGGACTAACCTTAACTTTGTAAATATCTATATTAAACCCAAAATAATTTCAAATGAATAAAGGAATTTCTTTTCTATATCTCACTGTAAGTTATCCCAAAATAAGATGGAGGTCAGTGTATTGACCTTCTCTTTGATTTGGGTTGTCTGGTCTTGTCTGACTTGATGCAGCACTGACCACTTGAGGCATTGATAATATATCTTGATCTGGTCATCTAGTTTTTTGGTCATCAACAATTGGCAAAAGCTGGAAGAGGAAGAGAGGCGTGAAGTTACTGGGCTTTCTATGGAAGGGATGAAGGCATTTTGCTTGGATACAAGGGTGGGGAATTAACATGGATGGCGAAAGAAAGGAAGATAAAATGAATAGTGGGAAGAATGTAAAGAAGAAATAATACTACAAAAGAAGAAAGAAAGAAAGAATGAATAAATAGTAAAGAGAAAGAAAGAAAGAAGGAAGGAATAAATGGCAGAAAGAAAGGAAAAATAGAGAGAAAGAAAGAAAGGAAAAATAAAGAGAAAGAAAAAATAGAAAGAAAGAAAAAGAAAAACAGAAAGAGAGAAAGAAATATAGAGAGAATGAAAAAATAAATGGTAGAAAGAAATAAAAAATCAATAGAAAAGAGAAAGGAAGAAGAAATGAGTAGTGAAAAGGAAGAAATAATATGAGAGAGAAACAAAGAAAAAAATATAGGAACGAAAAATAGATACTGGAAAAAAGAAAGGAAGAAATAAAACCAGAAAGTAAGAATAAATGGTGGGAACAAGAAAGAATAAAGAGTGGATTATCAAAAAAATAAAAAGAGTGAAAAAAGAAGGGATGAGTAATGCAAAGAAAGAATAGTTTTGAGATTTTATTTCTTGAAAATAGAATAAAATACTGATTCACAGAAAAATGTGAGAAGAAAAAGAGAAAATATGAAGAAAGAATGAGTAGTTGAAGGGCAGAAAGGAAAAAATTAGTCAAAACCTCAAGATGGAAGTAAAAATATCCAAAACCAAATGGAGACATGATAAAAGGAATAAAAATAAAAAAATGAATGAAAATGTGAAGGAAAGAAAATGAAAAAAGAGAAATCAAAGGAGAAACAGAGAAAAGAAAACAAAGGAAAGAGAAAAAAATAAGGAGATAAAAAAAGGAAGGCAAACAAATAAGCAAGGAGAAAGAAAAGAAAATGAAAGAAAAAGGGTAACAAAGAATAGAAAAATGAGAAGAGAGAAGAAGAAAGCAAAAGAGAAAGTGAAAAAAGGAAAAAAGAAAAGAAAGCAATAAGAGAAATAAAAGAGAGAAAAGAAAAGATAACAAGAAAAAGAGAAAAGGAGTGAGAAAATCAAATCACATGAAACAGAAGAAAGAAAAGATAAGGGAAAAGGAGAGAGAAAAGAAAAGGAGTAAGAAAAGAAAACCAAATGAAAGAGAAAAGGAGAGAAAAAAGAAAAACAAAAGAAAAGGAGTGAGAAAAGAAAAGGAGAAAGAAGAGAAAGAAAAAGAAGAAATAGAAAAGAAAAGGAGAAAGAGAGGAGAAAGAAGAAATAGAAAAGAAAAGGAGAAAGAAAAAGAAGAAATAGAAAAGGAGCAAGAAAAAGAAGAAATAGAAAAGAAAAGGAGCAAGAAAAAGAAGAAATAGAAAAGAAAAGGAGCAAGAAAAAGAAGAAATAGAAAAGAAAAGGAGCAAGAAAAAGAAGAAATAGAAAAGAAAAGGAGAAAGAGAGGAGCAAGAAAAAGAAGAAATAGAAAAGAAAAGGAGAAAGAGAGGAGCAAGAAAAAGAAGAAATAGAAAAGAAAAGGAGAAAGAGAGGAGCAAGAAAAAGAAGAAATTGAAAAGAAAAGGAGCAAGAAAAAGAAGAAATAGCAAAGGAAAAAGAAAAAGAAGAAATAGAAAAGGAAAAAGAAAAAGAAGAAATAGAAAAGAAAAGGAGAAAGAAAAAGAAGAAATAGAAAAGAAAAGGAGAAAGAAAAAGAAGAAATAGAAAAGAAAAGGAGAAAGAAAAAGAAGAAATAGAAAAGAAAAGGAGAAAGAAAAAGAAGAAATAGAAAAGAAAAGGAGAAAGAAATAGAAAAGAAAAGGAAAAAGAAAAGGAGAAAGAAAAAGAAGAAATAGAAAAGGAAAAAGAAAAAGAAGAAATAGAAAAGGAGAAAGAAAAAGAAGAAATAGAAAAGGAGAAAGAAAAAGAAGAAATAGAAAAGAAAAGGAGCAAGAAAAAGAAGAAATAGAAAAGAAAAGGAGCAAGAAAAAGAAGAAATAGAAAAGAAAAGGAGCAAGAAAAAGAAGAAATAGAAAAGAAAAGGAGCAAGAAAAAGAAGAAATAGAAAAGAAAAGGAGCAAGAAAAAGAAGAAATAGAAAAGAAAAGGAGCAAGAAAAAGAAGAAATAGAAAAGAAAAGGAGCAAGAAAAAGAAGAAATAGAAAAGAAAAGGAGCAAGAAAAAGAAGAAATAGAAAAGAAAAGGAGAAAGAGAGGAGAAAGAAGAAATAGAAAAGAAAAGGAGAAAGAAAAAGAAGAAATAGAAAAGGAAAAAGAAAAAGAAGAAATAGAAAAGGAGAAAGAAAAAGAAGAAATAGAAAAGAAAAGGAAAAAGAAATGGAGAAAGAAAAAGAAGAAATAGAAAAGAAAAGGAGAAAGAGAGGAGAAAGAAAAAGAAGAAATAGAAAAGAAAAGGAGAAAGAAAAAGAAGAAATAGAAAAGAAAAGGAGAAAGAAAAAGAAGAAATAGAAAAGAAAAGGAAAAAGAAAAAGAAGAAATAGAAAAGAAAAGGAGAAAGAGAGGAGAAAGAAAAAGAAGAAATAGAAAAGAAAAGGAGAAAGAGAGGAGAAAGAAAAAGAAGAAATAGAAAAGAAAAGGAGAAAGAAAAAGAAGAAATAGAAAAGAAAAGGAGAAAGAAAAAGAAGAAATAGAAAAGAAAAGGAGAAAGAAAAAGAAGAAATAGAAAAGAAAAGGAGAAAGAAAAGGAGAAAGAAAAAGAAGAAATAGAAAAGAAAAGGAGCAAGAAAAAGAAGAAATAGAAAAGAAAAGGAGAAAGAGAGGAGAAAGAAGAAATAGAAAAGAAAAGGAGAAAGAAAAAGAAGAAATAGAAAAGGAAAAAGAAAAAGAAGAAATAGAAAAGGAGAAAGAAAAAGAAGAAATAGAAAAGAAAAGGAAAAAGAAAAGGAGAAAGAAAAAGAAGAAATAGAAAAGAAAAGGAGAAAGAGAGGAGAAAGAAAAAGAAGAAATAGAAAAGAAAAGGAGAAAGAAAAAGAAGAAATAGAAAAGAAAAGGAAAAAGAAAAGGAGAAAGAAAAAGAAGAAATAGAAAAGAAAAGGAGAAAGAGAGGAGAAAGAAAAAGAAGAAATAGAAAAGAAAAGGAGAAAGAGAGGAGAAAGAAAAAGAAGAAATAGAAAAGAAAAGGAGAAAGAAAAAGAAGAAATAGAAAAGAAAAGGAGAAAGAAAAAGAAGAAATAGAAAAGAAAAGGAGAAAGAAAAGGAGAAAGAAAAAGAATAAATAGAAAAGAAAAGGAAAAAGAAAAAGAAGAAATAGAAAAGAAAAGGAGAAAGAAAACTGAAGCAATTGGAAGAAATGAAAGAGAAACAAAAGAGAAACAAATTTGAAGATAAATGAATTAAAAGGAAGAAATAAATTAAGTGAACAAGAAAATCGAATGAACAAAGGTCAATGACTTCCTCTTTGCCCAAGAGACTTATTGTCTCCATTTCACTTTTAAAATCAAGTCTCATTTGTTTTGTCTGCCATTTTAAATGTTGCACTCACACATTGTCACTGTATATTGAATTCACTCCTTGAAATATTCTATGAAATACTATTAAGCAGATGATGCTTTTCAAAAAGCAGAAAGTAAATATTCCTTTTTACAATTATGGATAATTCACTTGGGAAGAAATCACAACTCAGTAAAGATTATATTTCTGTCGTTTGGAATGGTATCATGTTGTCTGCATTCACAATTCTGAGGCTGTCTTTGAGTTTAACTCTTTGAGCTCTGACCACCACTTTACCAGCAGTAGAGAAAAATGACGTAATGCCCAGCAACCGGTTGAACAGTGGGTAAACACTTGTAACTATTTTTATATCTACTGTGAAATGTTACATACCAATTATTTGCAAATTTTGACTCAGAAACTCAGGCAGAAGGGCTAAAATTGTCCAGGAACACAGGACTCAAAGGATCATGGAGCTTTGTAAATTAAAGCAGTTTCTCAAACTTTTTGGTTTCAACTCTGAACCCAGCATTTTGCAAAAAGTGGAACACCACTTTTACTGTATCAACATTTAGTATTATACACCAAATTTTACTAAATTCTCAGTGACAGGACCCAAAGAGTATGAGTTCAATATCTGGTTAAGGTGGTGGAGAAATAAATCTTGATATTTTTTGTTGACCAAAGAAAATGCAAGGTTCAACTTTATGTAAATGTATCACACACATACAGACATATATATGTATCCCAACCCATCAGTCATCTGAAACAGTAATGGTAACCAGAAGTGAATAAGAACTGATTCTGCAGTTGTGTCATGAGGCTTTTGAGCTGTCTCAGTGAACACCTATTTTGGACATGAACAGACTCTGGAAGTGTCTTCATAGATTGAATAGTGATGTGATTTTTTCTTATTCATAACTATTTTCTTCTTTCACCATTGCTGTAGATTCGAAAATTGTCATGTAAATATATTCACACTATTTTTTTTTTTTTTTACTTTTAAGTTTTTTTTTTCCTATTCTTAATTGTTATTTGTCTTTTCATTTTTCTTTGTTTTGTTTTTTTTCCAAACCATCCTGCAACTGTGAAGGTCATTTGGTTTTGGAAAAAGTGAAATAAAGAATGGAGAATAATTTTGTTGGGCTTTTATTGGAAAGACATATTCTTCTGTCTCTATAACTGGAATACAAGCTTACTACTGAATAGACACATTATTTTATATATGCACACACACACACACACACACACACACACACACACACATATATATATATATATATATATATATATATATATATATATGACTTTCCTTTTGTTTTCAACATATAAGGGTCAAGCAGCTCAGTTCTTAGAACCAATGGCCTAACTACCCACATATATCATTACATTATAATGATGAAGGAAAGCTTGTGTAGATTCAACCACACCTTTTGGAAGACCCAAATACAGAGAATTGGTACAAAGTATGCCACAAGATCCCCAAAGAAACCTCCTCAGGTTTTGAATTCAGAATTCATTTACCTATATCTTTATCTAGTTTTTGTGTTACGTAATGCAAAGGCCAGGGTAACAATCGTCAGTGATTGGCTGGAGTGCCTTGTGGGCATAGTAATCTGATGGATTGCCTTTATCTGGGTTTGGGATATATGTCCAAAACAGTGCAAGTTCAACAGAGGCCACAAGAATTCTGAAGGATTGATATGCCTCCCACGCACAGTCTAAGAGAATGGCTAAGACCGCCCATGGAGGGACACCAAGTCAAAGTGTGGCATGTGTTCCTGTGATGTCATTTAGAATCCAAGCTGCAACCACTCTCTCCTAATAAAAAAATAACAAAAAGAAATGGGCCTTTTTGCTGATACCATTTATGTAGTAGTGTAGGGATCCAGAGGCAAAACAGAACATGACAGATTCTTTACACAGAACTCAATACTTGTTTATCCAATGTCTACTTTCTGTTTATCTCCATCTAGTAATCTCAGTTTTCTTTTCTGAAAACAACGATTTAGTATTTACACACAGACTATTGTCTTCATCTTAGTTGTTTTATTCACATTTTATCTGTTGGGTGATCCAGCCTTCCTCTGTCAATCTAGGTAATCTACAGGGCATTCAGAACTGAAACCTTTATTCAATCTGTAAGAGTAGACTGTTCTTGTCAGGGCTGTTCATGTCTCGGGATGTCCCAGTTATTGCTGTTTCCACTGAGTCCAAATACACAGTACCCAGCCTAGGGATTAACCAACACTTTAATCAACTACTTTACTATTCCATATGTAAAGAACTTGGAGCCTTAAACCTAACCTGCCTTCTCATTAGTGCTGCTGATGCTCTATATGATGCTTGACTGCATTTACTAAAACTTTTCCCTTTGTTACAGCTGCTGCTGTTGAAGACTTGCTGTCTTTTTCTTTGTTTCTTTATTGTTGTATTTATTTCTATGCTAGGCCTACTAAGGTGGTTTTTATAGCTTAGCATTTTCTTTCAGACATCTAACTCTCCACTGTTCTTCTTTGTCCATTATTTTCTCTTCATTTCACATAGACTGATGACTATATTTTTCCCTCCATACATGATCAGCTATGCCTGATTTCATTGTCTTACCCATCACTATAGCTTTTTAGTGTTCCTCCAATAGACTGCATATAATGATAACTCATCATCCCAGAAATTCAGACAGAAACTATTTATTTGCTTGCTTCTAGATGCCATGAAACAGTTCCTCTTTAACTTATTGATGGAATAACTTGTAAACTTTTTTTGTTGATCCTCCAATGCAAGGCACAAGAGTGACTCAAGGTAGAGAGTTACTGAATGAGGTGTGTGATATGAATGTAAGAAGAGGAGTTAAGAAGTGCAGATTATGGGGATATGTAGGATAGATAATGGTTGACCCTAAACTTGAAGAGGATCATATTGTAGTGATCAGTGAAATATCCTCTTGGGAGTCTGTTCCACAAAGTAACGGTTTGAAACTTTCTCCTTACTAATGGAATATGAATGATCAAACATAGCAGGAAGTGCCAGGTACTTAAGAGAGTGCAAGACAAGTAACTGACCATTTTTAGCAATAGAGTGGATATATGAATTCCACTTACACTACATTTCAAAAGTTTGAAGCAACCCCTAGAATAATCATAGGTTGAACTTGACAAGAGTGAAAAAATATGAAGAAAAGCTCTTAGAGTCATTGATAAAAGAATGGAATGTTAGATTTTGAGAAATTCTTGCAGCAAATGCCAAAAATTTGTGCTGCAGTAATCAAGACAAAAGTAGGATATTTTGATGGGAGCAAAATTTAATCATAAAAATTTTTTTTAATGGTATGAATTATGTCTACCAGCCTGTACATTTGAGAGACTTAACAGAGAATAAGTGTTGACTCAAACATGTGTAGCTGCAAAATAACATTTGAATTAAGAGTGAATAAAAATGAAAAGATTGTGTTGAGCCACTCTGTTTGAAAGATAAACATTTAAAAAGTTGGGTTCTAACTGTGTGTCAGGAGAAAACATGATTAATTATTGATGGATTTTACAAACATCTATTTGACATTCTCTTCTTTTCTAGAACACTTTTCTGGCAATTTTGTATTTTTTTCAGAAGCAACAGAGACAGCGTGATGCCAAATTGGTGGAAGAAAAAGCCGTAAAGATCAAGGAATGGGTAGCGCGAAAACTGGAGCAGGTCAGTCACTTTTAAAACATTCAAATTGTATTTGTCAATTTTACATATATATATATATATATATATATATATATATATTTGAAAAATTTCCCAGAGTTTACCTGTAGAAAAAGACAATATTTATAGAGTTAAAAGACAACAGGAAAACTGTATTATTAGCTGGTGCATTTCATCCAATGTGGTCTTTTTCGAGGCAAAAACAAAATGAATTCATTCTATATTGTATGAAATGCGCTAGCTGATATTAGTTTTCCTATCGTCTTTTACCTTTATATATATATATATATATGTATGTATATAATTTTATATATATATATATATATATATATATATAGATGCACATTTCATTAAATAATATAGACACGTTTCACCATATTGATACTTATGTTTTAATCCTATCTAAGCTTTCGGCTTACATAAGCCATCATCAAAGCTGCCAATTACATTATAATAAATTAAGCAATACATGGATATAACAACAATGATAGTCTGTTTTCATGGAAGATTTCCAGGCAATGGCCAGCTAATCTTTCAAAGATAATGTTATTAAGCTTATCAGACGATATGAAAGGAATTTGCATAAAGTTGTTTATATTATTTAATGAAACATGCATCAATGAAAAAATGCGCACTATATATATATATATATATATATATATATATATATATATATATAAAGGTAAAAGACAATATGAAAACTGTATTATTAGCTGACGTGTTTTGTCCAATGTGGACTTTTTTAAGGCAAAAATGAAAAAAATTGGCTAATAATACAGTTTTCATATTGTCTTTTACATTTATACATATTGTCTTTTTCTACAGATGAACTCTGAGAATTTTTTCATATATATATATATATATATATACACATACACACTCACAGAAACCGTTTATTTTATTAAACAAGTAATTTATACAAATGAAGTAATTATAAATGGTCATAAATTTAATAACTAATACTTGGTTGACATCCCTTTTGCTTTGTTTAATGCAAGGACCCTTCTAGGCATGCTAGCGATGAATTCCCGAATATCATCTTGAGGGATTTCTTGCCATGTTTGACACAATAATCCTAAAATTTCAAGCTTAGAAGATGGCTTCCTGTTCTTTTTGTAGAGTTTTTGATTTAATATGCCCCAAAGGTGTTCAATAGGGTTAATATCCGGGGACTGACTTGGCCATGGAAGTTTATTGATCCCATTTTGTCTCAACCAATGATGCGTTGCTTGAGCAGTGTGACATGGAGCTTCATCTTCCATAAATAGGGAGTCAACTTTGCTCATTCTACTACTTGAGAATATTGGAAGGAGCCCTTTCTTTAATATAGAAACATATTTGGTTGAATTGATGTTTCCGTCACACTCCACAAGCTTTGAGTGACCATCACTCCAAATTGCACCCGATAACATTACTGAAAGGTCCCCATGTTTCACCGTTGGCTGCAGTCTTTTTAAATCAAACTCTTGACTACAGAGTCTTCATACAGATACTCTTTCACTGTCGGGAATAATGCAAATCTTGACTCATCAGAGAAAATGAATGTGCTCCAAAAGGTCACAGATCTCGCCACCATCTCATGAGCCCAATCATTTCTGTGTTTGATATTGGCTGGACGGAGAAGTGGTTTCCTTCTCGCAGCTCTGCCATAGTAGCCCAGCTTGTGAAGATACCTGACAGCTGTTCTGGACCTGACATCAACTTGTGTTGCTATGTCAGAGGCCTTGCAATGTGGATCCTGTTCAACATTTCTTTCGACAAGACGCATGGTTCTTTTAGAGGGCCCGGGGCGGCCTGGATGAGGTTTTGTGCACTTCTTGCCCTCTCTGGTAAATTGTACGATCACTCTATTAACAGTAGAAAGGGGTATTGAAGGATTTTCAGATATTTTTTTTGACTACGACCACCTTCATCTTGGCCCACGATATGTTCTCGCTGAAATTCGGATAGGTCTGATGCTCCTTTGGTTCGCGGCATGTTGCAGTCTTGTTATCTGCAATTTTAATCAAATAATCTAACTTAACTTATCTTGGTTATTAAAAAAATCAGAAATAAAATTTATCTTGGTGTCTATTCAATTCTGTCATGTCTGTATATATATATATATATATATAATGGGGGTAAACAAATATTCATACACTTACAAATTTTTAATTTATTCCATTTCCAACTAATGAATAAATATACTTTTCATATAATTAACTGCACACACACACATAATAGGTAAATATGCATAGAAAACAATTTTTTTTTCATTTAATACAAATTAATCCCATTCACCCATTTTCATGGGTGAAAAGTATTTGTACAATGCAGATTTCAGATTTTAAAACTTAATTTGCTTCAATACTCAAGATTATTCAAATGGAATATTCTAGAATGTTCCAATAATGTTATCAGTAGTTATTTTTAACCTAAAAAATACAAACAGAACATTGTGTAATTGATATTCGTGCAAGAAGGTTTTCATCATGGCAGGAGGTAAAGAACTGACAAATTCGCAAAAAGAACTGATTGTTAAGCTCTTGAAAGAAGCTGAAAGTTACAACAAAATCTCAGGCAACCTGAATATTCAATTTACTACAATTGCAAGGAATAAAAAAAAACAAAAAACTTCAAAACTGTTGAAAGCCAAAGAAGAACAGATGCTCCATGGAAGATTTCTTTAAGATCTTTGAGGAAATTAAACAAAATCCAATGGTTACTCATCAAGAGTTTCATGATGATTTTCTTTCATCAGGAATCTGTGTTACTAAACAAACAATAAGCAATGAAATTCATAGGAACAATCTAAAGTCACGCTGCCCTCGGAAAACACCATTGTTATTGAAAAGACACAGAGATGCAAGGTTGAAATTTGTTCATGAACATAAGAATAAGAAAGAATTGTATTGGGAAAGAAGAGTATTATGGATAAAACAAAACCAAAATTTAGTTTTTTGGATGTAATTCTAGAAATCATGTATGGAGGAAAAATAGCAATGCCTTCAAATGAAAGAACAAAGTTCCAAAAGTGAAATTTGGTGGGAGCAGCATCATGGTTTGGTGATGTTTTTCTGAAAAAGGTTCTGGTAACAGTATATCAGTAATTGATGGTAGAATGACTTCTGCAGCATATCATTTTGGAAGCAAATTTAATGAATTCAGTTGAAAATATTCAACTTCTTCCTGACTGGATCTTCTAACACGATAATGATCCTAAGCACACTGCAAAATCTAAAAAAAAAATGGCTTGCTGAAAATAATGTAAATATCCTGAAATGGCCAAGTCAGTCTCCAGATTTAAACCTGATGAAGAATCTGTGGCATTATTTGAAAATTCAAATCAAATGAAGAGCTCCAATAAACTTCCCAGATCTGAAGACCATATGCGAAGAAGAATGGAACAAAATACCAAATTTGAAAATCATTAATTGAGAACTACAAGAAGGGGTTGGTTGCTGTAGAAGTGAATAATGGCTATTCTACAAAAGATTAAATGAAGATTATTTATTCTTTTTTGGATTGTACAAATAACTTTTTCACCCATTAAAATGGATAATGAGATTTATTTCTATTATGTCAAACTTTTTTCTGTTTTCTATGCATATTTAGTTATTATGCATCTGTGTGCAGTTAATTATATGAAAAGTATGTTTATTCATTAGTTGGAAATACAATAATTTAAACATTTCTATGTATTCAAATATTTGTCCCCCCCCACTGTGTATGTGTGTGTGTGTGTATATATATATATATATATATTAGAAATATGAATGGTAATACAGCTTTAAGGTATGCTATAGTGATGTATTAAAATGTTCAAAACATAATCTTCAGGCCATGTTATGTTTTTGGCTCAACTATTTATATATGCTGATCAATGATGCATTATGGGTTGAAGATCTATTGTATTATTCTAATGGTTATTGAGTGATCAGTAACAATTACATTTCAATTTACATATATATGCTGACTTGTGTGTGTATGTATCTAGATGTATATTCAATATTTTGACAGAATTTTAAGACTGACAATTGTGTTTGTCACTGTTTCATACATATTGTCTAGCCAGATGATTATCGGTGAGTGGACTGACACTTTCACACTTTTTTTTTTTTTTTGTCTGTCATTTGTATTAAATTCATGACTAAGACAATGCTTAATATAACTGGGCACTTGACAGTTCGAAAAGAAAATTTGGTTGACGACTTTCCCAAGAGCGTTTGTTTGAAATTGGCAGAATAAATCATTGCCAAAATTTGTGTCTAATTTATTGATTCCATTTCTGTGTCTTTTAATACTATGCAAAATTATGCTTTGATATAAATGTAAAGTAGTTAAATCTATCTATGTAAAGTAAATACATATGTAAACCTATGTGTGAATAGACACATAACTGTTTCTTTCTCTCTCCATCTATAAAGGAACGGAAACAACAAAGACATAAATATGTGTATTACTTAAAAAGTAATGCATGATTAGCAATGAAATTTTTACCGAATAAAGATTATAGTGTAATGCATAAATATTATACAAAGTTAAATTATAGTTTTTTTTTTAAAAATTTCATTGCTAATCATGCATTACTTTTTAAGTAATACACATATTTATGTCTTTGTTGTTTCCGTTCCTCATATCATGGCCGCTACTGTATATATCTCCATGTAAGATGAGAATGAATAGAGTAAATTCCAAAGTTCATAACATTTAATTTAAAAGACAGCTCAATACAAAGTAGAGCAGTGTTCTTAATTTTTGGATATTACATTGAAAACATGTCAAAATTGCTACACAACTGCAGTCGTGTTTCAATGCGTATCAAAACATCTCATCAGGTGATTCTAAATTAATCTAATTTACAATCGCCTGATGTTGTGGCCTGTTTAGAGGCCAGAAAGAAAGACATGGAAGACGAAAGTAGGTTGAACAAGTGTATTGAAATAACAGATATATACAAAGCAAGAGTGTTAGTAATAAGCAGTTAGAAGGCCTGACGATTGCGTCTAGCATGAAACTGCCTGTTGCCTCTAAGTATTGACTTCAATGTTCACTTTTATATTTACACATGCTCTATCTCTGATCTTGAGCACTTTATCCCATAAATATAGCACACCTTATATATATATATATATATATATATATATATATATATATATATATTAAAATAATAAGAAAGAACAATGAAATTCAGAGTTCTTAGCATTTATTTTTATTTTTAAAACAGTCCTCAATACAACAAAGATCATAATATTATAAATGTTTTTTTTTAAATATATAATCATCACAACACTGAAATTCCCATGTTTCAAATCTGCAACCTCAATTTGAATTCAATCATACAAATTAAACTTCAAATACAAAGTTCTTTGCATTGCTTGTTAATGGAACAGAACTTTGTATGATTGAATTAAAATTGAGGTTTCAGTTTTGAAACATGGGAATTTCAGTGTTGTGATGATTATATATTTAAAAAAAAAAACAATTATATGTGTGTGTGTGTGTGTGTGAACAATAAACACCAAAAAAGAAAACTTACCTTACTCGAAGCATTTTGTCCTCTGATAAAGTTTATCAATACAAATATAATATAAGGCTTTTATTTTGCAACATGTATTTATAAACAAAAGTAAAAATATTGTTTCTTTTCACAAAATTTTTAAAGTTTGAGTAAATTATGGAGGATGCCAAGTGACAAAATGTTGAATAAACAAACAGTGA
>OZ010601.1:90268594-90308594 GCA_963932145.1 Acanthosepion lycidas
GCTCCTTCAGGACATGGGCGATCATATATCATCCATAACTCCCTCTCCCTTATATTTTTAATAATATTTTTCCTTTTGCCGTTCATTCACATAAGCTGGTCAGGTAAGTGATCTGTTGCCTTCTCTGAGTCCCTTTTACCTTCAACATGTAATGTGGGTGTCATATTCTGCAAAATGATAAAGGAGGTCTTGGAATATGACAAAACCAAGGAATTCATAATGCAGAAAATTGCTTACCAAAATTTTGAGATTCCATTTCCAATATTTTGAATTGATTTTCTGACTTGTTATCAAGTTAAAATAAAAAATAAATCATTCTAATTTGATTTTTTTTTTTTCTGTCTTTGCAGTTAGAGGAAGAAAAGCAAGCTTTAGTATTAGAAAATAGCATACTTGGAGAACAGGTACATATTCTTCAGAATCGATATACATGCCGACCTTCAAGTCAAGTACATTCTATGTATAGGGACAGTTTGCAGGTAAGTGGCTGACATTATAAAGGATGTATTGTTATTAATTTTTGCCTCTTATTTTCGTTTGTTTGGTTTATTTTGTTTTACGGCATATCAACCTCAATGGGTTATTTAATGCTGACAAGATTGTTATTGCTGGTAATATTTTTTTTCAAAAAGTATTTCTGGTAATATTTTTCCCAAAAATGTATTGCTGGTAATATTTCTTTTTCAAAAAAAGTATTGCTGATAATATTTTTTCCCAAAAATGTATTTCTGGCAATATTTTTTCCAAAAAAAGTATTGCTGGTAATAATTATTATCTTCAAAAACTCATTGCTGGTAATAATTTTTTACAAAAATGTATGAAAACCTATTTTTACACTTTCATAGTGTTTTGACCCCAGTTTGGGGTTTAACTATTTGCCCATAGCTGAGATCCTGATGGGTGCTACCACCCTGGGTCAGGGTGGACTTGGGAACACCAGCAAATAAGAGGTGGTTCCACACTCCCTAAAACCTCCTGTTCAGAGGACTTGCTGTCAGATGTGGTTTATCATCTTACCCAAGATGTGGATGTTTTTTTCATTTTCTTATTTTTGTTGCTCACTTATTCCTTGTTGTAGTAACAGACATAACAGGACAAATTTGTCTGAAATGAGACAATTTCATGATCATTCACTTCTTTTCATCTTGTGTTTGTTTCTTTTCCTTGGACCCTGAATTATTGTACTACTCTAGAAAGTAAATCATCATTCTGCTCAAATTCTATTAGTCTGTTCTTTTATTGTCCATTCTCATCAGCCATGTTTTCTCAGATTCTTTCACACTCAGTAACACTTTGTCTCTTAGTGGCTTTATCACCTTGCTTGGGGGTGAAGTTATTAAAAAAAATCCTCAAACTACACTTCTTACATATTACTCTTACCACTCATATAACAACCTCCTTCAGTAACCCCTCTACCTTGTGTACCTCTTGGGCCTTGTTTAGAGTGAAAATTAGTAAAAAAAAAAATCAAAAGTCCTTCTAACTGTAACTAATAACATTACCACTACTGACAATAACTAGGAAGGAATCAACTGAAAACATTAACAATCTTGGATGGTTTCTTCATAAATTTGAGCCTGTTGTGCATATTCTTGTGATATTCTTCTTCTTTCAAGTGCTGTGTTCATTCAGGTCTTGAGTGATCACGGTTCTCTACATTTTCCTTTCCTTTGTAACTCTTAGTAAATTTTGTCTCTTGTTATTTCTCCTAAACCCTGTTCCGCCATCCATTTACTAAAACTCACTAAGTATGTTCGGCATTGTTTTCCCCTATCCCTCTTGATTTCAAATCTCCTGGGAGTATCAGATTTTCCAAGCCCTCTTTATCCATTATATTCCCTAGAAATCTGAACTGTCTTTTTCTGATGTTAAGTATAAGTTTCGTTTTTGTTTCCATTTTCTCTAAAACTTTGTTGTTGCTCAAATATTTGGACCATGGTGTCCTCAGCATCCTTTTGTAGGACCACATTTCTGTTGCTTCAAGTCTCTTCTTATCTTTGAGGAGATTGCCCAGCATTCACTGCTATATAGGAGGATTGATATTATGTAACAATTTAGCACTCTTTCCTTTGTTTCTCACAAAGTTTTCTGTATCTATATCTCTGAGATGAGGTATTATGATTATTTACAACATTTGGACTGTTATCCTCATCTTCATTGCCATATTTGCAATGTTTCATCCTTCTTCAAGTGATTGGAATTTTAAACCAAACCATTTATTTCATCTACTGGGGGAAATTGTTCTAGTTCCACGTGCCATACCTCTTCTGGATGTCTGTTATTTCCTTTTAACTCGACTCTCCAAGTTTTTTGTTACACCACTGCTGTCGCCAGGCACTGAATTCACCACTATTAGGGTCTAGTCACTGGATCTATCAAAAATGTTGATAAGCTTTTAAAAAAACAAATAAATCAACCAATACTTTCTGTTGGATGTAGTTTATTGTCTGGTAATGTATTTCTGATAATAATTTTTTTACAAAAATGTATTGCTGGTATCAAAAGCTATTTTTACACTTTCATAGTGTTTTCACCCTTGTTTGGGGGGTTAACTATTTGCCCATAGCTGGGACCCTAACAGGTGCTACCACCCCAGGTCAGGGTGAACCTGGAACACTAGCAATTAAGAAGTGATTCCACGTTTTTCAAAACCTGATTAGAGGCCTTGCTGTTGGATGTAGTTTGTCTTACCCAGGACGCAGATATAGTTTATCGTCTTACCCAGTTCGTCTTACTGAATGGTGTAAAAAGAGGGTCTTTGAGTTGCAATGAGAAGTAACTGAAATTAAGATGGAATATGAACTAAAAGAATACCATAATGATTGTTTGTGCTTTCTCTAAGAAACAGAAATAAATAATTTGATTTATTTACTAAATTATTAAAATATCTAAATTATTTTTTACTCTGTTCATAAAATGGAAAGATGTACTATGTAATTTCCATCGTTACTTGTAACTGAGAGAAGCACGAAATAAGAAATCAGAGGGAGCCGAGTCCAAATTCCAGTTGTGTTTGTTACATTCACTTACACAAAAATATCCTAGGAAAATTTATGAATCTATCTCTTACCTCCCCCCCCAGCTATGGGTTAAATAGGAGGGCTGGAATCTGGAAGCTTCATTATTTCAAGAAGATTGTTAATACAAGATTCACTCATAAAAAGAATTAATAAGCTTTTAAAAAACAAATCAATCAATACTTCTGGAAAATAATAAAGAGAAATTCTGAAAAAATGTGGTCAAAATTGGATATGCGTTGTTTTCTTCTCTTTGTGCTGTGTCCCTTCAGGACGTTCATGGCTCTCCACAATTTCCTGTCCTTTGTAGTTCTTAATAAATTTTGTCTTTTTGTTATCTCTCCTAAACCTCTTTTTCACTAATCATTTACTCAATCTGATTATGTATGTTATGTGTTGTTTTTCTCTTTCTTTCATGCCTTCAATCTGTCCTGTGAGTATCAGATTTTCCAAGCCCTCTTGCCTCATTATGTTCCCTAGAACTGTCTTTTTCTGATGTTAAATATAAGTTTCCTTTTTGTTTCCATTTTCTTTAAAACTTTGTCATTGCTAACATATTTGGATCATGGTACGCTCAGCATCGTATTTCTGTTGTTTCATGTGTTCTGAGCAATAATTTGCTCAAAGAAGATTAACTTACTAAATACCAACAGGGATGAGGAAAACAGTAACAGCTAGTAACCTACTTGAAGAACATTAGTGACGAGATGGTAGATGGCAAAAAAAAAAAAATGTTGTGTAGTCACACATATCTAAAAAGATAGGACAGATAAAAGAAAAAAAAAAATTGACACTTGATGAGGAAAGGGAGCTTGGCAAGTACAACACTTACAGGACATTTTGAAAGCAAGAGGGGACAGAGAGTAAATTACTTGAAGAGTATTAGTGAATGAATGGCAGACCAATTTCAAAGCAGAATGCTAAAATAGCGAAAGATTCTGTAGGGCAACTAAAACAAGAAGTTGTGAAGAGTCACAATCGCCCATATCTAAAAAGACAGGGAAGAGAAAAGAAAAAAAAATTGACTCTTGATGCCTTATGACATTTTGAACATTTTCTGAATGTCAAATTTATTTTTTTATTCAGTCAAGCTAACGTGGACATTCAGGAGTCTATAATGCCAACCATCATGGTCCTGCATCAAGGTCAGAAGGTCATTAGGGTGGCATTCTGTGCTTGGCAACCGACTAACACATCTTGCTCCATGACTAGAGCAGTAGATCACTTGCAAGTTCTTGTTTTGCTCTCCAGCAGTGTCCTGCAAAGTGCATTCTGTTTTTGTGTAATATTGTTGAAATATCAGAGATGGGTCCAATAGAGCTGTGATTTAGTTAGATGTTGTCTCCAAGAGATGTTAAATATACCTCTCAGCATCTGAATGTAGGTTCCATCAAGCTTAAACTCTAGAGTATTTTTTTTTTACTTAATATCCAAGCAGTGGCACCAGGTTGTCTGGTAGATCAGATTTCCAAATTACATCTTTTTTAATTCAAGGCAGCACAGGTTTTACCTTATGTGAATTTTCACATCCTTTTCAGTAGAATTTATTTCGCTTCTTCAGTATTTAAAAGATTCGACAGTTTTTATTGATTTACCTGAGACATTTTGTATTGAGCCTTGTTGATTGAAGAGGCTTCAACCAACAAGGTTTAATACAAAATGTCTCAGGTGAGAAGAAAAAAAAAGAAAGAAGAGAGAAGTAAAAAAAGAGAAGAAAGTGAAAAAATAATAAAAGAGAAGAAAGAAAAAAGAAATTTAATAAAGTCAGAATTTTTTTGTAACTTGAGATAGGACACAGATCTATATATATATATATATAAAACAGAGGATGTCTGTGTGATACCTCTTCACTCGAGATCCATCTGACTGATTTTGACCTAACTTGGCACATACATTGTACAACATAAGAGATAGGTTCTTAGCATAAAATATTGATAATTTTAAAAAAATCAATAATTGACAAAGCTGATCAAAAATCAATAAATTCAACTTTTTTCCTCCAAATTCATTCAAACTGTGTATGTCAGGTACTTCTATCATGATGAGCTCAATGATACCTCATTTTTATTTCCCTGCCACTGAGTGTAGTGAAAAACTGCAAAAAATGAAAAATCAATTTCAACGCAAATTTTAAACTATTAGGTTGGTGCAAAAATAATGACGTAACAATGTTGTTTTTTGACGTATTTTTTAACGTCAAAAAACGACATTATTACGTCATTATTTTTGCACCAACCTAATAAAAATTCCCTCAATATTTAAGTAATCAAATACAAACTTCACTCAATTGTAGCCAACAATAAGTTGATTGTTTAACAGTCATTTAACTTGATAACTGAGTTCACTCATATCGTGAAAACACATGTAAATAGTGAAATATGGCAATTTTTACTAGTTTCTTTCTTATTTTTGGTTGATCTTTCAACCAGTTTTCATCAAACTTAACAATTGCTTTATAAATGTATCCTTTTTTATGTCCCTGGTTACTCACTGGCAAATTGAATTTCAAAAACTCCAAAATAATTGTGATCTTCATCTTGCCTGTTTTACCCTTTCATGTTCTCAGATAACTTTGATTGAATAAATACTGACTACTTCTGTTATATCAATAACTGCCTTAATTCAAAATGTTTTTTTAATGAAAGTACTTTAAAGTAATTGAAGAAAATAGACTCTGTTACATTTAAACATGATGCTGTTTTTACTCCATTTTAATTGAACGTTTTTCCTGATCGACAATCTCGGTATGACTGCTAGTTTGTAATATAACATTTTTGCTCTCATCAGACCTGCATTAGAATTGCTCAAGAATGTCAATGAACTTCCTCCTATTTTGGTGAGAGTTACTGATTTTTTTCAATTTAGAGCAAACCCTTATGAAACATTTCTTAAATCAAACTCATAGATCCTTTTAAAACTTGAAACTTACATCAGAATTGTGAGTTTGAAACTTTAAAATTCAGGAAAATTTCAGAAAATAGTTCTCCTTTGTTTACACAATGAATCCAATTTCATTCTAACCATATCGACAGATGTTGTCATCATTCAGCAAATACGACTTTATCTTCCAGTAAGCATTTATTTTATATACTTGTAGAACATAGATGGTGAATAAAGTGAGATGCATTGTATACTGTAAAGATGTCTTCATTGGATTTGAAGAGGTTATTGTATGGAACAATAATGATTTTTTGATTGAGGTAAAGGCTGGAATTTAAACTCAATCAAACATGTTGATTTCAAATCCAGAATTATTCAAGGATGAGGCAGATGTAAAGGACAAGGAAAAACTTATGTTAATTATCTGAGGAGAAACAACAAACAAACAAAAAACAACCTCTTTCTACCAGTGATGTATTGGGAAATTCAATGTTGATGTTGTTTGTCCGAGCGCAGCAGGTTTTACAAGATTGTCCAAAGAATTCTTTGGATGAATCCTTTCAAATTATTTATAACTCAATGTGATAATTTGGGAATTTTGTTTGTTTTGCTGGTCTTTTACACTAATTTCCTGAAAGTTATTGAAGTTTTTGTTTGGGGAAAACTCTTTCCCTAGGTGGCCTTTTGATCTTCCTTTTTTTTTTCATTCAGTGCAGAATTCTATTTCGAATCTCATTCTTCCTAAATTATGTTTGGTCGCTTATAATTCTGCTATCGTCTTCAGATTCATGAAAATTAGTTTCAGGAGAAACCAGAATAAGATGATTTTTCTCATCTCTCAAGTCGGCACCTTTGAAATTAGCATTTTCAATCCATAGATTTTTTAGCACTAATAGAAAAAAATATCTCTCTATATTTCTGAGATGAGGTATTGTAATTATTTACATTATTCAGACTGTTGTCCTCATCTTTCTTGTCATATTCACAGTGGTTTGCCCGTTGTATGCTCTGGCCTTGTTCAGGTAATTGAAAATTTTGAAATTCTAATCACCTGAAGAAGGCTGGAGTATACAATGGTCAAAATGTCATGAATATGGCAAGAAAGAATAAGACAACAGTCCAAACATTGTAAATAGAAAAAAAAAATAGTGTATTTCAGTTAGAAGGGAAGCCCTTGTTAAGTTCCAACTTCATTCTTGTTTCAGACAGAGATTTTATTATTTTACTCTTCATGTTTGTGGCGTGGATTTAGTGTCATCTTCCTTTTATCAGGTCATCTCATAAGTTCTGTCCGAATTTTGATAAAGAAAATAAGTGACCAAATGTTACTTTTAATTACAGATTCAATCAACAATGTATTTTCCCTGATTATCTATGATTCCTTCCATCTATTAACAAGCTTACTATCAGGTCATCCCATAAGTTCTGTCCGAATTTTGAATAAAGAAAACAAGTGACCAAATGTTACATTTAATTACAGATTCAATCAACAATGTATTTTCCCAGTTATCTATGACTTCCTTCCATCTATTAATAAGCTTACTAATTCCATTACTGTAAAATTCTTTTGGCTTTGATTCGAAGAACTCGCAAATGTCAGTTTTAACCTCTTCCTGTGTTATAAAAGCTGTTTCTTCCAAATGATTCTGTAAACTACGAAACAAATGGTAGTCTGAAGGAGTAAGATTGGGAGAATAAGGTGGACGAGGAATTTTCTCCCAACCAAGTTCTTCGATCCTTTGTGACGTGATTGTTGCTGTGTGGGGTCACGCATTGTCCTGATGAAACATCACTTCTTTTTGATTCACTAGAGCAGGTCTTTTTTTCCTCAAAGCTTGGTTCAAATGCTCTAATCGCTGACAGTATATTTGAGCATTAATTGTTGCATTAGGTGGTAAGAATTCAAAGTGGATTATTCCTTGGTGATCCCAGCAGATTGAAAGAAGAACTTTCAGCCCATGAAGTTCCCTTCTCAGCTGTGGCTGGGGTCCTTCCCCTTTACCAAGCCACTGTCTATGATGCTTAACATTTCGATAAAATATCCATTTTTCGTCGCCAGCCACAAGTCTATCCAAAAAAGGTGAAACAAGTTGCCGAGAATGGAGAGAAAAGCATATGTCAACTTGGGATTTGAGGTTGTTTTCAGACAATTCATGAGGCACCCATTTTCTAAGTTTAGGAACTTTTCCAAGTTGTTGAAGATGACGATGAACAGTTGTATGGTTTGAACTGAGAACCACTGCCAATTCCTCAACTGATAAAGCAGGATTTTCTTCAAGGGCTGCTTCAAGAAGCTTTTCATCAAACTGAACTGGGCGTCCAGTTCAATTTTCATCTTCAAGGGTGAAATCTCCACCTTTGAATTTTGCAAACCATCTTGTGCAAGTCCTTTCATTCACACATTCCTCTCCATAAACTGAGTGAATGTTTCTAGCCGCTTCGGCTGCTGAGTTTCCTTTCTTGAACTCATAAAGCATTATGTGCCTCAAATGATTCTTGGGTACTTCCATGTTAGCAGGGTTTTAATCAAACAAAATTTAATTTTATTATTCTCTGAAATAAAATTTGATCAGTTTAAATGCATCTAAATATAAAAATAATGTTCAGCTCCATTAGACATTATAAAATACTCTTTAAATTTTGTTCATTTTAACAAAAAGTTAAAATTCGGATAGAATTTATGGGATGACCTGATATATCATTCATTGCAGAATATTACAAACAGGTTATTTTGATTTGGAATTATGTTCCATAGATTTTTCTCTGAAAAACCATGAAATTTTCCATTCCACAAAAAAAAATAAAAAATGGAGTGTCAAAATGATGGTTTTTCCCTTTTCACCACTGTTATCTTGACTACCTTCACTCCTTGGCAATGTTTGTCTTAAAAAGTGATGATCAGAATTGTAATAAAATCTATACATATGATGTAAGTGAATTTATACCTTTTTTTATACTTAGGAATTTACAACAAAAATATTAAATGCAGTTAGATTGTTTATTTACAAAAACAATTCTATGTTTATAACATTCTAAAAACTAATACAATTAAAACTAATGCAATGCAATGTTTATCATTTACCAATTTATAAAAAACAAATATGAAAACATTTTTTTTATTGATTAATTTATAAACTACTAAATTATTAAAATATGTGAATCAACTCTAAGGAAATCCTTATCATTTACCATTTTATAAAGTTTGAATCAATTGATAATTAGCCAATGTTTTGTCAACCATTCGAATAAATAATATAATAAATAAATAGTTTATTATTTTTTGTCGTCAGTTCTCAAAAACAAAGAAAATGTATAAACTCACTTTTATATGTATAGGTTTTATTCTAATTCTAATCATCATATTTTGAAGCAATTAACATTGCTGAAGAGTGAAAGTAGTTAAAATAATAGCAGTGTCAATGGAAAAAGCATCCTTTTGACAATCTGTTTTGTTACAGGCACAAAGGTCCAAGTTTGGTCTGTCTTTTTTCTCCTAAGAAATGGCTAAAAAATGTTTTCTCTTCTTTTTTATGCAAACTTAAGAGATACAGTAAGATACATTAGCACAATAAAAAAAAAAAAAAAAACTTTTTTTCTTATTCCCTGCTCAAATAAGTGCTGTACTGGTCATGGAGAGGCTTTTCATACCATCAAATATGGTAGTTCTATTGAACATTACTTTGATGGCTGGTTTAATATAGTCGTCTTTTTTTTTTTAAATTGTCTTATTCATTCTTGATTTGCAGGTCTTTCATTTCATTCTGATGCTTTTAGTAGACTAATAGTATCAGCTGTAATAGTATTTGAGTTTCTCAGATAAAGCATTGCCATGAGTTGTAAGAAAGATCTTAACTCAAAAGAGAAACAAGATATTGAAAAGTTAATGAGATAGAAATATAATCTTGGAAATTGTGTAAAATTTGAGCTAAAATGAAAGTAAAATCAAAAAAGAAATCAAAAGCATTGTGAAGATAAGAACAAGAAAAGCGGCTTTTAAAAGTCGCAAAAAATATTTTAGAAAACTTTCTAAAAAAATGAAAAGGGAAATAAACAAAAAACGTGGGTTGACGAACAAGAAAATATTTGAAGAGTTTTGTGTTGTGAATGCAAAACAAGAGATAAAATGAATATTAAGAATACCGTCTAAAGATATGAAAACTGTCACCTTAAGTAAACATGACAAAAAGATATGTATCTGTTGAGTGAAGGAGCTGACAACCCCCAATGGAAGGAAGCTTAACTGGGGGCCCCAGGTAGTGCTTTGTGACCCTCACTATCTGTTGTAACCTAGGGAAGGTTACCGAATAGAATAATTAAAATTGAAGGTTGGAAATGAATGATAATACTTAGGACAAGAACAACACATATAAGATTCACCAGCAGCATATAGAAGTAGTTAACTGCTAGAAGTGAGTCAAGTGAATTCCACAATGAATCTCCAACTGAAAACTAACATACAGTATTTACTACTGTATTTATGTGAATGGGGACATATCCATTATCTGTTTATATGTTTTTACCAGAGCTCATATTGCAATTTTTGTTCTTATTATCGCTTTTCTCTAGCACTCCTTATTACTGGTTCCCATATTGTATTCATTTCTATACTTGGTTGGCTCGGGACATTTTTGTGGCCTAGCATATGTGATGATTCCTTAACTTTATGAACTTTCCAATTGTGTTTTTTGTCTATGATCTCAACCTGATCCCACAGAGGGCGGTGACCTCCCTTCTCTCTCCATATGTGGTCAGCCATTTTTCCACTTCCCCTTGTAGAGAGACATGATTGCCCACATCCTGAAGGGACACAGCTCAAGACAATATTTACATAGCTCATCATAAATGGAACACTTACTCAAATTCTTTTTTTAAATTTTTTCAGGCAGAATCTCGCCCTGTCTCCTACGCAACCGGCACCACCCCTCCTCCTGATGATCTGAAACGGAGATCCTTATCCCCGACCTTGGACCCGCTGAGTGACCCTGGCCACCATGGAATGTCGGAGAGCAGCAGCAGTCCAGAAGGGGAGTTGACGTCGCAGATATCGGAGGGTGACAGTGAGAACAGTGTTAGTGAGATTGACCACAGCGTGGGAGGGTACCACGAGGTTGATCAGAACCATGAGAGTATCTACGAGCCAAAGCGTGTGTTCCCACCACAGATTAAGATAGAGCGGAAGTTCTTCTCGGAACTGCAGCAGCTCGAGTCTCTCATAAGTTCCAACGGCAGCGAGGAGGTAAGTGTCTTTGCAAGGAAAAAAAAATTAAAAATAAATCAGTAATTTCAGTTAATAAATTAGTTTAAACCAATCACCAATTTTATGGATACAATCTTTTTTCCCCATCTTTCTTGTTTGGTTTGTATCTGGATTTCTGGGATGAAAGGTTACCATTATTTATATGCAGACTCTTGTCTTCATCAATGTTGTTATTATTTTTTGGCTATGCCAGCAGGACAACTCTTGTCACAACAGGCGCCTATTTGCTACTGCTCGTAATAAATCTAAGCAAGTCCTCGAAGGAGCTAAGTCATTATTTGCTGAGAGAATGAGGTACCACATTATTTTCAGCTATACCAGCATAACAGCTGTTACCACAACAGGTGCCTATTCATTACTGTTTGTAATAAATGTAAGCGAGTCCTTGAAAGAGCTAAGTCCCTGTTTGTCAAGATAATGAGGCACCACATAGCTTCCAATGACTTTGGCTCTTGTGATTACTGGCAGCTCTGTAATAGGGCATTAAATAAATGCAAGGTTGCCATTCCTCCCCTCCTCAATCTTTTTGAGGGGTTATCTTCCTCTGCTGATAAAGCTGCATGCTAGGCCCATAAATTCTCCTTAAACTCTACCCTTGACTCATCTGGAGTATCCCTCCCTAACTTCCCACTTAGAACTGAATCTTTGTTGAGTGATATGCATATAACCCCTTTCATGGCTTCAGCTATCATCTCTAACCTTGATCCCCACAAAGCATGTGGACCCAATGGTATCCCTGTAATAGTCATTAAGAAGTAGGCTTCTGAACTGGCTCCTGTTCTCTCTAAACTATATAATAAATACCTCACTGCCTCCTGCTTTCCCGCCTGCTGGAAGTCATCATCTGTTGTTCCAATTTTTAAGAACTCTGATGAACTATTCGACCCTTCTACCTCTTTTTGGGAAACTCCTAGAGACCCTAATCAATGCTGAATTGGTTCAGCATCTCTCATTGCAGGGCCTTTTCTCAGACAAGCAATATGGTTTTTGTTTCTCTAGGTCAATAGCTGATGTATTGATGATAATTGCAGAAAGTGTCTGTCATGAAAATGATGAAGCCCAGGCTGTAGCTTTGGACATCTCGAAAGCCTTTGACATGGTTTGGTATACAGAAAAAGTTGAACAGTTATCTTTGGTCAGGATTGATCCTAGTATCGAAGAACAAGCCATCAGCCCACACTCATTGGTCGTTGATGGCGTTTGACACAGCAGCTGGTCTTTAAGTTGAACTCTTCAACTATGACCTCTCTTACCCACATTGTGATTTTTCATCTTAAGAGAGGGTCAAGCCAAATTATCACTGGGGTATCTCCACCAAGCTAAACCAAGGAGTTGATTACGCACACACAAAATTAAAAATAAAATGGATGGTGCCTGAATATTTGATGTTTATATCAAAATAAAAAAAATATTTACAGTTCTTTTCTTTTTCTTCTTTTCCCAACCCGTTCTAATATTTGGTAACAGAATGAAAATTTTGAGTAATTTCTTTAAGGGTGGCCAGACTTGACAACTTTATTTATCTTCAAGTACTGTGGTTTGTACTTTCCAGAATGGCACAAGGTTTATCATCAGAGTCTTTCTTCAGTGACAACTGGATTTATCTTCAAGTACTGTTGTTTGTACTTTCAAGAATGGCACAAGGTTTATTGTTCTTAGTTTTTCTTCTTCAGCAGATAATTATTATTATTATTATTATTATCATTAGGTTGGCAAAATAGCGTTATGGCAGAAATCTCTTAACTTCACTCCAGCAGCAACTGCCGACTGCAACTCTAACGGCAACTAACTTTGGCCCCCATGGGCACTTGCTTTTATGGGTGTCCTTTCCAACTGGTGTGGTGTGAGTGAATAGGTGGGTTATATGCAAATCTTCTAAAATTCAACCAGTCTCCTTCTTTCGTTTTCTATTCCACACTTCCAATTTTGGAAGATCTCTTCCTCTTTCGGGAGGAGCCATTATATGAAGTCAGCCTTCCAGTCATCTTCTGCCTTTACAATTGTTTATACTGTTTTCACAATTATAATTTTTTCTCATGGAAATTTTGGCTGATAATTTTCTCAGTACATGGACATTGACACCTTTTAACAGACAATCTTAACCTTTGGCCCCTAAACCTGCCAGCTGTGTTTCACTGAATAGTAACAATTGCATTGTGTAACTTTTCAACCTGTTCTCAATATCCTGGGAAAATGAATCCCTTTCTGACAAAAAAATAAAATCATTTTATTAACTCTTTTTGTCTGTATGCCATATTAAATATTGTTACAGCAAAATGAAAGTTATCCTGAATGGCCACTCATCTACATCCTTTCATACTAATGCAGGTGTTCCCCAGAGCTCCATCCTTGGTACTATGCTGTTTTTAGTTTTTATTGATGACCTTCTTGATGACATCAGCTCTCAACTTGGCATCTGATGAAAAAACAATTTACTCCTGCCTTGATAGTAAGGCTGATCAGTCTGACAAGGTCAGAATGGCAGCCAATGTCAAAAATGACCTCCAATCCATCATTAACTGGGGCAGAACATGACTTGTTAATTTTAATGCTTCCAAAACTAAACTTCTCTCTATTAATCAACTGAGAGACTTCTCTCTGCCTTCCATCAGCATGGCTGAAGCTAACCTCCTGGAAAGTGACTTGTTGTGCCTTCTTGGGCTAATGTTCTCAGCTGACATGAAGTTGAAAGACTATATTCAATCTATTGCTAGGTCAGCTGCCAAAAAAGTTGGTTCACTGTGTCAAGTGAGATATTTTTTCTTTCTAGAATTTATCTTACATATCTATAAGTCTACCATTCGTCCATGCTTAGTATATTGCTTCCATATATTGTCCAATGCTACCTAGAGCTACTTGATAAGATCTAAGTAAGAATCAGTAATATTATTGGTCCTGATCTGGCAGCTCGACTTCAGTCACTTTCCCACTACTGTTAGGTTGTCTCTCAGTGACTTTTCTATAAATCATTTTATGGTAATTGTTCAAATGAGCTCTTCACTATGGTACGTAAATTTTTTGAATTTAAGGGCAGTACTTGACTGACATCTAGATCACAATTTACAATTAAGCTTGCTAGATGTAGCTGTAAGTTCTATGTTAACAGTTTCTTCTCTTGCACTTCTTGCTTGTGGAACTCAATGTGAATTATGAAGTATTGCACATTGAATATTGGTTGTAATAAAATATGCTTGATGTATAATAACAGAGCTAAAATTTATAATAATAATAAATCTACTTTTTCCCCTCAGCTTTTGTAACAATATTTAAATTTTACAAAGATCAGTTTTCAATCTGCATCTAATGGTTGAAATGTGCATGAATTGTGTGAACAGTGATGAAACATGTATTTATTATTAGTATATATATTAGGGACAATGGTCGATATGGAAAATTTTTGTATTCTTTTAACTCTCCTCAAACAGAAAAAAAAATGTAAGAATACTGGAAAAACTAAATAAAAAATTAATTAAATATGAAAGGTTGCTGCTGAAATATACATTAATCACACACACACAAACACATATATATTCAAATTTATAACATATACATGTTATAAAATCACTACAAAAGTTGCAATTATGTTTCAACACTTCTGGTATTTTTCCACCAAAAGTGTTGAAACAAAATTGTAACTTTTGAAGTGATCTTATAACATGTATATGTCATAAATTTGAATAAATATTATTAGCTCTACTTGGTATTGAGCACTTTTTAAGAATAGTGTTTTTGGTTATTAGAATTTTATTCCATGTGTACCAACCATGTACTTGCATATATATATATATATATATATATATATATATATATATATATTCTCAAGAGGATAGAATCCAGGTAGAAATCAATGTCCAGGAGAGAGTAAGAATATAATAAAAAGGTTTAAATGCTAACATTCCATGGTTATAATTTATCACGATCCAATTCATCAGACCTACAAATTCAAAAAGAAATAGGAAAATCAAGGATCGTGATGACGATACCAATGTAATAAAATATAACCATGGAATATTAGTGTTTGAGACTTTTATATATTATATATATATATATATATATATATATATATATATATATATATATATAATGTAACTAATGATCATCTTAGACAAGGCTCAAGAGCCACTCATGGTGGAAGATTCCTGAATGAGGTTGTTGTAAAAGAGGTGGTAAGAAGTGAAATTTATGGAGAAGTTTTAGCAATGCCAATGGAACACATTCTTTAATGTGTTTTTCTTGTCATAAAAATCTCGTTAGACAATTTAATTTACTGATTACTCTTATAAAACTAAAACCTGAGCCAATCATGTTTCAGTTTGAAAACATCTGGGACAGATGTTGCTTTTTATTTCAATTATATTTTTGCCGTACCGCAAATGATTTGTTTGATTGAAATAACTAAGTCCAGGAGTGTACACAGGTCATCAGCATTGAATTTCTGACACTTTTGACAAGTTTCCCTTTCATTTTTTTTTTTTTTTTTTTTTTTTGCTTCTAATTGTAACAAAAGTAGAAGAAAAACTCATGAAAAATGAATAATAAGGACAATGCTTTATCTTGGATATTTTGGACAAGTTAGAACTTTTTTTGAATTTCTGACATTTAAAGAAAGGAAAAGCCTGCAGAAATTATATCCTTTCTTTGTTTTGGCATGAAACGATATTTCCATTTTCTCCTTCCCATATGTTCACAAACCATATTTTTCCAAGATAGACCTGAAAAGTTCTCAAACTCACCAAGAAGCTATTCCTACCATAACATGAAAATATTTTGGTCATTAGGTCCAATTTTGGGGAAGCAGGTTTGACTGCATACTTTTCAGCATTTACTTATGTAAGTTTTTTGGATCCATGGAAATCATTATCTTCCCCACATATCTCCATAAACTGTTCCTCTTACTCTGTGACACTCTACCTTGAGTAGCTCATGGGGCCTTGTAAACATCATTGTAAAAAAAATCCACATTATCTCTCTCGAGTAAGAGAAGAAGAAAACTAATTTTCTCATTTTACTAATTCAAACAACATAGAATCAATTTATCTGTTTACAAAGGGGTATACACTTTTAATCAAATTCTTTATTTCTGTGAACTTCAGGAAAGATTCTAATCACTTCGAAAAAGAAAAAAAACTGTCTTTGCTAGACTTTAATTCTGCCATCTTTTTAAAAAATAACCTGTGGTAAAAAAAGACACACACACACACACGCACATTGACTCAATACTGATTTGGCCATGTCTTATTGTGTGTTATTTTAGATCAATTTCTTTGTGTTGTCCTTATCATAGTGCTTGTGCCATTGTACCCATTGACCTTCTTTCTATCAGAATTGCTCTTTCTCTTTTATATTGATTCCTTTTGACCAATTGTCCTCGTTGTCTTTTGTTATTCCTGGCAGAGTGCATTGGTCTAGTGTAGTACATGGCTACAATTTTAGTCTATGAAAGTAGGGTTACTGAAAAGTAATATCATTAAACAATTTAATGATCAGCAAGACAAGTTTTCTGTTGTCTTTTGGCAAGGTCCCTAATTACTGAATATTATTGCTTTTCCTATTAAAATATTTGCATGTCATATCAAAGTTACGGGAAAGTCATGTCACTTTTATATAACCTAAAACTGGATTTTATTTGTCTGTATTTCTGAGATGAGGTATTGTAACTATTTACACTATTTACATTGTTTGGACTGTTGTCTTCATCTTTATTGCTATATTCACCTTCAACATCTGTCTATATTTCTGAGATGAGGTATTGTAACTATTTACACTATTTACATTGTTTGGACTGTTGTCTTCATCTTTATTGCTATATTCACCTTCAACATCTGTTTATATTTCTGAGATGAGGTATTGTCACTATTTACACTGTTGTTCTCATCTTTATTGCCATATTCACTTTCAACATCTATCTATATTTCTGAGATGAGGTATTGTAACTATTTACATTGTTTGGACTGTTGTCCTCATTTTTATTGCTATATTCACCTTCATCATCTGTCTATATTTCTGAGATGAGGTATTGTAATTATTTACACTATTTACATCCTTCCATATCTTCATCGTGATATTCATAATGTTTCAGCCATTATGCATTCCGACCTTCTTCAGAATTTTGTTGGAATTTCGAACTGAAGCTTTTGTTTCATCAACAGGGTTATTGTTCTAGTTCCACATGCCATACCTCTTCTGGATATCTCAGTTTCAGTTATTTCCTTTGAGTAACTCAGCTCTTGAAGTTTTTGTTCATCTCTGCCATGGCCGGATATTGAACTCACAACTCTTTGCTTAAAGTCACTGAATTACTTCAACCAATGCTTTTATCCACTGAGTCATCTTGCTGAAGTTGGCAAAGCCTGATTTAGAGGTTGTATTTTTTCTTTTCCTAGCATAAAAGAAACGTTACTTTTTAGTGCGGAAACTTAAATATCTGGAAAGTGTTTTACAAATGACAAAAAATGTGAAACCAAAATCTGAAGCAGTATTCGAATAACAAAAAATGCTTCTAAAATCTAAACAAAGTTTTTACAAACAGGAAATTTTGTGATTACTTCCATTATCTACATTAATCATATTGTTACCCGCATTTTCATTGACATATTCACAATGTTTTGGCTGTTGTACGCTCCATTCTTCTTCAGGTGATTGGAACTTTAAACTGGACCCTTTATTTCATCCACCGAGGTAGATTGTTCTAGTTCCACGTGCCATGCCTCTTCCGGATGTCTTAGTTATTTCCCTTTAACTCAACTTTCCTCAATGACACATGGCCCAGTGAATAAAGATGTTGGTTAGATTCAGTGACTAGACCCAAAGAGTTGTGAGTTCAATACCAGGCCACAGCAGTGGTGAATTGAAACTTAGAGAGTTGAGTTGAAGGGAAATAACTGAGACATCCGGAAAAATGTATGGTACGTGGAACTAGAACAATCTACCTCGATGGATGACATAAAGGGTTTGGTTTGAAATTCCAATTAGCTGAAGAAGGCCAGAGCGTACAATAGCTGAAACATTGTGAATATGGCAGTGAAGATAAGGATAACAGTTCGAGTAATGTAAATAATGCAAGTAATCCTCATACCTCATCTCAGAGATATAGACAGATAGGAAATTTTGTTTGAAACAAAGAAAAGATTGCTGAAAAGCTATGTCGTACCATATGGCGGTGAACATTGGTCCATTTCCACACAAATGGATAAAGAACTTAAGGCAACAGGAATGTTGTTCTACAGAAAGATGCTGAGGATACTATGAATGGATCCTGTGAAGATGTCTTAAGAAAAATTGGAATCGGAAAGATAAAGAACTAGAAACCATAAGTTTGGAATCACCCTTTGGATTTAGCAATTATTAAGTTTAATATCTTCTTTGGTTTAATTAATTCCTACTAAGCTTGGATGCTGAAACTATTTAACCCATAAGTGCATGGTATCCTGTTCTTTTTGAGAAGGTTTACCTAAAATTTATAATTCATCAGCCCTAAGATTACCATAAACCAGCAAAGTAGGTTAGGCAAAAAAAAAAAAAAGCTAAAATTTTAAGGAAAATTTAGGCAGTGATGGGTTAATTTTATTGTAAATTTTATAAAATCTCTCTAGACAGACGAACAGTCTTGGCTGGAAAGATTCTAATGAACTAGTAAAATTAGTTTTTGAAAAAAAAAAATGTTTTGAGATGATTCTTTCAAAATATAGAGGGTGACACCAAAATTTTGGCCTATCATTTACGTTTGTTGGGCACATAATGAGGAAAGAGGGCATTGAGAATTTGACATAGAATATACTAAATGTACGAAGAGCTGAGGGAAACCATGAATAACCTTCCTTAACAAGCTCGTGCAAATGGACAGCAGTACAGGAACTGGGAGGGAACTTTGCTAAGAGCTTCAAATAATATAAAGTTGTGGAGAGTTGTGGTTGCTTGTTTTCTGAAGGGACACATCATATGAAAAAGAATTATATTACATTAACTTTTTTGTAGTCAGCATGGCTGATACTAACCTCCATAAGAATGACTTGTTGCACCTTCAGAGGTTAATGTTCCCTGCTGACATGAAGTGGAAAGATTATATTGATATTTCTGCAGCTAGGAAATGTGTTTCACTGTGTTGTGCTAGAAAGTCTTTCTCTCCAGAATCTATTTTACATATCTACAAGTATACCATTTGTCTATGCTTCAACTATTTCTGCCACATCTGGTCTGGTACTCATGCTATATATATTTAGAGATTCTTGATAAAATCCAAGAACTAACTGCTGTGCTATTTGTCATTATCTGGCTTCCGTTACTTTCTCACCACTGTAATGTGGCTTTCCTCTGCCTTTTCTATAAATACTTTCATGTTCTGATAAGGTTTGCTCTATAATACCTAAACTTTATGAATTTAAGTGCAGTACTAGATTGACAGTTAGGGCCCATCATTTTACAGTTGAAATGGCTAGATGTAACCATAATTTCTGTGCTAACACTTTCTTCTCTCTTGTGGAACTTGCTTCTGCCTACTTGATTTCCAGCCAACTTTGATCTTCAAAAATTTAAATGCAATGTCAATCATTATCTAATGTCTTAATTCTCAATATTTTATTGTTCTCACTCATTAATAATGTTTCCTTTTTCTTCTTCTTTCACACTCAGTAACCCCTTGCATCTTAGTGGCTTTATTGCCTTCCTTGAGTATAAATAATTAAAAAAAGAAATCATTTTCATAATCTTTCTTTCTTCACCTATTTGCAGATCCTGGAACGTCAGAAATCCTCATCTGTGAAGAATGGTAAGGAAGTCAAGGATCATGAATTGCCATCTTCCAAGTCTTCCTACCTGACTACACCCGTGAGCCTGACTCCAAAGTCTCCCACGACTCCTGCAGCACAATATGTTCCTTTTGCTCCACCCACTTCCCCGAACGGTATGTTCGCTCCACCTCACAATTTGCACTATGTCTCGGCTGTGGCCACCCTACCCCGAAGCAAGTGCCGTTCCCCTTCAATAAAATCACCCGAGGAGATCTACTCTCAGGTCCCGAAGAGAGAGATTCGTATCTCAACATCTGATATACAAAAAGCACATGAATATGATGACTGGCCAACATCCCCCTTGGACAGGGACCCTCCTCCAATCCCACCTGCATCAGCCACGCCTACTTCATGCAGGGTAAGTAATTTTAAAGACCCATTGAGCCTTGATGATTAATTTGTAAAATTTACTTGCTCAGGTAGTAATTTAATAGCAACAAATATATTTTGGCATACGTTTTACATAAATTGATTGGCTTGGTCTGTTTTGTTTACAGCATATCAACCTCAATTGGTTGTTTAATTGCTGGTCATATTTTTATTTTTCAAAAAAATATTGCTGGCACTATTTTTTTCAAAAATGCATTGCTGGTAATATTTCTTGTTTCAAAAATATATTGTTGGTAAAATTAAAAAAAAAAAATATTGCTACTATTAAAACCTATTTTTATACTTTCATAGTGTTTTGACCCCTTTGTGGGGTTAGCTTTTTACCCATAGCTGGGACCCTGACAGGTGCTACCACCCTGGGTCAGTGTGAACCTGAGAACACCAGCAATTAAGAAGTGGTTCCATGCTCCTCAAAACCTCCCGATCAAAGGTCTTGCTATTGGATGTAGTTTATTGTCATACCCAGGACGGCATAAATTAAAAAAATGTTTATAAAAATGTTTTATTGTAGGATATAAAAATAATTTAAACTGCTAAATGTTGTTATTATTTACTTTTTTGGTCAATAAATTTAAAGTTGTTTATTAGAACAATTGACATGTCCTTAATGTTTCTTAGACTAAATTCTTCCCAAATGCACATTGTCATGGCAAATGTTGCCTTCCAAAAGCTAAGTAAAGTATTAAGAAACAGGAAAAAATTCATTAGAAAAAAAATGGTTAATGAATTGTCCTCCTATATGGCAGTGAATGCTGGACAATCTGTACCATGCTGCACAACTCCCCAGACTGCAAACCCCTTTGATTAATACATGTGGGGTGCAGTTGAGTGAAAGATGAACAAAACTCCTTGTAACATCAAAACTGAATTAAAAGCAAAGATTATGGCAGCATTCACCAACTTAAGCAAGGATGAGTTTCAGGAGATTCCGAAATTGTCTTGAGGCCATGGTTGATGCCAATGGCAATTTTATTGAAATCTACTTTTTATTATGTCAAGATATTTTTGTGTAATTATTCTAAATATATCTTTTAAAATGAGACATCAGTGTTATTTTTTATTTTTGTCCATACTTCGACTATTTCTGCCACATCTGGTCTAGTACTCCTGCTACATACATTTACAGATACTTGATAAAATCCAAGAAAAATCTGCCATCTTATTTGTCATTATCTGGCTTCTGTTACTTTCTCACCATAGTAATGTAGCTTTCTTCTGCCTTTTCTATAAATACTTTCATGGTAATTGTTCTGAGGTGGTTTGCTTTTATTTATTTTTGCTTCATTTAGACAATAAATTATTTATCGAACCCTCTACACTAAATTACACAGAGTATTTACGGATTTTATATAAAGAGGCCACACTGTGGAGTAATGCATAGCCAGGGTAACCTAGGTGACTATTTCTATTGAGTACTGAGTTTGATCCTCAATGACTATCCCATACAAAATTCAATAAAGGTTGACCTGTCATAAAATTAACCAAAAAACGATTTCATTAGAAACAAAGAAAAGAGTACTGAACTGTTATGCGATATCTGTCTTCCTTTATAGCAGTGAATGCTAGACTATCTTCTCACAGATGAAGAGAAGACTGGAGCCAACAGAAGTGTGGTTCTGCAGAAGGATGATGAGGATATAATGGACATTGTGTTTAAGCAACATAGAAAAATAGAAACAAAAAGTTCTCATAGATCACTAAAGTTAAGGAATGTCGATCCTGGTTAGTATCTAGATGGATGACCACTTGGAAATACCACACATAATAATCAAGGGGGTTGTAGTCTATGGCCAGATGTAAGGGGTGATGTGGTTGTAGAAATTGTCTAACAGCCATGTCTGGGTTCTCCTGCTTGTGTGGCAAGGTACAGAATCCTGTTGCAAGACATCAGATCTTCCAGAAGACACTATCTTGATTCAGGGCAGCACAACCTTCTCAAGGCATTCAAGCCTTTGTGTTGAGTCTAAGGCCCTGTGGGAAGATGAATGGAGGCATAATATTGCCATGATCTGTGATCACTCTAAAGACCTTCATAATCACCATTACTCATCCAACTGTTTCTGAATCCTCTGCACTGTCCTCAGATTGATACCCAAGTTTGTAATAGAGCTTCCGTTGTGAATGCCAGGCAGTATAGTATGCCATTTCCAAATTTCTCACAGAGTGAATTGTGTCATGGTGCTCTTTTTCTCACAAATGGTGCCTAACTGACCCTATTATACTGTGCAGTCAACAAAAACAAACAATACACATGTGCAAAAGTAAAAATATAAAATAGCGACCATTTACCCATCACACCCTGCACAATGGAAAACTGGATCAAAATTGTTCAAACTTTTTTTTAGCTATTGAATAAAAACGCTTTTCTCAAAGAAATCCCAGAGGTATCAAATGGTAATGTTCCATGTTTGATTTTAAGACCATGATCATTGCATGTAAAAGTCTGTTTCTTCTGTTTCACCTAATTTTTAAAAAGAGATGAAATTTTCCTTATTTTTATCATAGTGCTCAAAGCATGGCACAGTTTGAGAATGACAGGTCTCAATTCTTAATTCATTTATTCTTTTCTTCTAAAATCCTGGAAAGAGGATTACTGTATATAAAGCAGCCTATAGATAAGATGAGACTTAAAATCTAGGTAAAATTTTGTGATTTTATCTGATATCCATAGTATAAGATGACCGACAGGAACCCATATGATGAAACTGTAAATGATAATGTTTGTGATGAGCTCTTTACATCAGATGGTGATGATTATAGTAATTTTGAAGGTTTTTATTATTTATGTGGGTGTCTTACTTTTGTCACATATGGTGGTCATCAATGATAAAGTATAACTCAAGACTTCAATGTTAAAATAAAACAGTATTTAATTACAACTGCAAATAAATACTTAACAAGAAAAAAGAAGTCAAAGTCAACCAAAGATAATTAATCATTTAAGTGAATACCTTGTTAGTAGCACGTCCAGTAAATTTTAAATCAAAACCTAAATCATTGATGCACAATAATTCACACTAATTTGACTGGATAGTTACACTCAACAATCACTGCAGTCAGTAGCCTGACACCGATATTTATACACCTGGTGGAAAAGATATATTTATAAGTCCAGAGTGTCAGACTCAAACTTTGGTGTTGGTAGTTACTAATTTTCTTCCTATATGACACTTAGGTATTTTTTATTCTGTAATGAAAAATGCAGATTTTATGGCATCTTAAAAGTTTTGTTGCTTAACATCACCAAAAAAAAACCATGTAATGTATATTCTTGAAAAATAAAGTTTCCATATGATGCTAAATATTATTTAACAGCACAATAATAATGAATTTTAATTAGAAATATAGATTGTATGTCTTTATAAATGTTGCTATATAAGACAACTTCTTCCTGTGTCCCTTCAGGATGTAGGCGATCATGGCTCTCCATTTCCTCCTGTCCTTTGTAGCTCTCAATAATCTTTGACATTTTGTTATTTCCCTAAGACCCTATTCTGCAATCCACTCGCTTAAGCCCATTAAGCATGTCATGCATTGCTTTCCCTTGTCCCTCTTTCCCTCTATCTGCCTTGTGAGTATCAGATTTTCCAAGCCCTTCTGAAATTTCTGGGACACATTACATGTCCCAGAAATTTCAGGAGGGCTTGGAAAATTCACCTGCCTCTTCCTGATGTTAAGTATGAGTTTCCTTTTTGTTTGTATCCTCTCCCAAACCTCACCATTGCTTGCATCTCTGGTCCATGGTATCCTTAGTATCCTTCTGTAGAACCATACTTCTGTTGCTTTGAGTCTCTTCTTCATCCATGAGAAGATTATCCAACATTCACTGCCGTAAAGGAGGACAGATATTGCATAGCTGTTTAGCTCTTTTTTCTTTTTTTACCAACAAAATCCTCCTGTTTGTAATACTTTACCTAGCTTTTGGAATGTGTCTTTGGCAATCCCAAAATGTCTTTGGATCTCAGTGTCACACTTACTGTTCTGTCAGAACACTTCCCAGATATTTAAATATCCACACCTGCTTGATTTTAGTGTTCACAACCTGTAAATTGTATTTTGGGATCGTCCTTTTGCTGATGACCATGCATTCTGCATTCTGTCTTGTAGTTTATGCTTAGTCCCTTCTTCTTGCTCTCCTTCACTATCTTCTGTAGGAGGTTTTGTAGTTTCATTTCCATGTCTGTTATCAGCACAGTGTCATGAAAATTATAGATGATAAGCCCATCACCAATAAGGATCAGATAGAGAGTATAAGCCCATCACCAATAAGGATCAGATAGAGAGTATAAGCCCATCACCAATAAGGATCAGATAGAGAGTATAAGCCCATCACCAATAAGGATCAAATAGAGAGTATAAGCCCATCACCAATAAGGATCAGATAGAGAGTATAAACATTCTGTCTTCTTGTAGTTTATGCTTAGTCCTTGCTTCTTACTATGAGTAAAATTTTTTTGTGTGAATCCACCTATAGCTCTACAAATCAAAAATGAAAGATTTATGTTACTTGTGTGTGTTCCTCAGTGGAACTTTCGCAGATTGTTGTTTAATCGTCTCTTAAATATTGCATTTAAATATGCGATCAAGAAGTAAAAGTAGTTTTATTACATTTGTAACTCTACTACAGGATTACAATATGAATTCTTTCAACTAGAAATATTTACATCAGTAATTACCATACTGAGGCAATATTTAGCATGGCATGATCATATAAGCCTACTTGTTAGTTCTAATGCACAACAAGTTTTAAGACGAGTTTTTTGTAACTATTCTATTACATGATGTCATATACTTGGGGCTAAATTTTAACCCATAAGTAACCCAAGTAGGATTTATTTATCAGAAGCATTGATGCACTCTCATGATTTTATATATATATATATATATATATATAAAGAAAGTATTATTTATATATAAATAGAGCAAATATAATTTATTTGAAAATAATAATATAAATTATCAAGTGATGGTATTGAATGTCAACACCATTACTTGAATAATTTATATTATAATTTTTGAATAAATTATATTTGTTCTACTTTGTATTGAGCACTCTTTTAAGAATAGTTTTTTCGGTTACTGGAAGTTATTCTGTATAGACCAATCTTATACTTCTGTGTGTGTGTGTATATATATAATATATATACACATAAATATATATAGATATATATATACACATATAAATATATATATATATATATATATATATATATGTGTGTGTGTGTGTGTTGATTTGTGTTTGCTGCCACATGTATATATGTATGTACATATGACTGTACACTTATTTCTGTAGGTATTTCTTTTTATCTCATTTTCCTTCACCTAATATATAATAAAATTATTATCAACTTATCTGATTAAAATATATGTTTTGATATTTGTGGATTTGCAATTTTTGTTTTTTAATATATCGAATAATATTATTTGTAACCATTTTTATAATAGTATATTTGCTCGCTTAAGTTATATTTTAATAAGTGGCTAGCATTTATTTAATGACACTTTCAGTCTTAAATATTTCTTGGTTGTGGTATCTGATTGTCTAGGTCAATGTCTGTGGATGTGTGTACATGTATTTATCAGTGTCTATGTGTATGGAAAGTGCATTCACTTTTAATTGTGTATGTATGTATGTGTTTGTTTCCCCATTTCTCCTTTTTTTTTTCTTTTTTTTTTTCTTTAAGGGCAGTGGAGATGTTCTCTGTCTCATCACTTTTGTTTTTGTGTGTATATATATATCTAAATATGTCTGGATGCTTATGTATTATAATCTGATTGTGTTTGTGTTGTTTTACGCGTGAGTTTACGACCCCATTTGCACACTTGGGATTAAAATGTATACATATATATTGTCAGTAGACCGGATGGAGTAACGTCTACTCTAATGTAATTTCAACGAAGAAATAAATTGAATAACATATGTATTTCTCCTTTTCTCCTCGGTAATTTTATAATTTTATAAACTTAATAGTGATTAAATTTGGATTTTGAAATTGGCAGTTTTAATTTTAATATCAAATTCTATCATATTATTTAATAATTATTGGTTAGAATAAATTCTTTTTTTAATTTTACCTGTATTTTAACGATCTGAATAGCTATTATAACATGACTTCGTTGGCTTTTTAAATTTTCCTATACTTGTATTTTGATTGGTCATTCTAGCTTTTTCCCCTTGTGAAGGATCGTTAACTAATTTGAAACTTTTAAAACCATTTGTTTTGCATTCAACATCATCACTTGATAAGACACCAGGAGTTTTTGAAACAAAATGGCTATTTTTGTAGTGATTTTACATATATATATATATATATATATATATATATATATATATATATAGTTATAGAGCAAATATTAAAAGTATATGTATTCTTTTAACTGTTGTTCTATTGCCATATAAGTAATCATTAATTGGAAATCATTTTATCGTAGAATGCATAGCAAATTAATCTTATGTCTGATTTTCTGGCAAGAGGAGTTAGTATTAATTACACTAATGTAAACTATTATTAACACTAATATGTATGTGCACTATTGTTCTCATCTTTGTTGCTGTTATCACATTTTAGTTGTCGTGCTCTCTGACCTTCATCAGGTGTATGTAAATTAAAGAATTCTGAACCAAACACTTACTTTAATCTACAGTGTAGTTTTCTTTTTAATCATTTCACCCCTAGCAAGGGGATAATGCCACTAAGATGCAAAGGGTTACAGGAAGTGAAAAAGAATGAGAAGACTTTAGTGAGAATAATAAATGAACAGGATTCAGGAAGACAGAAGTTGGTGATTATCACTACATTTTTGAAGATTGTAGGTGACATGGAAGCAAGTATACGAAAGGAATTCCACAGTCAAGTTGTGTGAGAAAAATAACGGCTAGAACAGTAATCTAGTAACATCCTTACATTCATGCAGCCATGGATGAAAACTTATCAGAAAAATTGCCGTGAAAATATTTGTAGAATAGTCAGAGGAAAGCCATGTCATGTCAGTGAGAAAGTGAACGAAGTCTAGATGACAGGTTAGGATTGATTACCATTCCTGACCTTTCTCAAGAATCTCACGATATAGAGTAGGAACCCCAGACCAGCAATGGATGAATAGTAGATTTACAAATGTGCAAGATGGATTCTGACAAATATTTTCTGGCATGACACATACAACCAACCAAATAATCACCCCACTTCATATCAGTAGAAAATGTAAGACCAATAATGTGTAAGGAGTTGCTCTCTTGGAGGTTAGAATCAGCCATACAGATGGATAACAAAAATAGTTCTCTATGATGATAAAAGGATAGCAGTTTCATTTTGGAAGCATAAAAATTTACAAGCCAATCCTTGCCCAGGTTAACAACTGACAACTTAAAATAAGAAAGAGACAATTACTCACTTTATTAAACAATTTTCCAAAATGATTTGTGTTTACTATACACTCCACACTACACCATAAATGGTGGGCTCCTCTATTTGTCATCAGTGTTTCAAAAAATGGGAAGCATGAGAGAAGAAGCTGTTCGAGTAAAAGTGGCTGTTGCATTTAGCTATTTCAGCTGTAAACGGATGGGACCTAAATGCCAATCCAGTAGCACTCTTAAATTTATATAGTTGGGGTACCATGGAAAAATCTTTGTCAGAGCAGTTGCCATAAAAATATTTGTAGAAAAGACAGAGGAAAGGCACATCACATCAGTGAGAAAGTGACTGAAGTTAAGATGCTAAGTCAAGATCGATTACATTACAGATCCTTCTTTGGATTTTGTCAAGAATCTCAAGAGATACAACAGGAGCACTGGACCACATATGCCAACAGTATTCAATGTGTGGAGAAATGGTAGATTTGTAAATGAACAAGATGGAATCTGACAAGAGTTTTCTGACATGACACTGTGAACCAACTTTCCTAGCAGTAGACACAGTGAACCAACTGTTCTAGCAGTAGACCCAGCAATTGATTTAATATAATCACCACACTTCATATCAGTGGAGTTCTCATTCCACTGCCTATGTCCATCTCATCTAGTTCTTATCTTTAGTACTGCTCTGTTATTGTTCACAGTTTCCACTGATTTCAAATACACACTGTCTGGCCTAAGGAGTGAACTCAGAATTACAGTATCATCAAATTCATAACATATCCCTAGACATGAGCAGTGGAATGAGAACAATATACCCCTGAAGGTTAAATAGCAGACTCAGTTCAGAATTCTCTATAGGCTACCCAGATCAACATAGACCGGATGAAGGCCAGAGGGCACAACAGCCAAAACATTGTGATAACAGCAAGAAAAAATGCGGACAAAAGTCTGCATGTTAATTACATGAATAACTCCACTTTCCCAGAAAAGTGGACAGAAAATAGAATCTTATTTAATGTTTTTATTCATCAGTAACTGAGTTCAATCCCTGGGCTGGGCAGTGTGTACTTGGATTCAGTGAAAATAGGGTGAGCAATAACTAAGCAATACCAAATAAAGAATTAAATGAGATATCTGTAGACATGGCATTGGAATGAGAAGAATCTATCTCTGTAGATTCAATAAAGGATTTTGTTCAAAATTTCCTGTGGGTTAACCAGATTGAGATATACCTGATGATAGCCAGAGGGCACAACAGCCGAAATATTTTGATAATGCAAAGAAAAAATGAGGACAAGAGTCTGCATGTAAATAGTGTAAATAAATTATTTACTGTAGAATTAGAGTATGTTGCAGGAATTCTTGTTGTATTTATGTAGAAAACAGGTGCCTCTTGGTATTATTTTTCACATAAGATTTAATGCCGAATCAAATGTGAGTCTGAGTAATAAACAAATAGTGTAAAACAATATTAAATGAACAACTATTCAGGTATTAAGAAAAGTATAACAATAAAAGAAAAAAGCATTTAAAGACTAGTTTCATAAAGCATTTAAATTACAGAATGTGTTTTTGTTTGTGTGTAGTTTGTGTAGACCTAATAGACATGTGTGTGGAAGTGTACAAAAAATTTGCGTAGGCCTATATAATATAAATGTGTGAAAAAGTACAAAAAGTTTGTGTATTCTTATATAATAGACACATGTGTGAAAAAGTACAAAAAGTCATGAGAGAAAAGTAAGACATTGAAAGTAAATGTGCCCAAGTGGGGAACACTTTTTTTCCACATGTGACTACATCTTATAGCCAGAGTTGTAAAAGAGGAGAGAGAATGAATGAGAATATCATTGCCTATTTACAGGCTTAAAATGTGTACCCTAGTGACGGTTTTTTTTTTTTTTTTTTTAGCAAAATCAAGTGGGATAACACACAAGTACAATTAAATATGTCAAAATGTTTTACTCTTGTGATTACATATATAATGACCATATATATTTCGTGGCAAAAGAAAAATGCACAAAAATGACACAAAGTTACAAGTATGCTTCAGATTTTAAATAATTTTGTATAAAGGCATTTTATATATGGATGGAATGCAAAGGTGTTGTTAAAAGTTAAATGATTTTTATTGCCTTAGTTTTTCTGTTTTTCGACTGTTATCTGATGTTATGATATTCTAATTGTATGATTTTTGTTAAGATGATATCGTCCATAAATAAATACACAACAAACAATTTATTTTATAAAAAGTTAATGGCAAACATGAGCCTTTGTGCCCACAAAAACATTGTGTTTCAAAAAGACAGTCTTTCTGTTGACAAGGCTATTCTTTTATTTACTACCTTCACTTGCTCAGGAATGTTTATTTGCAAAATTATAAAAAATCATTTACCTTTTATATAGATTTATTATTTACTATTTTATAAGGAAACAAATTTGAAAAAGATTCTTTTTATTCAAAAATGTCTAAAAATTAACAAAATAGGAGAACCAACTACAATGTAATATTTCTTATCTGCCATTTTATAAGTAACTATGAAAACAAGTTGTTATTCATAATTCTATAAAAATATAAATAGCACAAGAAAATTTAAATAATGATATTCTGGACATAATGTGTCTTCTCAGATTATTTTCTATCTCAGATTACTTCTTGTTTATATTTTACAAACTTTTATAATCATAACTGAAGGAGATGAGATGGATTTGTACTTTTCTCAAATGTATTTGCATGTAAGTCAATATAATGAACCCAACTGGAATTGGAACTCCACTCTCTGATTAACAGTTTTAAGCCATTATTCATAACACCACCCACACATCAATGGTTACAGATTTAAAGATTTGTTTTTCTGGAAAAAAGAGACAATTAATTTAAATATTATCTTAGGGGTTCACTTACTTTTGCACAGCACTGTGTATATATATATATATATATATATATATATATATATATATATATATATATATAATTTTATATGCGCAGTATTTATTGGAAAGTGCTCAATATCAGTGATATATATATATATATGGCCATCTACTATGTGTGTATATATATATATATATATATATATATACACATAGTAGATGGCCACTAATATTCGAGGATACCCATCTACTAGGGTGCCTAGCCAATCCCTATTGCAGACACCTGCTCTGTGGTTTATACTGCAACTATGCTGAGCAGACCTTAGTCACAGTTTCTGGGAATGATCAAGGCCAGCACGTTTAAGCCATTGGCCACGATTTCTTGGTAGCACAGCTATTGACGGCCTCCAATTGTCTGATGATTGCAAAAGCGTGAAATCCAGTGTCGCAAAATCTTATTTCTGCACCTGAAAATATATATATATATATATATATATATATATATATATATATCCAACATTGATACCATGATGTGGAGTTTCATTCAAATGTGCAATCTTCAGGTGGAAAATATCAGCTGACTGTTAAAGCATTATGAAACGCGTAAGAAATATATATGTATGTTTGAGTATATGTGCATTTACGCATATTTTTTGATCATACCGAAATGATTCACAAAAAGAGCTCAATGTATTTATTATTACAGAGCAGAAACTGATAGAGAATAAAGTCCAAAATCAGAGTTAGAGAAATATAGTCGCTAATAAAGTAAAACCTATATTATGTTTTAATAATATTTAATTATTAGTTAATATTTAACAAATTCAAATTTCCATAACATTTAACTTATCTTTAAAGTTAATTTTTTTATTTATTTCATTATATTTTTAAATGTATAATTTATTTTATCTTATTATATTTTTTATTTCTAAATATATTTTTATTCTTTAATATGACCTATTGATTTTATGTTAAATATAACTTATTTTTAAATATAATCTTACTTAGTTTTAATATAAATTATTTGAATATGACTTATTTTTAAATGTAACTTATTTAAATATATCTTCTTTTTAAATATAACATCTTTGCAATAGTGCCTTTAAGTAATATTTTGTATTTTTAAACATAACTTTATATACATATCTTAAGTTTTTTTTAAACCCTTTTTTTATTCCTCTCTTAGTTTCAAATTAACATTTCATTCTTCATATAACCCCAATTTAATGTCATAAGGTTAATATCCAGGTTTAATTTTATAAAACCTCTTCCTTTTAAGAAATATATTTCCACCCTCCCCTGACCACTGCCTTGTGCCTTTTGTCTGATTGAAACATTGAAATAGATAGAGTATGTATTAGTTTTTCGATGTTTATTTTTTTAGCTTTCACAGTTAAATTTCTAACTCCAACATGAACTCAGTCTAAACTGGAGTTGAATAAGACTGACGAATTTTATTTTTTCAACAATTGAAATAAACATATTCCCTATATGAGGTGACTTTGGATTTTATTGTGTATTTATATAATATATATATATCTATATCTATATCTATCTATATCTATATATATATATATATATATATATATATATATATATATATATATATCCCATTAGTATACATCTGTCAATTTTTTAATAAAATGTTAATGTTTTTTAATCTAACATACTCCTAACACTTCTCCTTTCTTATGTTAATACAACTCTATACAGTAACCCTCTACCTTGAGTGGCTCTTGGGCGTTGTATTAGGAGAATATTAGTAAAGAAAATTCTAGTTGAATTAGGAGGATAGTAAGTGTTCAAAAATTGCTTAGAGCTACAGCGGATATGAAGTTGTGGAGAGTCATGATCGACCACGTTCGACCTAGATATGGTCATCAAAAGAAATGGAAAAAGAGTCTCCTGTAAGCAGGTTTTTTTCCCCAGAGATGTAGACGTGCTTCTTCAATTACAGTCTTTAGAGACTGGTCAGATTATAGGACTTTGATAGTTTGGATGGAGGAGAACTGCTTCGCTTGCTGGATCAAAGGCATATTACCCAATCATAGCGGGCATTGGTAGGTGCTATTTATTATGAAACACTGCAACATTAAAACACCATTACCCCAAATATGGTTATGTATCAGTCTGAAAATAAATACACACCTGCAAAAAAAGTTAATTTCTTTATTTGTAGTAAGTGTGATCGATACAAAGGCAAAATGATTCACCCTGTTTCATAAATTACACAAAATCACAACAAAATGTTACTTGAAATATGAAAAACATTTGATTTACATAGAAAAGTTATTCAAAGAATCCATTAGCTTTACTGGTAACAGATAGAAATGCAAATAGAGGATTTAGGCAAGGATGCATTTTATCACTGGATTTATTTAATCTAAGCAGCAAAGCACTCCTAATAGAAGACTTAACACGATTTATTATTGGTGGCTATAATCTTAGCAACACAAGATACATGGATGACAATTCATTGATGGCAGAAGTAAAAATATAAAAGAACCCTTAGATAAAACTGCAAGAAGAAAGCATTATTAAGAATAAGAAGTAAATGGTTATCAGCAAAAATGTCATTAAAAGATGTGTGCTATAAATTGAGAATGTCAAAAGCAAGTAGTTACAGAAATGAACTAACTCTGCTATGTTGTAACTTCTTTTGTGCCATGTGCTTCAGGATCATGGCTCTCCACAATTTCCTGTCCTTTGTAGCTCTTTGTAAATTTTGTCTTTTTGTTATCTCTGCTAAACCCTGTTGCATTGTTTTCCTCTGTCTCTCTTGCCTTCAATCTGTCCAGAGAGTGTCAAATTTGCCAAGACCTCTTTCCTCATTATGTGCTCTATAAATCTTAACTGTCTCTTCATGTTGTTATGTATAAGTTTCTTTGTTGTTTCCATTTTCTCTAAAACTTTGTTGCTCATATGTTCGGTCCATGGTATCCTCAGCATCGTCCTGTAGAACCACATTTCTGTTTCCTCTAGACTATTTTTATCTATGAGGTGATTGTCCAGCATTTACTCCCATATTAGAGGGCTGATATGTGTTGTATCAGATGATGAAAGATGTGACACAGTAAAAGATGCCTTCCAGAAATGAATCATAGTATTAAAAAAATGGCTCTCCACATTTTCCTATCTTTTGTTACTCTATAGATAAGAAAGAGACAGGAAGCGATCATCTACTTAATGAGTTTGTGTGAATGGATGGCAGAACAAGGACAAAGCATGATAGTTAAGTGTCAGAAGATACATAGAGTAACAATAGACAGGATGATGTGGAGAACCATGATTACCCATGTCCAGAAACAGAAGGACATGGCACTTAAAAATAAATAAATAGTAAGTCCATTTTCAAACCAAACATCATTTTGAAGTGCAGGGGTATATAAATTTGAATACTAACAGAGTACGCAATCTGTCCTTTAATATTAACAGAGTACGCAATCTGTCCTTTAATATTAACAGAGTACGAAATCTGTCCTTTAATATTAACGGAGTACGCAATCTGTCCTTTAATATTAACGGAGTACGCAATCTGTCCTTTAATATTAACAGAGTACGCAATCTGTCCCTTAATATTAACAGAGTACGCAATCTGTCCCTTAATATTAACAGAGTACGCAATCTGTCCCTTAATATTAACAGAGTACGCAATCTGTCCCTTAATATTAACAGAGTACGCAATCTGTCCCTTAATATTAACAGAGTACGCAATATGTCCCTTAATATTAACAGAGTACGCAATTTATGTATAGATATTAATGTTAGGAATGGAACCAAGTGGAAAAGAACTTTCTCCTAATTCTAAGGAAAGTATTATTTATTTGAACAAAGAGAACAATGGCAGACAAGAAGTAGTTATTAGATTGATGTTAAGCAACAATACTGTTAGCAAAATTGTACAATACTGTAAGAAAAGTGGAGAAATTAGATGTCGACAGATGTTGTCCGGTTGTCCATGGAAGCTGACTCCAGCCCCCAAAGTTCATGAGATTGGCAGAACAAAAAGAATTTCTAATGTACCGACAAAACCAAAACAAAAAAAAAAAACACATATAATACAAATGTTTTGATTACCCCAATCAGACATCATTCTTCTTCTATGGGTTGTGTCCCTTCAGGATGTAGGCAATCATGGCTCTCCACAATTTCCTGTCTTTTCTAGCTCTTAATAAATTTTCTCTTTTTACTATCCCTACTAATTCCTGTTCTGCCAACCATTTACACAATTTCATTCGATAGGTTATGCGCTGTTTCCTTCTTTCCCTCTTGCCTATAATCTATCCTGCACATGTCACATTCTCCAAAATCCTCTTTTAGGCTCATTTAAAATTTGCACATTAAAATAAATATATAAATTTAAAATTTTGAACAGCATACACTGGCATTGGGTTAGTGTGTACAATCCCAACTGGTGGGTCACAAGCAGTGCTTTGTTACCCTTACAGCAATTTGCGACCCTAGAGGGCAAATAATGAAGAAAGAGGGTTTGGAAAATCTGATACCCACAGGGCATGTTGAAGGCAAGAGGGAGAGAGTTAAACAGTGCATAATCTTGCTAATGAGGTTGTGTAATTGGTTGGCAGAACAGGGATTAGGAGAGATAGTAAAAAGACAAAATTTTACTAAGAGCTACAAAGGTGAGGAAATTGTGGAGAGCCATGTCCTGAAGGAAAAATGGCACATAGAAGAAGAAATAAACTTATTTGTAGGTTACTCACTGTATATTTCTAAAGAATTAATGGATTTATTTTTTAATCCAAAATATTTTTATTACTTGAAATGTTATATTTAGTGAATACCCGTATTTGAGTCGATGTTCTGTTTATTTTAAATCATATTTTATTTCATTGACCAGACTTTACATTTGAGAAAACCTATTAAAGAAAATGTGTCTCCTGACAGGAACTGAACTGATTAGGATTTCTCAGATCATATTTCTCTTGCTTTTATACCAAGCAATAATAATCTTAAGTTGTTAGTATTGATTTGAAATTGATATGAAATGGATTCTTTTGATGGCTAAAATTCCTTTCCTGGGATTTCAGATTCTTTCCCAAGGGGCAAAATGGTTCCTGTTTGAGACTTACTGTTTCATTCAAAGACTGATTTCTGCTCTTATATATTTTTCTTATTGTTCTTTCATTTTTGTTGATTTTATATTTCACTTGAGACCAGCAGATCAATAATAATAGTTCTATCAAATCAATACTAACAATATAAGACTATTACAATTGGTTTAAAAGCAAGAGAAATAAGATGAAAGAAAAACTAGCCAAAAATGAATACTAACTGACTATGCTTCATTTAAAAAATTCAGACAACTTAAGACTGTGATGACTTGAAAAAAACAAATGTAAAATATTGGTTTTGACTAATTTTTTCATTGCTGTTCTTTTCAGACGGAACCTCTCTATGAAGAAGTGTGGAAGGGCGCCAAACATAAAAACAGAAAAACCTCATCTCCAGGTAATACAGATTTTTTTCTTTTGTTCTGACTATAAAAATAGTCAATAATTGATGTTTCTGCATGGCAATTCTTGTTCTCATGTTGTAAATGTAAAGCAGTAAACAATTATTGCAATAGTAAGTTTTTTTTAAACATGTAGCATATTGCATGTCTGAAACATGTAGCATATTGAACATCTTCCAACTATCATGTTTCTCTCCATCCAGTGTAGAATTGATAAACTGTGAGCACTTCAAATCAAACATGGGATAAGTTGCACAAGAGCTACTTTTTTTCAATGTCATAAGCCAGTGTAAAACCAAAATAATGAACTAAAAACTAGTGATATTCTTAAATAATGTCATCAGACCTGGACTTACATTTGGATGTCATCGTCATCCACTCACATCGGAATATTGGGCTCTTCATCCTCTCTCCTTATTTCCTTTCTTCTCTCTGGTGGCAGTGGTGGAGATGGCTGTGAAGGCCCAGCCTAATCTTGAAGAGTCGTGAGCAGCAGTAACAGGTGTGTGGTAGGTGGAAGCGGCTAGACAGCACGTTGCAGAGCCTCTTCATGTTGATAGTTGAACACAAAAGTCTCAGTCCCCTCTTGGATGGTCCTATGACAGGAAAGCCGATTTGCAGCAACAGTTTCCCAGGTCTCAGGGTTGATGTTGTCCCGTGTGAGGGATGTCTTCAACTGATTCTTGCAACATTGTTTTGGGCCTCCACATAGCTTCTTGCTGCTGACAAGTTCTCAGGATGATACAGGGGAATCAAGTGGAATGCATTGTGGATACATGACTCACCCAGTGAAGGCGATGTTGATGGATGGTAGCCTCAATGGTGGCGGGAGCACATGTAACTAGAAAAGAAAATAATGATTTAATCAAGCTGTTAACTTTCCATACAAACTTAAACAGCTTGAAAGGAAATTTTTTTTTTTTTACAGTGAAGTTCACCTTCTACAAGGCCCGGAGGCCACCCAAGGTAGAGGGTTACAGAGGCAGTTTATGTGGATAGGATGGGAAGATAACGGTTAACTCTAGACTTGAACAGGTTAAGATTGTAGTGATTGGGGAAACATCACCTTGGGAGTCAGTTCCACAGAGCAGTGGTTTGCAGGAAGAAACTGTTCAAATGGAACTTACTTCTCATTAATGGAATACAAAAGAAATGTTGACGGTTGAGTACAATGTGAATGGCATGGCGAGTCCTAATGATAGAGCTGTGAGAGGCTTACTATATCCTGTCTCTGAGAAAGAGGTTGCTGTAATGGTACATGGAACCTGATGTTTTTCCTGCATCTATAGTAATAGCTTGTATGTAGATGTGAATTTAAGGCCCAATAGTCCCTCAAGGCAACATGCTTCCCACCTATCCATTCATTGTGGTTTTTCGCAATGCTAGAAAAGAGCAATAACAGTGGGCTTCTGAAGTCTAATTTCTTGAAAAAACTGCACTGAAAAAAAATTGCTTTGAGAGAAAGATTTTATAAATTTAAATTGGCAGTGACACTAGCTATTCAGTTAAAGAATGGTAAATGTTTTCTGTATGAAAATGACTAATCTCACTGTTACTGTTTCTAGTTTGGTCAACAGTTCTAGTTCAGGTTTCTTAAAAAAATGCTGGAAGCATGAATCATTGTTTTAGGAGGATCTGTACAGTGAAAGAAAGACAGGGAAAATACATAAATGACTGAATAATGATGCTATGAATTTGTGTTATACTCCATCGCAATTAGATCTCATTCAGATGTGATTACCATGAAGGCAGAAGATGAAATAACAAAAATCGTTTTCTGTGCATTGGGCTCTACACATCACGTCTGGTCTACAAAATGAACTCTGGCGTTAGCCAATCGCAAACGTTCCAGTGAGTAAAAGATACACCCTTAAAAGCAGGCTCTGAGGATGACCAGACACAGTCATGACTGCTGGCCATCACGCAGAGTGCTGCTGCTGCTACTGCTGTCATGACCTCATCACCATGACGACAGAATTGTGGACTGGACGCCAACCAAACACTACTACCACTATTGTTGCTGCCTTCCCTGCCACCATTCAACATGACAACACATCTCAACAACTGTTACCACTTCTTGGCTTGACTTACTACCTCAGCTATCCAGTTTCAATTCAAAACAGCTCTGCCTTGACTTGTTTACAAGTCATTCCCTTCACAATCAACACAGTGATCTCTGTTCCACAGAACTAGCTTCCCAATACCTGCCATCACCTTGGCCTACCTCGACTCATTTGCAAAGGATTCCCTTTACCGTCAATGCAGTGACCTTCGTTCCACAGAACTGGCTTCTCAACACCCGCCGTCACTTCAGCCTACCTCGACTCCTTTCCAAGGCACTCCATTCACAGTTGACACAGCAACCTCCATTCCACAGAACAGGGCTACCATGCCAATCCAACACCACCTAGTTTCAACACAACTGGTTGACCAACCGACAAGACAGCCTACATTAGTGACCAACCGACAAGCAAGCATACACCAACTGTATCCCGTGACCTCAGTCATGCCAGTATAAGAAATAGTTCAGCTCCTGACACTGTGTACATGCGGTCGTTATTCCTGTACTCTCTACCAACAATAAACGTTGTTTCACTCTAATCCTTGTTATTCCTTTCTCTTGCTACCATGCACTTAATATAACACTATGAATTTGTGTGACTAAAAGTGGTTAGAAACTCTTGCATCTACCTGATATATATTATTAAAAGCAGATTTATAAGGAAATCAATTCTAAGCAAATTTTTTTCCAGCTCTAATTTGATAATCAAAGTATCAGATTATATCATTCCTAACAAGCAAATCGGCATAATCAAAAACATTTCCCATTTTCACTCAGTGGCTATAGTGACTGCATTTAGGTATTTGTAATAACACAAGTATTTTATATGATTATGACTTATTTGTTAAGTTCCTTTCAGCATTGTGGTGTAAAAGCAGTTTCTAGTTAGGGTGCTGGTTCAAGTCTTACTTGTGGTATTATTTTTTCTTTTTTCACTTTGTTTTATTAAAATGAGATTTTATCTTGATTTCTTTTTTAATATTAAAACCTGTTTTATGTTTATTTTTTTTCCTTCGAAGACAAAAAATCATCGGCCAATGCTCCTACGACATTTCCGTCAGACTTCCCAACATGCAATGATTTGTACAAGGAGGTCACCGTACCTGTGTATGCAACATTAAAAGGGGTAAGTAATTTCATATTACTTGCCAATTTCAGGCTGCATTGAATAGATTGTTACCATTTTACATTTTTAATTTCATGCATGTGCATTGCTTGTATCTGATTTTGTCAACTGCACTGTATGGTAGGGTCAGTTGGGTACAGTCTGTGAGAAAAAGATAACCATGACATAATTCACTGTAGTTTAAATTTGAGAGACTTGCCTAAATTCCGTATTAGGCGCTAAACCTGATTGACAAAGTGTAGATGTTGTATTTGTCATATTGTCTGGTCATTTGTAGACTAACTTCCTTTTCTCGCTCCCCTACCGTCTTTCATACATTGCATATTTATATTTTTTCAAATCTTGTGGTCGCTGTGATTTTGAGTTAATTTGTCAGCATAAAAAACAATATGGCTTCCCCATGAGATTCTTTTTATGTAGCGACGTCCGTAAGGTAAGTTTTTTTTTTTTTTCAAACTAGTGTAGTGCATATTGGTTCAGAATGAGAGATCGAGGAGAGTGCAGAGGATTTGGAAAGGGTTGGATGAGTCCATTGGTGATTACGTAGTTATGGCACCGCGGAAAACTCACTCTAATCGTTCTGATAAGAACTACCAAATTTATTGGAGAGGGCCTCAGACTCAACACAGAGGCCTAGATCAAGTGCTTTGCTGGGTAGTCCTGCCCTGGGTCAAGAGGGTACTGCAGATGTATCTCGTGGTTGCCATGATTTTGCATTAATTTGTCAGCATAAAAACAATATGGCTTCCCCTTAAGATTCTTTTACGTATGGACGGCCATGAGG
>OZ010601.1:90320086-90350086 GCA_963932145.1 Acanthosepion lycidas
ATTCATATATACAATCTATGCAGATTTTACGATAGTTTAAAGGTGCATTTCATCTCTACTGTGACCCTGCCCAAGTAGCTCACCACAAATCCCAAATGACACTCATACATACAATCTATGCAGATTTTACGATAGTTTAAAGGTGCATTTCATCTCTACTGTGACCCTGCCCAAGTAGCTCCCCAGAAATCGCACATGACGTTCATATATACAATCTATGCAGATTTTATAACAGGTAAAAGGTGCATTTCATCTCTACTGTAACCCTGCCCAAGTAGCTCACCACAAATCCCAAATGACGTTCATATATACAATCTATGCAGATTTTACGATAGTCTAAAGGTACATTTCATCTCTACTGTGACCCTGCCCAAGTAGCTCACCCCAAATCCCAAATGACATTCATATATACAATCTATGCAGATTTTACGATAGTTTAAAGGTGCATTTCATCTCTACTGTGACCCTGCCCAAGTAGCTCACCACAAATCCCAAATGACACTCATACATACAATCTATGCAGATTTTACGATAGTTTAAAGGTGCATTTCATCTCTACTGTGACCCTGCCCAAGTAGCTCCCCAGAAATCGCACATGACGTTCATATATACAATCTATGCAGATTTTATAACAGGTAAAAGGTGCATTTCATCTCTACTGTAACCCTGCCCAAGTAGCTCACCACAAATCCCAAATGACGTTCATATATACAATCTATGCAGATTTTACGATAGTCTAAAGGTACATTTCATCTCTACTGTGACCCTGCCCAAGTAGCTCACCACAAATCCCAAATGACATTCATATATACAATCTATGCAGATTTTACGATAGTCTAAAGGTGCATTCACCTCTACTGTGATCCTGCCCAAGTAGCTCACCACAAATCCCAAATGACATTCATATATACAATCTATGCAGATTTTACGATAGTTTAAAGGTGCATTTCATCTCTACTGTGACCCTGCCCAAGTAGCTCACCACAAATCCCAAATGACGTTCATATATACAATCTATGCAGATTTTACGATAGTTTAAAGGTGCATTTCATCTCTACTGTGACCCTGCCCAAGTAGCTCACCACAAATCCCAAATGACACTCATACATACAATCTATGCAGATTTTACGATAGTTTAAAGGTGCATTTCATCTCTACTGTGACCCTGCCCAAGGAGCTCACCACAAATCCCAAATGACACTCATACATGCAATCTATTGCTAAAGTTGTTTGAAAAATGGTTTAGTCTTTGAACTGCTCCAGTTAGTATCTGACTCCCCTTGCTATACTCTCTCTTTACAAGAGCCAGATCATACCAAAAATGGAGTATTGTTATTATATCTGGGCTGGAATTACCCAGTCCCCACTTGCATAGTCCTGATAGGATTATATTCTACTTTACAACCCCTTTCCTCACATACAAAAAAAATGCAATCCTCTTTCTACTCTATCACTATTTCCACAGCATGTGTTCTAATGAGCTAGATTTCATAGCCCCACCAGCTTTTCCTTGGGATCCACTGTGCCACATACACAAGAATCAACCCCATTCCTTTGTATTCCATTAGTAAGAAGTTCCACTTGGGTACTATCTTCCAAAGTACTACTGTTTTGTAGAACTTACTCCTAGCAGAATGTTTTCCCCGATCACTACAATCTTCTTCAAGTCTAGGGTTAACCATTTTCTTACCTGCATAATCTCTTGAACTTTGCTTCTTGCCTTTTCTTATGCTCAAACAACACCACACACTAATCCTCTAACTTGAGTGGCTCTTGAGGTACTCAATTCAAAATAATATTTTTGTTGTGTAACATGCCTTCTTTCTTTTTTATTTTAAAAATAATTTAAAAGATATGGCTGAAAAAAGAACAGTTGGCAGAGGCCTTAATGGTTAATATTCTAACTTAAGCTCTTGTAACTGTTGTGCGGAGGTGTTAATTTGAACATGAATTGGAATTAGAACAACTAAAAGTTAAAAATCGTTCTCAAAACCCATTGGAATGTTAACTGAAATAAACTTGTCCCTGACAAACGAAAATAAGGCTATCTTGCCGAAGCACTTCAGGCTTTTAGCTCCAATTTCAGTACAAGATAAAAACAATGACTGATGATCTGAAGAGAAAAAAAACAAATGACAGACATTAGGACCATGCTCTGTAATTTTTATCTTTTCTGCCTTCCATCAGTATGGCTGATGCTAACCATCTGGAATTTGAGTCATTCTGCCTTCTTGAACTAATGTTTCCTGCTGACATGAAGTGAAAGATTATATTGAATCAATTGCTGGGTCTGTTGTTAGAAAAGTTGGTTCACTGTGTTGTATTAGACAATTTTTCTTGCCAGAATCTATCTTACATATTTATAAGTCTACCATTCACCCATGCTTTGTATATTGCTGCTACATCTCATCTGATGCTTCTGCTATATATTTAGTGATTGTTGATAAAATCCAAAGAAGAATCTGCAATGTTATTGATCCTGACCTGGCATATTGCTTTCAGGCACTTCAGCCATAATGTAGCTTCCCTTTGCCTTTTATATAAATACTTTCCTGGTAATTGTCCTGATAAGCTTTCCCCTTTGATACGTAGACTTAAATTTAAGTACATTACTATATTGGCAGCTTTGTCTCATCATTTTACAGTTGAACTAGCTAGATGTAACTATAAGTTCAGTTTCTTCTATTGCACTTCTAGCCTGTGGAACTCTCTTCTGCCTTCTTGCTTCTTAGTCAACTTTGGCCTTCAAAAATTTAAATTCAGTGTCAATTGTTATCTTCTGTCTTCTTTAGAATTCATTGGCAGTTGCAGCCAGTGATAATCAAATTAGACTTTTTCACTCCCTGGCAATCAGCCTGGGATGAACTCTTCACTATGGTACCTAGACTTTATGAATTTAAGTGCAGTCATAGATTTGCAACAAGGTCTCATGATCTTTAGAGTTGAAATGGCTAGATGGAACCGTAAGTTCTATGCTAACAGTTTCTTCTATCACACTTCTCACTTATGGAACTCTCTTCCAGCTTCTTGCTTCTCAGTCAACTTGACCTTCAAAAAATTAAATGTAATGTTTTGTCTTAATTCATGTTCTTTTATTGTCCTCTCTCTTTAATAGTGGGTTTTCTCTAACACTCATTAACCTCTTGTATCCTAGTGACTTTATTGCCTTGCATCGGGTGAGATGATTAAAAAAAATAGTATCAGCACTAAAACAGTATGTCATATCAGTGTGAAACTGATCCAAGTAATCTCTTTCCAACTAACAAAGTCTCTCCATATAAGAAGCATCATGATCACAAGCAAACTGTCTATTCTTTTTTATGTGGTGTTTTTATGCTGAGCTGATCTCACAAAAAATTTGTATATGCCCAACCACTCTTGCTAATTCTCCTAGATCTGAGACTGTGTTCTTTTGCCTTTGCTTCACTCGTTTTGCACGTCAGGCATATTCGTGCATGCTTTGCCACACGAAGTTAGTCATCTCTTCTACAATGTCTGGAAAATAGTGTTCAGGAATTAATCTATAAATAAATTGCTTTGGATTTTACTGGAAGTAATCTTTCAAAACAAATGTTAAAATGAAATGAATGATGATAATATTAGCCGTTTCTCTACAAGGAAACATTTAGCATTCATTGACCAAGATGCCAGTAATGTTTTCGGTTCAGATTACAAAATCTATCTCGTAAAATTATTTTTCAGGAAAATCAGTTTTTCAAGTCCAGTAGCTATTATCACTCTTTCCAGTATTGATGGGAGTTTCCTTCCTAACCTTTTATTTGAAATAGTGTGGAACATCAACATGTTATGTTATTATTTTCTCTTTCAGTTACATTTGCTACCTATTTTAGTTGTTGCTGCTGTTGGTAGTCCTCAACCGATATGGATTCTGTTATTTGGTACAGTTCTTTGATTGTGATTTTATAGCATCAGTCTGCAATGTTCAAAGAAGGATGATCTTTGCCAAGACCCACAGGCTTCATTCACTCAAAACCATTTTTAACCATAAATCTAAGAAAACAGTTTAGATATTTCTGAACAGGTTTGGTTCAATGCATGATATTCATATGGAAGTTTAGATCTGACGAGGCAATTTAAGAAAATGAGTCATGTTTTCAGGTTGAGGTTTTGTGGCAATTTGTGGTGTTGGGCAAAACTACCTCTGATGCAGCTGATTCTACATTCAATTTCCTTTTCTCTTCTACTAAATTTATTATAACTGATCCATACACTGAGATATCTGAAGTCTTTAGTATTTACTAATTCCACATTTGAAAATTTTTATGATAGATTCAAGATAGGAGTCACCAGTGCTTTCATTTCAATTTTAGATAATTTTTTCTGACGTAGAAAAATATTTCTTGAGTTTCGCTGCTTAGAACACTTCATAGAAAATATTCACTTCTTGTTCAAGATCATTCTTATTGATCAAACGTCCTGGGTATGACAATAAACTACATCTGCGTCCCGGGTATGATGATAAACTACATCTAACAGTAAGGCCTCAGATAAAGGTTTTTGAAACAATAATGTTGCCAGCTATCCGTTTTTGATACAATAATGTTGCCAGCTATCCGTTTTTGAAACCATAGTGTTGCCAGCTATACGTTTTTGAAACCATAATGCTGCAAGCTATACGTTTTTGAAACAATGTTGCCAGCTATACGCTTTTTGTAAAAAATAATGTTGCCAGCTATATGTTTTAAAACCATAATGTTGCCAGCTATACGTTTTTGAAAAAATGTTGCCAGCTATACGTTTTTTATAAAAAAAACAAAAAAAAAAACAATGTTGCCAGCTGTACGTTTTTGTAACAATGGTGTTGCCAACTATGTGTTTTTGACTTTTAAAGTCACTCAAAATCATTTCCGGCATAAAATGAGCACTAAGGTTGAGATGCCATTAAACAAAACAATCAATCAATCAATCTTATTGATCAATTGATTGAGGGATTTGTTTTATATGACTTATCAATCCTTTGCAGGTTATTTAAAGTCAGAAAATATTTTTAGATTGTAAAGATTTATTTTTTGTAGAGATAATGATTTATGATACAAGTATTATTAATTAACCCATAGCTGGGGGAGAAGAGATGGATTCATACCTTTCTCAAGGGAATTTGTACATAAGTGAATACAAGTTTACAAGAAGCCATTTTTAACCATTAATCTTAGATAACGGCTGTATACAGCTGACAGTTTAGATATTTCTGAATGACTTTTACACCATGCGTGACATCCATATAAAAGTCACAATTAGACAAGGCTATTTAAGATAATGACTCAAGTTTTTAGACCATGGTTTTGGCTTTGTAGTCATTTGTGATGTTTGGCAAAACTACTCCTAACGCAGCCTATTCTATGTTCAATTTCCTTTTCTCCTCTATTAAATTTATTATAACTGATCCAGGTGCCAGGCTATTTGAAGTTTTTAGTATTTACTAATTCCACATCTTGATTTTTTATGTTGCAATGTATTGGAATTGATTTTACTATAGAAATGTATTGAAAATCAAGAGAAGGTATTGTCAATGGTCATGAATTAATGAATAACTATAATAAGAACTAGATGAGATATCCCTAGATATGGTCAGTGAAATGAGAACCATCTACCCCCAGAGATTAAATAAATAGTTCAGTTAAAAATTTCTTGAAGGTTACCTGGATTGACAAGCACCTGATGAAGGCTGGCAGGTCTAGTAGCTGAGACATTGTGGTATAACAACAAAGATGAGGATAACAGTCTGTATATAATGCAAATAATGATATCTATTTAATCTTCAGATGATCACCAAATGTTGCTTGCTGCTGAGATTCCATTAAGCACTTTACACAGATTCTTTTGGAATTAAATAAATTTTTTTTTTCTTCTTGTAGAAAGCAGCACAGATTCGGAAATCTCCATTCCTGGGTGACACAACCTCTGATTCTTCAGATGACGATATGTGTAACGGTCTTGACAGTAGCCATTCAGAAGCGATACAAACTATTACCAGCCCCGTGAGTGGCCGAACATTCAGCTCCCTGTCTGCACGCAAGGTACCCATTAATCAAAGCAGCTCAGGAGCCATAAAGAGAGGTAAGATGTGTGTATATATATATATATATATATATAGAGAGAGAGAGAGACAGAGAGAAATCTTTGTTGGATTTATGAAATGGAAAATGCAGATAATGAAAAGAGAACATTTTTTTTTTAAATATGACACAAAAATAGGTGGAGTAGATAGGTGGAGTGAGAAGATAAAATTCAATCCAACAGTTGCACGTCTCAAGAAATCCTCCTTCATGCTGTGTAATGTGTCATAGAGCCAATTTTTTGGCTACATGCAAAACTTGTTTATATCTAGGTCAAGAAGTCAGTGATTAGTTGAGGTGTGACCTAAAATTTGTGTGACGTTCTCATATATAAACAAGAGGCCACATGTGCTCTTGCTTTGTTTTCTGATGTAGGATACATACAACACACTATTTCTTGGTTTGATGAGTTATGTCGTCATTTTTTTCACTATACAAGGTACCTCCTCACCAAAAAGTGATGACTGAAAATTAAAATGCATTTTTTAAAAATGAAACATCTTCATCTACATTAATAGATTTGTCAACACAACATAATTCTCTTTATTAAAAAATCTTTCAAAAATAAAATATACTTTTCTGAAATGCCGTTTGAGAAAAATTAGCTGATTTAAAGTTTAATTAATCAGAATTGAAACAAATACTGTTTTAGTTTAAAATATCGAAGAAAAGATTTTTAATTCAGAGGTGGGTGTTTTTATGAAGTGTTGATACATTTATTGACTACCTAATGTTTGAAAAATTTATCTATTTTTATTGTTATAAAATTATATGACAAATACAGTGTAAATGCCTTTTTTATATAATTTTTTAACTCTTCAATAATCTTAAAAATTTGAAATATTTTAAGAAATTTAATATCTTATGGAATGTTAGTTACTTTGGCATGACATTCTCATATATAAACAAGAGGCTTACGTACAAAGATGTGCGTTGATAAAATGTTAGAAAATTATCAATAAATTTAAAATTTGCCATATTTACTGCTCTTACTTTCTCATAATGTTGTAAGAATACAGAAAACATTTATTTTCCTTTGGTCGAGATAAATGATGTGGGTCACATGATGACTGATTTGAGATACAGTGATCAAAGTGGCAGTCATTTTTCTGTTTGTAGACAGCAACCAAATGAGAAGGTTGCTTTCTTCTAGCCTGCACCAGTGGGCCCAGACTGCCTCCCTTAACAACTTACAAGAACATGATGCTGTTTCCCTTTAGGACATAGATGAATCTGGTATATTTAAATCTGGAGTCCTAAAAATAGCATCTACAGATCAGGAGAATCTCCAAGTTATATTTAAGACCTTTCCTTTTCGTACCTCCTTATACTTTGCTTTGCAGTGTAGATATATTTTATTTATATTTCTTCAAGTGGGACACTTATATATATATATATATATATATATATATATATATATATATATATATATATATATATAGTTTTTTGTATGGCATAGTATTATAAAAGTCTCCCTAAGTACAAAACATTCCATTCTGTTCCATCCCATCCTTGAACTACAGCATTATTATAGCATGGATATAATAATGCACATAATGGGGGAAGTGTAAAAGGGAGAATAAATACGAGAGGAGAAACTATTAGTGTAGAACTTATGATTACATCTAGCAATTTGAACAGTGAAATGATAAGACCTAACTGCCAATCTAGTACTGTGCTTAATTTTGTGAAATTGAGGTTTGATATAAGAAAAGCTTATCCAAGCAATTACCATGAAAAGATTTATGGAAAAGGCACAGGGAAGCAACTTTATGGTGATGAGAATGTGACTGAAGCCAAGATGCCAGGTCAGGACTGATGACATTGCAGATTCTTTTGATTTTTGTTAAAAATCTCTTGATACATAGCAGACTGGATGTGGTAGCAATACCCAAGGCACAAATGATTTATAAATCTGCTAGATATCTTCTGGCCAGAAAAAATTGTCTAGCATGATGTAATGAACTAACTTTGCTGGCAGCAGATTCTAATTCGCTATAATTATTCCAATTCTATAAATCTGATACTCAGTGTTTTGGCATTATCATGTCCTTGTACCAGACTTTCTTAAATATCAAGAGTAATGGATGACACACTACTCAATCATATAATCACTAGTAAGTTAAGTCTCCACAATGAAGGTATTTTAAGCCAATTTATAAGAAAATATGAAAAATGGTGTGAACTTAGATCAAGCCGAGGCAACCATTTTTCGAGCAGTGGTCCATATGATCTATGTCTTATCCCAAGGCGAGCTGCACTATTAGAAAGATTCAAAGTAATTTTTCATAGGTAATTTCAAGTAGATACCTCGGCTATTTTCACTACAGAAGATCATATTATTGCAAGCATATACGTTAGAAATAGCAGGAAAGTTTTATTGTTAAAAATATTTTTTTTATAATTAAAAAATTGAAGTCTTGTTAAAATATTATCACTGATGACAGGCGATTAACATATGTCATAGTATGTGATTTATTTCTAATTTATTTATTTGAAAATAAAAAAATTTCTTCTTTAGGAAAAAAATTCTTATGAACGTTTCCTCTTTCAAAAGCAAAAGATGTTTACATGTATAATCTTCCAAAGTGAAAAATCGCTAAGCGTTTAAAATACAGTCAATGTTACTTTCCCCAAAAGTTTACAAAATTCAAAAATCATTGTACTTAATCATTGTTTATATATGTGGTTATGTATGAGCGAGTGTGTGAGTGAACAAGTGAATGAAATAAAATAAAATTCTAAGAATTGTTATTTTCTTCATGAAAATAAACATCATTCAGAAAGACCAAATGGGTCACAGTTTGCCCATGACAGAATCAGATGGTAATATTAGCTGTTTCCTTATAAGGAAACATTTGGCATTCATTGATTGAGATGCCAGTACTGATATCAGCTGAAATTTCTAAAATCTTTCTCTTGAAACAATTTTTCAGGAAAATAAATTTCTTAAGCCCAGTAGCTATTATCACTCTTTCCATTATTGATGGGGGTTTCCTTCCTCACCTTTTGTTTGAAGTAGTGTGGAATGTCAACATCTTGATTATGTCATTATTTTCTCTTCTCAAGCCCAGTAGCTGTTATCACTCTTTCCAGTATTGATGGAGGTTTCCTTCCTAACCTTTTTGTTTGAAGTGATGTGAAATGATAATATCTTGATAATGTCATTATTTTCTTTTCAAGTTGCATATGATATCTGTTTTAGCTGTTAAAAGTCCTCAAGTGATGTGATTTCTGTTATTTGGTACAGTTCTTTTTAGTGATTATGAAGTGCCAGTGCATAGTACAGTCTACTTGTTTAAATTTGACAAAGGGTCAATATGTGTTGTGGGACAGAAATACTGTTCAGTAAGTTTTTATTTAAAAATGTCCAAATTTTAACTGTATAATTTTTTTCCAGGTGTTTCGTGCCATTCTGAACTCTCCGAAATCTCCTGTGATTATGCCGTGCCACCCGATGACGTGTCCAGCAAAAGCGATTCGGAGTGCTCAGAACCAGAGCAGAAAATTTTAAAATATGCCACAGACAGTCGTAAACACGTATGTATCTCCAGACATCACTCTTTTATGATTGATCTTTTCTTTGTTGAGATTTCTTAACTACCAAGCAGGCTAATAGACAATCTATACTAATAAAATAAAAACGTGGCATCTATTTCAAATACGAGTATCCATTATTATAAAGTCTGAAATAATAAAAATGTCTGATTAAAAATAAACCCAGTAATTCTTTATTTATTATATATATATATATATATATATATATATATATATATATATATATATATATATATAATAAATAAAGACAATCCTTAAAAATTCAGTTTGGTTATAATTTATTTCATGAATATATTCAAATATTCATCTCTTCAGACAAAAGGAAAAGGAAGAGGAAAAAAGAAAGGAAAAAGGGAAAAACTTATAATAAAAGAAGAAAGAAAAATAAAAATTTCAACATAAGATTTTTTTAAAAATTGAGGAAAGAGAGAAAGAGAGTGGGAGGAAAAAGATGGGGGGAGAGAGAAGGATAGTGTGAGAGAGGGAGAGGGAGATAAAGGAAAGTTGGAAAAATTAAACATGAGCAGATAGGTTGACCTAGAAATACATTTTTTCCTTAAAAGGCTGAACAAGTTAACATAGAGGCTAAAGGAGTGGGTTATCAGAATTAAAATAAGTACAGTAATATGCCTAATAGTCATGTCATTTCAGTAAGCAAAAAAGTCATCATCGTATTTAGATCAGCGCAATTTCAAATAAATAATATTCAACACCTATTAAATAAAGTAAGTAAAACAAAATAAAAAATTAAATAATATAAAAATTAAATTAAATAATTAAATAAATCAAGAGATAAATAAAGAACAAATTTTAAGAACAACTTTAAAAAAAAATGAGCTGGGAAAAATCAGCATTTACACAGATACTCCTAAATGTAGCTGTCTCTTCTACTCCAATAGCTTCATGTCTCACACCTCTCGCCTGTGGAACTCCCTTCCCTATTCCAGTTTCCCTGAGAGCTATAATCTCCAACTATTCAAATGTAATGTCAATCAACATCTTCAGTTGCCTTGATCTATCCACTATCCTTCTTCTCATCATTTCCTCTATCACTCTTATCTGATCTTGCTCTAAATTTTCTGTAACCCCTTGCGTCCTAGTGGCTTCTTGCCTTGCTTGAGGTGAAATGCTTAAAAAAAAAAAAATAAAAAAAAAATATCAATATAGTGACAGAGAATGCAACCACTATTATGAATTGAGAACAACACATCTGCACAACATGCCAGTGCCCCAAATTCCACTCACTACACAGATGAGGAATTTAACATGAGAACTAATGTTCCATTGATAGATAATTTGGCCTTATTTGTAAGTATGAGCTTCACATACTATAACCAAATATGCTCCCAAAAAGCTTACATGTATAATTAATGACTAGTGTTTGACATTCCCACAATGAACTAATTGCTCTAACAGACTCATTGATTTTCACAATGTGAGTGTCCCACCTAATAAATAGTTGTTAGTTGTGCCAAAAAAATGCTCAATAAGTAACTAGAGTTAAACTGTTTTAATCAGTTCACCACAAGCAAGGTGATAAAGCCACTAAGATGCAATGGTTTACTGAGAGTGAAAGAAAACTTCACTGGGAAAGGACAATAAAAGAAACATGAATAAACACAAACATGGATTTACACAACAAACAATAACAACTATTTATTGGGTGGGACACTCGCATTATTTATCTTATGTGGAGTGAAGCTGTTAGCTGCCATGCAGTGTTAATATATATATGGTTGAAAGACTTGGAATAAATGTTCCTGCTAGTGTTCAAAACAACACGAGAAAAATCCATCTTCAAACATGAAGAGAAATTAGTAAAACTAAAAAAACTTTTGAAAATAGTTAAAGAAGCAGATGAAAGTGCTTGAGGCAATGGACAATTTTTTCACTCCCTTACTCCAACCAAACAGAAAAATTTTTCCTGGGTAAGATGTTAAACTACATCTGCATCCTGAGTAAGACATTAAACTACTTCCAACAGCAAGGCCTCTGATCAGGAGGTTTTGAGGAGCATAGAACCACCTCTTAATTGCTAGTGTTTCCAGGTCCACCCTGACCTGGGGTGGTAGCACCTGTCAGGGTCTCAGCTATGGGCAAATAGTTAACTATTACCAGCATTACTTTTTTGAAAAAAATGATTACCAGCAATACAATTTTGAAGGAAAAATATTACCAGAAACAGATTTTTGACAAAACAAAATATTACCAGCAATAAAAAATGTTGATGACATTAAATAACCCATTGAGATTGATATGCCGTAAAACAAAATAAACCAAACCAAACCCCTTGGAAAAATGTAAGAATGCTGGAAAAACTAACTAAAAAAAATTACTTAAATTTTCATTGTCTCATATTTAACGAAACATGTTTAAAAGAAAGGGTTGTTGCCCAAATATACATACATTAATATATATATATATATATATATATATATACAGTGTAACCCGGATATAAGAGAGTTGCCGGGACAGGAGAAGAAGTCTCTTATATCCGGGTTTCTCTTATATCAGGGTTTGGTCTAATTTATATATACATTAACACAAGCTCTAATTTGGGACCAGAGAAAATCTCTCTTATATCCGGGTTACACTGTATATATATATATATATATATATATATATATATATATATATAATACTCATTAATCTCCCAACCTCTCCTTAAAAGAACTTGAAAGAGGCCTTTTGTCTAATATAAGGACTGACCAAAAATTAATGATAAAAAAGTAAATGAAAACTATAGGCAAAGCTCACTTTATTTAGAGACAGTCAATCACCCCTGTGTTTCACTATTACTAACAAGCAGGAATTTTTCCTCCTGATGATGGCCATGCTGGCTGAAACTTATCGAGGGATATAATTTAAATCATAAAGGAAAAATATCAATATAGAAACCAGTCTAACATTTTAAATTTTGAACATTTTTTTTATTGTTCTATATATATATTATTTACCTAACGAGTTCTTTCCTATTTTCTATATATTTTTCACATATACATACATACATATATATATATATATATATATATATATATATATTAAGAAATGGACAATTCCGACAATTTATTTATTAAAGACATTTTTTTTAATGTTTAACGTTCTTTTTATAGATACAAGTATTTAACTTATGCTCTGTTTATAATAAACAGTATTAAATAACATTTACCGGCCTGAATGTCAGAGAAATTTTCATAGAAAAATGTAAATGTAAATATATTTACTTAAAAATAAAATACTTGTATCTATAAAAAGAACGTTAAACATTATTGTCTTTAATAAATATAATCAAAATACTCCACTCTTGCAAACATTGATTGTGCAATTAAAATTTACTACTATAAAATTATATCAACAAAGAAAAAATAAACCATGAAATTCAGTGACAAAAGATAGAGCAGCTGACACATATTTTTAAAAGTGCAATGGTTAAGAAATTTGTTTGTACTACTAATTTGACTTGCGTGTCAGAGCCTTATGTCAGACGTGACAATGCTTCACCAAAAAGTCCATGTGCCTTAGTATATTTGGCAAGAAGACAAATGTACAAAACATTGTTTTAATTTTGACAGATCTTGAAGAACTCACGTAAAGGCGACATAATCGGAGAAATCAAGAAAAATAACTTCAACGTTTGTAGATTGATCAAGAACGAACAAACAACTTGTCAGTTTAACGTTTTTGCTTTTAATTTTTTTCAAATTACCTCCCTTGAATAATTATATTTATATTTATTAAACAAGGGAGAGAACTAAAGAAAAAAAAATATTGAATTATTTCCCTTGAATATTTTTTCTTTTTTCATTCCCATTTACTATTAGGTTGGTGCAAAACTAATGACGTAATAATGTCGTTTTTTAACGTTAAAAAATACGTCAAAAAACGACATTATTACGTCATTATTTTTGCACCAACCTAATAATTTTCCTGAAATGAGTTTATGTCTGACTTATTATTTAGTCTTTTTCTCGTAACATATTGGACTATTTTAATCTTATCTTGGATTATTGCTAAGATCTTAGAATCATTCGTCATAGTTTGTATATCTTAATGCTAAACGCTTTTCCTGATGGTACTGAAATTTATAAACTTGATATACTATCTTTCTGATTTTAAAGCAAAGAAAATTTTGAAGTTTCTTTTATGGTCTTCATGAAGAATGAAGAATAATTTTTGCCTCTACTTTCAGGATACACTGGAAAAATGTGGTTACCTTTCGAAGTTAGGTGGGAAAGTAAAAATGTGGAAAAGAAAATGGTTTGTTCTCAGGAATGGAGCATTGTATTACTATAAATCTCAGGTAATTATTTAATTATAATTTCTATTTCAGCTTGTTGATAAGATATTTTTGAATTAGATGCACCCCCCCCTTCAATATTTTAGGCAGTTTTAAAAAATGAAAATAATTTCATAAGAATTATTGAAGATAAGTGATATTTTATTTTAAAACTGGGATAACATAAGTATAAGATTGAAACATATATAGTTAATGTAAGATTAGCATTCACTTCCAATATAGTCATCATACAATTAAATTACACTAATATGACCAATTTCCATAAGTCTTTTAATTTTAAATTATTTAAACTCCTGAGTATGATATACAACTAAAACAGGTGACAAACTTGATTTCAAAAATACTATATTAGTAAAAAAAATGAACACAACCTATCGGAGAAATACTGAGAAGGAATATTAATAAATATTAATAATTGCCATAGAATAAATACCTACCTCTTTATAAAACCAAAATAAATATTAATAAATAATTGCCATAGAATAAATACCTACCTCTTTATAAAACCAAAATAAATATTAATAAATAATTGCCATAGAATAAATACCTACTTCTTTATAAAACCAAAATAAATATTAATAAATAATTGCCATAGAATAAATATCAACTGGTGCACTTGTTGATAAAACTAAAATTTAGAGACGGTAATAATTAAACATTTGTAGAGGATGTAACCTTAGTGTTACATATTCACCTCCAACATTCGTCATAGAATAAAATATCCAACTGGCACATATACATATTCACTTCTAACATTTATAATATTCCTCATACAATTAAAATATATTAATAAACCCAAGATCAAAGAGATCTAGATAGGGGCTTCTCTGGAACTGGTCAAGAGTTGGGTCTTTTTAAGATGTCTCGTGCCAATAAAAGCAGGGAGAAAACCAGCAGTGGGCAGTTGCCAAGACAGTGTCTTGTGAAGTCATTCCCATGGGCATTTTTGTTCCTCAAGTTGCTGTGGTTTTTGAGGCACTGTTATTTTTTGTTACCTCCCGTCTCTTTCTCCTCCCTGTTTATTAACCTCGTAGTTGCTGGAAGAGTAATCCATTAGGTATTTTGTCCATCCACAACATGGTTCTTGCTGTATATTACAACAGAGCAAGAAGTGTGAAAGAAGAAACTGTTAGCACAGAACTTACGGATACATCTATCCATTTCACCTGTAAAATGATGAGATCTTGATGGCAATCTTGTCATCATTGTCATCCCCTTGACTTTTGTAATTGTAGGGTGGATCTAAATGCAGAAGCCACGGTAACTCTTTTTCACAATGGTCTATCAATGTCAGCCATCAGCAATTCTGGTACAGTCATACCTGTCCATTGTTTGACATTATCCAATCAGTTTTTGTGTTGACATCCTCTCCTACATCCACCTTCAACGGTGTCATGTATGTTGGTCTTACACAGGCTGTCATGCCTTGTAATGTGTCCAAACCATGCCATTTTTCTCCATTTGACAGTGATGAGAAGAGGTTCCTGGTATCCTTCAAAATGTTCAACCCTTTTCTGCACAAACTCATTGGTTTTTTGTTCCCAATCTAATACTGTGCTTAAATTCAGACTAAGTACCATAGCAAAAAGTACATCTGAACAGTTTTCATGAAATTATTTATAGAAAAGGCAAAGGGAAGCAACATTATGGCTGCAAGAAAGTGACTGAAGCCAAGATGTCAGGTCAGGACCAATAATATTGCAGATTCTTCTTTGGATTTTATTAAGAATCAAGACAGCAATATTTGATGAATGTAAGAAGGGTAGACTGATAAATATGTAAACTAAATTCTGGCATACTGCTTTGTTATTACTTACTCTTTTCCAACTGAGTGTAAATATGCATTTGACCTGATTCTGATATTGTACTTAGTGAACTACCAAATTGGGATAACAACACAAAGATGTCTGACAATAGTCTGAAAGTAAATAATGAATTTTATGTTTTGTATGTTTTTCAGCATGACGTGTTGAGGAAACCTCAGGGACACATTAAACTGGATATGCAGACCAAGATTAATAAGTCACAAGGCGAACTGACTTTTGAGGTAAGTACCTTCAAATTTTGACATGCATCTTGAATTGAAGTCAGTGATCCACATAATATTTATTTAAGGAAAAATGATTTGGGGAAACTAATTATGCTTCATTCTTTTACAGAAAGGAAAAATTATTCTTTTGTCTTGAGTAGCTATACAAAGAATGAAAATATATATATATAATTTAGGAATACGTTTTCACAACATCGCCCACGTGATGACGACGTGATCATATTTAAACGGAACGCTGTTCTTATAAAAGATTTCAGTTATCTGTCTGGATTGGTCTTGCTCTCATGTCCATCGTCTTTTTCATGTTGAATTGAATATGGTCTAATGTTAATTATGTTTTATGAATATGTCCTGAAGATGGTCTATGTGACCGAAATGTCTGACGTTGACATTAAAACAGCATAATTACATGTTAGGATTTTTGTTTGTTTCTTCCATATATTTTTCTTCATATATATATATATATATATATATATATATATGCTTCTTTCATGCACGTTTTATTGAATATGACATACAAGGTGCTTTGATTTAGTATTTTATACAATTTCTCATGTGATCTTATAATTTTTTTCTTTTTGGATGATAAATTATATAAAAACTGTCCAATTGTTTTTTCTTTATGAACACTTTAGGCTATACATTTAACCAATTACAAGGTTGAAATATATTAACTTTTCACAAGAAATACATTGTTGTCTGTATGTATTCATATAATGTTGACACAGAGATTCACACTACACTTTTCTGACCATAGATCAATTAGATCTCATTTAAATATTCATGGAGACCTACTGAACCCTATTTGTAACATACTTGTTGACAATGCAAATATAATAGCATCATTTACATGTAAAAAAAGGCTAAAAATAATGGAAGCCTATTTAATAAAAACAAAAAACCAACACCGAGTAATATCAACTATGAACATGGATGCAATATCTTAACCATATTTTGAAAAGGAAAACATATACATACATACAACTTTTCTATTACCAGTGAGACACCTAGCAACAAGTAAGGAAATCAACATCACTCCTGCTGACAGGGGTGGGGAGCACACTGGGATCATAAAAAAGAATAGATATATAAAAAGAATTCACTCCCTACCCAACAACACTGGATACCTACAGATACAAAAAAAAAAATAAAAATAAACAAACAAAAAGTAACTAGTGAAACACAAAAATTCAACAAGGAAATCAGGAAACTAACTAAAAATGGAAACAAGTCATAGAATGTCACCCAAGGACCCCAGAACTTTACGGTCTCCCTAAGACCCACAAAACTGATATCCCTATGTCATCCATCATTTCAAGAATATGCAGCACCCACACCCTCACATACTAGTAAAAGCCTTAGCAAAAATAGATCCATTGAAAGCTTTATGTCAATAGACAGATTTGATTTTACTGGTCTGAAGGTTTGATGCCATGTTTTATCGACTTCAACGAAATAAAATATCACTGATGGCTTTTTAAGTGTTTGTTTGTCATTATATAATAATATATATGTATGTATATATATATAGAAAAAGCTAACACTCAATAATATCAATTATAAACATGGCCACAATATGCTAGCAGTGTTCAGAAGTTAAAAAAAACCTTTCCCAAGCCTGTAGAATACAAATAAATATAAAAATTTATATAATCAGTTAAACAAAAGTCACCCCTTATCATGGCTAATAGTATAGTCAATATCACTTGGATCTACAGAACATTTTGACAGATTTTGTACAATCTATATCCAGAAAATAGATAATTTTTATGAATGCAAGAAAAATTGAATAAAAAGAATTTGCAACATCTTGTCAGGTAACTTCAATGAAACATGTATCAAAGAGGGATTCCTGCAAAAACAACACTATATATATATATATATATATATATATATATATATATATATATATTATATGCACAGTACTTATTGGAAAATGCTCAATATCAGTGAAAGAGCTAACATTTTCAGTTGTATGGATTGTAACCCTGGGTTTCTCACTTTTGTGATCATCAGACAAACTGGTTTATTTTTTAAGATTGGATCTATTTATGCTTGTTTGTGTTTGATTATGTTTGGTGGTGGGAGGGGGGTAATTCACCTCTGTATCCATTTGAGATGACACTCTCATACATACAGACCAGCTCGAACGCATGGATATGTATCTGCACCTAATCTCGGATTGTTTATATAGGTGTGTTTATGTGAACTAAAATGCATACACCTGTATGTATGTATGTATGTATGTTTTATTCTCCGGTTGTGGTTGGAATAGAAATTGATAAGGTTAATTTTTTGTTTTATATGTATATATATGTATTGTGTGTATTTTTGGAATACATTTTCATTGAGGCAAGTTTCGTTGAATAGTTTAGTCTTGTCTGCTTATTTTCAACAGGATCCATACATATTCTTGGATGAACTTTCTGGTGTTGGTGTTAAAAGAAGAGAGGAAATTACTGTGTTGATACATTTGTTTTATTTTGAGTACTTTTGACATTAGCACAGTGTCATCCTCGGGGGTGGAGGGGTTTAAAGACAAAAATTTAGTGTTCATTATTCCAAAAACAAAATTGCTATGTTCAAACAGATCCTTGTCTGAGTAGATGTCTCTAAAAAAAAAAGAAGCAATCTTTTGCACAGTTCCCAGGGCATTCCCTTTCCCACCCAGTTAAGAGACAAACCTAGGACCATCCAGATGACAGCATTACTGAAAACAGCTAGAATACCGAGGAGGGTGCTGCATTGTTGAGGAGACTTGCTGTTACTTAGTCTCCAGAATAAACCACCAATTTCTACTGATGTGAACATTCACTGAGTCAATAATAATAATAATAATAATGCTAATAATCAGGTCCTTGTCTGAGAGCTGAAAATTAGTGAACTATATTTGGAGAGAAAAGGGTTCATGTTTACCTGGGATATGATTCAGATAATGTGCAGGGAACATGACTTGGGAATAAAGAAGCTGAATAAAATAGAATATGGAAATAAAAATGAAGACAGCAGTCTGAATGATGCAAAAATAAAAAAAAATAAGCAGTGGCTTGTTGTCTCTTGACCTCAAAATCTCTCATTTACTTATTTGTTCTTTTATTTTACCTTTGTCAAATGACTGTCACTTGGAAAACTCAAAGACCTCCTATTTCGGCCTTAAAGCAGAAACACTTGAGATTGTGACAAAATCTTTTTATGTGCCTTTCAGAACGTAGGCAATCATGGCTCTCCACCTAACAAGTTCATTCCCTCTGCTTCCTCCCCCAGACCATGTTCTCTTATCCACTTGCTTAAGCCTGCCAGGTATGTTTTCCTTTGTCTCTCTTTCCCTCTATTTGACCTGTGAGTATCAGATTCTCCAGGCCTTCCTTCCTCATTATGTATCCCAGAAACTTCAGCTGCCTCTTCCTGATATTAAGTATAAGCCTCTTTCTTGTTTGTAACCTCTCTAAAACCTTATTGTTGCTCACATACTCGGTCCATGATATCCTTAGCATCCTTCTGTAAAACCATATCTCTGTCACTTTGAGTCTCCTCATCTTTGAGGGAATCATCCAACATTTCCTGCTGTAAAGAAGGATAGATGTCATATAACTGCACAGTATTCTTTTCTTTGCTTTTTGCTTCAACTGTTTCATAAAAATCATCTGTGATTCTTATGGAGATTTTCCTTTGTATTTTAAAACCGAATATCTTGGTTTGAAATATATGTTAACCTTTCTGCAAGTCATTGTTGATCATCTCTTTCCAGAAGGAACCAGAAAGTCATGTCAGACAGAACTATTGTTTCTGGCATATTTGTAGGCCAAAGTATAACCTCCGAACACTGAATTGCCCATTCATATTGAAATTGTAATAGCTTCTATTATGCCAGTAGGAGGGGAAATCTTAGCTTGATTGTAAATTGTCTACTATTATCACTTTTCACTGAGGAAAAGATGGTCAACATTATTTCAGAACTGTGAAAATAACGAACCTCTCTAATTGGTACTATTTGATGATATGGTTGCCATAGGTTACCTAACTGCATTCTCATTGGGGCCAACAAGAGTTATTTCCCTTGAGGTGATTATAATATTTCCAGAGGGTTATTTCCCTTAGATTAGTTGTAGCTGTTTTATATTTATGTATAAAGAAGTAATAGATTTTTATTTGGCAATCTGACAGATTTTATTCTCCATCTTTTATGTGCCGTGTCCCTTCAGAAGGTAGGTGATCATGGCTCTCCACTTCTCCCTATCTCTTGTAGCTTTCAATAAGTATTGCCCCCTGCTACTTCCCCCAAACCATGTTCTATCATCCACCCACTCAAATCTATTAGGTATGTCATATGTTGCCTTCCTTGCCTTGTCTCTCTTTCCCGCATTTGACCAGTGAGTTTCAGATTTTCCAAGCCTTCCTTTCTCATTACATCTCTCAGAAACCTCAGCTGCCTTTTTCTGATGTTAAGTATGAGTTTCCTTTTTGTTTGCATCCTCTCCAAAACCTCATCATTGCTCACATGCTCGGTCCATGATATCCTAAGCATCCTTCTGTAGAACCATACCTCAATTGCTTCATTTTAGTGGATACCCATATTTGAGTAGATGTTCCATTTATTTATTAAACAGTATATTTATTTATTTTTTATTTTACTGGACTGAATATTTGAGAAATCTTATTAAAGATAAATATGTGCACTCCGGCAGGATTTGAACCTGTGTATATTATGTTGCTAAGGTTGTGCTCACCAAGGTGATGGAAATGTGGTTCTAAGAAGGACGCTGAGAAGAATGGGGAGTGGGAGGGATAGTGAAAAGACAAATTCTACTGAGAGCTGCAAAGGATAAGAAGTTGTGGAGAGCCATGTTTATACATGTTCTGAAGGGACACATCACATAGAAGAAGGAGAACTAGTTCTCTAAGCATTCCTCATTGTAAAGAGGCTGTGGTGATCCATGATCATTCATGTCCTGAAGAGACATAGAAGAAAAACTTTTAATTCTCAAGGGATCACCTTGTAAAGATTAAATAATGTCTGGTGAGAAGACACATCCTTGTCTTAATCCACGTTCTATTTTTTGATATTTGCACAACTTATTTTCTGTCCGTGTGCAGGTGGGTCTCTCGCACTTTATTTTAGATTATTCTAATACCTTTCCCAAATAACTGTCCTGGGTATGACAATAAACTACATCTGCATCCTGGGTAAGATGATAAGCTACGTCCAGCAGCAAGGCCTCTAATCAGGAGGTTTTGAGGAGTGTGAAACCACTTGTTAATTGCTGGTGTTCCCAGGTCCACCCTGACCCATTGCATTGTGGTAGCACCTGTTAGGGTCCAAGCTATAGGCAAATAGTTAACCTTGAAACTGGGGTAAAAATGGGTTTTAATACCAGGAATACTTTGTAAAGAAAATTATTATCAACAATAAATTTTTGAATAAAAAAATATTACCAACAATACATTTTTGAGGAAAAAAAATATTACCAGCAATACTTTTTTTGAAAAAAAATTCTTACCAGAAATACATTTTTGAAGGAAAAAATAATTGCCAAAAATAAAAACTAATAACTACCAGCAATAAAAACTTTGTCGGCATTAAATAACCCATTGAGGTTGATATGGCGTAAAACACAACAAACCAAACCAAACCAAACTTTCCCAAATAAATCAAGTTTTCCCGTCAGTTCAAATAGATCTTTGTGTGTTGTACATTTTCAAATGCTTTTGCCTAGTCTATAAAAATTACAGTGGAAAATGTAGTTGAAAGAAAAACTCTATCATATGAATTATGAAGCATAGTACTAGATTGGCAATTAGGTCTCATCATTTACACTGTTGATGTAACTGTAAGTTCCATTCTAATAATGTCTTCTCTTGCACTTCTTCTCTGTAGAATACTCTTTAGTCTTTTTGCTTCCCTGTTACATACAATTGTCAAAAATTTAAGAGCAACATCAATCATCATCTTCTGTCTTCCTGAAATCTATTTTTTCATTGTCCTTTCTTCTTATTAACATCTTTATCCTTTTCTTTCACCTTCAGCAAACCCTTGTGTCTTAGTGGCAATATCACCTTGGGCTGAAATGGTTAAAAGAAAATATCATGGTTATATTCAAATGATGTTTTTGTTTTTCTATTATGGTAATGAATGATATAATAAGACAAAAGAAAAAATTTTATATATATATATAGTGTCTGTCCTCTCAGTTTCGAGCATGTCACCCCCTTTATTTCATGTCCTCACCCCCCTCCCACTTCCCTCAAATTCTATGTATTCGCAGGTGACTCTTCAGGCCAGTCAAACTGCGACAAATTTTGCCACAGAATTGGCATACCCGATCAGCTTTGTTTACAGTGACATTATTCGGGTGCACAGTAGGTTTTGCACATTTATGCAAATGGCTTTTGAAGCCGGCAAAAGATAGGCACAATTTTCCGCATATGTCACAATTAACGTGGTGAATTTGTGGACCTGGTGCTGGACCCTGTTCGCCTTTACGAATCAGACGTTTGTAGGCACTGGACTGCATACGGCTATTCTCAAAGGACTCAATGCTTTCGATATATATATTTAAAAATTATAACCTAAACATGTTATAAAATCACTACAAAAATAGCCATTTTGCTTCAACACTTCTGGTGTTGAATGCCATTCAACATTGAACACCATCACTTGAGAAGATACCAGAAATGTTGAAACAAAATGGCTATTTTTGTAGTGATGTTATAACATGTTTGTTATAATTTTTTAATAAATAATATTTGCTCTACTCTGTATTGAACACTCTTTTAAGAATAGTATTTTTAGTTATTGGAAGTTTATTCTATCTACACCAATTGGATATATATATATATATATATATATGAAGGAATATACTCTTAAGATGTGCTATATTTATGGGATAAAGTGTATAATATCAGAGAGAGAGAGATAGAGCATGTGTGTATATATATATATATATATATATATATATAGATAGATAGATAATATTAGTGGTAAATATACATATATATGCAAAATCCACAGGTGCATATACACACATGTATATTTTTTTGAATAAAAAATTCCGAGGGGATAGAATCCAGGTAGAACTCAATATCCAGGACAGAGTAAGGATATAATAAAAAGGCTTAAACACTAATATTCCATGGTCATAATTTATTCCATTGGAATCGTAAATACGATCCAATTCATCAGACCTACAAATTCAAAAAGAAAACTGAAAAAAACCTACTCTGGAAATAAAAATAGAATTTAGAGAGAGTGTAAGTATGAGAGTGTGGGACGAATGTTAGTTCCAAAGAGAGGGGTAATATAGGAGTGAATTTAACAGAGTTTTATAAAAAAAACCCTCTCTGTTAAATTCATTCCTATATTACCCCTCCCTTTGGAACTAACATTCATCCCACACTCTCATACTTACACTCTCTCTAAATTCTATTTTTATTTCCAGAGTAGGTTTTTTTCAGTTTTCTTTTTGAATTTGTAGGTCTGATGAATTGGATCGTATTTACGATTCCAATGGAATAAATTATGACCATGGAATATTAGTGTTTAAGCCTTTTTATTATATATATATATATATATATATATATATATATATATATATATATATTGCAGCATAAAATTTATTAGCTATGAATTTTAAGGGCTTCAAGAAATCTGTGCTAAAAATACAAGAAATTCATGACAAAATTATATGGTCATCATAACTACATCTTGCTCCCACATAAGCACCCTACCCTCCACTGCTTGTAATTAAAATTTTCTTGTGGTTAAATGGAGGAAAGTCTATAGCATCTCAACAAACAACCTACCAGATACCTTGACTTCATATGTGTGACTTAGGAGATGTTTCCTTTTTTTTTTATTTTACGAATGAAATAGAAAAAGAGAAATCTTCTAAATGTGGTAGAGTTTAATAAAGAGTATAAGAATTTTTCCCCAAATGAAACATGTTTGAAACTGTAGGAATGTGACTCAATTATTAAAAGAAGAATACTTTTGCCGCCAGTTCAAGAAAAATGTGGATTTCTACTACACACAAAAGACAATTGTTAAACATTGGAAAACATAAGAAAAATTAATTTCTTTTAATAATATGTGGAAATAACCACTCTTTGCCTGATGAAGTCCATGATACTGGAAACACATGTAACAAAAATATGGAAAATAAAGTATAATATATATTTAAAAAATCCACATTATAACCAAAAAAATTTGCAGCTTCTCCCTTCTCTTTAGGTTATACACTTTTGTTGGAACAACTATAACCTGGGTTGGAATTTGACAGAAAGATAAGATAAGGAAAAATATAGGATGTTTCACTTTTGTTAAAAAATAATGTTTCACTCTTTGTAAGAGACTGAGATATAGAGAAAGAGAAGAAAGAAATTCTGGTATTTTAACTTTTTTGTTGTTTAATTTCATTGGTCAATCATTGGCATTCTGAATTCAAAGAGAATTCTCTCCTTAAATATTAGGTTGGTGCAAAAATAATGACGTAATAATGTCATTTTTTGACATATTTTTTAACGTCAAAAAACGACATTCTTACGTCCTTATTTTTGCACCAACCTAATAGGAATGCCATAAATTATACTAAATGTTGGTTTAAATGAGGTGAATGCACGTGAAGCCTGATTGACCAATGAAAATCAAACAAACACAAAAGTAATTTTTACCAGAATTTCTTTTTTTTTCTCTATGTCTCAGTCCCTGATGAAGCTTTAATAAAAATGAAACATGTTAGATTGATAAACGTTTCCTATTTGTTTTGTTTTTTTATTTTAACATATATTTCAAACTATTTTTCATATCTTGGTTGATAGTGATGTCCAAATAGTAGTCAGGGAAGATAAGACTATTGATGAAATTGCCATATATGAACCTTGTGGACAAATGTATACATCAAAGCAGTGTGAATTTTTGTATTTTCTTTTCTCAGCTAGGAAAGGACTTAACAGTATCACTCAATATAGAAAATAAGGAATAACCAGTATTATTTGAGTTGCTGAGAATGGAATGTGTTGTGTGTAATATGCACTAATGGGGTTGACGTTTGAATGGATTAGTATATTTTGTCACTAATTTCTTTTTTTATTGTAACCATTTTGTAATTTTCTCACCTGAGGGGGCAGGAATAGAGATCTTCCTTCTTTTGATGTTGATTATACTTCTGAAGAAGACAAGAGAATATGTTGGTCGAAACACAACACAATAAAATTAACTTTTTGTTTGATAATGATTCTTTTCAAAATGACAGCAATTTTCTGATCAGACATTTTTCTCCTTTTACAATTTAAATTGTCAAAGTATTTTGAATAAGATTTTCATATCAGGAGACAAAATTAGCAATAAGACTTGTTTTCTATGTTTATAAACCTTGTGTCTTCTTACTAAACACTCAGCCACTGCTACTTGCCAATATTAGCAAGGGTCTATTAACAATGGCACCAGCGAACACCAATGCTTTGATGCATTTATCTCAGCAAGCACATAGTCATGCTTTGCTTGGATGTTGAGGTTAGTCGTATGACATAAACATTTCATTTTTTACATCCTCTCTGGCAATTTACAAACACATCTTTACTCTTTATTTGATTTATTCAATTTCTTCTCTCTTTGTTTCAAATTATATCTTCTTTCCTTCAAATATATTATTTTTTCTTTCTATTTAAAATTTTCTTTCTTTCTACTTGTATCTTTCTTTCAAATCCTGTCTTTCTTCTTTCTTTCTTTTGTGTTTTTCTCCTCCTATCTTTTTCTCTTTCCTTTTTTCTTTCAAATATCTCTTTTCTTTTTTTTTTCTGCTCATATCTTTTTCTTTCAAATATCTTCCTTCTTTCTTTCTTTTTACTTGCATATTTCTTTCTTTTGATTCATATTTTCTTTCAAATATCTTCTTTCATACATTCTTATACTTTTCTTTCTTTCAATTCATAATCTTCATTTTTCTATCTTTCAATTTGTATCTTTCTTTCAGATAGCTTCTCTCTTTCTTCTTATATCTTGCTTTCATTCAAATCATCCTGTCTTTCTTTCAAATATCTTTTTTCTTTCTTTCTTCTTGTATCTTTCTTTCAAATCATATCTTTCTTTTTCTTTCTTTCTGTCTCTGTCAAATATCTTTTTTCTTTCTTGTATCTTTCTTTCTAATATCTTTTTTCTTTCCTTCTTTCAAATCATATCTTTTTCTTTCTTTCTGTCTGTCAAATATCTTTTTTCTTTCTTTCTTTTATCTTTCTTTTTAATATCTTTTTTCTTTCCTTCTTTCAAATCATATCTTTTTCTTTTTTTCTTTCTGTCTGTCAAATATCTTTTTTCTTTCTTTCTTCTTGTATCTATCTTTCTAATATCTTTTTTCTTTCCTTCTTTCAAATCATATCTTTCTGTCTGTCTGTCTCTGTCAAATATCTTTTTTCTTTCTTTTTACTTGTAGCTTTCTTTCCTTCTTTCAAATCATATCTTCCTTCTTTTTTTTATATCTGTTTCTCAAGTGAACAATTTAAATCTCTTTCTATTAGATTTGATGCTAGCCTCAGTCTTTAATATAAGGCATTTGACTCTTCTAAAGAAATTACTTAGCAACCACCAACTTCAATGTTGCCCTTTTCCTGCTTCTTACAGTTCAGCTCAAAAATAGTTAAATTATTTTTCACATTTGCCCTTTCATTTCTGTTTTGATTACCCAAATTGTAGCATAGCCACATAGATAAGTAGCAGTAGCTTTTGTAAACATGCTGATGGGCAAAGGCCTTTTCCGACTTTTTCCATGACAACAGTGACTATGCTATTCTCTGTCATGTATTTCTCTTGCTTTTACACCAAGTAGTAATTGTCTTAAGTTGTCTTAATTTCTTAGATTAAGCATTGTCAATTATTATTAAATTTTGACTAGTATTTCTTTCATCTTATTTCTCTTCCTTTTCCACCAAGTAGTAATAGTCTTAAGATTTTTGAATTTCTTAGATTAAGCATTGTCAATTATTATTCATTTTTGACTAGTATTTCTTTCATCTTATTTCTCTTGCTTTTATACCAAGTAGTAATAGTTTTAAGTTTTTTGAATTTCTTAGATTAAGCATTGTCAATTATTATTCATTTTTTCATTGGTATTTGTTTTATCTGAGTTGTCCAGTTTTTTGACCACTACTTTCATACTTAATTTCTTCTTCTGTGCCTGTTAAACATTCAGCAATAGACATAATAGACATGGTACATCCAAACTGACCCATTTTTCCTGTTTATTCATTCCTTATTAAGTTTCTTCATAAATATAATTAAAGAATTATGACCAGATACTTTCTTACAGACCATTGTTCACTTTTTAAGAAAATGTTTTTATAAGAATGCGATAAAATGTCCTTGAAGATGGTGGCGGGGTGTTTATGACTGTCATCCAAGTGACAAAGGCATGTTTGCTTCAGAAATCAAAATTTTACTTTCAAAAGAACATCCACCTTTAGCCCTTTGGGGGACATACTGGACAGTGGAGTGAGACTCATCTTTTGATAACAGCTAAACAATGGAGAAGTAAACTGACTCCCTTGCTCTGCTAGGTTGTGAGGGGATGTTGAGCAAGCTTAGCAACCTGTTCCAGCGATATGGTGAAGCCAGGGCAGCAGGTTGGTGGATTGCAGTTACTGAGCACTGTCTGCATCAGACTGTTTGGTTAGTACTGTTCCCTTCGACAGGCGGGTGAGTTCTCCAGCAGGACCAATAGTTGGTGATACTTAGTACGTTTTGAATGTTACTGTAAGGGTTTTTGTACTGCTTTGGCTTTCACTGAGATCAGGTGTTAGTCAAACCAGGAAATGTTGCTGTTAGTACATGACAACAGTTTTGGACAATTTATATAGTGCAGATAATGAGGAGAAAGAATTTTTATGGTGTCTTTATCAAAAATACCTCCCACATTTTAAAGGTTGACAAAAAGACCAAGGTAACCGCTAGTAAAAAAAATTATTTCAATATTGTTTAAATAAAGCGATATAGTTTTTGTTAATTTGGTTTTAAAAATGACATCCAGCAAATGGTGACCTCTATTTGCCATACACTTTTGTAGATGATTTCTAAAGTTTTCCATCACCTGAGTGCTTTGAGATCTTCCAGGTGGTGTTTTTTAAGTACTGAACTTGTGAACCTGAAATTTTTGACTCATAGCAGTATCGATTTTCTATCCGGAACAGCATCATTCTGACTGTTATGGGACCTTACCCATAATAATAATAATAATGGACTATTCCATACTTAATAAATACTGCACCTCAGGAGTAGGCAAGGAGTCAGTAGTTCAAGTCAAGTCAAGAGTCGAGTCAGAGGCAGTCCGAAACAGAGTTGCGTTCAGACAATTACTGCAAGACATTGGAATAGTGATACTGGTCGAGACTACATTGTTCTCCCTACTAAACCTGATTGTTCGTACTAACATTTTCTACTTCTCTGTATATATTCCTGTTTGTAATATATCTGTGTTATTCCATATCGATGTTCGAGTTCTTCTTTATTGGTTCTACCTTGGACTATCATCCGTGGTACAAGGAACTGGACCATAACACTAACACTTTCTACTTCTCTGTATATATTCCTGTTTGTAACATATCTGTGTTATTCCATATCCGTGTTTGAGTTCTTCTTTATTGGTTCTACCTTGGATTATCATCCGTGGTACAAGGAACTGGACCATAACACTTTCTACTTCTCTGTATATATTCCTGTTTGTAACATATCTGTGTTATTCCATATCCGTGTTCGAGTTCTTCTTTATTGGTTCTACCTTGGACTATCATCCATGGTACAAGGAACCGGGCCATCATTGATGTAACATGAAATGAGCACAAACAGCTCTCTGTGTTGCAATTACAAATTCACCAGTTTTAAAAAAATGTTTCAACAGCAAATGCACAGTGGGAACCGGTCCAAGCCATGATGGTATCTTAATAAAATGGTAAGACATTATTAGCTTGATTAAAAGACAATATTGTCACATTCTTAAGTTCACTAGCACTACATAGGTGACAGTTTAAAATGTGGGAGGTATTTCTGCTGCACCCTTGTACAATGGATAGTCAATGATAATGGTTGTATATTTACGTATTTTAGCAGCAAGACTGATTCTAATTATAATTTCAGTCAAATAAAAGCTTTTTTATTTCTATTCTATTAATACACTCTGTTAACAGCTGTCAAACTTTGGTGTTAAGCTCATTATCAAATCTCTTTCTATCTGCAGAAATTTTTATTATAATTATTTGCAATTAAATAGAAACTACGGGATGATCAGCTAAAATTTAGCTACATTAAAAAATTGCAGTTATCTTTACTTTTATCTTTACTACTCTCTAATCAGCAGGAGTTGAGAGATAAAATAATTTTTGAGTTGTTTCTATTGTGCATTTTGGTTTTCATAATGTATTTTCCAAGTCATTTTTATGATAATATTTATATAATGGTATATAATTGTGGCAATAAATTTATGATAATATTTATATCTTGTATCAAAATACAATATATAATGATATATAATTTTAATAATAAATTTACAACAATGTTTATATAATATATGAAAATGTATATAATATTTTTTTAAATAAAATCTCAGATGCACCATAATTTGCAATTTTCTGATTAAACTATGGACTGAACCTTTATATTTTTTCTTTACCTTCTTTGATGAGATCTTCTGACTCATTCAATTTGACTTTTTCATTGAATAGAATTGATTTTTGTCCATTAAGCCATTGGAAATCCTGTTGTCAGTTTATGGAGCCATTCTTCTTGTAAAAATCTGAAAGATTAATTAATTCTATTCAAGGATTTTTTTCTCCCAACTTTTATAAATTGCATATCTTTTAGTGTATTTTATATCATATTCAGTTTTCTGATAGGAAATAAAACTTTAGCAGGATTTCCTCTTTTCCTTTTGATGTGAAATTCTCTTTGAACTTGGATATTGATATACATACATATATACATTTATAAATTCAAGTTTTCTGAAGATTGTATTGCATGAAACTCTAGTCACAACTAGAGC
>OZ010601.1:90352586-90365086 GCA_963932145.1 Acanthosepion lycidas
AAGTAAAAGTTCACAACACTCTTCAAATCCTCCTAATTTTTTGAGTAGCACTTCATATATTCTGGCAGATTTATATTAAAAGTTTTGAGAAATCTAAAGCACAAAATAACTTCCTTAAAGGAAGCAAATGTTCATAAAAAAACAAATTGGGTTCTTTATTTATTGTAGGAGTGATTCCTGCTTCTGTACTGTTAACCATTAAAATTCTTCGACATTTCTATACAACCATTTCCATACCCGCATACACACATCTATATTTATCTATCTATCTATCTATCTATCTATCTATCTATCTATCTATATATATATATATATATATATATATATATATATAATTATATAAGGAAAAGGGTGGAAAATGTTTATAATTTTAACTGTTTCAGTATTTATTTAGTTTCTTTAGAGATATTTGGAAAGCGCTGAAAAGTTTCTGAAGAAGCTAAATAAATGGGGAAACATTAAATTTCTAAAGATTTTCCTGCTTGTTACCTTATTTTAAACATTTTCTCAAAGTTAATCTATATTTTCAGCTCAAAAATATATACATGCATATATATATATATATATATATATATATATATATATATATATATATGCATGTTTCATTAAAAATGGCAGACAAGGTACTATGGTTAAGCTTTTTATTTAATTTTTCTTGTGCTCAAACAAAAGCTTTCTTTGCTGGACAAAGCGTGTGTAAAAACTGTCCAAAAGTTTATCCAGATGCCTTACATTACACCTATCTGATCATGGCACCATTAGAACCCATTTAAACACATGCACAAATATATTAACTTCATCCCTTTTAAAAAAAAAATATTAAAAATAATGGAAGCTTTAATAATAAAAAAGAAAAGGCCAACTCATAACAATATTAACTAGGAACAAGGCCACAATGTGCTTACTGTATTCGGAAATTAAAAACATCCCTACCACACACTAAGACAGACACATAATGCACACACTCAGTTAAGCTGAAAAATTGAATCATCCTTGATAATGGCTAAAGTAATAGCCAAAAGCGCTTGGAAATATAAAACATTTGGACAGTTGTTACACACTCTTTGTCCAGAAAAGAAAGCTCTTGTTTGAACAAAAGAAAAATTAAATAAAAAGCTTAACCGTAGTACCTTGTCTATCATTTTTAATGAAACATATATAAACGAAGGATTGCTGCCTAAATATACAACTATATATATATATATATATATATATATATATATATATATATATATATATATTATTATTATTAAATAAGAAGAAGGAAATAATGGATCACTGTAGACATATTAACAAATATTTACTTTGTTACTTTAATAATAATATAACATAATAAATCAAGTAAAATACCAATTAAAAATATTGATTAATAATACAATATGAAATATTATAATTCAATTAATAGAATTTAACAAATATTACAATTTAATTAATGATATAACATAACAAATTCTATATAAGCCATAAAAAAATTAAATCTAATTTTGAAAAAAATTTACCACAGAAAGAATAATCTACAGCTGAAAAAAATGAAAGACGCAAACAAAAGCAAAATTTCATGAACGTGGGCTTGTAAAAGAATGTTAAACTCATGAATATGCATGTGTACAAAATAGAGTAAAAATACAGATTGAAAAAGATGCAGAACAAATTGTAAAAAACGGGAAATGTTGTTTAAAACCAGAACCCCTGAAGAGTTAAATAATGTTATCAGACACACAAACATGCACACACACACACACACATATATATATATATACACTCACACACACACACATATATATATATATATACACATACATACACACTCACACACACACATATACATATATATATATATATATATATATATATATATATATATATATATATATACATGCACACACAAATATACATATATATATATATATATAAATATATACATGCACATATGCACACACATACATATATATATATATATATATATATATATATATATATATATATATATGTATATATACATGCACATATGCACACACACATATATACACACAATGTAACCCGGATATAAGATAGATTTTCTCTGGTCCCAAATTAGAGCCTGTGTTAATGTATATATAATAGACCAAACCCGGATATAAGAGACTTCTTCTCTGGTCCCGACAACTCTCTTATATCCGGGTTACACTGTATGTATATATATATATATATATATATATATATATATATATATATATATACTCACACACATATATATATATATATATATATATATATATATATATATATACCTCCTAGAGATTCTAAACACTGTCTTATATCACAAAATCAGATGTTTTTATGTATGTATGTATACATCTAGTTTGGTTGTCGTTTAAGGGATGACACTGACAGTCACCATGCAGTGTTTATTTCTCTGTCCATACTGTATGCAACAATTAGATAAATAAAAAAGTTCAATGACATATCTTCTAACAGATCTAGATCTGCATGTCAGATGAAACAAAAGCAAAACTTCATGAACATGTGCTTGTAAAAGAACATTAAATTTATGAATATGTATGTATACAAAATAGAGTAAAAATGCAGAGTGAAAAAGATGCAGAACAAATTAAAAAAGATGGGAAATATCGTTTAAAAACAGAACCCCCCCTGAAGAGTGAAAATTTTACCAAGAAACTTGAATAAACTGATAAAATTGATATTTATAAGTTAAGTCATCTTTTCATATAATATTTTATATATATATATATATATATATATATATATATATATATACACACACACACACTATTTACATTTATTTACACTATTTATTCAGACTATTGTCCTCATCTTTCTTGCCATATTTATTACAACGTTTCAGCCATTGTATGCTCAGGCCTTCTTCAGGTGGTTAGTGCCATGTGTCCTCAAGGACACATGGCACAGTCGATAAAGTTGTTTGTTAGATCTAGTGACAGGACCCAAAAAGTGTGAGTTCAATACCCGGTTAAGGCAGTGGAGAACTTGGAGAGGGTAATTAATAGGAGATAACTGATAACTGACATCCATTAAACATGGCATGTGGAACTAGAACAGTCTACCCCAGCGAGCGAAAAAAAGGGTTCAGTTTGACATTCCAACCACCTGAAGAAGGCCGGAGTGTACAACGGCCAAAACGTTGCAATAAATATGGCAACAAAGATGAGGACAATAGTCTGAATAATGTGAATAGTGTACATAATACCTCATCTCAGAAATATAGACACACACACACACATATATATATTTATTTTGTGTATATCATGGAGACCTACTGGATCCTATTCGTAACATACTTGTTGATAACACAAATATAATAGCATTGTCTACATCTAAAAAAGCCTAAAAATAATGGAAGCCTGGACACAGTATCTTGACTGTGTTTTGAAAATGAAAACATCAGATAAATACATACATGCAACAATCTGTTTCTTGTTAACAGTTAATATATTTCAATCTTGAAAATGGCTAAATGCATAGTTGAAAGTGTTCAGGAAAAACAACAATTGGACAGTTTTTATGCAATTTATCTAATGAAAAGAAAAAAATTATAAGATCACATGAGAAATTGTATAAGAAAACTAAATCAAAACACCTTGTCTGTCATATTCAATGAAATGTGCATATATATATATATATATATATATATATATATATATATATATATTTGAAATGTTATTTTTAGTGGGTACTTGTATTTGAGTAGACACTGTGTTTATTTATTAAGCAGCATATTTATTTATTTTTCATCTACCATCCTGAATATTTGAGAAATTCTTAGAGAAAAATATGTGCCCTCTGGCATATCTTTGTAATTTATCCTTGAAGATGATCTTAGAAAAGGTTTAAAGTACTTGGGTTAAAAATTGCTATGACATCTTCCTTCATGAATTTCATCTTAACATAATGAAAGAAATTAGACAACTGAAAAGGATCAGTATATGTATAAGTAGACACAATATATCTATATTATTCAATGAAATGTTTGAATAAGGATATATTGCCTAAATATATATAAAAGTAAACCTAAAGAGCGAGACAAACCTATCTAGGTTTCACCTATGCGTTTCGTCAGGGCGGACTGGCTCTACTTAGCTTATTGAGCACTTTGCTTTGTTATTTTTACTTTATTCGTGTTGGAGGTTTTTTTCTTTGGACTCTGAACTTAGATTCTAGATGATTATTTTCGACGGAAGTACATGTTCTTAGTTCTTTCTTTTTTTACCCTGTTTTTTCCCATTAATATATCTCTGTCTTCCCATTGATAACTATCTACCCATTGATATCTGTCAGTATTTATCTGTCTACTCATTGATATCTATCTATTTGTCTTCCTATCTATCGATATCTATCTTCTCATTGATATCTACCTTCCCATTGATATCTATCTATCCGATATTTGTCCTTAGACAAACTCTTCTGACCACCACTTCGCAACCATTTCTGTCATCCAAAACTCAATTCCTTTTTTGGTTTCAATTTTGGTGTAGTGAGTGATCAAAGCTCTTTTCTGGTTTACTTCTTAAACTTTTCCATTAATTTGGAAACCCAGAGTAAAAATTTACATCATCTTAACGAAACAAATTTCCATGAGATTTTGAGAGTTTCAGAAATTAAAATGCTTTCGATATCTTACGTTGCAGAAAGTTGATCAGACACAGAGCGTGATATTTTATGAAATTCAAAAACAAAACAGCTGTACACACTCGATCGGTTATATGGAAGTCAAAAAATGCCAGAGCTGTACATTTCCAGGTTTGGTTCTGTGTCTGTTCTGTGGCTATTTAATTGGCCTCTCTCTGAGATCACCTTTCAAAGCTATCGTGTTATATATTGCTATCAAATGAACAAAGAGTTAAGCCTGAAATAAATGCAGAGCCAGAATCACACGAGTAGAAATTGCACTTCAGACATGTTCGTTATATTCATGTACAGGGGGGATAGAAATAGTGGTAAAGGTCTAAACAGAAATAAAGAATCAAGCATACAATGAATCCATATGGATAGGAAGTAGAAGAAATTAACAAAATTGCTTGAAAAAACATTTGAGAGATAGACATCAGTATGGATTAGGCAATAAATCAGGAAAAGTGATATGAAAGAAAGTGATTAAATGACAAAGTTGGCAGGACATGTGACACTTAGAAAGGATAACAGGTGAAGCAAAAGGTTGTTTGATTGGTATGCAACAGATAATAAATACAGTTGGAAAATACCCAGCCAGAAGATGGAATGATAAGATCTTTCACACCAAGCAAGGTAGTAAAGCTACTAAGACACAAGAAGTGACAAGGTGTGGAAAAATTAGGAACAGAAACATTACTAATGAGAGGGAAAAGAGAAGAGTAATCAGGAGGACAGTAGATAGCAACTGATGTTGCATTTAAATTTTTTCAGATAAAAGTTGGTTGGAATACATAGAGTTACACAAGCAAGAAGTGCAAGAAAAGAAACGGTTAGCATAGAATGTATGGCTACATTTAGCCAGCTTAACTGTAAATTGAAGAGATCTTGATGCAAGTATAGTACTGTGCTTAAATTGAAAAAGTCTAGGTACCAAAGTGAAAAGCTCATCAGAACAATTATCATGAAAGTATATTTGAATATATATATATATATAGTTTTAAGGTTAAAGTAATCAATATAAGGGATAGAGCATATGTAAATATAAATATAAAAGTGAACATTGAAGTCAAAACTCAGAGGCGACAGCCTGTTTCATGCTAGATGCAATCATCAGGCTGCCTGATATATATATATATATATATATATATATATATATGACATATATATATATATATATATATATATATATGACATATATATATATATATATATATATGACATATATATATATCTATATGACATATATATATATATATATATATATATGACATATATATATATATATATATGACATATATATATATATATGACATATATATATATATATATATATACATGACATATATATATATGACATATATATATATGACATATATATATATATGACATATATATATATATGACATATATATATATATATATATGACATATATATATATATATGTGTGTGTGACATATATATATATATATGACATATATATATATGACATATATATGACATATATATATATATATATATATATGAAATATATATATGACATATATATATATATATATATATATGAAATATATATATGACATATATATATATATATATATATATATATATATATATATATATATTTTGCATAAAAAATTCCAAGATGATAGAATCCAGGTAGAATTCAATATCCAGGACAGAGTAAGGATAAAATAAAAAGGCTTAAACCCTAATATTCCATGGTCAATAATTTATTCCATTGGAATCGTAAATACCATCCAATTCATCAGACCTACAAATTCAAAAAGAAAACAGAAAAAACAACTCCAGAAATAAAAAATAAAATTTAGAGAGAGTGTAAGTATGAGAGCGTGGGATGAATGTTAGAGCTAGAGAGAGGGGTAACAGACGAGAGAAGGTGGGGGATTAAAATTAAACAGAGAGAAGTTTTAGAGAGGGGAGTCAAAGACGGTTTAAGTGAGAGAAATATGAATGTTATCGGATTATCTAATACATTAAAGATGTAACCGGAAAGGATACATTTTGTGGTGACATACACACATAATAGACGATCTAATCTTAAAGATCAGAAGAAGAGGGAGGGAGAGGAAAATAAAATAAATAGGGGTGGGGGAGAGAGATGGGGCGGGGGAAACTAAAATTGAAGGACATTTACTGAAAGGGCCGCTGTGTAAGTAAGAAAATTTGACAAAATTAATATCGACTACAGGTTAAATCAAATATAAACATATAAAAAATAAATATAAGGATTATCTAATCTAGCAAGGACCTATATTTCTATGTTCAAAAACACATTCGTATGCACACATACACAATAACATATATACGTACATACATATAGGCTTGTACACACACACACACACATATACCCATGTACACACATACATATATATATATATATATATATATAATCTGCATTCAACATCATCACTTGATAAGACACCAGAGGTGTTGAAGCAAAATGGCTTTTTTTGTAGTGATCTTATAGCATATTTATATTATAATTTTTAAATAAATAATTATATTTGCTCTACTCAGTATTGAGCACTCTTTTTAGAATAGTAATCATTGGTTATTGGAATTTATTCCGTATACACTAATTATATACTTGGATATATATATATATATATATATATATATATATATATATATATATATATATATATATGAGTATTGCCATACCAGGATAAAATGATCTTTAAATAATAGATCATGTATATATATATATATATATATATATATATGTATATATATATATATATATATATATATATATATATATGTGTATGTGTATATATATATATATATGTATATATATATATATATATATATATGTGTATGTATATATATATATATATATATATATATATATATATAATTATTGCCATACTTGGATAAAATGATCTTTAAATAAGAGATTGTGTGTGTATATATATATATATATATATATATAATCATTCAAAGGGGATCATATTTTATTCATAAAAAAGGGATATAAAATTATCACAGGGATTACAAAAAACAAAATTGCTGTGATAATTTTGTATCCCTTTTTTATGAATAAAACATGATCATTTGAATTGTCATATATATATATATATATATATATATATATATATATATACACACACACACACACTAATGTGCATATCTACATACATATACACACAGGGATATGTAAATATAAAAGTGAAGATTGAAGTCAACTCTCAGAGGCAATAGTCTGTTTCATGCTAAATGCAATTGTCACTTTTATGTACGCCCACTTTTATATATATATATTCACATACAGGTATATCTACATATATATATATTTACATATATATATGTAAGTCTATGTATGTGTTTATGTGTATCTTTTTAAAATGAGACTCAAATGAGCCCATTTTGTAATTCGGTTTTTATTGCCTTTGAAGTTGGTTCACTGTTTTGTGTTGTCTGCAGGCTGGGGAGCTAGGAGTGAACACAATGGTAGAGACTGGAATGATCGTAAATGCTAGTCTGTGCCATGTAATACAGATCAGCTGCTGATCGATTAAAATCGACAAAATCTCTTGTGTCGAATGCTTTTATAGGTGTTAAGTGTTTCTCGAAGGATGTAATGATGAACCATTTTATGGCAAGCTTTATCTTATTTCCAACAGACATGCTGTTAATGAGACCTCATTCTGGTGGGCTCATCGATGCTAATGACCCCTTTTACATTTCTCTGCGTCTTGCAAACAAGATAAAAAGATCGAAATTATAAAATCTGTCTTAACTAGAAATAACCATCGTTTTTAGACATTATTTTTCAGGTAGTGCAATAATGTGCAATATCAGTAATTTTATATCACAATCCCAGTCTACTCCCCCCCCCCCTGGCTGTATCGACAAGATCCAAAGGAATACAGGGCATTAAATTTGGAGCCAGTTTGGCTGCAGTAGTTACTGGAAAGTTGTCAGTCTTGACAGCCAACCACCTTCAGGACTCTATTTGGGATTTTCCACAGCCTTTTCCAAGTTTGGATATGATTGCAAGTCAGTGGAGGTTTAAAATCATGGTTTTCCTTTCCCTAGACAGATAGAAAAAACACAAACATTCTTAAATGCCTATAATTGATAACAGAAGCCATTGGTTTACACCAACGGTTTCCCATACTTAATACTTCTTGTTTTCACTCTTGTGTGGTCATGTGTGACGTCACGAGCTGGGGTGCGATTTTCGCTTCCATCTCTCATATAAACGAGTTAGACATTGCTTTGAAATTTTTCATGCAACGAAAACAGACTATCATTATTGATTCTTCCGTGTATTGGTTGATATATTGAAAATTAATTGTCATCTTTGATAATGGCTTATGTAAGCCGAAAGCTTAGATTGGATTTAAACATGTATCAATATGGTGATTTCCTTTCGTCTTTCAATGATAATGTTATTTAGCTTATCAGACAATATGAAAGGAAATTATTTAGAATAAATAGACAAAACTTGTCTATATTATTTAATGAAACATGCATCAATGAAAAATTGATATATATATATTCTGTTGATACATTATTTTTATAGATACAAATATTTAAGGAAATTCTCTGTTTATGATAAACAATATTAACTCTATTTACTGACCTGAATGTCCAAGAAATTTCATAGAAAATATGTGTCCTCTAACACAAGTTAAATCTGTATCCTACACAGAACCATCATATGGGAAATTTGTTGTTTAATAACAGTAATTTGATTTTGCTAATCAGAAACTTTCTCTATTGCTAAATGGTATAGAATATCAGGCTATATGACAGTCCCATGTAGGATACGGTTTCAGTTGGTGTTGGAGGACACATAATTTCTATGAAATTTCTCTGACGTTCAGGCCGGTACATGTAGTTAATACTGTTTATTATAAACAGAGCATTTACTTAAATATTTGTGTCTATAAAAATAATGTATAAACATAAAATATATATATATATATATATTCTCACATGAAAAAGAGAATATTTAACACTGAAAATGTTTAACATTGAAAAACATAAGTAAAATTAACTCTTTTTAATGTGTGGAAATATTCACTCTTTGCTTGAAGAAGGTCACAAGAGCCAAAAACTTACGTTGCAATATTATGGAAAATAAAGCATAATATATATTTTTAAAAAAATATTCATTACAACCAAAAATATTTGTGGTTTCTCTCTTTATAATATATACACTTTTCTCATACCTTTATATATATATATTTATGTGTGTAAATATTTATATATATATATATTTATGTGTGTAAATATATATATGTATATGTATTTATATATGTATATATATATTTATATATGTATATATGTATATGTATTTATATGTGTGTATATATGTATATGTATTTATATGTGTGTATGTATTTATGTGTGTATATATATATATATATATATATATATATGTATTTATATGTGTATACATATATGTATTTATGTGTATGCATATATGTATTTATGTGTATATATATGTATTTATATGTGTGTATAGATATGTATTGATGTGTATGTATATATATATATGTATTTATGTATATATATATATATTTGTGTATATATATGTATTTATGTGTGTATATATATGTATTTATGTGTGTGTATATATATATGTATTTATGTGTGTGTATATATATATATATGTATTTATGTGTGTGTATATATATGTATTTATGTGTGTATATATATATATATATGTATTTATGTGTGTATATATATATATATATGTATTTATGTGTGTATATATACATATGTATTTATGTGTGTATATATACATATGTATTTATGTGTGTATATATACATATGTATTTATGTGTGTATATATACATATGTATTTATGTGTGTATATATACATATGTATTTATGTGTGTGTGTATATATATGTATTTGTGTGTGTATATATATGTATTTATGTGTGTATATATATATATATATGTATTTATGTATATATATATATATATATGTATTTATGTATATATATATATATATATGTATTTATGTATATATATATATATGTATTTATGTATATATATATATATATATGTATTTATGTATATATATATATATATGTATATATATATATATATATGTATTTATGTATATATATATATATATATGTATTTATATGTATATATATATATATATGTATTTATGTGTATATATATATATATATATTTATGTGTATATATATATGTATTTATGTGTATATATATATATATATATGTATTTATGTGTATATATATATATATATATGTATTTATGTGTATATATATATATATGTATTTATGTGTATATATATATATATATATGTATTTATGTGTATATATATATATATATATGTATTTATGTATATATATATATATATGTATTTATGTGTATATATATATGTATATATGTGTGTGTGTATATATATATATATATATATATTCAGATTCGACATAGATATAAAAACTAACCTAAACGAAGTAGATTTTCTAGATGTTACCTTCAACCTAAGAGAAGGCACACATAAACCATATAGAAAACCTAATGACAAACCACTCTACATACACACATCTTCCAACCATCCACCTTCTATAATCAAACAGATACCAAAATCGATTAACCGCAGGCTCTCTGACAATTCCTCCAATGATCCCTATTTAACAAAGCTAAGAAAGACTATGAAACAGCCCTAAAAGATAGCGGATTCCCAGAAATACTCACATACTCACCACAGAATACAAAAAAGGCCAACAGAAGAAGAAATATCATATGGTTCAACCCACCGTACAGCAAGAACGTAAAAACAAACGTAGGGAAAATATTCTTCAAACTCTTACACAAACACTTCCCAGAATCAAGCACCTTACACAAGATATTCAACAAAAACACTGTAAAAATCAGCTACAGCTGCACTGAGAGCATGGCACAAATAATAAAAAAGCACAATAGGAAAATTATCAACAAACCACACGAACAAATTAAACCCACGTGCAACTGCAGAATAAAGAACGAATGTCCCTTAAACGGAAATTGTTTACAAAACAACGTAATATACCAAGCCACGATAAAATCACCAGATAATGAAGAAAAAGTATACATAGGAGTAACTGAAGGACCCTGGAAACAAAGAAATTATACACACAAAACATCTTTCACAAATAGTAAATATGCAAACAGTACAATGCTTTCTAAGTATATCTGGGAAATTAAAAAAAAAACGAACATCACACCAAAAATATCTTGGACGATAAGGAAAAAATCATCAGCCTACAATAACCAATCAAAAACTTGCAAACTTTGCTCGGAGGAAAAAATAGCTATCATTACTTTTCCCGACCAAAATAAATTATTAAACAAAAGATCCGAACTCATCTCAAAATGCAGACATGAAAATAAATTTTTACTACGTAACCTAAAAAATTAAAAACAGAAAAAATAAAATAAAAACAAATAAATATACTAATAAGCAAAAAAAAAAAAAATCGAAATAAAACATAAAAAAAAAATACTATGTTACTTAAAAATCGAAAACCGAAAAGAGAAAATATACAAGTAAAATAAATTAACCTAAATTCATCCAAGTAAATAAATAAACAAACCAATCCCAAATAAAGATAATCTATTAAAAACTGTTCCAGCCAAAATAATACTTAGAATGAACTACAACAATCAACCCCATAACTGAACAAATAGCTTTAATTAAATTCCCAAACCAAAACAAAACTGTTATATAAGTGATATAAACAAATTTTTACTACGTTAATAAATAAATAAATAAATAAATAAATTAAGAAACAAAAATAAAAACAAGCAATATAATTTGAATAGATAAACAAACGACTTCCGGTGAAATAACCGCCATAACAGAATACCCACAATGCAC
>OZ010601.1:90370086-90380086 GCA_963932145.1 Acanthosepion lycidas
TGAATGTCTAAGAAATTGTCATAGAAAATATGCATCCTCCAGTAAATGTTGTTAATACTGTTTGTTATAAACAGAGCATTAAATATTTGTATCTATAAAAAATAATTGTCGACTTTGTCCATTTCATAATGTGTGACGTCATTTGTTTACATTTGGATACGCATCAAGCAGATATGAATGTATGTGAGAAAATCATAGAAAATTGTATTTTAAAAACAGTAAAATTGACATTGCTACCAAACGATCCTATGTGGCAAAATCAGTAAAGGCACATCAGGCTATATGACGGTTCTGTATAGGATACAGGTTCGATTACTGTCAGAGGACGCATATTTTCTATGACAATTTCTCGGACATTCAGTTTATTATAAACAGAGCATTTACTTAAATATTTGTATCTATAAAAAAGAACATATAAACATAAAAATGTCTTTAAAATAATTGTCGGACTTTGTCCATTTCATAATATATATATATATATAAATAAATAAATAAAAGTGTGGATGGTCCTGCACGAGGCCTTCACCACTATAATCAAATCTCATGTGCCGGTGTCGGGCTGTCGGTTTCCTGGAAACTGATCTGCTTGACCCTCATACGTCGAATCTCAACGGGTGAGTCGATCATATATATATATATATATATATATATATTTCAATTTATAATATTTAAGAAACTTTTTCATTTGAAGTTTTAAGATGAAATTAAATTTTTTTTCCATCATCATCTCTGTGATGAGGTGGTGCAATGGCTGAAACGTTGTGCTAACAATAGAGCTGACGGCATGGTGGAGTAATGGATAGCGACTTGGATTGAGGAATTGTAGAGAGGCGAATTCAAACTCCATTCAAATCTATTACATTTACTTACATGCTAATACCTTTCGGAAAGGTATGAATCCTCTTCTTCTTTCTTCAGCTATGGGTAAATAGCAAGACAGTCTGGGATGGCAACCAGTCTCGGAAAAGGAGGACTCTGATTTCAAAACTGACCATGGCTCTCTTATAGTTCCTGTATTGCTTGTGTGTCAACCATTTGTCTCTGAGGCTATCAAACTAAACATCACCATCCTTTGACAAAGAAACACGAAAATACTTTTTCATTGATTTGGCAGAATCTGCTGACCAAAATATCAAAGTTAGAACAATTGAAAAGCTCAAGAAATACATGACCTCTGGAGTTGCCAGATTGTAGAGCAAAAAATAGTTCATTACCCACAAGGACGTAGAGACACTTCCAGACTCTATCAGAGACTGGACAGTAAAGACTGAGCAGCACCTACCCATATATGGCAGCAGTCATGGGAGTATTGTGAAATTAGGCGAGGTGTCACCTACTGGTTGTTATCTGAGTAATTATTAGCCGACCAGATACTTCAACTTTGCACATTTTTGAGTTTTTTTTGTTTTTTTTTTCTTAAGAAAGGTGCGCTTGATAAGATATTGATGTAATGAATATGCATACACCTGGGTTCCCCCTCACAGTAATATGATTGGCTTGTGTCAGCCATAAATACAGACTGATGTGGATGTACATGACGACGCCTATTGGCTACACCTATAGTCTTCACCTATTGCCTATGACTACAACAAGGAGCAGTCCATTACGGTTAGCTGCTAGATTGTCCTACCCGGTTACAGTAGTCAACAACCACTTTGCTACTTTGAACAAATATATCCCTTTCTGGGATATATTAGATATCAAATATGATAACAACAATTTTTTTGTTGTTGCTTATCATATTTTATCATATACAACAAAAACAATGTGAAATGTGCATTGATGTGCAGCAATGCAGCTGCTGTATATTGCATGAGTGCATGTTTATGCTTGTTTAGTAAATGTATTTCTTCTGAAGACATAGTAATCATCAAACAACTGAGTAGAAACGTACAATAAATCTGTTATGTAATGATGAAAAAAAACATTTATTTTATGCCAAAATATTTTCAGTTCCTTCCTCTTCATTTTTGCTGCACTTTCTTCAGTCGTGAAAAAAATAGGAAATTGTGGAAAGCCATGATCGGCAACGTCCTGAACAGACACAGTACATAGAAGAAGAGAATATTAACCATATTGATTTTATAACCCAGAAACTTCACTTTTATATGGAACAATTTTGTCTCTGTCTGCTAGTTAACTTTCATTTGACCTGAAGGCCTTGCTCAAATACCAAAGTTCATCGTATACAAACAGTTTCCCAACAAATGATCAAAATTATTATTTTTTTTTTTTTTTTTTTTTCAGAAAGAAGTTTTCTGCCAATGGCAGTGAATCAAATTATATTATTCTACCCAGCATCTTTATAAAGAATACAACTGAAAAGAATTTATCTAAGTTTAACATAAAATTATTTATATGATGAGGAGAAATACATTGAAGATACTTTTAAGTTCCTTGAATACCCTAATTATTTCATATTCAGGGTGAAGCAGAAGGCTCATAAAATATTTCAAAATAGTCGACCTTTCTGACAAACACAAATTAAAATATATTATTCTATCTACCAACTCTTTCACAACTTCAACTGAAAAGAATTTATCTTAGCTGAGCCTAAAATTTGTTGCAACTACGTCAAAAACAATAAAAGATGTAATAAATACAGAACAAAATAATAAACTAAAACTTGAGGGTGGAAATTACTGGATTACCTGTAATAAGCGACACAAGGAATCCATAGGAGAAACCTCAAGAAATTTAAATAAAAGAGTATATGAACACAAAAGAGATTTTTTACGAAACAGTACTCTCAATGCATTAGTTACTTATCGTAATGAGTCTAAACAAAATTTTGATTTAAAAATCGAGTTAATTACTAATTAGTTACTACTCTAATTAAGATAGAAAGCAATTTACTAAGATGGAATTGCTTTAATTGCTAGATCATCTGCAGTAAATTTATGTCCAGATTTTTAAAACATTTCATCTTTCTTGGCAGATCTTCTATTATTACAATGTGCAATATTTAATAAGGAAAGATATAAAAGTATAACCTAAAAGAAAATGATATTAAATGCAGTCAGCTAGACTATATACCAAAAACATATTTAAAAAAAAAAAAAGAAATTTTAAAGTTGAATTAAAACTCTTACCGTTCCCTCTCCTTCATGTTCATGTGTAATCCCATCAATGTAAATGTCACTTTATTTTGTATGAAGTCCTAAAGAGGAAACAGATCATAGAAAAACTTTTTCCACTTTGTCATAGATTTCCCTAATGTTTTTCCTCAGTAAAACCATTGTGTCGGAAACCTACCCCCCCTCTTGAAGATGAACTTATCTGCGTCTGTGAACAAAGACTTTAAATAGTGGCATGACAGTTGACATGGGGGAGACCGAGAGACAGAGAAGTTCTTAGCTGAGCTAGTTATTGACTACTCAGGCGATTTCTGTACCTTTTTACCAACCTATTAAAACCCTTTTTATTGTTACGTGTTATTTGGCGTTTGTCTCTACTAACCCCAAATCAACATCATCATAACAAAAACAATAAGGCTTTTTTGCTAAAATGGATGTACAAAAATAATATAGAAATTGTATGCTTTTGTATATCACTGTCTAATGATGTAAAAGCATTTATTGTATCTCATAAATATTTGTAAATATTATTTTCTTTCTTGTCGGTGCAATTAAGTGGTAAATATTAATCCCAAAGATCAAGCATGATTCAGTGAAAATTTTGACTCAGAATTAAGCAAATAACTACTTGTTGGGTTGTTGAATTTTGTGGTCAGCCGCAGGTAAATACAATTTGAAAAGATTCATTTACAGTATTATGTTCAAGGTTTAGCTTAGCAACAAGAAAATTGGTGGCATTAAGTAAACTAGAAGAAAAATATGCAGTGTAATCTCAAAATCTTTTTATTGAAGATTGGAGTGAGAAATCTGTCTTTTTAAACCTTTTGTACCGATTTCAGAAAAGACTTTAATTGCTGTCTGTTCATTTGATAGTAATGTTTTTTTTTTTTTTGAATTGTTTAAAATAGATGAATGTTGAAATCAGTGATCACCTTTTTGTACAGGAAAGACTAAAGGTAGCATTTATAATGAGCTTTCGAGCTTCTGATTTTTTTAATCATTTCATCCAAGCAAGGCAATAAAGCCACTAAGATGCAAGGGGTTACCCAGTGTTAGAGAGTATAAGAGAAAAAAAAAACATTAAGGAGAGAGTGCAATAAAAGAACAAGGATGAAGAAAACAGAAGATAACAACTGTCATTGCATTTAAATTTTTTAAGATCAAAGGCAATAAAGTCCCTAGGATGCAAGAGGTTACTGAGTGTTAGAGAATATGTGAAACACTACTATTAAAGAGAGAGGACAATAAAAGAACAATGATGAAGAAGACAGAAGAAATGATTGACATTGTGTTTAAATTTTTGAAGATTCTTAAGTAAGAAGTGTGAGAGAGGAAACTGTTAGCCCAGATCTTAGTTACATTTAGCCATTTCAACTGTAGAATGGTAAGACCTTGCTGCTTATGTAGTACTATGCTTAAATTAAAAAAGAGCTCATCTGAACAATTACCATGAAAGTATTTATAGAAAAATCACAGGGAAGCTATATGGTGATGGGAGAGTCACTGAAGCTGAGATACCAGGTCAGGACCAATAACATAGCAGATTCTTTTTTGGATTTTATCAAGAATCTCTAAATATATAACTGGAGCATCAGTTCAGAAAGATGAATGATAGAATTCCAAGTTTCTTATAAGCTGTAATCAAGTTTTCATATTGATTTTGCACCTGAACTAAAGATCAGGTGATACTGACCAATACAAGTGAAAGAAAGGAAGTTGCAAAAGATGAAGAAAGAAAGATGTAACAATAATTAAAGGAAAGAAACCATAAAAGAAAGAAAAGGATATCTTTAGATTTACAAAATCTCTTTTTAATCTCAGTAATCTTCTAAGAAGATTAAATCTTACTCGGAACTATGAGAAAACATGGCTAATAAATTTTTTTTGAACTAAAGTCCACTTAATGAAAGGCTTGAGAGCCACTTATGGTAGAGGATTATTGAAATTTTTACTGTTACTGTAAAAAGGAGATGGAAGGAAGGGAGGATAGATATCGATTGAGCAGGAACGAAGGAACAAACTTACTTTCAGTAGCTTGCAAGAGATGCATACTAAATATTGTAGTACATCAAGTGGTAATTGTTTTCAAACAATTTGTGGCTATGATACTCATGATGAAAGAAGGCTTGGAGAATTTAACACTTACAGGATATTTAAGAGAAGCAAGGGAAATCATACTTAATAAGTTTGGATGAAGGGATGGTAAATAACATCTTTTTTTTGCCTTACAGTATAGCTGATGCTAACCTCCAGGAAAACGACTCGTAGTACCTTCCTGGGTTAAAATTTTCCAGATCTAAGTAAATTGCTTGGAAAATAATTTCTCGAACTATCAATTGCTCAAAAGGCAGATTGCTCGAAGTAATTTCGAAGCTTGAAGCACCACATAAACTGTGCCATCTCACAACACGTCAATAGAGCTGGATTTAAAAGGAGCCACAACGTTCAACTTTAGCAATCCTGATTTTTTTTTCTATATTTGTTTTCTATTTCTATATCAGTCATTTTGGAGATCTCGAACCCTCGTGATGGACGTAACTTTTGTTGAGAGCGAAAAAGGAAAGAAGAAGTTGGGTTTGGATGGATATCTATATATTAAGGACAAAAAAGTGAACAATAAGATTTACTGGAAATGTGAAAAAAAGAAATGCTTAGCACATGGTTTTTTTTTTAACAGGTTTAAAATAAGAGCTGCTATATAAATGTACTCGTTCTTTAATTTTAACTGTCCAGTTAACAACAATAAAATTGTATTATTTTATCTTATACTAAATATTAGAAACAATGTAGTTTTATTTTTTTTAAACCACAGGTTTTGAGTAAACTGCCTTTTGAGCAATTGATAGTCTGAGAAATTATTTTTGAGCAGTTGTTTTTGAGCAATTTACTGTCAAGCAATTGATTTCGAGCAATTTACTGGATATGACATTTTCCACTGGTATGAAATGAAAGATTATATTGAATCAATTTCTAGGTTTGCTGCAAGGAAAATTAGTTCACTTATAGAGGTCAAGATTACAGTGTTCAAAAAAGCATTCACATAGTATTCTGTCCCCAAAAAGTTGCAGTTCTTGAGAAAAAAAACTGAGTGATTCTTACATTTGAAATATGGAGGAAATAAGGCAGGGATTCGACTCTGTGAATGTAACGGGGCATGTCGTAGCTGATGGGTCTCAAGAATTAAATTCATCTGAACATTTGCCATAGATATAGCAATAGAATAGTGATTGTGTAGCAGTGTTGCATATATGGGAAAGTGACTGCAGAGTGTGGGGAATAATTCATCCTCCATAAAACTGTTGTAAAGGGTTTTTTAATCCTGTTGAGACCGGAAAGTAATGATTGTGCAGCTTCAGCAAAGATATGGCAGCAAAATTCTATTTTTTGTCTAATCTTACTTTCGTAAATATAAAGTGTGGCAGAAAGAGTCAAAAGTGATAGGATTCAAAAATTGTTTTTACTTTTCAGATATATGTTACATTATATTACTCTATTTACATTGTTTCTGTTGTCCTGATCTTTGTTGCCATATTCACAACCTTTCGACTGTTATACTATCTGGCCTTCTTCAGGTGATTGGAATTTCAAACTGGTCCTTTATTTCATCCACCAAGATACATTGTTCTCGTTATTTGTGTCTTTTCCAGATATCTCGGTATCTGTTATTTTCGTTTAACTCAATATGTTTTTGTTCACCTCTGATGTAACCAGGTATTGAACTCACAACTCTCTTGGTCAAGTCACTGAATTACTTAAACCAATGCTTTTATCCACTGGGTCACGTGTATCTTAAACAATGTAAATAATTACAATACCTCATCTCAGAAATATAAACAGATACATTATATTGCTTAAAGCACAAATATGTTTCTATAAAACACTTTTTTATATTAATGTTCACCCAATACAAGGCCAAAGAGCCACTTGTAAAAGTCAAGTGACTTACCTGCCAACATGGCTGCCTTCTTCTGTTTCCTTGTAGTAATCCATGTCAGGACGCTGGTTCACAAAACTGTAGTTTTGAGAATAAGCTGTCCAAAAGGAACTTAGTAATGCAAAGGAACAAACTTACTTTCAGTAGCTTGCAAGAGATGCATACTAAATATTGTAGTACATCAAGTGGTAATTGTTTTCAAACAATTTGTGGCTATGCTACTCACGAGGAAAGAAGGCTTGGAGAATTTAACACTTACAGGACATAATGATGGTAAGAGAAGCAAGGGAAGTCATACTTAATAAGTGCCTTCATGGGTTAACATTTTCCATTGGTATGAATGAAAGATTGAAACAATTTCTAGGTTTGCTGCTAGGAAAATTAGTTCACTGTGTCAAGCTAGGCAATTTTTCTCCACAAAATTTACATTACACTTTTGTAAGTCTACCATTCATATAGGTTATCTCCCCTTGGTTGATAAAACCCCCTGATGAGGAAGATGAGTCCATTTATCTGGTAATAATGGGTAAGACCCAAATTTAGGTGCCAAAGATGAGAGGCCTGATGAATACGGAGGTGAATGGACATGTTTTAGCCTACTCTAAATAACAGGCAATGCTGGAAATGATCAAACTTGAATAATGCGTCGACATGCAAACATCAGAAGAAGAATATGATCAATTTCAGATAAGTGTTTCAATCAATTTCAAACAGATACATGTATTTCGACCTTGTCCTCAATGTCATGAAATTAACTGCTAAAGGAATATGTTTAGCAATTCTCTCTTATTTTTGTTGTATAATGTATTACTTCAGTATCTGTCTATATTTCTGAGATGAGGTATTATGTACATGATTTACATTATTTGTACTATTGTCCTCATCTTTGTCGCCATATTTATTACAACATTTTGGCCATTGTATGCTCCGGTATTCTTCAGGTGGTTGGAATGTTGAACTGGACCCTTTATTTTGCTCACTGGGGTAGACTGTTTTAGTTCCATGTACCATGTTTTAATTGATATCAGTTATCTCCTGTTAATTTCCATATGAAAATTCTCCGCTGCCTTAACTGGGTATTGAACTCACACTGTTTTGGGTCCTGTCACTGGATCTAACTAATGCCTTTATCCACTGTGCCATGTGTCCTTGAGAAGAAGGCTGGAGTATACAATGGCCGAAACGTTGTAATAAATATAGTGACAAAGATGAGGACAATAATCCGAATAATGTAAAGTGTGTACATAATACCTCATCTGAGAAATATAGACAGATACTGAAGGGCCAAAATGTTGTAATAAATATGGTAACAAAGATGAGGACAATAGTCTGAATCATGTAAATAATGTATTACTTATATAAAAGAATGCCTTTTAAATTGTTTTATTGTCTTGCCATTTGTTCTTCTGTTATGACTCATATGAGGAGTCGTTAATTTTTCCCATACTAAAACCAACAAAAGACAGGAAGTTGTGAAGGCATATAGCATATAAAAAGACTCATGGGAAACCTGGGATAACTTATATGTAAGGATATGCCAAAAATCTTTTTCATTGATATAAGCTCATCAATACTCCAAATAGGATGAATATTGATATCAGTGTGTCAAAATTTAGGTTTACAGTTTTAGATTGTATCAATGCCGACAAAATGTTTTTTTATCAATGTTTGTTAATCTTAGAAGAAATTATTCTTATTTCCTCATGACCCATGCTGGTCTCAGTGTGTTTTGAATTTTCTATTCATGACAGTTTTCTTAAATGAAATCATTTGCACCCAAGTTTATAAGGAATAATCGGATCTGCCAAACTCAAGAGAACCAAAAGGCTAAAGGAGGAATTATCAGAAGTGCCAAATCAAAGAAAGACGGTAGAATTTGGTCTCAGATTCATATTCTTACAGTTAGACCCTTAAGCTTTCCCCAAAAGACACTCTTAAATTCATGAAGGAATTAAACCAATTTAGTGATCTCCTTACCAATAAATTGATCAGTGGTCAGTCAGGTAGAAATTGAATCATTGCTTCGCGTCTAGTCTGGCCAATTTCTATCTGCTTATTAAATTCCATTCTTGGAGATGCAAGAGACCCTTGGACCCTGTTGATTATGATGAGTAATATCTTCATCAGGATCAGCAGTTCCACCTTCTTCAATGGACATTGAAGGACAGGCACAAGATGTTTGCATGTCTTGAGTGAAATACAATTTATTTATCCTCGTTAATATTCTCTGCATGAATTGTGACCTAATTCTCTTTCAAGTGCTTTATGGATTTCTGCGATGAGAAGAGAGACAGTGGCAAATAATGGATGTTACTGTGTTTCTATTTATGACTAGTTGACTGAGGATGCAAATGGTTGTTTCTTTGGTGATTACCAAAGTTTTTTTGTCAAGGAAGACTTTTACACTGATTTATACATTAGTGATTTCTTTGGAAATTTGGAAACGGTACGCTCTACTGCTTGGCATTTATGCTGGAAGCACCAATATAAACATTTCAGAGTTTTTGGTCAGTGCAGAGGATTTGGAAAGAGTTGGATGAGTCTAATGGTGATTACGAAGATATGGCAGCTCGGAAAGCCCTTGAGTGTTCTAGTAAGAAAAGAACTCTAGAATTTGTTGGTTAGGGCCTCAGAATCAATACAGAGGCTGATTATATATAGATGTATACAACAACCAGTAGCCAATAAAGAAAATAAATGTCAAATATATACAAATGAATCCTAATACTATAATACAAAAAATTAAAACTGATCGACATAGAGAGCTCAATGTTTTATTCAAACAGAGCATATAAATTACATATAATAAAAATTAAGATTACTCAATGGTTATGATCATTTCAGCTTAGAAATTAAGATTAATTTGTAAGAATTTTTAAACCGATTTGCTTCACAACAACAACAACAAAAAATTTTTTCTTATTTTTTCTATTTTTTTCTTATTAAATTAATTTGTTCGAAAATCCTTATAAATTAATGTTAATTTTTA
>OZ010601.1:90382586-90437586 GCA_963932145.1 Acanthosepion lycidas
TCATTGCTGCAAAATGTCATTCATTCTTTGTTTATCTGAACTTTCTTAATTTTCTGCTTAAATTTCTTTTTCTTTTCCCCTCAGCTTAAATTCTTGCATTGAAATAACAGAGAAGGAGATCATTTTTTCTGTGTCCTTTTTGTTTTCTAAGAATACTTTCATTAATGTTGACAATTGGGGTAACAGCTTGTTATTGCAGATGCTTTGGCAAGTAAGGTACTCATGAAAGTGTGATTCACGCAAGTGCACACTTATTTAATTATGTTTCTGCACTGATATCATCATCATCATCATCATCGAGGTGAGCTTTTATTCTCACCACTCAGATGAGTAGCTGCACTTTCAAAGAGACTCCTTGCTTTTAGTGTCTGTTGGGGATGCAATTTCACTCCAGATCACAAGTGGAGCTTGTAGCGGGCAGGTGAAGGCGTTGTGTGATAAATGCCCAAACAAACACATCAGACTCAGCATATGAGTCCATGTAAAAAAAAAAGTAAAAAAAGAAGAACCAATATATCTGTAAAAACAAATGATAATGTATTAACAACAAAAGGTTAAAAGTGACAAAGGTAATAATGTGTGTAACAAATGAATGTAGAAAGATTTTGGTCCAAAGTATGTGAATGTACATATGAGAGAGTCTGTTTGTGTGTGTGTCTATTGCTCACGAGTTTCCAATAAGGGAACACATTTTCCTGTAAAAGACTTACATGTTGACAGTTAAGATCAGAAGAGAGTGATAAAACATTATCGCAGAAATTTTTATAGTACAGGAGAGTGCCCCCTAGTAACGGTTTTGAAAATTACAAGGAAGTAACCCAAGAAACTCATATATATCATCCATCGCTAAAAAGGGGGAAACATTGTCAGTTCCTCATACTGACACCTTCTGCCATGTCATGTCTTTACAAGAGTTGGATCAAATCGAAAATTGAGTCGTAGTGCCCATATATGGAGTGAGTCACCTAATCCTCACTTTTCAACCTTGACCAAGTTCAAAAGAATTTACATGGCATTGTAGTTGATGAATTGTTTTCCAGAGTTCAATTCCTTTCCCACAGATGAAATACCATAAGCTTATTACTACCCTATCATTATTTCCATAGAAAATGTTCTGACAGACTACATTCCTTAGTTCCACCAGTTCAGGCCTTTACAGCTAAGACCTGCTCTATATGAACAGGGACAGACCATTCTTTTTCTCTTAGGAAGAAGGAATTTCAATTCACTCTTCCAAAGAGCACAGTTTTGTGGAACAGACTCCCAAGAGGATTTTCAGATAACTACAATTTTAATTGTTCCAAATCTTAGGTCAACTGTTACCTATCCTACATATCCTCATGATCTCCAATTCTTATATCCATACGCCAACCCCATTCAGTAAGACTGTACCTGGAGTGGCTCGTGAGCCTTGAATATGGTAAATAATAGCGTAAAAGAATATCCATTATACTAACCACCTATCCTTCATGTGTTTTGTTTTAAACAGGAAAAAAATCTGAGTCCAAATGAAATTTCAGTTATGTTCAACCAATTCGTTCTGTGAGGTTTCTATAAGCAATAATCAAATAAGTCAGGAATGCACAACATAAATTCTTTTCTTTTATTTTTTTTCAGTGGTCAACAAAGTGGTAAAAAGGCAGGCCAGCAGTTATCTCTTAGACCAAGTGGACTCCAAAGCTGTTGTCCGAGGCTGGCTTACAAAAGTAAGTCCAAGTAATGATTTGTGCACAATTTCTGTCTTATATGAAATGCAACAATCTTTGTATTAAAAAGTATGCATGTAGTTTATTTATAAATAATATAAGTATAGTTTATTATCTTTCTTCATTTTTTTTGCAACTTTACAAGTTAAACATTAAAAACGTTACGCAGTTTCCCCTTTTTGAAATTCACAACTTATAATTATTTGTGCTTACTGTTTTGGCAGTGAGTGCAGAGGTTTTAAATATCTTCAAATAGGAAATCAAAATACATTTTGAATATATCGGTGGATTGTAACTGTACTTGTGTACAATGTGCTTCTTTGAATGTCTTCTTAAACATTTTCACATTTTAATGTTTATTAAACACTTTGCTAATTTAATGTTTCTTAAAAACTTTCCTATTTTAATGTTTCTTAAACACTTTCCCATTTTAATGTTTTTTAAAAACTTTCCCATTTTAATATTTCTTAAAAACTTTCCTATTTTAATGTTTCTTAAAAACTTTCCTATTTTAATGTTTCTTAAATACTTTCCCATTTTAATATTTCTTAAACACTTTCCCATTTTAATGTTTCTTAAAAACTTTCCCATTTTAATATTTCTTAAACACTTTCCCATTTTAATGTTTCTTAAAAACTTTCCCATTTTAATGTTTCCTAAGAACTTTCCCATTTTAATGTTTTTTAAAAACTTTCCCATTTTAATGTTTCTTAAGAACTTTCCCATTTTAATATTTCTTAAACACTTTCCCATTTTAATGTTTCTTAAAAACTTTCCCATTTTAATGTTTCTTAAACACTTTCCCATTTTAATGTTTCCTAAGAACTTTCCCATTTTAATGTTTTTTAAAAACTTTCCCATTTTAATGTTTCTTAAGAACTTTCCCATTTTAATATTTCTTAAACACTTTCCCATTTTAATGTTTCTTAAGAACTTTCCCATTTTAATATTTCTTAAACACTTTCCCATTTTAATATTTCTTAAAAACTTTCCTATTTTAATGTTTCTTAAATACTTTCCCATTTTAATATTTCTTAAACACTTTCCCATTTTAATGTTTCTTAAAAACTTTCCCATTTTAATGTTTCCTAAGAACTTTCCCATTTTAATGTTTTTTAAAAACTTTCCCATTTTAATGTTTCTTAAGAACATTCCCATTTTAATGTTTCCTAAGAACTTTCCCATTTTAATATTTCTTAAACACTTTCCCATTTTAATATTTCTTAAAAACTTTCCCATTGTAATGTTTATCCCGCACAGTACTAGACTGTCGACAATGTCTCACCAATATACATTTAAATTGGCTAAATGTAGCCATAGCTTCTAAGCTAACAGTTTCTTTTCTTGTACTTCACGCTTGTGGGATTATCTTCTGGCTTTATGCATTCCAGCCAACTTTAATCTGTAAAAATTTAAATGCAATGTCAAATGCCATCTACTGTCCTCCTGATAACTCTTTGTTTTTGCTCTTTAGTAAAGTTTCTGTTTTCTAATTCTTCCACACCCAGTAACACCTTGTGTCTTAGTGGCTTTAATGCCTTGCTTGGGGTGAACTTGATTAAAAAAAAATAGTAAGGTATTAAGGAATTGAAAAATAACATTAGTTATGTGGAAAGGAATTCTGACTATAATGTATTATCTAACCTCCTATGTGGTTGTAAATGCTGGACAATTTCCTCACAAATGAAGAAGAGATTTGAAATGACTGAAATATAAGAATAACCTGAACAGATTGGAACGTTTTAAAGAGAATAGGAACTTCATAGAAAGCATTTCTGATAATCACAGTGAAAACAAAAGACTTGGCAATACTCATAGGGATAACTCAAAGGCAAGAGAAGCAGAGGAAAAAAGTGAATTACCGATATGATGTTTGCACAAATAGTGGGACAGTGTAGCAGAAAGACAAAGAGAGATCATAAAAGGATTGTTGGGATCCAAAAAATACAAGAAAGCTGTGGAGAGCCGTGATCACTTACTGAGTATAACAATAAACTACATCTGCATCCTGGGTTAAAGATGATAAACTACGTTCAACAGCAAGTCCTCTGACCAGGAGGTTTTGATGAGCGTGGAAGCTCTTAATTGCTGGTGTTCCCAGGCCCACTTTAACCCGGGGTGGTAGCACTTGTTAGGGTCCCAGCTATGGGCAAATACTTAACCCTGAAACTAGGTTAAAAACACTATGAAAGTAAAAATAGGTTTTAATACCAGAAATACTTTGTAAAAAATTATTATCAGTAATAAATTTTTGAAGAAAAAAAAATATTACCAACAATACACTTTTGAAAAAAGATATTACCAGCAATACATTTTTGGACAAAAATATTACCAGCTATACATTTTTGAGGAAAACATTATTACCAGAAATAGATTTCTGAAAGAAAAAATTATTACCAGAAATAGATTTCTGAAAGAAAAAATTATTACCAGAAATAGATTTTTGACAAACCAAAATATTACCAGCAATAGGAATTTTGTCAGCATTAGGTAGCCCATTGAGGTTGATATGCCGTAAAACAAACCAAACCAAACTGTGATCACTTATGTTCTAAATGGGTAAAGCATATTGAAAGAGTAAGTGAAATGCTTGAGATGTTTTAGCAAATTGAGGAGAAACTGTAGAAAAATAAGGCAAGTGTGTGTTACGATTGTGGGGAAACAGATTTGTTCTCTTAGCAATTAAGGGGGAGGAGGCAAAGTCTGATGAGAAGAAATAAAAAACTAAATAATGATCAGTAAGGTCACTGCCAAAAAACCACAACACAAAATAAAATGCACGAAGACACCAAATCTACAACGTTAGCAAAGTGGGTCCTATCAAAAGCAGATTATTGACTGCTGGTTTCTTTGTTCTTTTTATTGACATGAAACAGCTGACAAAAACCTAGATTTGGACAACTTGCAGAAGGGCTCATGTCTGGATATGCCAAGCTGTTCTGCTGCTAATGAAGAAAACTGCATATGACATACTTCAATAGATATGTCCGCACACATTTCAGGGGCTTCTTTTATGTTTCTACTGATATGTGCTTGCCACAGAAACAAATGTGATCGCCCATGGATATGGCACATTGAAAGAGGGAGTAAACTACTTGACATGTTTGAGCCAATGGATAGAGAAATAAATGTCACAAAGAGAAAGACAGGTCATAAAAGAGAAAGTATTATTTGGAGCAACAAAAGAAAGGAAGCTGTGGAGGGTTATGATCACCCATGGATATGTCACATTGAAAGAAGGAGTAAACTATTTAACATGTTTGAGCCAATTAATAGAGAAACAAATGTCACAACAGAGTAAGTATTACTTGGAGCAACAAAAGAAAGGAAGCTGTGGAGGGTTACGATCAACTATGGATATGGCACATTGAAAGAGGGAGTAAACTAGACATGTTTGAGCCAATGGAGGGCATAAAAGGGAAAGTAGAAATGAAGCTGTGGAGAGTTCTAATCGCTCATGGATATGTCATACTAAATAAAACATTTGACATGTGTGAGCAAATAGGTGGAGAAGCAAGTGTGACAAAGAGAAAGAGATGGGTCATAAGCAGAAAGTATAGCTTCACACAATGAAAGACAGGAAGCTGTGGAGATCCATGATTGATTAGACATTGGATGCCAGATTTGATTGTTACAGTTATAATTATTTAATCATATGGTATTAATTTCAACTTCAAGTTCATTTTGAAATGTGTATCATCTCTTGTGACTAATCGAGATGTTGTTTTCATAATCTCAGACTGCTTTCTGGGACAATTATTTTTAGAAAGATCACCTTAAATCTGTTTGTTTGTCATCATCACCATTTTGCTAAAGTGACAGAATTAAAGTGTACGTTGTCATTAGTGAAAGAGAATAATGCAACCACTTAAACAAATTCAGGTTACCTTGAAAGTCGTAAATTTAATTTCATTAACAGATTTATGTGTTGAAAGTTAATTAAAAAAATATTGTTAGAAATTGTATAAACATCAATCAGCTTAAAAGGAAAATTGTTGAAGCCATGACATTCAAATATTTTTATGTCTGTGATTAGGAATTATCAGGATTATATTTTCCTTCTAGAAAATTTAAGAACACTGTGAAAATGATAGATTTCTTGTTGAAGAAGGCGTTTCCTGTTTAGGATATTATAATGTACATGTAAATCAATTCTAGGTATGCTACCAAAGTGCTTTTTCTCCATGAAAGACATTAACCAAATTAACTTTTGTAATTAAATCTCATTTCTCAGTGTTGGGAATCTATAAAAACACGTGTGACTTTGGTGCTTTAATGCTAACATTGAAGAGTTCCCTAAAAGATTATCGGAAAATGTTGAAAGCAAGGCAATAAAGCCACTAAGATGCAAGGTGCTACATAGTATGAAAGAATATAGAGAGAGAACAATAAAAGAACAGAAATTAAGAAAACAAAAGATAAAGGTTGACATTGCATTTGCATTTTTGAAGATCAAAGTTGACTCGAAAGAAAGAAGCTGGAAGAGAGTTCCATAATTGAGGACTGATTACTGCAGATTTTTTTTTTTTTAAATTTTGGAATCTCTAAATACATAGCAGAAGCACCAGACATTCTGATAGCAATATTCAATTCATGAATAGTTAGAAAAATTGTCTAGCACAAAACAGTGTACATATCTTCCTAGCTGCAGACTTAACAATTGATTCAATATAATTTTTCCATTTCATTTCAACAGAAAATGTTAGCATAAGAAGGTGGAATGAGTTAGGTTCCTGGGGGTTAGTCTCAGCAAAAATTGGTACTCTCAGATGATTAAAAGAGAATGTAGTTGGTCACTATGTTATCTAGCTATTTAAGTAGGAACTCTGATGGCACTGTAGTTGATAGAGATGCTAGAATACTTCTTGAGCTTAAATCTACCAACAAATAGATTAGAAAAAGTTGATCTTTCAAAAAAAAAAAAATGTGCATTGCCATTCCGCAAAGACAATTGTTTTCTAAATCTGTGATTGTATATCATCTGTTATAATGTGTCCAGCTTTGTTCCCAGACCTCATTCCATCAGAAAATATTTTGGCAATGACATTTATATACTGATTTTATAATTAAAAGTTGTTAGTTTTTCTGTTTTCATAAAATAAAAATCTAAAATAAAAGGAAGAATAAAATGAAAATTTACAACCATACAAAAAAAAAAAAAATGGAAAAAAACATTTTTAAAAATTTGGACTTTAAAGAAATTTAAAAAAAAATTAATTTTTATAATTTTATAATTTTTTGGCTGAGCCTATGGACTCGGGAACCCCCACATTAAATTGGCCTTGTACCACATGTGACTGCATGAGGCAGTTGCTAGATACCATCCAGCTGGGATCTGTTGAGTACAACTCAGACTTAGGCAAGAACTACTGACCTTCCAATAGTAGCACTCACTACCAGATTGACTTGCAACAATTGTGCACATAACTGTTAGCTTATTTCTTATTGTACTGGCTTTTACAATAAACCTTTACTTATTTTATCCACTGTGTTTTTCAAGTATATATTCCTATTATCATGGAATATAACATTATTTAATGCTGAAATCTAAATATTTTGAACATAATTGCATCAATTCAACTACAGAGAAAATGTATTGTTGGTCATTTCACTATTAATTTTTTTGTTGGTATTTTTTACTAAAATATACTTCTATAGTTTTTTGGTTTTGTTTGTAGGGTTCACTATTTTCCCATAGCTGGAACACTAAAAGGTGCTACCACCCTCGGTCAGGGTGGACCTGGGAGCAACAGCAATTAAGAGCTGGTTCCATGCTCCTCAAAACCTCTAATCTCCCGATTGGAAGTCTTGCTTCCGGATGTAGTATAAAAGAATTGAAAGGAAGAAAATAAAAAAAAAGCAATGAAAAAAATTGATCATTTTAAATGGACAAAGCAAAGAAGCCTTTCAGAATAAAAAATTCTGAAAGTAATGGCACTCATTTTAAGTATTAAACAAAGAAATCTAAGGAAATGATTGTTGATGAGAAAAAGAGAGAAATCTTGAATGCTATTTCCATGTGAAAGCATCAGGACGCTATTTTATGTTGCATTTATTTTGCCTAACAAATGAACCTGTCGTGTCTCAGAGGCAGAAAGACAGGCAGCCAGGTTGATGTGCAGATGGACGGACTGTCCTCGTTAGCTATAGTTAATTATCAAGACATTCCGGCTGTATTAATCAGTATTATTTAATTACAGGGGCAAGAGAACTGGGGTGCTTTAGCAGTTGAGTGAAAGAGTTGGAAAATATGTTGCCTGAATTCTATGCATGTGTTTCTTTAGTTTTATTTATTATCATTTTTCTTTATTTTCACTTTCTTTTATGAATAATTTCTCTCCCTTTCTTCTATATTTCTCTTAGCAATTTCTCTCTTTTCTTTTCTTCCCCAGTTCTCTCTTTTCTTTTCAAGTTCTCTGTTTTCTTTTCTTGCCCAATTCTCTGTTTTCTTTTCTTGCCGAATTCTATCTTTTCTCTTCTTGCCCAGTTCTCTCTTTTCTCTTCTTACCCAGTTCTCTCTTTTCTCTTCTTACCCAGTTCTCTCTTTTCTCTTCTTGCCCAGTTCTCTCTTTTCTCTTCTTGCCCAGTCCTCTCTTTTCTCTTCTTGCCCAGTTCTCTCTTTTCTCTTCTTGTCCAGTTCTCTCTTTTCTCTTCTTGTCCAGTTCTCTCTTTTCTCTTCTTGCCCAGTTCTCTCTTTTCTCTTCTTGCCCAGTTCTCTCTTTTCTCTTCTTGTCCAGTTCTCTCTTTTCTCTTCTTGCCCAGTTCTCTCTTTTCTCTTCTTGTCCAGTTCTCTCTTTTCTCTTCTTGCCCAGTTCTCTGTATTCTCTTCTTGCCCGTTCTTTCTTTTCTCTTGTTGCCCAGTACTCTCTTTTCACGTTTTGCCCAGTTCTCTCTTTTCTCTTCTTGCCCAGTACTCTCTTTTCTCTTCTTGCCCAGTACTCTCTATTCTCTACTTGCCCAGTACTCTCTTTTCTCTACTTGCCCAGTTCTCTTGTTTCTCTTCTTGCCCAGTTCTCTCGTTTCTCTTCTTGCCCAGTTCTCTCTTTTCTCTTCTTGCCCAGTTATCGCTTTTCTCTTCTTGCCCAGTTCTCTCTTTTCTTTTGTTGCCCAGTTCTCTCTATTCTCTACTTGCCCAGTTCTCTCTATTCTCTACTTGCCCAGTTCTCTCTATTCTCTTCTTGCCTAGTTCTCACTTTTCTCTTCTTGCCCAGTTATCGCTTTTCTCTTCTTGCCCAGTTATCGCTTTTCTCTTCTTGCCCAGTTATCGCTTTTCTCTTCTTGCCCAGTTCTCTCTTTTCTCTTCTTGCTCATTTTTCTCATGTCTTGTTCAGTTCCCTCTTTTCTGTTTTTGCCCAGTTCACACTTTTCCCTTCTTGCCCAGTTCTCTCTTTTCTCTTTTTCCCAGTTCTCTCTTTTTCTTTTCTTGCCCAGTTCTCTCTTTTTCTTTTCTTGCCCAGTTCTCTTTTTTTCTTTTCTTGCCCAGTTCTCTTTTTTTCTTTTCTTGCCCAGTTCTCTTTTTTTCTTTTCTTGCCCAGTTCTCTTTTTTTCTTTTCTTGCCCAGTTCTCTTTTTTTCTTTTCTTGCCCAGTTCTCTCTTTTTTTTTCTTGTCCAGTTCTCTCTTTTCTTTTATTGTCCAGTTCTCTCTTTTCTTTTCTTGCTCAGTTTTTTCTTTTCTTGCCCAGTACTATCTTTTCTCTTCTTGCCCAGTTTTCTCTTTTCTTTTATTGCCCAGTTTTCTCTTTTCTTTTATTGCCCAGTTCTCTCTTTTCTTTTCTTGCCCAGTTCTATCTTTTTTTTTCTTGTCCAGTTCTCTCTTTTCTTTTCTTGCTCAGTACTATCTTTTCTCTTCTTGCCCAGTTTTCTCTTTTCTCTTCTTGCCCAGTTTTCTCTTTTCTCTTCTTGCCCATTTCTCTCTCTTCTTGCTCAGTTCTCACTTTTCTGTTCTTGCCCAGTTCTCTCTTTTCTTTTCTGGCCCAGTTCTCTCTTTTCTCTTCTTGCTCATTTTTCTCATGTCTTGTTCAATTCCCGCTTTTCTCTTTTTGCCTTGTTCACGCATTTCTCTTCTTGCCCAGTTCACACATTTCTCTTCTTGCCCAGTTCACGCTTTTCTCTTCTTGCCCAGTCCCCTCTTTTCTCTTCTTGCCCAGTCTCCTCTTTTGTCTTCTTGCCCAGTCCCCTCTTTTCTCTTCTTGCCCAGTCCCCTCTTTTCTCTTCTTGCCCAGTCCCCTCTTTTCTTGCCCAGTCGGCTCTTTTCTCTTCTTGCCCAGTCCACTCTTTTCTCTTCTTGCCCAGTCCCCTCTTTTCTCTTCTTGCCCAGTCCCCTCTTTTCTTTTCTTGCCCAGTCCGCTCTTTTCTCTTCTTGCCCAGTCCCCTCTTTTCTCTTCTTGCCCAGTCCCCTCTTTTCTTTTCTGGCCCAGTTCTCTCTTTTCTTTTCTTGCCCAGTTCTCTCTTTTCTCTTCTTGCCCAGTCCCCTCTTTTCTCTTCTTGCCCAGTCCCCTCTTTTCTTTTCTGGCCCAGTTCTCTCTTTTCTTTTCTTGCCCAGTTCTCTCTTTTCTTTTCTTGCCCAGTTCTCTCTTTTCTTTTCTTGCCCAGTTCTCTCTTTTCTTTTCTTGCCCAGTTCTCTCTTTTCTTTTCTTGCCCAGTCCCCTCTTTTCTTTTCTGGCCCAGTTCTCTCTTTTCTTTTCTTGCCCAGTCCCCTCTTTTCTTTTCTGGCCCAGTTCTCTCTTTTCTTTTCTTGCCCAGTTCTCTCTTTTCTTTTCTTGCCCAGTTCTCTCTATTTCTTTTCTTGCCCATTTTTCTCATGTCTTCTTTAGTTCATTCTTTTCTCTACTTTCACCGTTCATCCTTTTCTCTTCTTGCCCAGTCACCTCTTTTCTTTTCTTACCCAATTGTCTCTATTCTTTTCTTGTCTTGTCTCCTCTTTTCTCTTCTTGCCCAGTTCTCTTTTTCCTCTTCTTGCCCACGTTTCTTTTTTCTCTTCTTGCCAAGTTCTCACTTTTCTCTTCTTGCCAAGTTCTCTCTTTTCTCTTCTTGTCTAGTTCTCTCTTTTCTCTTCTTGTCTAGTTCTCTCTTTTCTCTTCTTGTCTAGTTCTCTCTTTTCTCTTCTTGTCTAGTTCTCTCTTTTCTCTTCTTGTCTAGTTCTCTCTTTTCTCTTCTTGTCTAGTTCTCTCTTTTCTCTTCTTGTCTAGTTCTCTCTTTTCTCTTCTTGTCTAGTTCTCTCTTTTCTCTTCTTGTCCAGTTCTCTCTTTTCTCTTCTTGCCCAGTTTTTACTTTTCTCCTCTTGCCCAGTTCTGTCTTTTCTCTTCTTGCGCAGTTCTCTCTTTTCTCTTCTTGCCAAGTTCTCTCTTTTCTCTTCTTGTCTAGTTCTCTCTTTTCTCTTCTTGTCTAGTTCTCTCTATTCATTTCTTGTCCAGTTCTCTCTATTCTTTTCTTGTCCAGTTCTCTCTATTCTTTTCTTTCCCAGTTCACTCTTTTCTTTTCTTGCCCAGTTCTCTCTTTTCTTTTCTTGCCCAGTTCTCTCTTTTCTTTTCTTGCCCAGTTCTCTCTATTCTTTTCTTGTCCAGTTCTCTCTATTCTTTTCTTGCCCAGTTCACTCTTTTCTTTTCTTGCCCAGTTCTCTCTTTTCTTTTCTTGCCCAGTTCTCTCTTTTCTTTTCTTGCCCAGTTCTCTCTATTCTTTTCTTGTCCAGTTCTCTCTATTCTTTTCTTGTCCAGTTCTCTCTTTTCTTTTCTTGCCCAGTCCCCTCTTTTGTCTTCTTGCCCAGTCCCCTCTTTTGTCTTCTTGCCCAGTCCCCTCTTTTGTCTTCTTGCCCAGTCCCCTCTTTTGTCTTCTTGCCCAGTCCCCTCTTTTGTCTTCTTGCCCAGTCCCCTCTTTTGTCTTCTTGCCCAATCCCCTCTTTTGTCTTCTTGCCCAGTTCTCTCCTTTTTTTCTTGTTCTGTTCTCTCTATTCTTTTCTTGCCCAATTCTCTCTTTTCTCTTCTCGCCCAGTTCTCTCTTTTCTCTTCTCGCCCAGTTCTCTCTTCTCGCCCAGTTCTCTCTTTTCATTTCTTGTCCAGTTCTCTCGTTTCTCTTCTTGCCCAGTTCTCTCTTTTCTCTTCTTGTCCAGTTCTCTTTTATTTTCTTGTCCAGTTCTCTCGTTTCTCTTCTCGCCCAGTTCTCTCTTTTCTCTTCTCGTTCAGTTCTCTCTTTTCTCCTCTTGTTCAGTTCTCTCTTTTCTTTTCTTGCCCAGTTCATCCTTTTCTTTTCTTGCCCAGTTCTCTCTTTTCTTTTCTTGCCCAGTTCTCACTTTTTTCTTCTTGCCCAGTTCTCACTTTTCTTTTCCTGCTCAGTTTCTCTCTCTCTCTTACTTTCTTACTGAATTCTTTCACTCTCCTTGTTGCCTTTTTCTTTCTTACTTTATTGATCAACTCTCTTTTTCTTGTTACATTTTCAATCACTTTGAAATTTCTTTGTTTAAATCCTATCTTACTTAACAGCATAGGTGATGATTCTTCATTTTCTACATGCTGTATTCCTTCAAGAGGTGGGTGAACATTGCTCTCCACAACTTCCTGTCCTTTTTAGTGTAGGAAATAATAGCTTGCCAATTTTCTTTTGCTTTAATATCTATAAACAGTGAATTTTTCCTTTAATTTTTTATTTATACAAGAAGGTAACATGAATAATTTTTGATACAATGATTATATATATATATATATATATATGAAGATGTCTAGCCATACTGGAGCTGCAATACAGAAAAACAGACATAAGACACACACACACACACACACACATATATATATATATATATAAAGATGTCTAGCCACACGGAGGAGCTGTGATACAGCAAAACAGTCTCTCTGTAGATGACTATATATATATATATATATATATATATATATATATATATATATATTTGTATATATATTTGTGTGTGTATGTCTTATTACATCATAGCGTTTCATATTTTGACCACTGATAGCACAGATTTTCTTTGCTGTGTATTGCTGATCAGTCTTTTCTTTTCTTGACCAGAAAGATTTATGATGTCTCTAATCACAGATGATCAAATGAGGTTAAATTCTGGTAGTAATCTTCTGTAGTCAAGGTAGAAGGACAGAAAAGATCACTCTCGTTTCCAACACTGAATGCCTCTGAGCCCCTAACTTTCCCCACCCATCTTTGCTTACATTGCTTGTAATAGATCAGTTTGTAATGACTGTGAGCATGTGATATAGCCTTGGTCTTCACTTCTTTAACTGACAACTGTCCATGTCGGTTGGTCAAGCAAAGTGGTTGTATGTTGATGTTATTCAAGATTTAATGGCCATTGGTCATTATTTCTTGATGTGAACATGATGCAGCCTAAAATGAACAGTTAAATTGGGGGTTGGGATGGATAAGTTGGCAGTTAAAATGATCCGAATAAACATTGGTTAACATCAGTGTTCTCTTTCATATGCAAATAGAAATCTGTTATTTACCATCAGACTAACATTCTTATCTTTGTTATTATTACCACAGTTTTTGGGCCATTACTCTTTATGCTTTTCTTAAAGCCAGAATTCTTTTCTTACCAATGCTTCCAATTTTTTTTTCTTGTTTTCTGATCTCTCTCCAACTTTTTTAACAATTGTATAAACAATGTTTTACACTATTTACACACTTGTGCAAATTAACTGAAACAAAATGAATAATTCTATTATTATTTACTTTTTTGTATTTTCCCAATGAAACATGACCCAATGCACATGTTATTACTTCATATGTCCATTCCACAAAGTCATTCCTTGCAGACTGTCTGCAAATTCTTGATTGGATTTAAATCAGGAAAGTTTCCAGGCCAATCTATATTACTTTGATTAGCACACTGGTAAGGCTTGCCAGTGTGTTCATACAGTGTTACAATTTTCGTATGCTTCCTTGGAGAAATGTCCAATACAGACAATAGCCGTAGAACAACTAATTGACAGTTGAGACAATATTGTCCTGATGACACAATATTTTTCAAGGCCAAACAAATTTTATCATACACCCAAAAATAGATTCATATTACAGCACACCACTGCAAATGACCTAATCTGAGGCAAAAATAGAAGTCACCTACACCCTGGCACTGCAGTGGGTTTAAAACTGGCCATATGGTAAAAGAAAGGAAACTAAAGTGGGTATTTCAATTTATTTGCACAAGGGTGTACTATCAACTGAAATTTTAAAAATCTTTCTCTTACAATTTTTTCAGGAAAAATAGGTTTCTCAAGTCTAGTAGCTGTTATTGCCCTTTCCCGTATTGATGAGCAGTTTCTTTCCTAACCTTTTTTTTGAAGTGGTGTGGAATGTCAACATCTTGATTATATCATTATTTTCTCTTTGAGTTTTGTGTGCTGTTCATTTTAGTTGTTGTGGCTGTTGAAAGTCCTCAAGTGATGTGGTTTCTATATTTTGGTACAGTTCTTATGTTTGCAATTCTTTAGTGCCAATCGACAATGTTCAAAGAAGTATGGATTTTACCAAAATCCACTGGATTCACTTGATCAAAACCATTTTTAACAATTGATCTTAGAAAGCGGTTGTACACAGCGGAGAGTTTAGATTGTTGTTTCAATTAATTTGTACAAGGGTGTACATTCAGCTTAATATCCCTATCTTTGTTGTTGTTATCACAATATTTTTGCTCTTATGTGCCCCGATCTTCTTCACGTCTTCTTCCCATGTAAACTTGAGGGAATTTCAAACTGAAACCTTTATTTAATCTTAGTGGGTATTTTTCACCCATGTCATTACTGAATATGGCACAAGGTTAGTATAAAGTGGGTTTTAATGGCAATGCTTGGCACTTCCGCTTTTGGGGATGCCTCTGGCGCCAGGCAATAAAACCAGGCCTCTTCCGACAAAGAGGTACTACATAGAGGGAAGGCCCCCTTGGTCTTGGGCTTAATATTTTCTTAAACTTCCATGTATAGGCTTTCACCAACAGCTGGTAAGTTTATTTAACCTAGGAGGGTAAGCTGCTCCTTTTCTGCTGTCCATGTGTATGGTTATCCTGTTCTTATTTAGTATAGCTTGCTCGGGTTTCCACTAAGTTTGAACCATTCAGTCTGGAGATTGAACTCAGAATCTATAGGCTTACTGTCATATCATGTTGAAACATTGATTCCTCTACAATCACTAAAGTTAAGCAATGTTAAGCCTGGTCCATACCTAGATGGGTGACCATTTGGAAAAAACAAAATGCTGTAATCTTGGATGTGCAGGTGGTGTAAGGGATAATGGCTTTCAATTGTTAATCAGACATCTGAGTTCCAATTACTGTTTGATTCATTATATTCATATCTGCACATAACCTTGGGAAATGTATGACTCCACTTCTCTCTCCAGCAATGGGTTAATTAGTAAGACTTTTATCACTAAAGCATTATTATCTCTGCCCCTCCAACCCCGCAAAACAAATTTATACAAAAAAATACTTTCTAGCTTTAAATAACCTCTAAGGGATTGATAAGCCTTAAAAGAATGAATGAATGAATAAATACTTAAAATCAAAAAATACTTTCCTGCTTCAAATAACTGGCAAAGGGTTGATAAGCCATAAAAAATCAATCAATCAATTCTTAGAATCTAGCTTTTGGAATGAATTTTTGGCTATCGCAATACATCTTTGGATGTCAGTGTCACACTTACTACCCTCTGTTAGAACATTTCCCAGTTTTATATCACTAACCTATTAATATCTCCAAAAAATAAAAATTCTTAAAATCTAGAAATATTTTCTGGCTTTAAATAACCTGCAAAAAGGCTGATAAGCTGTAAAAAATGAATCAGTCAATAAAAAGAAAAATGTCAATGTTCAACAAGCTCTGATGAATGCCAGTTGGTGTATTCACTGATATGTGTATTCTTTGTATTCACTTTCATATCAGATGCTATTTTTTAAGACTTTTACTTACTAAGATTGGTATGAATTCTCAGCAGATTATAAGGTCACAGCCTCAACACTGTGTTTCTGCTGAATTTCTTGCAGTATGTTGGTTGCTATTGTCACAGTATTTCATCCATTATACCCACTAACCTTTTTTTCAGAGAGCTACCATAGTTTGTAATCTTTTGAGGATTTCAAACCTAACCCTTTATTCAATTCACAGAGGTAAATTGTTCTCATTCTGCTCTTCAGGTTGGAAGCTATCTTTTAATTCTGCCAAGTTAATTCATCCTCATAGTCTCTTCTACTGAACCCATAGATTCAACCCATCTGGCCAAGGTAATTTGATTTACCTTAGAGAATTTTTTTATCAGCTTGGCCACCTGTAGTGTAATTTTTGAGTCTTAAATTAAGGTACATTTATTAGTGATGAAATGTATTCATTAGTGGAGGAATTTGTTGTCAACCATAACACTCAAGATAAAAGAACAGGTTATTTGTAAAATACTGACCATATGTGTGTTAACTGTGTAGACTTGTAGAGGAGTATTGAACCACAGCCCCACTACTCTGAGGGATGCTGCTGTAGTTTTTGTAGCAAGTAGGTTTTTACGGAATGTAGTTACTATCCCTATTTCCAACTGGTTTTAAATTCAGAGTTGTCTATCTCCTAAACTGGTTACCAACCAAGGATAGAGAACACAGTTTTCCATGCTATTAGCTCTTAACTAGGAGGAGAAAGAATATTTCTGTGAAGGTGAACACAATGACCTCTGTTAGAATTGTAACATTGTACGCATAAAATAGAAAAGAAGAAATTAAGGATTATGAAGAAATGATTTTGTAAAAATAAAAAAAAAACAAAAAAAACGGCCATGCAGGTTATTGGAAATATTTTTGAAATGCAATATCTTTGATAGGATGTGTTGATCATCGCAAGTCCTGCAAAAAATAAAAAGGTGAAAAACGATGTGGAGGTGTCTTTCCATTGGCTGATCAATTGATGAATCAGCAGTCAATGAGTGAGTGAGATTCCTGGTGAAAAAAAGGATTTTCTTTCTCCTAAAATCTTCAGGTAGAAGTTTCCTTTGGTAGCAAGCTCACGGGTTTGCAAATACAAAGATTGGGACTTCTCTTTCACTCACTTATCCTTCTCTATCTCTGACTAGTCAGCAAAATTTCCCTACTGGGACAAAAAAGTAGCCAATGTAGACCATATGGGTTGTGCTATTTAATACTAAAAAAACTTCTGTGTGGTGGAAAATTGCCTGTTATTCTTGAAGAGCGACATTGAGATTGGTCAGTTGGTTGCAATGCTTCTTTGCAGTTATTGTTTTGCCAACTGGTATAAAATGAAAAGGGTTTTATCTCTCTGCAATCCCAAACATATGGATAGCAACACCTTCATTGGATGCAAGCTTGTTTTAGCAATAGGTTCTGCACATTCACAAGCTTATTTCCAGCTCTGTATTGAACATTATCACAAATGATCCGTTTTTATTGTCTGTGACAATTCTGTTCAAGAATGATTCTTTTTGTTTGGTTCCATCAGAACCCATGTGCTGAGTTTGGAAAATGAACACAAGTCTCTTCAAATGGTGAAAAGTAGTTGAGATATCAATTTTCAAAATTTTAGCAATCTCTTCAGTTGAAATATTTGGTTTATTCTCTATGATGGCAAGCTGAGAATCTTCACTGATGAGAGAAGGTTGCTCAGAGCATGGTTATTTGTTTAGGTTAAAACCACCCTGACAAAATCTGCTAAACTATATTTTGACTGTCTGAAGAGTTGGAACATAATCCAATTAAATCATTTGATTGATTTTTGTTGCAGTTCAGATTCTTACTCCTTTCTGAAATTGATCGAACATAATATGGCAAAAGTGCAACTTTTCAACCTGACAAAATGTCAGCATTCAACAAAGTCTAACTTGTAGCTTAATTATGCAAGGGTTTCAATCTAGAACACACCAGAAATCAACACCGAAACTATTGCTTGTATCAAGTTGTTATCATTTTATATTAACAATGAAAATGGGGAACAGACTTTTGCAATGACCTGAAACATCTTTGTTGTTTGAACAAAGAAAAATCTAGAGAGATTTACAAAGTCAAGCACAAGGCCATATCAACAAGGCTTTAAATCCAATGTCAACATTACTAGTCCCTGTAAATTTTAACAAGTATAATAAATTTTTTATCGTTATTATTGTTTTTGCAGGAGTTATGGGAGAGGAATTTGCTCAAGGGCTTTCACATCCAGTCTCTTTTCTATATTAGCCACTCTGGCTTAGCAGTGACAAAATATTTGGCAATTGGAAACATCACCTTTTGTGGTTTCATACATTTTACTAGGGTATGAGTATTAAGTTATAGGCAGCCGCAGCTGACTGGCAATAAGATAGAACAATGGAGACGGATTCCTACCTTTTCCAAGTATATTAGTGTGAAGTGATTAATAACAGGATCCATTGACTAACAATGTGCTAGAACAAAGGTGGTCGATTCATTGCCTTTCCCCAGGTTATTAGTGTTAAGTGATCATATCCTCAGTTGATTGTCAATGTGATAGAACAATGAAGGTGGATTCCTGCCTTTTCCAAGGATATTAGTGTTAATTAAACATGGACAGCCTCAGTTAGCTGGCAGTGTGAGAAATAAAAAAGAAACATTGAAAGAATAAAGGACTATATTTCTCAAGTTCTGAAGACAACAACAGAATGTTACAAACTCTTTGTCAAGAAAAATTTAATTCCAAAAGAAAATCCTTTTCTTTGCTATTTTCCACTTCATTGCTTGATTTTGCAAAGGTTTTCTTAACCAAAAACAAAAAATGGAATTTAATCTCATTAAACACTGGTAAAATGTTGATATTAACCTGTTCAGATTGTGGATTGTCACTTGTTCTAGCTGCCTGAACTAGCAAGATGCCTTACAAGAAGCCATTTTGAACGACAGGAGAGTTGCAAACTTGAATTTAAAGCTGAAGCAATCTGATCACTCTTAATTGGCATGACATTTTAAAAATTGGGTAAGCAGACGTCTTGCAGTGAATCCTTTAGAATCTATAGAATTAACAATCATAGATACTTCTCTCAAGAATGATTAGCTAACATAGTGATCACTCCTAGAATATGTGCATATCTGTGTGTGTGTGTGTATACAGAGGTGCTCAAATGTTCACAGCCTGACCAAGAAGCCTCCTCTCTCTCTCTCTCTCTCACACAAAAATGCACACACAAATTTGATATTTTGCCATCCTGTCAATTAGGTTTTGGGAAATGTATGATATATATATATGTGTGTGTGTGTGTGTATATATATATATATATATGTATATATATATGATAAAATTTAGTTTTAATTTATCCTATATTTATGGGTTAAAGTGCTTAATATCATGGATAGAGCATAGGTAAATACAAAAGTGGACATTAAAGCCAACACCCAGAGGCGACAGTCTGTTACATGCAAAATGCAATTGTTAATGGCCTACTGACTGTGTTTAACACAAAACAGACTGCTGCCTTTGGGTGTTGACTTCAATGTCCACTTCAATATACATATATATATGTATATATATATATATATATATGGAGTACATTGAATCAATCTATTGGTATATAATCTGGGTGGATCCTAGTAATATTAATTATTAAAACTGATCCATACAGAGCTTGATGTTTTTATTTTAACAGAGCATATGTATATTTTACAGCAAAAAAACAAAAATTACCTTAACACAGAGATAGTAGAGATGGAAATAGTTGTATACAGAATGGCTTGAAATAGACTATCAATATGTTGAGGTAATTTTTTATTTTTGCTGTAAAATATATATATATATATATATATATATATATAAAAGCTAGTGAGCCAGAAACCTACCTACCAAGGTTTCACCTAATGGATCTTCAGGGTAATTTACTCTTTTGACTAGGCATTGCAGTGCTGATTGATTATTTTCGACCAACACAGGTGTCTTTAGTCTTTTCATTTTTGACTGAATTTTTTCCCCTGATATCAGTTTGTTCAAATATATTTTTATTTACAAATTGTATTATCTGGGGTTTTTTCACTCCAGAGTATAGGTATTAAAATAATACATATATATATATATATATATATATATATATATATATGCCCACTCACTATTTACATTGTTCAGATTTGTCTTTATTGCCATATTCATGACGTTTGTGATATTTGTTGAACCCTTTTAGCACATGGGGTTAGATTTTCTAATTCCACATGCCATGCCTCTTCTGGATATCTCAGTTTCAGTTAATTCCCTTCAGTAACTCAACTCTCCAGGTTTTTGTTCACCTCTGCTGTGGCCAGGTATTGAGCTCACAACTCTTTCGGCCAAGTCAGTTTTGGATCAATCAGGCAGCGTTGATTTTATCATCTGAGCCATGTGTCCTTGTCGGGACATTAATCAAGGAATTTTTGGTGCTTATAAAACCCTTGGGGACATAAGTAAGTGAATGTTTGGAACTTACAAACAATGTAAATACTGGAAATAGTAACAATGCCACATGTCAGAAATATAAAAACACACACACACACACATATATATATATATATATATATATATATATATATATATATATATATATATATATGGTGGCTGTTGACTCACTTGACTCAATCCGACGTGTACATGCATGTGTAGAAGCAAGTGGAGAACATTTTGTTACGAGTTATAATGAGGTATAATGATGGCCTTTCCTCAGGTGATTAGTGTTAAGTGATCATATCCTCAGTTGATTGGCAATATGATAGAACAATGAAGATGGATTCCTGCCTTTTTCAAGGATATTAGTGTTAAGTGATTAAAAAAAAAATGCCATTTTACCTTGTTTTGGTGTCAGGAATTTAGATTTAGATTGTATCTTGGATTGTATATTTAACAGTGTCTACTGTAAACGTTAAACTTAAATCAAAAACAAAGAAATTTGCTGAGAAATTATATTGGCTCCTGAAATAAAAATTAATTCCAGTTGAGCTCTCTAGGGAGTAGGTATGGGTTTGTAAACAGTGACTATTATAGCAAGACTCTTCGCATAGCGAATTGAGTCACTGTCGGTCACTGGGCGTATTTCTAAAAATAAATACGCTAAAAATCCGCCTACATCCCTGTCGTGCGCCGACGGCTTAGTGGTAGAATCTCTGACTGACACCAATTCAGTTGGGTTTCGATCCTAGGTAGAGACAACCGGATGTCTAGCCACACTGATGAGCTGTGAAAAAGCGAAACAGTCTGTCTGTGGATGACGTTATTTATATATATATATATATATATATATGACTCAGTGATATCTATATATACATACATATGACTCAGTGATATCTATATATATATATATACATATATATGACTCAGTGATATCTATATATATATATATATATGACTCGGTGATATATATATATATATATATATATATATATATATATATATATATATGACTCCGTGATATATATAATATATATAAACTCAATGAAATATATATATATATATATATATAGAACTTGATGATGCTTGTATACATTCTTATATGATGTATTCACCTGTTTTTATTTAGTAACACACTGTACTCTGTAGCAGAATGTATCATAAGATTGAGGCATGTATCAACGGACAGCCTTTATTTTTTAAGAATAAAACAAACAAAAATAGGAATTTGTCATGACTCAACCCAATAGATAGATTTATTTCTTAAATTTTTTATGCTAAATGTTTATCCAGTACAAGGCCCAAGAACCACTTAATGTAGAGGGTTAATGAATGACGTTGCTTTGCTGGCATAAGAGGGTGATGTAAATGCAAATTATAAGTATATGTAGTATAGATAACAGTTGATCCTCAACATGAGTGAAATGTTTGGCGAAGCATCCTCTCAGGAGCCTGTTCTGTAAAGAAGTTCTTATCAAGAAGCTGGAACTTCATTCATCTAAATGATATATGAAGGGAATGAGGATCATTCAATTCTGTGTATGTGACATGGCAAGTGCTAGCTGTAAAGATCTGAACTAAGGTTTGGAGCGCTCATCTGAACATTTACCATGGAAATAAGTGATAGAGTAGTGATAGGTTTGTAATTGTTTTTTTTCTGTGTGAAAAGGATTTTAGGGTTGAAAATAATTCCTCCCCCACCCCTACCATGGCCACATAAACATTTTTAAGCTCTTTGTAAAAGCTGGAAAGTGATGTTTGGGCAACACCAGACCAGATACAGCAGCATTACATCTTTTTTAGTCTACTCAAACTTTTTTAAAAGATCTGGTAAGAGGAGTCAAGTTCTTTCTGGAGTGGCACAAGGAACTGACTTTTTTTTTTTCTAGCATTTTTACTGTTTGACTGCTTACAGGAATTCCACTTGAGAAATTGGGTTTCATTTATCGGAAAGCGACTGTAAGGTTGAAAATTCATCACCTACAAGGCTGCATAAACGCTTTTGGACTTTTGTAAAGAATGGAAAGTGAGGACTGGGCAGCAATATTCCATTTTGCAGCTAATATGACTTTTCTAAAGACATAGAATTGCAGGAGGAATCAGATATATTCTGACCATTTTTCCAGCATCTTTAACAATAAATCCTATTCAGAATTTTTACTTGAGGTCACTTAAGTCCCAATAGATGTTCAAGGCAAAGAGCCTCATTGAGTGTACAACTGTTCAAGATGATTGCACAAAACTCAGGCTTTGCACTTTGATGAACGAATGCTTTTAGGCTTGGTTTGGGAAAATGTAAAAAGATAGTCTAAGATAATGTTAAAGATTAGTTTTGGAAAATATAAATAGATATCAACAAAGATTGTTTTTGAAAAACCCAATGAGACAGACTGAGATAGATACATATGAATAGACATTGATAAACACACAGATAAACAGAAAGGTGAATTGACATAGATAAAGATTGGGTTCAGAAAATCTAGTGAGACAGACTGCATTTTATAGACAGAATAACAAACTGAGATAGATAGAAGGATTGTTTGATATCAATAAAGATTGGTTTTGGAAAATATAAAAAGACAGACCAAGATAGATAAGTAGATAGATAGACAGACTGATATCAATAAGTCACCTGTTTATTGATCATTGATCCCTTTTGATTTAACAACTCCTACTACTTTTATCCGTGTCTAGTTGAACTGTTTTTTTCTTTCTGAAATCATTTTAGTTTCAATCCCCTGAAGATTTTAGCTTAAAATTTAATTCACTCTTGAATAAATTTCCTTATCTTTTTTTTTTTTATCATTTTCATCTTCTTCAATGTTTTATTTATTTTGTATCACAAACCAAAAACAAAATTAACTTTATTTTTTTATGGGTTTATTTTATTGAAGTTTTTAAACAACATAAAAAGAAAACAAAAAAATCAACACAAAAAATTACTAAGCAACTGTTTTCAAATTGCAGATTCTTTGAAATAATTTTTTTTTATTTCTTGTGTTTATTTAGATGAACAATTTTCAAATACCTGAGTAAATTAAATCAGTCATCCTTGAGATTTCATTCATCCACAAAATAATTTCATTCACCTTTGGGTGAATCATTCACCAGTTAAAAAGTTTTTTGGTTTAAACATTTTTCTTTAATTCTTTGTATACAAAAGATCGTGATATGCAATCTTCGGTACAATTGAAATAACACTCACACACACTTTGATTTCCATATTTATTCTTGCTAACATGAAAGTAAAGGGAGATAATTCAAACATTCCTAGGTTCACAAATAGTGAATAGATTTATTTTAAAATTCCTCAAACTTTGATATTTTCTTGTGTTTTGGAGCCTTTTGCCTTTGATGTAGAGGAATAAAATGTTGCAGATTTTAACCAACATGTGTCGTCCATTAAATTAGTGTCTAAAATGACACAAATATATCCTACTCAGCCAATTCTTTCTTAAATTCTGCACAGTTTTTACAATTCATCCACTCATCATTCTGTCTTTAACAATGGACTCAAAGTCATATTTGTTGTTAATTTTCCCCTCTGTCCATTTTTCTTTCTATTCTCTTTTGCACTTAGAATCCGTATGCAATTTATGTTGCATTCCTGCTTTTTCATATTTTTTTAGTAGGGCTGACTAAGATTTAGCACAAGGCCACAATTTATTTCAAGGGTGAGCTGACAATCACCAAGACTGGATAGAATGTTAACTCATGATTGTTTTGCTCCCTGTCCAAGAATTTGCAGATTTTGCATATTCAGGTAGAATTTAAATTGAAATTCTTTTCAACGAAGAAGATTCCATAATTGATTCTTTTTTTGTTTCTCATTCTCTTCTCTTTTTCACTCATTCATATTTTTCTTAGTCTTCTTCAATATTTTGTCTGGATTTTTTTGTCATTTTTGTCCAAACTTTTGCTTACATTTTTTTTCCTTAATCTCTTAATATGCTAAAATTTCATTTTATCAGATGGAAAAAAATTCATTTTTTCATTTCAACTTTCCTTTACCAAAAAATTCTTTTTATTTATTTATTTAGAGTTTTTGTCATAATTTATTAAAATAGATTTTTGGAACTGATCAAGATTTACCACTTGTTATATATCCAGAGTGGCCCCAAAATTACTTCACTTGGATACTCGATCACGATTCCTATAACTCATTAGAATTGTAGGGGCCCCACATGTACTGCAGCCACAGTAGAATGGGTGTGTCTTGGGTAGATAGCCTGATGGAACCCAACCCACTCCAGGCTGGTTTAAATTCAGAGTTGTCCTTCTCCTAGACTGTATCCACCCAGGTCTACTTGATCTATCTAAATATTTATCAGTCTTCATATCTAAGTTTCTTCTTATCTATCTCAGTCTATCCATCTCTCTCTTATATATATATATATATATATATATATATGTATGTATGTATGTATGTGTATGTATGTATATATATGTGTATATGTGTGTGTGTGTATATATATATATATATATTTTGAACAATAAAAAATATTAAAAAATTAAAATCTTCAGACACACTGGGTTGTATATCAATATTCTTACATTTTTATTATTTCATTTAGATTCCTTGACTAGTTTCGGCCAACATGGCCATCATCAGGAGAAAAAAAAAATTTTCTGCTTGTAACATGTTTCGTTGTATAGTTTCAACATGCTCTGTCTCCTTATTTTCAATAAGATCCTTTCATACTCACACATAAGCTTTTTGATGTCATTATTGAATGACAAGAGAAAATTGCCATGTTGATACATAGTTCTATTATTTCCAAGCACTTTCGACATATTCATGTTATCATCAGGGCACTGTTTATTATAAAATAAATTTTATAGTATTTATTATTGTCAATGACAAATTGTTGTATTATCTGAAAATTAAACTTCTTACAAATGGAGTGAAGAATGCTGCATAAGTACATGATTGCTGAAACTATTTAAAGGGAGGTAACTAAGTATTTTTTGGAGAGTTTTTTATGGAATAAGTAGTAATGAATAATGTGGTCATGCACTGATGCAGCATTCCTCACTCCATTTGTAAATGAAAATAAATGAAAATGTTGAAATCTAGTTGAATTTCTATTTATTTATTTAATATAATTATTATTTATTATTTTAGTATGATTTGTTTAATTATTTACATGACTGGCAAAAATTATTTTGGGTCACCCTTCATTTATTTAAAAAATACCTTAAAAATTTTTCAAGTAAAAGATAAAATTTCAGTAACTACAATGTATTTGCTTTTATTTTTCAGTCTTTCTCCAAGCTCCTGTTAATATCAAAAATTTCAAATTTGGAATCATCTGTCCACTATACATTTTGATAAATTATGAACATTTTGTATGAGAAACTTTATATTTTGTTTTTCACCATTAACTCCACAGTAGATATTTTGAGATTACCAAAATTTTCATCTAAGTTAAATAGTAATACAAATTTTATATGTTAATTTAGAATTGAGTAATATTGCAAACAGAACATGTAGCTGTCTCTGTTTGAAAAAAAAAGATTGTGTCATTACAACAGTAGTTTCATAGTTTATTTTATATTTTTTAATTTTGATGTCATTTTGAAGTTATTTACACAAAATGGCAAAATCAAAGCATCGAGGTGAGAGCACAAATTGAAATTTTATTCAAAGAAGGCTACTCTCAAAGACAAATTGCCAAGAAGTTGAAGATTTCTAGACAAGAGGTGCAATATTTGTTAAAAAGGCAATTCGAAACTAGTGCAAATGCTGACAGAAAAATAGCTAGCACATCGAAAGTGAAAAGGTAAGCACTTGATCATTTGAATTCAAAAGAAATCGAAGGAAAACTGCTCCAAAGTTGACAGCTGAATGTAATTACTCTCAACAGCAACCAGTGTCGCTCTCAGCTGTGAAAAACGAACTTAGATCAGAGGTGGTCAAGGGATGTATAGCCATCAAGAAACCCCTGTTATGGAAGGTGAATAAACGGAAAAGACTGTTATGGTCAAAAAAGCATAAGAACCTGGACATTGAAAGAATGGCAAAATGTATGGTGGATAGATAAGTCCAAATTTGAACATTTTGGCAGTAAGAGGAGAGTGTATGTGAGAAGAAAGCCAGGAGAAAGACTGAATAATGAATGTGTGGTTCCAACTTTTAAACATAGTGGTCTGTTTTGGTTTGGTGCTGTTTTGGAGTAGAGTTCTCAGAAGATTTGATTCAGGTCAAGGGAATCATGAAAAAAAGAACAATATCATTCAGTTTTGCAAAGACATGCTATACTGTCTGGTTTATGCATAAATAGAAAAAAAAGTCTACCTATTTTGTGACGTACAGTAGCCATTAATAATTAAGTATAACTCAAGATTTCACTGTTAAGATAAACGGTATTTAATTACAACCACAAATAAATACTTAAAAAGAACAAAGAAGTAAAAGTCAACCAAAGATAATTAACCATTTCAGTGAATACCTTGTTAGTAGCGAGGCTCGGCTTAACGTCCGGTAAATCCTAAATCAAAACCCAAATCATTGATGCACAATAATTCACACTGATTTGACTGGACAATTCCACTAACTCAATAATCACTGCAGTCAGTAGCTTAGCATTGCTATTTGTACACCTGGCAAAAAACATATTCATAAATCCTGAGTTTCATACTTGAACCACAGTGTCGGTAGTTACTCATTTTCTTCCTATATGATAGATAGTTAGGACATTAGACTGTGGATCAGGCTAATCGACACCCATACTGCTTGTCACTCAAAAGGTTGTTCTTATTTAGATGATCAGCAATCTCCTTGATTATAGCTTTCAAAAGCTTGCAAATGAAACTAGGATAAAGACTGATGCGTCTATGGTGAGAAATGGGTGAGTGCTCACAAGTGTTCTTGAAAAACGGAAGTTTATTCTATATATATATATATATATATATATATATATATATATATATAATGTACTAATGCAGTGCTAGGTCCCTGTAAAAGCTTTGTTGAATTTCCACTCGATAGTCACTGCCGTCAGTAGCCTGACACTGCTATTTATACACCTGGTGGAAAACATATTCCTAAGTTCAGAATGTCAAGCTTGAATCTCAGTGTTGGTAGTTACTCATTTTTTTCTTATACACCTTTCAACAAGATAACACTCTGATGTAATGGAATAACCTAACACCCCCATGTTCGGTGGCACTATAGGTGGTAACCACCTATAAGTATCCGTTAGGACAGCAGACAACAGAGTCGAGCTGGGATCTGCGAGAACTAGCGGCCTTCCAATAGCAGCACACACACAATTGTACTGACTTGCGATGGCCATGCGCATAACTATTATTTCCTTGCTTGTTGTACTGATTTCTACAATAAACCTGTTACTATTTATCCACCATGTTTGTCTATTCCATATTCCTATTAGCACGGAATATAACACACTCCAAAACACTTTTAAATTATTTCAAAATTACCTCAAATCAAAAAAAAATAACATTTTGGAAATTATAACTTTGCTGCCTTAATCACCTGACTTCTGACCCATTGGACTATTATGGTATGAATTTGATAGGAGAGTTTAATGAGAATAACCAAAGAGTGAGCTTTTTTAGTGATTGAATAATGTTTGGGAAAGTCTGCTATATCCTTTTTTCAAAAACTGTTGGAAAGAATTTGTAAATCAGTGATTAAGGCAAGTGCTGGTTTTATTTTATTTCAGCATGCTGTCGTATGATCATTTTTTATAGTTAAGTGTTCATTTTTTGTCAAAATAAAAGTAAATGCACTGTATTTATTAAAATTTTATCTTTTACTTTAAAAGATAATAAATGATATCATTTTAAGTTATTCTTTATAGAAATACAAGGTTTTCCTTAAAATTTTTGCCTGTAGTGTATGTATTAATTTATTTTAAATATTTAAAGGTCTTGAGTTAACCGTTTTCTTTCTATTTTTCAAAATTATTATTGTCATTGTTATTGGGAAAGTGTAAAATTTGATGGGTCTACAGAAACATGCTGAGAATATCACAGACTGAACATGTGAACAATGACAAATTTTACATTTCCTTTAAGAAAGGAGATATTTTAAAAAATCCTGGACATCATATTTTGACAAGAATTGCTTATTGCCCTGTACTGAAAAGAACTTTTTGTCTAAGTAAGTTATTTTCTCTGTTAAAACTTTGAGCCATGCCCACCACTTTACCAATGGTAGAGAAAAATGACTTAATGCCCAGTTACCTGTTGAAAGGTGTGAAACATTACATAACAATTATTTGTGAATTTTGACTCAGGAGGTCAGGCAGATGGATTAAATTGTTCAGGAACGCAGGGGTCAAAGGGTTAATAAGTGTAGCATCCTTCAGATCGAAGTCAGGGTTGAAATTATTTCTATGTATAATTAATGCATTGAATAAATTGTTATGTGGGAGATCGTCCTTATGTTCATAAATGTATCTTCTTCTTTGATGTGCCATGTCCCTTTGGGACTTGAGCAGTCATCACTTTCCACCACTTCTTGTTCCTGTAGCTCTTAGTAAAGTTTGTCTTTTGGCTATCTCTCCTAATCTCTGTTCTTCCAACTATTTATTCATTAGGCAGGGTTTTTGCACTGGTTTCCTTTGTTATTCTTGCCTTCAGTATGTCCTGTGAGTGTTAAATTTTCTAATCCCTCTTTCTTCATTATGAGTCTGAGAAATTGCAACTGTTTCATTTTGATTCAGAGTATGTGTATCTTTTCTGTTTCCATTTTCTCAAAAACTTTGACATTGTTCACATGTTCCATCTATGGTATTCTCAGCATCCTTCTGTAGATCCATCACATTTCATACTCAAAATATATACCACTTAGACAAATATTTGAATATTTAATCATCTCTATTCTTCCTCACTCTTTCTATTTTTTCTTCATTCATTTTTCTTTTTTCATATTTTTCTTCTTTTTCATTCATATTTTTTTTTTTATTTTTCTTCATTCATTTTTTTTCTTCATCTTCATTCAGATTTTTTCATTATGTAATTTTCTCCTAATACTCCCCAGCAATTTTTTTCTTTTCTGCTCTTTGCTGTAATTCTTTCTTTCTTTCTTTTTTCTTCTTTTTATTTATTTTTCTTCCACTTTTTGCTTTTATCAATTTCTGGTTTTCATTCGTCTTTCACCATTTCTCTTTTTTCCTTCTTTTTTTCATTCACTTTTTTTCTTCTAATCTCCTGAATTCTATTTTATTTCAACAATATTTTCCTCATTTTTTTTTCTTGAGTTTTTACATCTTTTTAGCTGATCCTTCCATTTGCCAATTTTTCTTTCTTTTATATCTTTAATTTTGAATTCATTATTCTACTTTCACCATATCTATTTTCTTCTTCTTATAACCACAGCCTTTTCATTCATTTCCTATGTTTTTTTCATTCATTTCTTATATTTTCTTCATATTTATAATTTTTCTTCATTCATTTTCCTTATCCAGTTTATTCATCTCATTGACGATTTTCCTTCCTCTTCTCAGTCTTTCTTTTTCCTTATCTCTACCTCTTCCTCTTCTCAGTCTTTCTTTTTTCTTATCTCTACCTCTTCCTCTTCTCAGTCTTTCTTTTTTCTTATCTCTACCTCTTCCTCTTCTCAGTCTTTCTTCTTCCTTGTCTCCGCTTCTTCCTCTTCTCAGTCTTTCTTTTTCCTTATCTCTACCTCTTCCTCTTCTCAGTCTTTCTTTTTCCTTATCTCTACCTCTTCCTCTTCTCAGTCTTTCTTTTTTCTTATCTCTACCTCTTCCTCTTCTCAGTCTTTCTTTTTTCTTATCTCTACCTCTTCCTCTTCTCAGTCTTTCTTTTTTCTTATCTCTACCTCTTCCTCTTCTCAGTCTTTCTTTTTCCTTATCTCTACCTCTTCCTCTTCTCAGTCTTTCTTTTTCCTTATCTCTACCTCTTCCTCTTCTCAGTCTTTCTTTTTCCTTATCTCTACCTCTTCCTCTTCTCAGTCTTTCTTTTTCCTTATCTCTACCTCTTCCTCTTCTCAGTCTTTCTTTTTCCTTATCTCTACCTCTTCCTCTTCTCAGTCTTTCTTTTTCCTTATCTCTACCTCTTCCTCTTCTCAGTCTTTCTTTTTCCTTATCTCTACCTCTTCCTCTTCTCAGTCTTTCTTTTTCCTTATCTCTACCTCTTCCTCTTCTCAGTCTTCTTTTTCCTTATCTCTACCTCTTCCTCTTCTCAGTCTTCTTTTTCCTTATCTCTACCTCTTCCTCTTCTCAGTCTTTCTTCTTCCTTGTCTCCGCTTCTTCCTCTTCTCAGTCTTTCTTTTTCCTTATCTCTACCTCTTCCTCTTCTCAGTCTTTCTTTTTCCTTATCTCTACCTCTTCCTCTTCTCAGTCTTTCTTTTTCCTTATCTCTACCTCTTCCTCTTCTCAGTCTTTCTTCTTCCTTGTCTCCGCTTCATCCTCTTCTCAGTCTTTCTTTTTCCTTATCTCTACCTCTTCCTCTTCTCAGTCTTTCTTTTTCCTTATCTCTACCTCTTCCTCTTCTCAGTCTTTCTTTTTCCTTATCTCTACCTCTTCCTCTTCTCAGTCTTTCTTTTTTCTTATCTCTACCTCTTCTCAGTCTTTCTTTTTCCTTGTTTCTGCTTCTTCCACTTCTCAGTCTTTCTTTTTCCTTATCTCTACCTCTTCCTCTTCTCAGTCTTTCTTCTTCCTTGTCTCCGCTTCTTCCACTTCTCAGTCTTTCTTTTTCCTTATCTCTACCTCTTCCTCTTCTCAGACTTTCTTCTTCCTTGTCTCCGCTTTTTCCTCTTCTCAGTCTTTCTTTTTCCTTATCTCTACCTCTTCCTCTTCTCATATTCTTTCTTCTTCTTTATCTCCACTTTTCCTCTTCTTGCAGTTTTTCTTCTTCCTTGTCTCCTCCTCTTCCTTGTCTCCTCCTCTTCATCTTCTCGCAGTCTTTCTTCTTCCCTGTCTTCTTCTCCCCCTCTCTTGCATTTCTTCATCACCCTCAACTCCACCCCACCCTACCAGATTCCATAATATTGTACAACAAGTCTTAGACAAATTCCATCCTTTTACTTTCAACTTCTATTTCCAAAATCAATAAAAACTTAGCCTGTGCCAAATTCTCATTCTTTCCCCCCTTCTCCCTTCTCCCCTCATGTACTTGCTATCCCTGCCTCTTGTATTCCCACACCCACAGGGCATTAAAATCTGTGAAGTTCTTTCAATGCAAAGAGCTGAAACTGTCTTCATCAAGAAACTAACTACAAAGATAACAACAGAATCACGACCCACCACTGCCACCGCGAAAATGCACATTCCCACTGGCGTACCATCCTTAATCTCATCCCTCCCCAACCTCTTCATCTTTTTGGCGTCATGACTACCAATTCCCTATTTTTATTACGTTAGCCAAAATGGCATAGAAATATCCACAGATTCTGATAGATGACATCCCCAATTGGCTTAGAGTCCCTTCAGAAAGATTTTTTTCACTTATTTGTGCAAGATGGAAGCCAAGATTTGCTGCTTGTCTTCTCATTGCTTTTGTCATGCTGTCAAAATTGCCCATTAAAAAAAAAAAAAATCCATATTCATTCATTTGTCTGTCTGTTAATGTGCTTATTTCTTCTTATTACAATGTGTATTGTTACAAATTCCATATCTGTGACAGCTTGGAAGTCTACCTGCATGAATAGCTCAATGGTTAAATCTGATGAATATCTAATCAACATCTGAACATGTCGGGTTTCCTGCCTTGAGTCAGCTATGATATAATTGCAATCTGCACTCAATTAGAAAATCAATAGAACTTAAACTCAGGACTTTTTACTTTCTATTCACAATTCTGTGTATGTTGGACTGATTTCTCTAGTAAGTTAGCACAATAAACTTTGGGTGAGTAGCTGAATCACTGACAGTTCAAGAAAATATATTTTATTTAATGGCTGTAAAAAAAACCAGTAATCTATATTAAATATATTGTAATTCTATTCGATTAAAAGCATTAAGAATAGAAAGGAAGAAAAACTTGTCAAAACTTAATAATAGCAATTATTAAGAATTCTTAGAATTGGAATTCTTAAAACTACTATATCTGCTACTATTAGTATGAAGTCAAGATGAGCATTATGGCATTGATTTTAATAACGTCAAAGACATCTGAATGTTGTGATAAAAAGTAGCAAAAATATGATTAAAAGAACTACTGCATTTGTTGGTGTCAAATTATGGGTTTTTTTTTTTTTTAAATGTCTAAAAAATTTGCTGTGCAAATATTAGGGTTTTTGTAGGCCTCTGCTAAGCCCAGAGGTAGGTTATCTGTGCCAAATGGTAAACAGAATTCCTGTAGGTTATGCAAATTTTTGAGACTTATTCCAAGAAAAAAAAAACTGTGCCTTGATGCTGGCAAATACGGTAGTTGAAAAATAATGCTTTATCAAAGAAATTTGGACAAATTTAAAACTATTAGTACTAATTGTAAATGAGCAACAAAGAAAAAGATGATGCTCACTATTAACATTATTCAGACTATTGTCCTCATCTTCATTGCCATGTTTATCACACTATTTTGGCCGTTGTATGCTCTGGCCTTCTTCAGGTGTTCTAATGTCTTCAGGTCATTTTTTTACCAAAACGTTGTGATAAACATGGCGACAAAGATGAAGACAATAGCCTGAATATTGTAAATAGTGTACATAAAAGCTCATTTTAAGACATTTAAACTGTATTTAAACTTCAATCTTCCATGAATCTCTCACGTTCATATTCATATTCATTTAAATACAGTAAATTCGACCTTGCTAACCGAACGCTTCTCTGTAGCTAAATCAGTAAAGGCATGTCAAGCTATATGACGGTTCCATATAGGATACAGGTTCGAATCCTGTCGGAGGACGAATATTTTCTGTGAAAATTTCTTGGATATTCAGGCTGGTAAATGTTGTTTAATACTGTTTATTATAAACAGAGCATTTACTTAAATATTTGTCTCTATAAAAAGAATGTATAAACATAAAAATGTCTTAAAATAATTGTCGGACTTTGGCCATTTCATAATACCTCATCTCAGAAATATAGTCATATACTGAAAGATGATGCTATCATTGAAGTTTTAGTCGGAGTGCATTTTTTCAGGCCAACATGATTTCTGGGGGATGGATGCCTTTTATTAAGTCACTATCTCTAAACAGGTGGCTCATCAAGGCTAAAAACTTCTGTTTATCATTTACATGATCATTAACAGCTTTCAAACAGTTGCATTGATCCGATTCCACTCACAAAGATTGTGTTAACCTGTCGTATGGTTTTCAGGCACTTTCCAAGAGTTCTGCATGCTGGGATCATCCCCTCAGGATAATTTATCAAGAAACCACCTCCTTGACTAATCAACCCTGGTGAGATTCAAAACTCTGGTTTCATGGTCACAACACTAATCGTCTAATCACTAAGCAACAAAAATAAGATAAAAAGAAAAACTAATCAGAAAGGAATTGTTTCTTATATTTTCTCTCATAGAAATGTTTATTGACTTACAAACGCAGCTTCATCTAATCTAAATCATTTGATAATAAATTAATATTTGTTTTTTATTTCAGGTAAAAAATGGCATGACCCGAAGATGTTGGTGTGTTTTATTAGGCAGACATTTCTTGTATTATAAAACTCCAACTGATAAGGTAAGTACCTACTAAAAACTTAGTGATTGACATCTTCCAGAATTTTCTAAAATTGTTAAGACAGGATAATTATAAAGTATTATTCAATTATTCCTTGCAGTTAGTGAAATTCCAAACAGGTGATAAGTCAGTGCTAAGTCTCTACATAAGGTGGAAAGATTTTGTTAGCAAAATGTACTTATCAAGATGGGTGCTATGAATTGGAGATGTCAAAGTCAAGCAAATAGAGAAATTTAAAGTGTTTTGTTGATTTGTTTTTTACATTTTATTAGCCCTTTGCAGGTTATTTAAAGCCAGAAAATATTTTTAGATTTTAAGAATTTTTTTCTGCTAATAATGATTTAGTGATACCAGCCTTTCTAATTAACCCATAGCTGGGAGGAGAAGAGGTGGATTCATACCTAATCAGAATTTGATAAACAATACAAATTATAGTGGATATAAAATGGGTGATCAGTTCTATATTACAATCCAAATATAAACTGATCCCTCACTTTATGGCCATGGTAGTTTCTATACATTTATATTCCAGAGAATGTAAATAAATCTAAAAGCCATGTCTGTGTAGCTAATGAGTATTTCATTGTTTGATTCATTTTCTATGACTTATCAATCTTTGTGGGTTATTTAAAGCCAGAAAATATTTTTAGACTGTAAGAATTTTTTTCTTTTTAGATAATAATGATTTGATGATACAAATCTTACTAATTAACCCAAAGCTGGTGGGGAGATGTGGTGGATTCATACCTTTCCCAAGGCTATTTGCACATAAATGAATATGACAAACCCAACAGGAATTTGAACTTGAACCTGTTATACCCAAGTGGTCACCCATCTAGGTACTGACCAGGCTCAGCATTGGTTAACTTTGGTGATTATACAGGAACAATGAAAAATGTGATCAGTCAGTCAGCTGAATTCCATACTTGGGTGATCATGTGTCTTTTGATGCATGACTGACTAGGCAGAAGATTTTCCTGCAGTAGGGTGCTATTCTTTGTGCGTTAGGCTGGTTGGAAGAAGAGATGTAAGAAGAGAGAAAATGGCAATTGATGTTGCATCTGAATTTTTGAAGATTGTAGTTACCAGCGAAGCAAGTGAATGGAAGGGAGTTCCACAGACAGGAAGTGTGAGAAAATAAACTGTTGGAGTAGAAGTGATGGTTACATTTTAACTATTTCAACACTAAAATGGTGGGACATAGATGCCAATCTTAGTAGCACACTTAAATTCATGTATTGAAGCACAAAGGAAAAAAGTTGCCATGAAAATATTTGTAGAAAAGACAGAGGGAATCTGTGCTATGTCACTGAGAGAGTGACTGAAGTTGAAATGTCAGGTCAGGTTTGATTATATTACAGATCCTTTTTTGAATTTTGTCAAGAACTTTGAGATAAATAGCAGAAGCACCAGACCATATATGGAAAGAACTTTGAGATAAATAGCAGGAGCACCAGACCATATATAGCAACAGTATTCAATGCACAGATGATATCTATATAAATACTGAGTATTACTCTTGTTATAAAGATAAGCATGCTCTGTCTAAAATACTTTTAAAAGAGTTTTTTAATTTTCTTGTACGGCATGTCCCTTCAGAATTATGGCTCTCTACAACCTCCTCTCCTTCATGGCCATTAACAGTGTTTTTCTGTTTATCAAGCTTCCTGCCATTCCCTTTCTGCTATCCATCCACACAAGATTGTTAGGTAGGTGACTCACTGCCTTCTCGTATCACATTTTACCCTTGATATGTCCGGTGAGTGTTAAATTTTCCAAGCCATCTTTCTTCATTATTTAAAATTTGAGCCTGTCTTTCTGATTCTGAGTATAAGTGTTCTTTTTTTTCCATTTCCTTTAAGACTTCTTTGTTGCTTACTTGTCCTGTCCATGGAATTCTCAGTATCCTCCTGTAGAACCACATTTCTGTTGCTTCCAGTTTCATTTTCATCCTTGCTGAAATTGTCTAGCATTCATTGCCATACAAGAGAATTGAAATCACACCTGTTTAGTACTGTTTTTGTTGTTAGTAATTGAATTTTCTTGTTTTTTAATACTTTGCTTATTTTTGGAAGCCATTTTTTTTTTTTTACTCCAATATGCTTTCAGATTTTAGTGTCACATTTTCCATCTTTTGTCTGAATTCTTTGCAGACATTTAAAAATCTGTCTAGCTTTTAATACAAATAAAAACAATAACATGTTCTGTTTCGTTATTTATTGACAGCTTGTTTCATGCTGTGAAATGAGTATTTGTTTCTTTTGGATGTTCCCGAATTCTATAGTTCTTAAGGACACATGGCACAGTGGATAAAGGCATTGGTTAGATCCAGTGATGGATCAATACCTGGTTAAGGCAGTGGAGAACTTAGAGAGGGGAATTGACAGGAGATAACATCCATTAGACACATAGAACTAGAACAGTCTACCCAAGTGAGCAAAATAAAGGGTTCAGTTTGACATAACAACCACTTGAAGAAGGCCGAAGCATACAACAGCAAAAATGTTGTGATAAATATGGCAACAAAGATGAGGACAATAGGAATAGCATAATCAGCATTTTCAAGACATTTTTCATTTTGTTTGAGGTTTGAGCAATGTTATCACCACTACTTAAATGAGCTTACATCCACGCTTTGCTCTTTGTAAACATTTAGCAAGCATCAGGTATTCACATCTATTCTTCAAATATCCTTTCATGTCAATTGCCATTTTGCCAGAATGTTGCTGAGCTTCCATAGTTATATATTTCTGTTAATCCTTTACACTATCCTTGGAATATTGGGTCATGGCCTCTCCACTCAATGGATGTCATGATCAGTTGATATTGTCAAAATATTTTTTTTATTGTTAGCCTTGTTTGCATGTCTGCCATGGTTGGTAATCTTTCGGAAATTTCAGGCCTAACCCTTTATTCAATTTACAGAGGTAAATTGTTCTCCTTCTACTGTTCAAGTCAGAGGCTATCTCATATCTTCTAGGATATTCATGCAGTGTATTGAGTAGTGGTTTGGAACATGAAATTGGAGAGCCGAGTTTGAATTCCAGTCAACTTTGTTACATATTTATAGGCAAATACATGCAAGAAAGATATGAATCCATTTGCTCCCCCCAGCTATGGGCTAAATAGTAGGGCTAATATTTGAAAAAAATTAAAGTTATCTCCAAAAAATTGTTAATGCAATATTTGCTTGGAAAAACTGAAGACTATTATGTATAGTATTATTAATATAACTTATTGACTATTACTGGTAGTTGTAAACAAACAATATGGCCAGGAAAATTAATGTTGGGAAAATGTGACTGTTTGACTAAACATGAATTTTGCTTGCTGCTGTGTCTCTCTGGCTCATTTGATAAACATGTTAAATAGGCATTGAAGGACAGGTGATATGAGTTCAAATTGAATTACTGGTAGTAAAATCTTTTTTTTTTTTTGTTTGCTGACATATCAACTGCTTATGGGTCATTTAATGTCAGAGTTTCATTTTGTTGGGAACACTAATAATTTCTCTTAGTATGTATGGTTGGTAATGTTTTTGCTATAAAAATGTGTTACTGTTATTTTTAGTATAAAAATGTATTTTTATACTTTCATAGTGTTTTGAACACAGATTGTGGGTTAAATATTTGCTCATAGTTGATAAAAAAAAAGTACTACCACCCCCGGGTCAGGGTCAATGAAAAATGTATTCTGGTAATATATTTCTTTTTAAAAATATATTGCTGGTAATAATTTTCTTCTTCAAAAATTCATTGCTGGTAATAATTTTATATAAAAAAGGTATTCTGATATTAAAACCTATTTTTACACCCGTTTTGGGGGCTAGCTATTTGCCCATAGTTGGGACCCTAAAAATCCCTACCACCTTCAGGTCAGGGTGGACCTGGGAACAACAGCAATTAAGAGGTGTTTCAATATTCCTCAAAACCTACTAATCAGAGGACTTGCTGCTGGATGTAGTTTATCATCATACCCAGGACAGTGGCTGCAAAATTACTTTCACTTGGATAAAAGTTATTTTTCAGTTTGGGCTGAAGCTGACACACGGCCATTTTTCAATGATCACCTCATGAAGAATGAACCAATTGGTAATTATTTGTAAAATGAATCCAAACCTTCTGACAGGTGTTCCATTTAGCTCTTTCTATTTTCAACTATTCTAACTTTGCTCCCATTTCTAAGCCAAAATGGGCCACTTATAGGCCTGTTCATTGAAGCTTGAGCTTCTTCATTACTTTTCTGTTTGAATGGCAGGATGGCTTTTTCATAATGTGACCATCTACTTAATCGTATTTTCAAAGACAGACTTTAGATAATCCTTTATGGACGGACTACTAGACCATAAATAGCATCACTGACAAGAATTCTGGTTAGCTTTTGTCACACAAACGAAATGTTTTGATTCTTTTAAGTCAATATACAATACCATGAGATCCTTGTCACTTTAATGTTGACCATTTACATGCACAACAGGTAAATGTTACATTGGTTGGGAAAGAATTTCCCAATATACTAAAGACAGTATTTGTGCTCTGACTAATGGAAGAATAATATATACATTACGGTTCAAAAATTTGAGGCTACTTTGAATACTTTGAGAAACTTTTGCAAGGAATGTTAAAAATTTGTGCTGCAGTAATGAAAGCTAAAGGGGGAGATATGGACAAGAGCAAAATATAATCATAAATGTTTTTTTTTTCTTTTTGTCAGAATAAAATTTCTTATTGAAAAAATCATGTTCCACATTTTAACCATCTATAATACTTTTCTCCTATTTCAACTACAAAACAACGACTTGGGCCAATTTAAAAATTACCAGGGGTAGGCTGAAACTTTTTCAACTGTAGTGTATGTGTGTGTATATATATATATATATATATATATATATATATATATAATATGTATTTATATATATATATATATATATATAATATGTATTTATATATATATATATGTATTTATATATATATATATATATATATATATGTATTTATATATATATATATGTATTTATATATATATATATATATATATATATATATATATATATATCAAAAACTACTAGTTCTCCTTATTTAAGGAATAAACCATGAACTATCTAAGATGAAGTTTGCCTCAATTTCACTTTTTATTCTCCATTTATCTTACATTTTATAGGTTTTATTTTGTACTGAGCCCTTTTAATTGCTGACTTTATCATAAGTGGAGTTTACCAACAACTATTTCATTTTATTATATGTATATAGCAACAATGTTTTAAAATGTCTATAACACCAAGTTTTCAGAATACCTAAATTGCAATTTAAAAAAAAAAAAATTTGTTATGACGACAATGTTTTAAAATATATAAATTGGAATTAAAAAAAAAATTGGCAAATATATATATATATATATATATATATATAGTTACTTCCCTTGATTACATTAATTTTAGAATCAACAGAGTGCATTTCATGCACATTTCCCAAAAAGTTCACAACTTTCTATTACATTATTTTTTGTCTAAGCAATTCACCCCTGAAGATGATCTTGGATGAGATTGAAAGTACTTGGGAAAATAAAACAAATGAGAAAAACTGCAGCATCTTACTTAATGTGTTTAATGACAACATTAAAAAATTAATCTATGAATTTGAAAGGATAAAAATAAAAATAAATAGATATAATATGTCTAGATTATTCAACCAAACATGTATGAATGAAGATATTGTGGTTTTAGAAAGTGCTCAATCTCTCTCTATAAAAGGCAGGATGTGTGTGTGTGTGTGTAATGAATGCATAGCCGCAATTTTCGATGGATTTGCACCAAAATTTACATGCACATGCTCCAAGTTAGCAGAAAGGCCAAGACTGACTTTGCATTTCCCAACTCCCATCGATAGTGGAAATAATCAATTTTTTCATGCTTCTATGGCAGTTTTCATGTAATTTGTGGCCATTTTCTACTGGCCAGTGTGAGAGCCTATAGCTGGCTGCCACAAATAGGCAGGAAGATTCTATTGGTCAGCGTGAGAGCCAACAGCTGACTGACATGAATGTTAACTAGCATGCTAGCATGCAAAAAAAAAAATCGATAGCTGCATTCGTCACAAGCGGGAAAAATTTAAATCTGCATGGCACTTTACTCCATTTGGCTCATTCACTTGCTTAAACTCAATGTTGATTCTGATTCCGCAGAACTGGTTTGGGTGTGAAAAAGTATTTGTTGTTAACATTCTTTTTTCATTCAGTTTTTTCAGTTAAAGGCAAGGAAGGGCAAAAATATTTTAAGTCAAGTGATAGTGATTGCTGTATGAGTCGTATGATTTTTGAATCAAGCACGGGCAACGCTGGGTCATGCTGCTGGTACACATATAAAAAAATAAAAATCTATAGCTATTAGGTATGAAAATTAAGAGATTAGCTGAATCGGCTACTTTTGTTTTCAAGTATGTACATTTCATTCCCCCCCCCGCTCACCGATACATTTTCTAATACTCTTGTTTTTCTCTTCCTCCCCTTCTGTCGCACTTAATGCTGTGCCTTTATTTATATATTTTTAATTCTGAAATAATAAAGCATTCATTAATTTAAAAAAAAAACTGTGTTAGGAAATAAATTGGCTGAAATCGCCTGAAGATACTGAAAGGTTGAAACCAAGGTAGTAGAATCGGCTGATGTCCTAATTTAAATATATAAACAGGAAAAATGGGATAAACCCACTCTACTTATGTTTAAGAGAGAGAAATGAGTGTGAAACAGGCAATAGGTAAACGTAACTACTTCTATGTAATTTACTAAAGCAAAATGTATAGAAAGTGCTCTGATTTCTGAATCTACCTTGTTAAATTTGTGTTCTGGTTCTTGCAGCATTTTGCCTTTATATATATATATATATATATATATATGAAATAATAATTAAAGACAATTCTTAAAAATCCATTTCAGTTACAATTTATTTCATGAATATATTTATTTAAATATTCATCTCTTCAGAATTAAGAAATCATTTTATCCAGACAAAAGTAAAAAAGAAAGAAAACCGAAAATATTTTATAATAAAACAGGAAGAAAGAAAAAGAAAAATTTTAATATAAATTTCTTTTTTTTTAAATTTTAGGGAACGAAATAAAGAAGAACTAAATTATCCATACCAATTGCCAATTGGTATTATTTACACTATATATATATATATATATATATATATATTTTTGTAGGTACAAAATTTAATGATTGAAATAAAGTGTAGAACTTAATATTACTAGACATATTAAAAACAGGCGAAGCAACCAGTTTCGCACCCACTCTTCAGGCTTCAATGGGAGATTTAATTTAAAATTAAACAGAAAAATGTACAATAAAAGGAAGTTGTGGGAGGAAAAAAAAAAAAAAAACACTACATTAACAGGTTTTCTTACCTCTGTTTATAGAAAACCTACTTTTTCAGGGTTGTATATGTGTTGGGACTCTTTTTGTCCCACTAAGCGCATGATTAACATTATTAAAACCCTCCTACATAGAGCATTAAAGATCTGCTCTGAGCCTTTCTTGAACGATGAAATCAACTTTATTAAGGATACCCTATATAATTTGGGTTATCCTCTTGATACTGTTAATTCAGTTATCTGTAGTAAAGTTGAAGTGTTCAGAAGTACCGAGCTCTACACTGTTAAAAAATGACCAGTTTACCTCAGATTACCCTGGATTGGTACCAAATGTGAAAAAATAGCTAAACAAATTTCATCCAATGTTCGTCGTTGTTTTTTTCTGCCGAAGTTCAGATTATTTTTCAAACTATATTTCATTCTGCATGTAAAGACATTCTCCCTCCCCATCAAATTAATTCAATTATTTATAAATACGTTTGTAGTTGTGGAACCGGCTACATAGGGAGAATGACTCAACGCTTAGACATGAGAATAAAACAACACATTCCTACAAAAATTAGAAATCGCACCTTGCCTTTGAATGGACTTGTCTCAAACACCTATAGTTCCGCCATATGCGAACACCTATTAAAGAACAGAGATTGTGCAGCCAAATTTAGTGCTGACTGGTTCACCATGTTGCCCCGGTCGCACACTTTATTTCACCTCAAGGTTCTGGAGGCACATCTGGTCCTGCAAGCCTTCTTTGTGTAAACAACGTGAGTGCTTGTTGGGGCTCACTGTCATTTGTCTCTAGTTCCTTTTGTGCTTTTTTTGTTCCTCCCACAACTTCCTTTTATCATACATTTTTCTATGTTTAATTTTAAATTAAATCTCCTGTTGAAGACTGAAGAGCAGGAGCGAAACCGGTTGCTTCATCTGTTTTTAATATGTCTAGCAATATTAAGTTTAACACTTTTATTTCAATCATATATATATATATATATATATATATATATATATGTTTATATACACAACTGAGAGAAAGAACAGATGGAGAAAAAAATCTACAGTTTGTAGCATTTATTTTTTAAAAAGTGCTCAATACAAAGAAGGGCAAAATATCTTTATAATATTTTTACTACAATATGTTACAATAAAAACCTTTCACATTGCGACACAAAAACCTTCACGCTTCAGGACTAAGATGGTACTTCTTCAGGCGATGGTAGATAACTTGTGATAAAAATAATTTATTAGGGAAAGTTAGTAACAAATCTTTATCTCTTTTCCTATGGTACAAAAAGAGCTAATGATTTGCTTTTATTGTAATTTTATGGTAAAAATGTTATAATATATATATATATCGTGTCCTGACGATTGTGTCGAGCATGAAACAGCTTGTCACCTCTAAGTGTTGACTTCAATGTTCACTTTTATATTTACACATGCTCTATCTCTGATATTCAGCACTTTATCCCATAAATATAGCACATCTTAAGACTATATTTATTGATATATATATATATATATATATATATATATATATATATATATAGGTGAAATTAATTAGTAAAGCAAGAGATATGACACCAATGCTTTAACAGCAAAGGCAGCAGCATCAGTAAGAAAGACTTGCTATGGTGAATGCAGTCAAGCAATTGCAACAGTGTCAGCTACAGGCAAGATAGAAATAAATTAGGTTTGAGGTTCTAAGATCTTGGCACAATAATAGTCTCAAGTGTTTGTTCATGAATTTGGTGATATAGTAATTGTGAGTTCAATCCCTGTGCTGGGATAGTACAGACTTAGTGAAACAGTGCAAGGAATAACTGAGCAGTAGTAAATAAAATGATGATGTCATATCCCAAGATAATGACTGTAGAGCAATAAACAATCTACCCTCATAGATGAAAATAAAGGATTCAGTTTGAAATTCCCTAAAGGTTACCCTCTTTTGATAAAGACCTGATAAAATCTCAAGGGGACAACAACTGAAACGTGATAATATCAAAGATGAGGACAATAGTCCAGATTTAAATAATATAAATTCCTCATCACAGAAATTCAAACTGAAATATTCTTCTTATTCTATATATTTATTAGATTAATATCCACATTTTGCCCTTTGTGTATGGAGATGAAGTTTTCTCTTATTCCATAATTTGTCAGATGTCTAAATATATTTTTTGAAGTCGTCAGATGAAGCATTGTTATTTTTTCCAGAAATTCTGTTGACAAGTTCCATATATATATATATATATATATATATATATATATATTGAATTATTTTTTTTATCTTAGTCTTCTGGATAAACTAACAAATATGTCTGAATGAATTATGGAATTAACTTCTTTTTTTCTTTTTTTTTACTTTAGGGATATTCAAATATCTGTTTTGTCTCTTGTACCCTCTGACCTTTCTACAATGTTTTTTTTTTCTTACCGACACTAATGTTTTGAGAATGTCAAATGGAACATAATTTTTGATATACAGAATTACTAAGTGTCTGTTTCAAGGAATTTTTCTCAGTTGTGTTAAATTTTGATATTTGGGAATTGCCAAACTTAGAAACAGGAATATTTATTCATTCCATTCCTATACAATAATAATAAAATAATTGTATTCTGGCACATAATTATTTTATTTTCTACTCAGAGGGCCAGAGGAAAGTAATGGGCAACCTCCCTGGTGTGCTTGAGTGTATGGATGGCAACACAAGGTTTTGGAGAGATAGGAAAAAGACAAAAGTTATTAAGAGCTACAAAAGACAGGAAATTGTGGAGAGCCATAACTGCCAACATTCTGAAGGGACACAGCACACAGAAGAGGAAGCCTTTAGTATAATTTAAAATCTATCTGTTGCCACCTATCCAATAATTGTTAGAATAACATTAAACAAGAAATACCTGACTCTACTACTCATTGATCAACATATATAAATCGTTGATCTCCAATACACATGGCCTGAAGATTGCCAACTTGAAACAGATTATCACCACTCAGTGTTGACTTCAGTATCCATTCTTATATATATATATGGTAGACACTCATGTCCTATTCAATGTACAAGGGTTAAGAAGCTCAGTTCCTAGGAACCGACAGCCCAGACACCAGCACATATAATTTGATTATAGTGGTGAAGGCTTTGTCCAGAACCAACCCCAATTTTTGAAGGGCAGAATACAGAGACCTGGTGCACTATGTGCCACAAGGTCCCCAAACCACACTCCATACATTTTGAATACAGAGTTGTCCTTCTAGACCAGTTGCCAACCAGGGCTATAGAACCCACTCTGTCCTGCTATTTTTATATATAATATATATATATATATATATATATATATATATATATATATATATATATATATATATATATGTATTAGATTGGTGCAAAAATAATGACGTAATAATGTCGTTTTTTGACATATTTCTTAACGTCAAAAACGACATTATTACGTCATTATTTTTGCACCAACCTAATATATATATATATATATATATATATATATATATATATATATATATATATACTTTATTTTAGGATATTACATTGAAAACATGTCAAAATCACTACACAATTGCAGTTATGTTTCGATGCGCATACAATGCCTCTCATGTGCATTGAAACACAACTGCAATTGTGTAGCAATTTTTACATGTTTTCTATGTAATATCCTGAAATAAAGATGATTGCTCTACTTTGTATTGAGCCCTCTTTTAAATTAAATATTACAAATGTTAGACTTGTACTCTATTCATTCTCATCTTACCTGGATATATATATATATATATATATATATATATATATATATATATAATATGATAAAAAGGCTTAAACACTGATATTCCATGGCCATAATTTATTCCATTGGAATTGTAAATACGATCCAATTCATCAGACCTACAAATTCCAAAAGAAAATAGAAAAAAACAACTCCGGAAATAAAAATAGAATTTAGAATAAATATTATAAATTCACTGATTTAAAATATGGTTTCTTCGCTACACAGGAATTACCATGTTTCAAAAACCGAACCTAAAAACTTTAAATTTAATTATATAATTATATAATTAAATTAAAAGCGTTAGTTCTGTTTCATCTTCAAACGAATTTTGAAATATATATATATATATATATATATATATATATATACACACACACACAATCACGTAAATGATTCCATAAGCTCTACACAGCCAAATACTTTGTTCACTCTAATTCATGTCAAATTACTTTGACGAGAGCATATGACTGTGTAAACAACATACATTCAGTCAATGATGTTTGAAAAGAAACTAAAGTCCAACAGGAATATAAAAACAGCAACATTGCACAGATTAAGTGTTTTGCCAATCACACAGGTAAAAAGGAAGCAATCAAAATAGTTCTTCCGAACAGTAAAAACAGACAATAATCAATGAGGGCAGACTGTTGTGGTAGTCAATGCATGCAAGATTATCCAAACATCCGTTTAACTAAGGTCCATTTATTAAGCCAATGGCCACATTCTGAAAAGCCATTGAACATTTTAATAGGAAAGAAATGGACAAGCCCAAGCTTGCATGATAGAATAATAACGGACAGACAAGCAGAATTAGAGCATTTGGAAAATGGAAGGAAATAGTTTGAATTTAAGAAAGAAAAAAAATCTCCTAATCACCACAATAAAGACATTACTCACCCTTATAACCAAAGAATCCTTTCGTCCTTTTCAAAAGGAGTTAAAGAAAAGGACAAGACTTAAGTCGATATAAGATGACAGTCAGTGTTAAATTTAAATTTTTGAAGATCGTGTTTAACAGGAAACAAAAGAGGAAAAAAGGAAGCCGGAAGAGAGTTTCACAAGTGAAAAGTGCAAGAGAATAAATTGTTAGCATCAAACTCATAGTTTCATCTCAATTTCAGCAATAAAATGAAGAGACTTAACTACCAATCTAGTAATTCAAATGTTCAAAATTTCCATATATAAGCAGTGTTTCTAGTAGGACATATCAGTAAATTATTATTATGTCAAAAAAAATTCTTCCAAAATAAAATTATCTTCTGGCTTGAAATAACCTAAAATGGTTGATAAGTCATAAAAACAAATTAATCAGTCCTGAGATGTTGCTTCTCTGACCACTGTAATCTTAACTTCTTAAAGTCTCAGATCAACTGTTATTTCATTCAGTAACCCTATACCTTGAGTGGCTCTTGGGACTTGTATTGAATAGTAAAAAAAGAAAAAAGTGTTTGTTAAGATTAAAAAAACAAAACAAAAATCTTTTATATCTGTTATCAGCACAATTGTATAGTTTTGTCTTTATTTTTGTAACTTCTCATTTTTCCAGACCCCACTTGGTCAGATGAATTTACGAGATGCAAGGCTAGAAGAAATCGAACATCCAGATGAATCTGATGAGGATTCTTCTATTTTGGTCGTACGAAAACATGTTATAGCAATATGGCTACCACTACAAGGTCCGACCTACCTCATTATACCAACTAAGCAAGAAAAGGTATGTAGCATTTTCATTACTTCTGCAAGAGGTTTTTTTTTTATTTTTCAGTATATGAGGTGTGGTTATGAAACAATTAGATGAGGTACATGTGAGTGTGCATGCAACAAGCTATGAACAAGTATAAACCCCACTTGAACATTTCAATTCATTTATGTCTTAAAAATGGTTCATGAAATGGAGCATGCCGAATGAAATTGTAGTTGAATTAGCATATTTAAACCGAAAATACTAATGACACTTTTGAAAATGAGTCTAAGTTACATGAGTCTGCATCAAGAGATGTATCACAATGAAGATGTGAGTGAATCAAAAAGTTTAGAGATTCTTTCTGTTTTCTCATTGGTTAAAAAGTGTATTGAGTTTGTTTCTGCTTGCTTATTGGTTGAAAAGTGGATCAAAAATGTTTCTGTTTTACTATTGGTCAAAAAATATAATCAGATTGTTTCTGCTTGCTTATTGGTCAGTGTTTATGACATTATTCATGCTGTGATTTGACTTGCATAATTCTGTACTTGTTACAGTACATTTTCGATTATCCATACCTCGTTTTTCCAGAATTCAATTATGCAGACATAAAATGAAGAGAAAAAGTGAAATCATCTAAACATTTTTCAATTATCTGAACTAAACCCATTTTAATATTTCATCTCAGACAAGTTTCTTTGAGAATTTAGAAAACTGTACTCAACGTTTGATAAATGTGCTGATAAAATAAGTTCTATTAATTCTTGTTAATTTCCTTCTTGTTTCCATATAATGAACATGCAAATAAATCCATTTTAATCCCGGTTTGGCACTTAATGTCAGAAAAATGTGAGGCCAACAAGAAGCTGACAAATATTGATGCATTTTTTTTTTCATAAAAATTAAACTGTTCATAAGTTTGAACAAAATATTTGAAAATGATATTTGATGATGTAAATGTTAATTTTCTTTCAGAAAATAACCTTTTCTGTATTCTTTTTTGATAATTGAGATACTAAAATTTTGAATTATCCAAAAATATTTTTTCAACACTTGTCCCAAGGTGTCTGGATAATTGAGAAATTACTGTACTTAATATCCACACATTGTATATTTATACTTCCATGAATGTGTACTAAACAGTTATAGTTTTTTCTCAGTGAATGCTTTCTCTGTCTATATTTCTGAGATGAGGTATTATGTACATTATTTACATTATTCGGACTATTGTTCTCATTTTTGTTGCCATATTCATTACAACATTTTGGCCTTTCAGTATCTGTCTATATTTCTGAGATGAGGTATTATGTACATTATTTACATTATTAGGAGTTTTGTCCTCATCTTTGTCGCCATATTTATTACAACGTTTCGGCCGTTGTACGCTCCGGCCTTCTTCAGGTGGTTGGAATGTCGAACTGAACACTTCATTTCGCTCACTGGGGTAGACTAATGCCTTTATCCACTGTGCCATGTGTCCTTGAGGATAAAGGCGTTGGTTAGATCCAGTGACAGGACCCAAAGAGTGTGAGTTCAATACCCAGTTAAGGCAGTGGAGAATTTTCAGAGGGAAAATTAACAGGAGATAACTGATAACTGACATCCGTTAAACATGGCACATGGAACTAGAACAGTCTACCCCAGTGAGCGAAATAAAGGGTTCAATTCGACATTCCAACCATCTGAAGAAGGCCCGAGCATACAACAGCCGAAATGTTGTTATAAATATGGCAACAAAGATGAGGACAATAGTCCAAATAATGTAAAGAATGCTTTCTCATTTTATATTTTTACTTTTTCAAAGATCTATTTGAACTGTTACAAATAATTAAATCTGTCTGGAAAGGATGTTAGAAAAATCCAGAACTTACGCTGAGGGCAAATTGTCTGCATATTAAGAGAAAATGAATTGGTTGGGTACACAAAAATAAAAAGGGGGCATAAAGGCGTGTTTACTTACCAGAATTATTGAACCCCTAGCACAAAAAAGAGCTGGAGGCCTTAGCAGAATTTATTACCAGACAGGTACAAAAGTTTAAATATTTGGGAAGTGTTTGAACAGAGGAAGGAAAATACAACACCAAAATTTGAAAATACATTAGAATATCAAAAGATGAATTCCAAAAACTAAGCAAAGTAATAAGAAACAGAAAAATCTTTAATAAACAAAGAAAACAGTGCTGAAATCCTACATAATGTCAATCATTTTATATGGCAGCAAATGCTGAACAATCTCACCACCAATGAAGAGATGACTGGTGGTAAGATATATGTGGTTCTACAGAAGGATGATGAGAATTGCATAGACCAAACATGTAAGCAATGGTGAATTTTAAGAAAAAATGCAAACAAAAAGGACAATGATAGTTGAAATTTGAGGAAAGTGGGCTTGGAAAATTTGATACTCACAGGACACATTGAAGTCAAGAGGGAGAGAGAAAACAATGCATAACTCACCTAGTGATCATGAGTAAATGGATATCAGAACATGGTTTAAGAGTGATAACAAAAAGAGATAATTTATTAAAAGCTACAAAGGGCAGGAAATGTTGGAGAGCCATGATCACTAATGTCCTGAAGGTACATGGCGTATATTAGGTTGGTGCAAAAATAATGACAGTTTTTGATGTATTTTTTAACGTCAAAAACCGTCATTATTTTTGCACCAACCTAATGGAAGGATGAAATTTATCTCCCTGTCTCAATGAATTGATTGCATATTTTAATGATGAGAATTGTTAACTGATATGAATAAGAAAAGTGTTATTTTTTTAGAATATTTTTTATGCTATGAAAAATCCTCTTTCTAAGCAGGTAAGTATGTGATATAGATTATTCTTAATTTAAGTAGGAACATTTTGACAAAAATTGTGAAAAATTTTATTTCTATCAGAAATAAAATTGTCTGGTGCATAACCAAAGAACATAAGTGTAATCTCAATGGACAAATAAATAAGTCCATATCCCAAAAGGAAAAAAAAGAGAATGAAAGAAAGAAAGATGCAATATAAAGGAAGGAATGAATAAGTGAATAACACAAGGAAAAAGACATCAATGAGAAAAAAATATTGTCTTCATTTACATTTGATTACAGGAAAAAAAGAAATTCTGATTGAGTGGTTTTATTTGTTTTTTTGGTTATGTCTAAAAAAAAATGTCTCTGATGACAGTTTAATACAACAAAAAGTAAATTTTATTTTGATTGGTTAAATTCTTTTGGTGCATGCTTGGTCAATTTAAAAAAAAATAAGATGACTCCAAAAAAAATGATTGATAAAAGACAATTTGGTGAAACTGAAATGCAAAATACTGTTTAGGTAATTGTTTGACAGATAAATTCCGCCTCAACTGTTTTCTGAATTTTGATTGGTTGTATAGTTACAGAGATTCTGATTGGTTAAGAATTTTCATTACTTCTTTAATTTTGATTGACTGTTTTTTTTTTTAAAAAAAATGTAAAAACCGTTTGAAAAATAGAAATATATTTGAATTACATTCACCTGAGTACAAAGTGGCTGAATAGATCCTGCACATTGATTGGTTTAATAATGCTTCGCATTCTGATTGTTTGATTTTTTGGGTTTTTTTTTTATCATTTTCATTGGTTGAAGTGATTGCTACATTATGATTAGTTGAACTCTTTCTTGTATTCTGTTTTGTTGAACATTTTTTAACATTATGGTTAGTTAACTTCTTTTTGGAATTTTTATTGATTGATCTGATTTGTATGTTTAAACTGAATCATTTTTTTGTTGATTTTTAAACATTTTCATTGAATTATCAGTTTGAAAAAAATAGACATCATTTAGTTGATTTAACTTGTTTTTGAGTTTATGGTGGCTAAGCTGGTACTTTATTCCCAACATCTAATTCAGTAGAAAACCTCTCAATGGAAGAGCAGCCTGTTGATTTTTATCATGTTAATTCATGGAGAAATATAAAATATTTGATTTCAGAGTGGAAGCAGATTGATTTCTTTAAAATAATATTACCTTTTTTTTTTTTTTTTTTTTTGTAATAATTTCACTCCAAGCAAGGCAATAAAGCCTCTAAGACTCAGGGGTTACTGTGTGAGAAATAACAAGAAAAAGCAAAACATTGTTAAGAAGTGAGAATATTAAAAGATAAATCTGTCTATATTTCTGAGATGAGGTATTATGTACATTGTGTACATTATTTGGACTATTGTCCTTATCTTTGTCGCCATATTTATTACGTTTCGGCCGTTGTACACTCCGACCTTCTTCAGAGGGAAATTAACAGGAGATAACTGAAAACTGACATCCATTAAACATGGCACGTGGAACTAGAACAGTCTTCCCCAGTGAGTGAAATAAAGGGTTCGGTTCGACATTCCAACTACCTGAAGAAGGTTGGAGCGTACAACGACTGAAACATAATAAATATGGTGACAAAGATGAGGAAAATAGTCCGAATAATATAAATAATGTATATTAAAAGATAAAGATTGACATTGCCTTTAAATTTTTGAAGATCAAAGTTTGCTGGCAAGCAAGAAGTTGGAAGACATTTCCACAAGTAAGAATTGTGAGAAAAAAACTATTAGTAAAGAACTTATGGTTACATCGAACCAATTCCACTGTAAAATGATGTGACCTTGTTGCCAATCTAGCACTATGCTTAAATTCATAAAGTCTACATGTCAGAAATGAAAGCTTATCGGAACTGTTGTCATGAAAGTATTTATAAAAAAAAAGGCACAGAAAAGCTATATTACTGCATTGGGAAAGTGACTGAAACTGGGATGCCAGCTCAGGATCAATAATATTGCAAATTCTTCTTTGTATTTTATCACAAATCTCTAAATATATAGCAGGAGCATCAGACCGTATGTGGCAGCAATTTGAAATAAGACAAATTTTAAGCATATGATGAACAGTTCTTACATCACAAGCCGACCACTAGTTTGATTTTCCCATGAGCTTCATTATTTAGTTTTACTACTTATCTTTACAGCTCATATATATAGGGTTACCATGAAATCAAATCATCCTCATTTTCCCCATATTCAAAATGTGAAGAGAAAGTTCTAATCAAACAGTATTTTTTAATAATTGTAACTCCGTGGAACAGACTCTCACATAGATGCTTTACTGAACATAAAAGTTTTAACCTTTTCAGGTCAAAGACTGCTCGTATCTGTTTAAATATTCATAATCTTCTCTTGCTACTACTACAACATTTTTCTCTCATATCACACTTCGTTCTTTATTAGGATTTTAAAAAAACGCTCTACTTTGGGTGGCTCTCGAGCCTCGTATTAGAACTTTAGTTTAAAAGAAAAAAAATATATGTCAGATGATGTTTTAAAATAATATGTTTATCCAGTCTTTGTTACCATTTTTTTTTTTCAGGACTCTTGGTTATATCATCTGACGGTAGCTGCTGGCGGAGGAACTGGAAATGTTGGAACCGAATATGAACAGTTGGTTGCAAAAGTAATGGAAGTCGGTGGAAATTTAAGTAAGTAATGTTTGCGTCAATTGTGTCATAGATATTGGCATATATGTGTCTCTTCTCCCCCAAACTATTGGTTAAATAATAAGGTAGACTTTGCTTTCTAGCCTTGGGTGGCAACCATTTTAAATGAAAGAAAACTCTGAATTCCAAACAGGGAAGAAGAAAACGGGGAAACCACTCCACTGCCATTTGTTAATTCAATGTAATTCCCTTATAATAGAGGAAAGGAAACTGTGGTATCATTTTCATCATTATTGTTTGGTATATACTTTACTAGGTTTAGAAACCTAGCTACCTAATATGAGGTACTCTGGATATGAGGGATTAAATCATTATGCCTCTTAATTCTTTGGGGAACACAGGGCCACAAAAACACCAAGAATGTGGTTCTGAGTGATCCTCTTCAGCTTAGCCCATGTCATACTGGCTGCCTTTCACTTTGGAGGACTCTTCCTTGGCCATGTTGTTGTTTGAAGATATTGTTGAGGTTTCTGTAACAAGCTAGTTTTTAAGTGAGTAAGTTGTTAGCCTCTGCACAACCCTCAACCTGGAGGACAAGGGTATGTCTTTCATCTGGCTCCTACTCCACAGACCTGTTGAGCTGACCTGTTTAAGACTGAAGACCCACCCACATAGCTCAGGGGGTTGTTGAAGCACGCAAGCTGTTCTACTGCATCAAGGTGACACACCATCATGATGGGTGCGGCGAATTCACTACCTTATATCCTTACTGAACATGGTATTTAAAAAATATATTGATATAACAGATATTAACAATTATTCATTTATTGAAGTATCTACTTATGTAGAGAAATTGGAATCTGAGAGACGTCTTTCTGCTCCCCATCAGCATGGCTGATGCTAACCTCCAAGAGAGTGATTCATTGCACTTTCTTGGGTTAGTGGAAAGATTGTACTGAATCAATTGCTAGATCTGCTTCTAGGAAAATTGGTTCACAGTGTTGTGCTTTCTCTCCAGAATTTATCATATATATCTATAAGTCTACCATTTGGACGTACTTTGAATATTGCTGTCACATATGGTCTGGTGTTCTTGCTTATATTTAGAGACTCTTGATAAAATCCAAAGAAGAATATGCAATCTTATTGGTTCTAAACTGGCATCCCAGCTTTAGTCATTTTCCTACTGCCATATCATAGCTCCCCTGTGCCTTTTCTATAAATGCATTCATGGTAATTGATCTGATAGTACCTAGACTCTATGAGTTTAAGTGCAACAATAATATAGTTTTGAAGTGTGCTATATTTATAGATAAAAGTGCTCAATACCAGGGATAGAGCATATGTAAATATGAAAGTAGACACTAAGTCCAAAATTGAACAGTTCAGTTTTCACCTCAGTATACTGTATATATATATATATATATATATATATATATATATATATATATATATATATATAAATGACAATAGGAAAACTGTAGTTATTGCTGACGCGTTTTGTCCAATGTGGACTTTCCCTAAAGCAAAAAACGAAAAGAATTTAATTAAAGAAAGTAACTAATAATAACAAAAAACAGAATGTTCTTAGCAACTGGAGTAATGTAGAGAATGCTATTTTCATATTGTTAACTGAAAATAATGTCAGTTATTGTCACGTGTGGAGAATATTGTCATTATAGCTGTGTTGGCGGATTCAACCATTTTCTTTTGATTTTATAATATTGTTGTGTACGTTTGTTTGGGAGAGCAGTAATTTTGTTAAGAAAGGCGAAATAGGGAAAAAGCCTGGGCGTAGATTAATAATTGGGTAATATTCTATGGTGGCACTCTCTAGAATTTTCCTTCTGAGTGAGTAATTTTTTTTTATGAGTGTAGCATTTTTAAAATCAAAATTTATTTCTATGTATGACTAGTGCACTAGTCATACATAGAAATAAATTCAACCATAATTACCCCTAGGCTATTGTCGCATGCTATGGAGAAAGTGAATTTTTTACATTATATATGTGATATAAGCATTATCAGCTGCCAGAGTGCTCTATTCATTGTAAAGAGTTTAGAATTATAGCAGCAGTAGTCATCAAATAGGCAACATATCTTCATTCAGGCATGTTTGGTAGAAACTAGACATATCTATTTATTTTAATCCACTCAAATTCACTGATCAATTTCTAAGTGCTATTTTTTAAAAACTTTTTTCAAACTTTAAATTCTCAAAGCACACTATAAAAAAGCCAAAACGAACACTAAATAAAATTAATTATAAGAATAGCAACAATGTTTTAAAATGTCTATAAAAGAATTTTTTAGGATGCTCAAATTGTAAAAAAAATTTTTGAAAGAATTGCAGATTGAGTATTTTAAAAAATTAACAATAAAAAATTTAAACTAAGTTACCCACCTTACATATTCTTAATGTAAATTGACTATAATGTATTTCATAGACATTTACGAAAAGATATTCACAACTGTCAATTAGGTTAATTTTTGTCTTAGCAATTGACTCCCTGAAGATCATCTTGGATGAGATTGAAAGTACTTGGGGGAAAATAAAAGAAATAACTAAAACTACAGTGTCTTTGTTACTCGGTTTTGTAACAGCACTAAGAAATTGATCTGTGAATTTGAGAGGCTTAAAATAAAAATAAATATTGATAATACATCTAGGTTATTCAAACAAACATGCTTGAATATACATACAGGGTGTGTCAAAGATACTTTTACAAACTGTGGGGGTAGGTTACTCACACTAAAAAAAAGGACAAAAGTCCATATAAACACATGTCTATAAATTCTTCATTTTTGAGTTAAGTTAAAACTTATTCTGAAAATCATTCATTGGTGATTCCAATGTCAAAGAGAAGTGGTCTGAAGCATAGATTCCTATTCATAGAAGAAGCCAATATTTAGTTCTTGTAAATTAAACCTGCCAACCCAACGTTAGAAGAGAGAGAAGAGAAAAATTTGTTTTTGCCTTCTACTGGTTTTGGTTGGCAAAAATCAATATCTTCGGTGTTTTCTCAAAAGAGATATATATATATATATATAGATGG
>OZ010601.1:90452586-90650086 GCA_963932145.1 Acanthosepion lycidas
TATATAAGTAATAGGAATTTTGGAGATTTACATAATTTCACATAATAATTCATTGAGTTGAGAAGAAAAATTCTCAACATAATACAGAAAACATTGGATGGCCATTTTGTCCTTTTTGGGGCTCATCAGCAGTTCACATCCAGAATCAAAGTTATGATACAATGCAAGTGTCATACCGCTGGAATTATGAGTGGCTGTACTATATTGAGTCTCGTTAGTTTTCTCTTCGTCACCAAGTCCAGGTGGCCCAGTGGTATTACGCTTACATTGTATTGTAACGGTCTGGGTTCGATTCTCAGCAGTGAATGCACACTGCTGAGGATTCCTAAAAAAGGACAAGTGCTTTCTGCATTTTGTTGAGGATTCTTCTTCTAGACTCAATGAATGTGATATACAGGATGAATATATGATGTAAGTTTCAGCTTGTCTATCCAAATTAAAAAAAAGGGGATAAATTATTTTTTTTTTTTTGATATCAAGTTTTATTATACAGTGTGTCATGGTAATATAAACTTTGTTATTCATTCCTGCTGTTTTCTGTCTATATTTCTGAGATGAGGTATTATGCACACTATTTACATTATTCAAACTATTGTCCTCATCTTTGTTGCCATATACAATAGTCTGAATAATGTAAATAATGTACATAATACCTCATCTCAGAAATATAGACAGATACTGAAGGGCCGAAACGTTGTAATAAATATGGCGACAAAGATGAGGACAATAGTCCGAATAATGTAAATAGTGTACATAATAACTCATCTCAGAAATATAGATAGATACAGAAAGGCCGAATAATGTAAATAGTATCAAGTTTTATTATACAACGTGCATTATGGTAATATAAACTTTGTTATTCATTCCTGCTTTTTTAATAAATATAATTATCTATATATTATTATATAAGTAAATATTAGGTTGGTGCAAAAATAATGACATAATAATGTCATTTTTGATGTTAAAAATACTTCAAAAAACGACATTATTACGTCATTATTTTTGCACCAACCTAATATAAACGTAAATTTTAATAAATAGTTATTAATTTCCATACTTCTTTTAATATATTTATCTCTCTATATCTAAGTAATAATTCTCGCAGACTGTTACTTATATATGACAAATATTAAAGAAATTCAAATTTTCATTTCTGTTTACTGTTTCATTTTCAGTAATTTGTTCTATAAATGTCTATTTGAAATCAAACAAAGAATTCTGATGATATTTTTTTGTTTGTTTTCTGCAGACTCCATGTATTGGAAACACCCGAAAATGCTACACACCAAAGAACCAATTTCATCACCCATGACCACACTGCCATCAGAGGAGCTACAAGAAAGAGCTGTTGATCTTTTCAAGGTAAGGAACGGCTTCACAGAGTACTTTGTGGAATTGAGGCAACAGCAGACACACAGACATACATAAATAAAAGTTGACCCAAAAGCCATTCAAGGTAGAAGATTACTGAGTGAGATTCTAGTGATCAGGGAAGCATCGTCTTGGGACTCTCTTCCACAAAGCGTAGCTGTTCTCAAGAAGAAACTTTCCAAATGAAATTTCTTTCTTACTATCAGAATATAAAAGGAACAAAGGGTAATTCAACCATTGTTTATGGCATAATGTGTACTAGGTGTAAAAGTTTGAACTGGTGGAACTAAAGAATGTAGTTGGTCTAAGCATTTGCCATGGAAATAGTGATTTACTAGTGATAGTTGTGTGATGTTTCATCTGTGGGAAAGGGTCAGTAGGGGTGAAAATAATTCATCGTCCACAAGACCCAGTAAATGCATTTTACCTCTGTCATGAAAGAGAGGATTATGCAGCTCCAGACTCCATTTTTGGTCTGATCTGGTTCTTGTAAATGTAGAGCATGACAGGAGGAATCTGGTGCTTCCTGTGTCATTTCAAGGGATCAATACATTTCCAGCATCTTTACTTGTAGATCGTATAATATATTCCACATGAGAGCACATGGATGAACCTTAGATCTTCAAGGTAAGGATCCTCATCATGACTTGGGATGCTCATTCTTATAATAATAATAATAATCGACTCTCCCATTGGTTTCAATGTATGAAGATCTGACAGCTTAGTTGATTCAGTTATGAAATTTTGTGAAATAATCTTAAATGACATTTAAGACCTGCTAGTGATTTACAAAGGAGGCCACATATGGAGCAAGTGTGAGCATTGTGAGATGAGATCATTCTTAGACTGGCTGACCTTTTAGATCTTGCTCTCACTTCTTGAAGATGATTCAGATGAGCAGATTGAAAACTGCTGAGTCTCATGTTGATCTCCATTCTACACGCTCGAAGGCTAAGCGCTCCAGGGTGGTATGTGGTATATCGACTGCTGACAAGTTGCTTTTCAGCTTGTCTTTGTATCTTAGCCATGGGCCTCCTTACATTCCTGTAGCCCTGATTTAACTGGCTGTACATTAGGATCTTGGGTATCCTGTGTTCAGATATTCTCAAGACATGACCAGTCCACTGTAACTGAGACTGTATGAGAAAAGTTTTGATTCTTCCAATATTGCACCTGTTAAACAGGTCTACGTTAGATATCCTATCTTGAAGTTTAACTCCACAGATTGCACGCAGACAGCTTTTATGGAAAACATCCAGCTGGCTTATATGGTACCTGTATGGAGTCCATGACTCTGAGCCATACAAAAAGATGGCAAGTACAACAGCTCTGTAAACCTGAATTTTCGTATCCAGTAGAATATCCTGCTCATTCCACAAGCGATGGTGAAGTTTGCCAAAAGCACTGGTAGCCTTAGCAATCCAACGCATGATTTCATCATCTAAGGTTCCACTGTAATTGACTTTGCTACCAAGATAGGTGAAAGACTTTACATAGTTCAGGGCTTTGTCTTCTACTTTCAATGGTCTCTCTGGAAATTTGTAGCCTACATATAGTTGACAGCTGAAACCCATATGTTAAGTTGCTTTCCAGAACAATTTTCCTAGATGGGTGCAGATTTTGCAAAACATAATTAAATGGTGATACTCAGAAGAGAAAAGTAATGAATATATTAGGCCATTTAAGGAAAGGATGAATATTTCCTTGCAATTAGAATCTATATTACACTTTATAATAATTAAGTGTGTGTGTATATATATATATATAAATAGGAAATGGTTATAAATTTATCATGTTTATTTAAGGTTCATCAAAAAATGAATTATGCATGAAAAAAGAAAATTCTGGTATTTTTTATTTTTGTGTTGCTTGCTTTTCATTGGTTAAGCAGATCTGAAATGTATCTGTCCTGCCAAGCATCATTCATGTATATAAAAGGAAAATGTTATAATTTTCTAAACATTTTCTATTTGTTCCTTATAAATCATTCTGTTGGGGATATATATATATATATATATATATATATATAGAGAGAGAGAGAGAGAGAGAGATTTCATATAATGTCTAATGAAATATGAGGAATAAAAAACTGACAGTATAATAACAGTATTGTCAATAAGATTGATGATATTTATTAGATATTAGTAGGACTTTTGGCACAATTGAAGCATGAAGAGAAAGATTTTAAAGGTAGAATTTTTGGACACTCCTGTGTTCTTTTTCAATGAGACAAGAAATAAACAAAAAAATGGGACTCACTTTCCCAAGGAATGTTGTTGCTTTCTTTGTTTTTTTTGTTTTTTTTTTTAGTTTTCTAATGTGTTTTATTTCTGTACTGGTATAAAAGCCACCCTATCAGGTGACATTTAGGCTAGCTACTGTGGTAGGCTCTTCATTGGACCTTCGTGACAATAGGTAGAAAGGAGTAAATGTGACAGCAATAAACTACAGAAGAAATAATTGCATTTAAGTATTGCATTAATATTTAAGCTTACCTTTTAAAAGCTCAATGATAATTCTTCTGTTGTCACTTAAAAACAATTTGATGTATGTAAGTCCTTACTTTCTGTACAAGCAATTATTTTTATTTTGTGGATGTCTTTTGCTGGATTTCACAATTAATTTTGATTATTCCAAAATTTATTTCCAAATTAAAGAAATTAATTTGTCACAAAAAAATCACTTAAAAATTATCAAAAACATTCGTTGTAATGAAAACTTGGGAATTCAGAATGTCAGGATTACAGGTTCAGATCTAGTCCAGAATGATTTTATTTTGCTCACAGAGTCAGCCTGATTCCAAAATGGTATAATATGTTGGGATATGTCTTCTAGGAATAAAGTTGAGAACACAGACAATTTTATTTTGAAACATTGTAATTTGAGAATAGTAATTTTTCCGTTTGGACATGAACTATTGAAAGTTAGAGAGTTGTGTCCCTTTATTGGTTTTTATCAGTAAGAGCCAATATGGCAGAATTTTAAAACAATCACAGTAATGTAAACTTGGGAGTCCAAAATTTCAAGATTGCGGGTCCAGATACGGCCCAGAAGGCTTTTAATTTGCTTATGGAATCAGCCTGATTCAAAAATGGTATGATATATTGGGCTATGGCTTCTATATGTAAAGTTGAAAAAGAGTAACACACATATATTCTCATTTATTTATACACATTATTCTCTGTGGGACATGTGTGTATATGTATGTATACAGTGGTTGGACAAAATAATTGGAAGAGTTGCAAAATCCACTCCTATATTTCAAAGACCTATTATATTAAAAACTTTAACTAAAACTTTGTAATTACAGGTTATTTCTATTGTAAATATATTTATTTATCTAATTTATTGTCTTATTTATTTTTTGAGTTCAAAAAAGAGCAAATTGTTGGAGCTCACATGGCAGGAGCCTCGATCACTAAAGTTGCTGAACTGTTTGGTTTTTCAAGAGCTACCATATCAAGAACACTGATGCAAGTCGAGAAACGGCAAGATTTCTCGCAACCGTAGCAATTCGGGCTGGACTTGCAAACTTACTGACAGGGACTGACGTGCACTGAAACGCAATGTGGCAAAAAATCATCGGACAAATGCTGCCAAAGTGACTGCTGAGTTGAATAACCATCTGAATAGTTTGGTTTCTACAAAAACTGTTAATTGTGAGCTCCATAAGGCTGCATATCATGGAAGAGCCGCTGTGGGAAACCTCTTCTCTCCATTCACAACATTCAAAAGAGGTTGAAGTGGTGGAGGGATCACAATGCCTGGTCTACAGACCAATGGAAGCAAGTCATATTCTCAAACAAGTCCAGTTTTTCTTTTTCCATCTTCAGGGAGAGTTTATGTGTGGAGGCAGCCCAAAGAAGCTTACAACCCTGACTGCCTTCTTCCAACAGTGAAGCATGGAGGTGGATCAGTGATAGTTTGGGCCACCATATCATGGAAATGTCTCAGTCCAATAGTTGCTCTGCATGGTAGAATCAACAGCAAAGATTACCTGAACATTTTGGGAGATCAGGTTCATCCAATGGCCAAGACTTTATTCCCTGATGGTGACTGCATCTTCCAAGACGATAATGCTCCAATACATACCGCTTGAGTGGTTAAGAATTGGTATGAAGAGCATAAAAGTGAGCTAGAACACAGGGAGTGGTCTCCCCAATATCCAGATATCAATATTATTGAACATTTGTGGTGCATTTTGGAGCAACAAGTTAGGAGCTGCTATCTTCCATCGTCATATCGTAAAGAGCTGGAGAAGGTTTTAATGGAAGAATGACTGAAAATTCCTCTGGATGAAGTCAGGAAGCTGTATGATTCCATTCCTAGACGTATTAAAACTGTCTGTGAGGCTAAAGGAGGACCAACTCCATATTAAATAAATTTAACAAGTGTTCCAATTATACCCCTGTATATAGCTTTGTGTATGTTTTGGAAGAAATTTGATTTTGGCCTAATAGTTTATCAGGAGTAAGGTTGTTTTGAGTTTGTCGAGGGATCCCAGTGTAAACTGTATTTTTCAAGTAAATCTAAATCCATGTTTAATCCTTTAATACTGGATTCTATTGTTTTGTTTAAATGATATATTTTTTTCCCCTTCTGATGAGGCCATGGGAAACTGTCCTGATAAGACAAGGGCTTATTGCCTACATAAGGAATGCACATCTCTTTCTGGTTCTTTTCATCTTCTCTGACTCCTGACAAGAATCTAATATGTATTCCTCCTTCCTCTTGAACCTCTATTTCCATCAGGGAAACCACTCTTTTATTCAAAGAATGCCAAAACTGTTTTGTTTATCGGAGAATGTCATGAAAAGTCAAATCTCAATTATCTACTTAATGAATGCACATATCTTGCTGAGATTTTTTCTTCTCCCTTTATTTTCATACATGGAATGTAAACAAAGTAATTTGAAATGGATTTTCTTTTTATCTGTACTTATTTTATATTACAGTGAACATTATTTTTAGTGAATACATACGTTGTATTGACATCCCTGTTAACTATTCATCAAAATTAATGTCAACAGATCTAGAAATCATGCTTACTAATGAAAAATATACCTTCTTACAGGAATTGAATTTGTATTCTCTTTTTCTATCCCTTTGGCTAAAGGTGTGGTTTCTCTGAATAAAAAACTTAATTTGGCAGCAAGTTTTGAGGAGTGTAGAACCACCTCCTTATTGCTGCTGTCCCCAGATTCACCCTGACCCAAAATGACCAACAATACATTTTATCTGTGACTGAAGGCATACGATTCAAAATATATTCAGTTGAAGGCATACAATTTTTTTTTTTAATATTTAGATTTCTGCATTAAATAACCTATAGAGGTCTGTTCTGGGTATGATGATAAACTACATCTGCATCCAGGGTAAGACAATAAACTACATCCAGCAGCAAGGCCTCTGATCAGGAGGTTTTGAGGAGTGTAGAACCACCTCTTAATTGCTTGTGTTCCCAGGGCCACCCTAACCCGGGGTGGTAGCACCTGTTAGGGTCCCAGCTATGGGTAAATAGTTAACCCTGAAACTGAGGTAAAAAGCATTATAAAAGTGTAAAAATAGGTTTTAATACTAGAAATACTTTGTAAAAAATTATTACCAGAAATAAATTTTTGAAGAAAAAAAACTATTACCAGCAATATATTTTTGAAAAAAGATATTACCAGCAATACTATTTCAAAAAAATATTACCATCTATGCATTTTTGAGGAAAAAATAATGTTGCCAGCTATACATTTTTGAGGAAAAAATATTACCAGCTATACATTTTTGAGGAAAAAATATTACCGGACAAAAAAAGTTGTTGGCATTAAATAACCCATTGAGGTTGACAAACCAAACCAAACCATGAATCTATTTCAAAATTTTGTTGGCATTAAATGATTAACTGATGTTGATATGCCATAAGACAAAACAACCAACCAATCGACCCATAGAGGTGTTGATATGCCACTGAACAAATTTAACCAACCAACCAAATCTATAAAACTTACATTTGTCTTGTAAGTATGAAATATGTGTAGATGAGGCCATAAAATTGTGTACAAGATTTGCAGTCAGTTTCATAATGCTTGTAATAAAAATCCTGTTCAGAAAATGATGCAGCAGATTTTACTTCCATAATGAATAATTGCAAGTCCAAACTCCAAGATTCAGGATAAGAAAGAAATGTTGAAATCTTCATTCTTAGGTCCTATGTGACAAATCCCAATACACATAAACAGTCAAAAATACAAAACACCAGCCAAGGGATGAAGTATTAAAACAAAAAAATCTGTTTTCTCTCCCCAATTCATGAACATGAACTGCTTTTATTGATGGATTATTTTTTTCATTGGTCAACAAGTGGGAGAGGACACATAATATTAGCAGATCTGAGATACATTTATGGCAACACCTGTGACTGACTAGTTACTACTTTGGATATTCTGTCTTTGGCATATCATGCAGAATATGTAGCTTTTTTCTCAGTAATTAACTTTTTTTTCCAATGTAGAATACATGTGACAGGTTGTCCCTTGGTTTGATGAGGTAGTTTTCATTGTTATTATATTTAATTTTTTTGTTAAATAACCCATAGTAGTGTTGATATGCTACTAAAGAAATTCAGCCAAACAACGAACCATATCTATAAAACACATTTTTCCAGAAAGGATAAAATTATGGACCCAATGTCTGTAGCTGAAGCCTTAAAAATTGATACAAAATATTTAGATTTCGGTATTAAATATCCTATAGAGGTGTTGATATGCCTCTAAACAAAATCATCCATATCAAATCTATAAAACATATGAAAGGTTAAAATTGTCCCAAATATCTGTAGCTGAAGCCATAAAATTGCATACAAAGTATTTAAATTTCAGTATTAAATAACCCATAGAGGTGTTGATATGCTGCTAAATAAAATCAACAAAATATCTGAATGAAAAATTTATCAGTTATAAAATCTTATCCATATAATCTTATAAAATCTTAAAATCCACATAACTTTATAGGATCTTAAAATTTGTATAACCTTATAAAATCATTAAAATTCATATAACCTTATAAAATCTTAGAAGCCACATAACCTTATAAAATCATTAGAATTCCTATAACCTTATAAAATCTGAGAAGCCACATAACCTTATAAAATCATTAGAATACATATAAAATTAAAAAATCTTAGAATCCATATAACCTTATAAGATCTTATAATCCACATAACCTTATAAAATCTTAGAATCCATATAATCTTATAAAATCTTAAAATCCACATAACCTTATAAAATCCTTAGAATTCATATAAGCTTATAAAATCATTAGAATTCATATAAGCTTATAAAATCTCAGAATCCATAAAATCATATAAAATCTTAAAATCCATGTAACCTTATAAGATCTTAAAATGTCAATAACCTTATAAAATCATTAAAATTAATATAACCTTATAAAATCTTAGAATCCATGTAATCTTATAAAATGTTAAAATCCATGTAATGTAATAAAATTTAATAATTTGTATAACCTTATAAAATCATTAAAATTCACATAACCTTATAAAATCTTAGAATTTGTATCACCTTATAAAATCATTAGAATTCATATAACCTTATAAAATCTTAGAATCCATATAACCATATAAAATCATTAGAATACATATAACCTTATAAAATCTTAAAATCCACATAATCTTATAAAATCTTAGAATTTGTACAACCTTATAAAATCATTAGAATTCATATAAACTTATAAAATCTTAGATGCCACATAACCTTATAAAATCATTAGAATATAATCTTATAAAATCTTAGAATCCATATAATCTTATAAAATCTTAAAATCCATATAACCTCATAAAATTTGAGAATTTGTATAACCTTATAAAATCTTAGAATTTGTATCACCCTATAAAATCTTAGAATCCATATAACCTTATAAAATCATTAAAATTCATATAAACTTATGAATTCTGAAAATCCACATAACGTTATAAAATTATTAAAATTCATATAATCTTATAAAATCTTCAAATCCATATAACCTTATAAAATCATTAGATTTCATATAACCTTATAAATCTTAGAATCCATATAACCTTATAAAATCATTAGAATTCATATAACCTTATAAAATCTTAAAAATCCATATAACCTCATAAAATTTGAGAATTTGTATCACCCTATAAAATCTTAGAATCCATATAACCTTATAAAATCATTAAAATTCATATAACCATATAAAAACTTAGAATCGATATAAACTTATGAATTCTGAAAATTCATATAATCTTATAAAATCTTCAAATCCACATAACCTTATAAAATCATTAGATTTCATATAAACTTATAAAATCTTAGAATCCATATAAACTTATAAAATCTTAAAATCCATATGCCCTCATAAAATCTGAGAATTTATATAACCTTATAAAATCTTAGAATTGATATAACATTATACAATCTTAGAATCCATATAATCTAATAAAATCTTAAAATTCATATAACCATATAAAAATTTAGAATGGATATAAACTTATAAAATCTGAAAATCCACATAACCTTATAAAATCTTAAAATACACATAACCTTATAAAATCATTAAAATTCATATAACCATATAAAAATTTAGAATGGATATAAACTTATAAAATCTGAAAATCCACATAACCTTATAAAATCTTAAAATACACATAACCTTATAAAATCATTAAAATTCATATAATCTTATAAAATCTTAAAATCCATATAATCTTATAAAATCTTAGAATCCATATAATCTTATAAATGTTAAAAGCCATATAACCTTATAAAATCATTAGAATTAATATTATCTTATAAAATCTTAGAATTCACATAACCTTATAAAATCATTAAAATTCTTATAATCATATAAAAATTTAGAATGGATATAAACTTATAAAATCTGAAAATCCACATGACCTTGTAAAATCATTAAAATTCATATAACCTTATAAAAATCTTAGAAGTCACATAACATTATAAAATCATTAGAAATCATATAACCATATAAAAGTATAGAATCCATATAATCTTATGAAATCTTAGAATCCATATAATTGTATAAAATCTTAAAATCCATATGATCTTATAAGATCTTAAAATTTGTATAACCTTATAAAATCTTAGAAGCCACATAACCTTATAAAATCATTAGAATTCATATAACTTTATAAAATCTTAGAATCCATATAATCTAATAAAATCTTAAAATCCACATAACCTTATAAAATCTTAAAATCCACATAACCTTATAAAATCATTAGAAGTCATATAATCGTATAAAATCTTAAAATCCATACAACCTTATAAGATCGTAAAATTTGTATAACCTTATGAAATCATTAAAATTAATATAACCTTATAAAATCTTAGAATTCAGATAAGCTAATAAAATCTTAAAATCCATGTAACCTTATAAAATCTTAGAATTTGTATAACCTTATAAAATCATTAGAATTCATATAACTTTATAAAATCTTAGAAACCATATAATCTAATAAAATCTTAAAATGCACATAACCTTATAAAATAATTAAAATTCATATAACCGTATAAAAATTTAGAATCGATATAAACTTATCAAATCTTGAAATCCAAATAATCTTATAAAATCTTAAAATCCATAAAACCTTATAAGATCGTAAAATTTGTATAACCTTATAAAATCATTAAAATTAATATAACCTTATAAAATCTTAGAATTCATATAAGCTCATAAAATCTTAGAATCCATATAATCGTATATAATCTAAAAATCCATATAACCTTATAAAATCTTAGAATTTGTATAACCTTATAAAATCATTAGAATCCATATAATATTATAAAATCTTAGAATTCATATAATCTTATAAAATCCTTAGAATTAATATAATCTTATAAAATCTTAGAATTCATATAATCTTATAAAATCTTAGAATTCATATATTCTTATAAAATCCTTAGAATCCATATAATCTTAAAAAATTTGCAAATATTTTAACTAGGAAAACAAAAGCAAGAAAGAATGTTTTAATTCTGGTATCTTCTAAAAATCTTGCATCTGTTTTCCATATTCAATCATTTTGTCTCTGGTGAGTGATTATATTATTCTATTAAGAAAAAATGAAGGATAAAACTGCAATTTACTGAATAAATTTAGTATCAAAACAATTCATATTTCTATCAGTAGGTGTCCAGGGTTGAAGATAAATATTATAATTCTGTATTATTTTGCATAAATTGGATTAAAAATTCTGCTTTTAGTGAGGAAAAGGGAATATTCCACCTAGGAGACCTCAGCATTAGCAGACTAATTTGACTAATTAACACTGAAATAGAAGTATGTAACCCTTGGTGTGTCAATCCTCATCAGCAATCACCAATTATGTCATCCAGTCATTGGTCCTCAAATTCCTTCAGATCACTGTAGTTACCATTGAGCTGACTCTTCACCCATTAGCACATGACTTGTTTTGTTGCTGGTATCATGATGGCGGCGCAGTTTCATTGACTTAGCTAGTGTTTGTCTCTTCAGGACCTTTTACTCCTCTTGCGTTTTGTGTTTTTGATCTCTGTGGGTGACAAGATCGCTGATGAAGCAAACTTGGAGTGAAGATAGTTCAATTCTTTGGGAGCTGCACAAAAGACAAGAATCCTTTGGAATAAAGAATTAACTCTGGTTAAAAGTGTAACAATGATTTGGTTTATGTAACATTTTTATACAGTAGTTTTAACTGTTCCTACTTATTGTTATGATCAAATGACACTGAGATCCACTTCAGCTTGTTTTAGTAGTAACTTATATTTCTAAGTTCTGTTTTTCATGTTCAGAACAAGGCCTTTGGTCAGGAGGTCTCGGCAAATGATGTAGATTCTGGTATCAGTGGTTTTGAGACTCTCTGTGTGTCTCTCTCTTCTCTGTTCTCTGAGTTCAAAATCTCCAGCTTATATGGAGTCCTGCATTTGGCAGGGGTGGGGTTGTCTAGATTTAGTTGTCTTCTATCCTAAGCATCAACCTTTTCTAAATTTTCATATATAAAAAATACATTTACTCAAGTGGTTTTCCAAATTTGGGTTTGTCCGGCCTTCTTTAGAGGGTGGTCAGAGGGATCAACTACTCCTTAACAACAACTCTCTTTACACTTCACTTCAGCTCCATAAAGGTGGTGCTAATCTTTCTCTCTTCCTTCTCTTTTCTTTTCCTTCTTTCTCAGTAGACAACCTCAGTCTACTTCCTGGGCTGAAGTGACAAATCCAATTTCCAGATGTCACAGTGAAAACAAAATGGATTTTCAGTCATTAATCCTTATAAGCCTGCCCCATGCTGGGGATCTCTCGATTGACCATTCAAATCAAGAACTGGGGAAGAAAAGAAAAATCTATTTCCAATCCCCTTAAAACAAAAGTTTATCTTTTCTCTATCTTATGCATTTTTTCTTTACAATCAAACAGACCACCCAGCCTTCTTGTCTATGGTCACTTCAAAATAGTAATAAATTTTCTTTACCACTTGTATCCAATAGAATCCAAATTAATGTTTGGATATAAAATTTTCTCTGGATGAATGTCACCAAAATTATAATGATGAATGCATCCTGTCAGTCTCTATTTCTGTGGGCATACTTTTCTTCTGGATGGCTGATTCAAAACAGATTTTTTTTCTTTGTCCAGAGGCATTGTGAATGTTATTTCAGTGACTACCCAGATTTCTTTATTGACAACATTTTTATTTCATCTGACATCTTCGGGGATACCTTAATGGTTTCTTTCTTATTAGAGGGAAGTACTCTTGGGTTTGCTCAAACTTATTAGTTAATCTTGGGTTCCATTCTCCTTGGAATTATCTCATTACCTGGTTTTCCATTACATTTCATTTTTAATTTTCTTCTCACCTTTTCAATCCTCTTTCTTGCAATTTCAACAATTACATTCAGTTAGTAGATTCTCTCCACTTCCTTCTTTCATTCTTTTTCTTTTTGTTTGATCAACCTCTGGAAATCTCAGCATCACAAGTGTGTAAAAGATAATGTGGAGTTTAAAAGATGGCAATAAGACTCCTAAGGAGAAGTGGAAAATTTTTAAAATGGCAATTACATGTAGATCTTTATATGAACCCTGTTTTCTGTGCTTACATGAAAAATTGGAAAATATCAGATTCAATAAAAATTTCTTTTTAAATCAAAGGAATGAATTAACAGTAAATTGTAAACATAGTTTACCTTTTATCTTACAATTTAGTTAAACTTTGAAATTTGATTATGCTTTTTTAAAATTTTAGCTGTACTGCGCTGCACTCTATATAGCTTATCTTTCTGTTTGTAAGATTAATTTGGATTTAATATAATTTTGTATTAATCTGGTAGTATTAGTAACATATTGTATGGATGTATTGGTATTTTTGACATTTTACATTGATTGGTTATTGTTACTAACATCTTATATGAAGAATCTTTATTTAACAGTTGCATATTAGCAAATAATTCTATACATTTAAATTATTTACTAGTTTCTTAAAGAAGCTATTTATCAACTATAAAAAAATTATTTAGGAGACTCACAAAGCATATAACTTGTTTAGCATTTTGTTAAATTACCTCTCTACCCCATTTTTATTTCTTAGGAAATGGCATTGTCTAGTTTGTATAATTTATGTATCCATTTACATCCACTCTAGTTTATGCCTGGGTGCCGGTAGCTGCCAATCTAGGAATCATGACCCATTTATAAAAAAATATTTTAAAAATTTTTCCTTTGTTTAAATTTAACTTAAGTCATATTTGATTAGTTGATCATTGTAAAGCCTACAAACCTTATAAACCCCTCCCATTTTTTTGATTTTGATATGTTTTTGGTGTAATATCCTTAAATAATATATATATATATATATATATATATATATATATATATATATATACACTAACTACTGAGGTCTCACATAAATGGATCTTCAGGGAAGCTGGCTGAAAAGGAAGATTATGGAACAGTATTTATTGTTAAAACCAAAAATAACCATGACCACATGACAAAAAATAAAAAAAGACAAACAATGGTTTTTCCAAATGAGTACCACCATTTATGTGTGTATATATATATATAATAATTATTTTATTTTTATATATATACATACATATATATATATATATATATATATATATATATATATATATATAATAATTATTTAAAAAAAAAAAATATGATTCCTTCGCTACATAAGAGTTCTCATGTTTCAAAAACAAGAGCCAAAAACCTCAATATAATTATTGAAATTAAATTGAATTAAAGTATCAAGCCCTGTATAGTGAAACAGTGCTTGATACTTCAATTTAATTTCAATATTGATGTTTTTATAATTATAATAATAGCTCTACTTTTGTATGGAGCACTGTTTTTTAAGAATAAAAACAAAAATACTAAAGAACCCCGGATTATTTTCCTAACGTGTTCTTTCCTATTTTTCTACATATTTGCACACACACACACGCGCACACACACATATATATATATATATATATCAAATTAAAAGTGGTCATTGAGGTCAACTGAGCAGCAACTGTCAGTTTCATGCTTAAACACAATCTTTAGCAAACAGTTGTATGAATTAGAAGCATCAATATGCAGATTTCTAAGTGAACCAAGTTTGCATGTGGTGATGATATTTTGGCAAACCAGTTGACATGCATCCTTCTGATCATTTCCCTCTTAAGCTTTCTCCTAGAAACAGTCCTATGACTACCGTCTCTCATAAAATAAAGCAAGAAAAAACAAAAAATGGTCTGTAGTAGATATCATTAGGGTTTGAAGAACTGAGCCAGTAGCAAAATGAAATGCAACATTTCAAAACAGATAAATTAATTGACTCTTTCGAAATTTCAGTCATCATTTACCATGAGTTAATTCATTTATTTATTCATTTTAATTCTTAGATTTATTTATTTTAATAATAATAATACTGATTTTATTTTTTTTTTTTAATTTCAGTTGGTCTTTCAGTTCATGAATGCCCAGATTGATACTCGATCTCTTGACTATCATGTGAGCCTGGCTCAAACCATCCTGGGACTGTGTATTGACCACCCTCAGTTGCAAAATGAACTCTACTGCCAGTTGGTACGACAAACATCACGTCATCCTGTACAGAGCAAGATGGGTGGAGTACAGGTAAGAAGGTCTAGCTCAACATCACTTTATTGCTGATTTACATAAATGAGTATCTTGGTCTTGATTGTTATTGTCACAATTTTTCGCCAAGTGTATTTGCCATCTTTTTTCAGGTGAATTGTATTTGGTAATCTTTACAGAATTATTTGTATCATATAATAATCCATTTGAACTCGTGTCCATATCTTAGATGAAATATCTGACCTTTTTCATGTGCTTGTCAGACTAAATTCCTGGGAATTTAAGCTTGAACAATATATTTGATCTAAAAATAATAGCAGCAAAGATGAGGATATTAGACCAAATGTAAATAATGGTAACTGCTCATGTCAGAAATTCAAACAGGAATTCATCATCTTTATTGTTCTGTTATGTCTTTCAAAGGCTCTTCACCCATCTCGACTCATTAAATAACCAGGTGCCGTCAGCTTTCAAGTGGGTTAAGGAATAATGGCTTGAAATTGTTAATCAAAGATTTGTTCTCCAATTCATGTTGGGCTAGTTATATCCACTTACTTGCAAATACCCTTGGGAAAAGGTATGGATGCATCTCTTCTCCCTCCAGCTATAGCTGAATTACTAAAACTGTTGTCATCAAACCATTATTATCTCAAAAAATAAATTTTTACACAATAATACTATTTTCTGGCTTTAAATTGCCTGCAAAGGGTTGATAAGCCATAGAAAATGAATCAATCAATGAAATACTGATTAGCTACGCAGGCATGTCTTTTAGATTTATTTACATTCTCTGGGATATAAATATATAGAAACTATCTTGGCCTCAAAATGAGAAATCAGTTTATATAATGATTGTAATATAGAATTGATCTCCTACTTTATATCCGCATTATAATTTTGTGTTTGTCTATCAGATTATAATTAGTTATAAATTCACCTATTCTTCTCCCCAGTTATGGGTTAATTAGTAAGACTTATATCACTAAATCATTAAATTAAAAAAAATTCTTACAATCTAAAAATATTTTCTGGCTTTAAATAACTTGCAAAGGGTTGATAAACCATAGAAAATAAGTCAGTCAATCAACTCAGTAAATAGAACTGAGGCTGAGATTTTGAAGGCCATCCTTTATCTAGCTATGATTTTCTTAGTTTTTGTCATTGTCATAAATCCATTTTTCATCAGTCTTTTGTCCCTTTTGTTCTGATGGCAGTTTTCTGTATAAGACAAAAAGAGAAAAACAAATGATGATGGAAGTTAATATTAAAACCATTTTCTTATATTCTGAATGATGCTTCTCTTGTTCAAATAAAACTTTTTTTTACATTTTGCCTTAAGCAATGTTATACTCCGCTTCAAATTAGATCTCTTTCTGATCCAATTTACATGTGAGTCAAATGTGAATGCTAAGAAAGAAAATCCCAAAATAAAAAAGTCATCCTTTGCACATGAGCTCTGAGTATCACATCCAATCCGCAAAACAAATCGCCTCAAACATAAATATAACGCATAACATAAAAGAAGCGAACCATGAATGTTGCCACCAAAGAAAATATATGGAAAAAAGATAAGTGGGGGCCACCACATTTGCTTTAAGAAAGCCACCAATAAATGACAGAGTCAAATTTGTAGTGAACAGCAAGCTTGAATAATCTTGAAAAGACCTCTCTTGACATCACCACTCTGACCTTGGTCAACCAACCCAACAAACACATCAATTCCAGGCTTCATCAACTCAACCCTCTTTCAAATTGCTACACCTTGCTCACATAGACATTCCACTCCTATCCACTGTATCGGCAGTACAAAAGAATTTTATATACACATTTCATGTCTTTTCACCTCGCTAGTACAACTGTCATTTGTTCTTCCATGCTTCCATAGGTGCATTATAACTGCAAGTAAAGAAAGTCAGGTATTTAAATACTGACTAATGTTCCTAGTTGTTTTTTTTTTTAAAGATTGCAAATGATGTATGACCATTAACTGATTTCAAAAGCAACAAACAGCAATGACACTTATAAGATTACCCTCACACTGTTTAAAAGAATGTTTAGAGAACTTTTGCATCTATCCAATAAAGGGTAATTTATTCTTTTTTCAAAAATTGGCTCATTTTTGATTGTTATTAGACAAGTTAACTCAGATGCATGATGAGGAAAGAAGGCCTGGAAAATTTAACACTAAAAGGATATATTGAAGAGAAGGTAAGAGGGAGAAACAGTAAGCTACCTACTTAATGAGATTGTGTTATTGAATGTGCAAGGTCAAAGACAGATTGTAAAAGAGGAACAGTAAAGGGATTTCAAAACTTCTTATAATATCAAGACTCATCAATAACTAGATGGGTGACTGCTTTGGAATACCAGGTGCTGTAGGCTTGGATGTGTGGGTGGTGTAATCGATAATGGCTTAGAAGTGTTAATTGGAGTGTTCCAATTCAGATGTGTTTGTTATATTCATTTATGCACAAATAGTCTTAGGAAGGGTATGAATCCACCTTTTCTCCCCCAAACTATGGGTTAATTAGTATTCATATCAACTAAATCACTCATCTCAAAAAATAAAAAAATACAATCTAGAAATATTTTCTGGCTTTAAATAATTTGCGAAGGGTTGATAAACTGTAAAAAATGAATGAATCAATCAAAACTTCCTGTTTTTTGTTGCTTTAAGAAAGCAGGAAAAGACTAAGTTGTGAAGAAAGAGAATCACCCACATCGTGAAGGGTCATGAGAGATAAAAGAAGAAGAATATTTACCCAAATGTTGTAGACTGTCAGTACTTTTATCTAGCCTAGGTTGTAATATTAAAAACACTTAATGGCCATATCATGTTGAAAAACTGGTTCTTGTATAAACACCAAAAGTATGCAACATTAAACTGAGTCAGTACCTAGATGGGTGACCACTTGGAAATATCAAGTGTTGTAAGCTTGGATGTGTGGATGGTGTAATAGATAATGGTTTGGAATTGTTACTTGGAGAGTCAAATTCCAATACCAGTTGAATTCATTATATCCACTTATCCACAAATACCCTTATAAAGGGTATGAATCCACCAGTTTCTTAGTTAATTAGTAGAACTTGTATCAGTACAAAATCATAATTATCTCAAAAAATTTCCTACTATTTAAAAATGCATTCTGGCATTAAATAACCTGCAAAAGGTTGTAAATTAATCATGTAATATTAAAAATAAATAGGATACAATGGGTGCTCACAGATAATGGTTTTCTCTGTTAACCTCAACTGAAGTCAGTGGTAACCATTAAGTTCAACAAAACACATTGCCAATGGATGAATTCAATTAACTGGTATTTTTATAAACCCTAAAAGATGTGAAGAGTAAATACAGGTTGCAATGGGTAAATTTTTGCTATTTTATATTTTTGATTTTGTATCTGTCTATATTTCTGAGATGAGGTATTATGTACATTATTCGGACTACTGTCATCGTATTTGTTGCCATATTTATTACTAATAAATATGGCGACAAAGATGAGGACAAAATCTAAATAATGTAAATAGTGTACATAATACCTCATCTCAGAAATATAGACAGATACGGAAAGGCCGAAACGTTGTAATAAATATGGCGACAAAGATGAGGACAAAAGTTCGAATAATGTAAATAGTGTACATAGTACCTCATCTCAGAAATATAGACAAATATTGAAAGGCCAAAACATTGTAATAGTCTGAATAATGTAAATAGTGTACATGATACCTCATCTCAGAAATATAGACAGATACTGAAGGGCCGAAACGTTGTAATAAATATGGTGACAAATATGAGGACAATAGTCCAAATAATGTAAATAGTGCACATAATACCTCATCTCAGAAATATAGACAGATGCTGAAAGGCCAAAATATTGTAATAAATATGATGACAAAGATGAGGACAAAAGTCCGAATAATGTAAATAGTGTACATAATACCTCATCTCAGAAATATAGAGAGATATTGAAAGGCCGAAACGTTGTAATAAATATGGCGACAAAGATAAGCACAGTATTTACATTAGTCGGACTATTGTCCTCATCTTTGTCGCCATATTTGTCACAACGTAATACCTCATCTCAGAAATATAGACAGACTCTAAAGGTAAGCACAATAGTCCGAATAATGTAAATAGTGTTTTAATTTTGTGTATGCTCATTGTTTTTGATTTTGTTGACTGCACAGTATAACAGGGTCAGTTGGGCACTGTCTGTGAGAAAAAAAAAGCTTCATGGCATAATTCACTCTGCCAGAAATTTGGAAACAGTATACTGTACTGCTTGGCATTCATGTCGGAAGGTCCCGTATGAACGTTCCAGAGTGTTTAGGTGTCAATCTGAGGACAGTGCAGAAGATTTAGAAAGAGTTGGATGAGTCCAATTGTGATTATGATGGTATGGCAGCTTGTAAGAACTCACTCTGATCATTCTGATAAGGAAAGAACTCCTCAGGATCAACACAGAGGCCTACATCAAATACCTTGAGGAGGTAGTGCTGCACTGGGTCAAGAGGGTGGCTGCTGGAAGAAGACCCTATGTCTGGCAACAGGATTCTGCACTATGCAAAACAAATAGGAGAACCCAGTCATGGCTGTCAGAAAATTTCTGCAACCACATCACCCCTCATATCTGGCCACCTAACTCCCCAGATTGCATTATCCCTGATTGTTATGTGTGGGACACAAATCAATGAGAGACCAACAAAATTCCAAAAAAGATGAACTAAATGCAAGGTTTATGGCAGCATTTACCAACATAATGGAACTGCACAAAATAGATGCAAGAGATTTTAAAGTCAAAGTTGAAGCCAGCGGTGATTCTATTGAATAAATTTACTCTTTTTTGGTAAATATATCTGTCAAAATGAGATGTCAGTGTTATTTTCAATTTTCCCTAATTTAGACGACAATTTATTCATTGGACCCTGTATATGATATGACATTATATGCATGTTACCTCAAGTGTCCAAGGCAAGTAAACACCATCCACGCAAAAAAAAAATAGACTGAGATATTAAATGATTATGGTAAGTCATGTTCAGTTTAGTGATGGAAAGACCATCCACCATTGGTTTTTTTTTTTTTGGTTTTTTTACCTTTTTTTTTTTGGTTTTTTTACCTTTTTTTTTTTTTTTTTTTTTTTTTTTTTTATTTTTTGCTTTTTTTGTTTAGTAGTCTATCCAGAGGAGCTGTTTTTCATGAAGACAAAATGGTGGATAGAATCAGAACTAATTAACTTCTCTCTTTAAAAAAAAAAAATCAACATTCTTCAGTTTGGTACGTTTTGGCGCAGCTGTTTGGGCTTGGTTGTTTGGCCGCCAAAACTATTTTGGTGCCTGCCCATGCTAATATTTGGAAAAAGGAAAACTAGCTCTCTCTCTCCTCATTTAGCTGTTTGCTCAGGATGCAGATAAAGATACCATTTCTGCCAACAAACAACACGATTTTTTTATATTTTCATTTTATGAACGAAATAAAGCTGTATTAGAGTTTTTCAGGATCAACTGATTTAATGTTTCTATTTTTAAATGAAGTTTGAATTTTAAGACATTTGAGTGATAAAGAATCAATCAACATTTTTTTCTTAATATCCAAAAGTCTGGCATCAAATCAGCTTGTGCCCAAATGTTCCGTTCCATGCTTTCTTGAACTGTTGTAGGGAATTGATACTTGTACAGGGTGCAGCAAAAATCTGAACCCATCAGACATTCAGAATAGTAAAAAGGCATATTAAGAAAGGAAATTGATTCAACCATAAGTCAAGGACTAAAATCACTTTCTTATTATCAACATATCTAACTCTCCCACCCTCTCCCCACACACACACACACACACATATATATAATTATTTAAAAAAAAATATGATCCTTTGCTACATAAGAGTTCTCATGTTTCAAAAACGAGAGCCGGAAACCTCAATATAATTATTAAAATTAAATTGAATTAAAGTATCATCCTTAAATGAAAATTTAGGAACCTAAACCTGATTCCTAAATTTTCGCTTAAGGATGAAACAGAGCTTGATACTTTAATTCAATTTAATTTTAATAATTATATTGAGGTTTTTGGCCCTCGTTTTTGAAACATGAGAACTCTTATGTAGCGAAGGAATCATTTTTTTTTTTTTAAATAATTATAATCTAAGCTCTACTTCCGTATGGAGCACTGTTTTTTTAAAAATAAAAACAAAAATACTAAAGAACTCTGGATTATTTACCTAACGTGTTCTTTCCTATTTTTCTACATATCTGCACGCACACACACACACACACACACATACACACACACACACACACACACATATATATATATATATATATATATATATATATATATATATATATATATATATTCAGTTGTATGGATATTAGTTTGTACAAATTAATATCCATACAACTGAATATATTAGCTCTATCACTGATATTGAGCACTTTCCACTAAGTACTGCACATATAAAATATGTATAAAATATAATGTAATATAATATATGTATGTGTATACATATTACTTCTCCATTCATATATAGTTTTGCTATAAGTAAATAGTATATATATATATATATATATATTCAATGAAAACAGACAACTTTAACGGTCTATTGGTTATAATTTATTTCCCCAGGGAATTTCTTTTTCCCTCGCTCATCAGACCACACTTCCAAGGGTGAAAAAATTAATTTAAATTTACCAAGATTTTCATTACTTAACTATATATATATATATATATATATATATATATATATATATATATATACACACACACACAAACACACTTCCTACGGTGTGTGTAGGGTTCGTGTGTGTGCGTGCATGTATGCTTGTTTTTGCCAGTATCTACATATACATTTGTTCTCTCTAGATATTTGTATGGTGTGTGTATGGTCACACTAGTGTGTTTAGCCATTATGCGTGTATGGTTATAATTTGTTTAGTGCTAGTTTAAATTTGTCTACAAAGTTTTTTTTCTTGTATTTGTTGGTAAACAGGCAATCTCATTCTGGATTGAAAAACACCCAGAATTAATATAACCCAGATTCACTAAGGAATTTATTATGGATAGTATATCCCTAATTCTGAACAATAACTCTTTATATATATTGTAATGGTAATATTAGTTGTTTTCTGATAAGGAAACATTTGTCATTCATTGAAAAAGCAGCCAATGCTACTCAAGTTAGGTCTTACTTCACTTCCTGACCATCCAACTGGGTTCATTTCCTTATAAGGAAAAATTTAGCATTCATTGACTGAACAGCCAGTATTACAGTTGGTTGAAATTTATAAAATCTTTTGCTTAAAACTATTTTTCAGGAAATAAGGCTTCTCATGTCCAGTAGCTGTTATTGCTCTTTTTGGTACTGATGGGGGTTTCCTTTCTTGAATTCCAACAGCTTGATTACGTCATTATCTCTTTGAGTTAGATGTGCTATCCATTTTAGTTGTTGCTGCAGTTGACAGTCTTCAAGTGATATGGTTTCTGTTTTTTGGTACAGTTCTTTGTGGTTCTGTAATGCCAGTTCACAATGTTCAAAGAAGGATGTTCTTTGTTAAGACCCTCAGGCTTTATTATATATATATATATATATGGATATATCGTGGCTGTCCTCTCAGTTTTGAGAGTGACCACCTCCTTTATTTCATGTCCTCACCTCCTCCCACTCCCCTCAAATTCTATGTATTCGCAGGTGACTCTTCAGGCCAGCCAAACTGCGACAAATTTTGCCACAGAATTGGTATACCCGATCAGATTTGTTTACAGTGACATTATTTGGGTGCACACTAGGTTTTGCACATTTACGCAAATGGCTTTTGAAGCCGGCAAAAGATAGGCGCAATTTTCCGCATATGTCACAATTAACGTGCTGAATTTGTGGACCCGGTGCCGGACCCTGTTCGCCTTTACAAATCAGACATTTGTAGGCACTGTACTGCATACGGCTATTCTCAAAGGACTCAATGCTTTCGTGAATTAGTTTCCGCCACTTACTTCTATCCAAAGCCATTTTTTCCCATTGGTCTACAGATAGTCCACATTGTTTCGGATAAGATTTTATTGTGTCCTTAAATCTCTTCTTCGGTTTTGATGCATTTCTCTTTCCTTCCCACATTTCACCATAGAACAGCCGTTTTGGCAGACGATTGTCATCCATACGCGCAATGTGACCGACCCATCGAAGACAATTTTTCATTACCATCGACTGAATGCTTGGTAGCCCTGCTTTCTCTAATACCTCTGTATCTGAGACATGGGACTGCCATGTAATGTGAAGTATCTGTCTCAGACACTGTTGATGGAAACCCTCAAGAAGTTTTAGTTGATATTTATATATATATATATATATATATATATATATATGGGATTAATATGAGTAAAAGTTTATCAGTTAGCTGATTGATGTTACCTTCAGCATCCTGACTCAGGAGTTTTCTAGGTAGACCTGTCCGCCAACTCTTCAGGGGATATCAGCAATTTACTGCTTATAATTTTTTTTTCTATATTTCCTTTTTTATACATTTAATATTGGTGTAGGTTTTTCTGTATTTCTTGTGTTCATGTTCAGGCATGTACCTATCTCTATGGATGGTATGTTTGCATGTGTGCACCTGTCTGCGCTAATGTATGTGTCAGGTGTCATGATTATTTGTTCTATTCTTTTCTTTTTTCTCTCTACTCTCGCTCTTTAGTGTTTGGTCTTTTTTTCATTTTACTTCTTTTCTTTTAACAGTTGCCATTTTTGTTCCAAATTTCTAGATATGTCAGCCATTTTAATATTTTGGGGTGTTCTATTATTTTTTGTTTTTGCTAAGGAAGTAGCATTTTTGTTTTTTATATAGGTAACTGATATTAATGCATAAGATATATATATATATATATACACATACACACACAGAGTTGGCCAATGAAAAATAATAAAATAATGAAAACATTTATTGTATATTTTGTTTCATTGAGAAATGATAAGGGTGTTCTAATTTTGAGTATTTTCTCATTATGCTTCAATTTTGAAACTAGATAAGAGACAGAGAGAATAATGAAAATATTAAAAAGAGAGAAGGAAAAAGAGAGAAAACAGACTTAAAGAGGAAGAGAGAAACCAATGCAGAAAAAAATGAAAGAGCTCTGAATGTGAAAGGAGAATGTGAAAGAAAGTAAATAAGAGAGAGAGAGAGAGAGAGAGAGAGATAAAGAATAACAAAGAAAAGAAATTATTCAAAATAGAGAAGGAAAGAGAGAGGGAAAATATTAAAAAGAGAGAAGGAAAAAGAGAGAAAACAGACTTAAAGAGGAAGAAAGAAACCAATGCAGAAAAAAATGAAAGAGCTCTGAATGAGAAAGGAGAATGTGAAAGAAAGTAAATAAGAGAGAGAGAGAGAGAGAGATAAAGAATAAGAAAGAAAAGAAATTATTCAAAATAGAGAAAGAGAGAGAGAGATAAACAGGCTTAAAGAAGAAGAGAAAAACCAATGTAGGAGGAAAATGAAAGAGTTCTGAAGGGGATAGGAGAAAGTGAAAGAAAGTAAATAAGATAGAGAGAGAGAGAGAGAGAATAACAAAGAAGAAAAGAAATTATTCAAAGTAGAGAAGGAAAATTGGTAATAGTTATAGAGGGTGAGAGAAACGAATGGCAAAGCAAAGTGAAATGTGAAGGGAGAAAAATAAAAGAAAAGATGAGATCAGGGAGAAAGGGGAAATGAGAGGAAATATAAAAGTGAGAGAGAAGAAAAATGGAAAAAATAAAGGAAGGCAGATAATAAATGTGAAGAAAAAAAAAAGATGCTTTGAAAGTAAGAAAAAGAAAAAATTGTTTTTATCAAATTATTTTAATGCCTTTAAGAAATAGATGTGAAGATAAGGAATTGTATAAATTATTTATAAAGAGGGGGGTGTTTATATTTAATAATAAAAAGGATAATAGCTAAAATAATCAGTGTTAATTGATAACTACCAAATAATTGAAATATATGATATCATATTGCCACAGGTATTCTTTCAACCCCTCCTACCAAATGTTAAGAAAGATTAATACAGAGAGAGATGCTGTAGAATGGGGATCATGAATTAAGGCAGTAGTAAGATTTGAGTATAAATCCTTATAGTTATAGAACAAAAAATATTAACTTTAAAACTTGATAAAAAAAATCATTTTGACTCCAATTAAATGAATTCTCATATTTAAGGTTTTTGATTGAGTTGTTTTTTTTTTAATTAATTCACCCCATGCAGGGTGAAAATGCCACTAAGATGTAAGGCTATACTGGGAGTAAAAGAGAATAAAAATACTTTAGAAGTAACTGGGAAACAAATCTTAAACGGAAAACAATGGATAAACCTTTATTCTTGTTCAAAACACCAAGGAGGAGCGTGAACTGGATGATAGTCAAACCTTTTGTTTTTTTATGGCTTATCAACCTTTGACATGTTATTTAAAACTAGAAAATAAATTGTAAGAATTTTTTTGATATTGTGAAAGCAACTTTGTTGCCTTCTATTGGTAGATTTGTTTGGGATGCTCAAATGAACAATACCCATCTTTTCATAGGGATCTTTCTGTTTCCATCGTGGATTAATGCATGATAAACCCTGCTTTTTAACAATGCATTTCTGATTCCAGACTTCTTTTATAAGAAACTTATTATTTTCAAAAGTTCAGCTTCGATGTCAAGTGATACTTTATCATTCCTCAGTTTTTTCATAGCTTTCTTATTTTCCTCATCACTAGATTCATTAATATTTATGCTTTAAGACAGACTTTTAATGATTGGATGTATGTTCTATTTATATGGACATCTTTAGTGTGGTCACAGTTGAAATGTGATTCAAAATGTTTTTTTGAGACCAGGACATTTTTTCTGTGTTGGTTTTGATTGTTATTGAGATTTTTTGGCTTTTCTCTGTATTTTAACATATTGTCTATGCGGTTTATAAGGGTTGAAAGTTTTGTGGGACATCAGCAACCTCTTTTCACCACTGTCAAATGGTTTGGACATATTATAAGGCACAACATCATGTGCAAGGCACCGTTGAAAGTGAACATCGGAGAGGATGCCAAGGCAAAAACTTGTTGGACAATGTTAAACAATGGACAGGTATGACTGTACTAGAATTGCTGATGGCTGCCTTAGATCGACTGTTGTGGAAAAGAGTTAGCTTCTGCATTTGGATCCACCCTACAGTTACAAAAGTCAAGGGAATGATAATGATATGCTGTTTGGCATCATTATTTTCTTTTGCAATTTTCTGGAGATATTGGTTTCTCAGAGGAAAAACCTTTCTTAAAACCTATTCATTAAATAAAAAAGAGGAGACTCATTTTAAGGGTTTATAAAATAATGGTAATTCTTTATCTTAGAACTTTAGACAATGTTAGAAAAACATTGATTTTCTTTTTTTAATAATTTCACCCCAGGCAAGTGATAATGCCACTAAGATGCACTGGGTGACTGGGAGTGTAAGAGAATGAGAAGACTTCAGTTATGAGAATGGACAATAATACAACAGATTCAAGAAGACAGAAAATGATGATTGTTATTGCATTTAAATTTCTGAAAAGATTCAAGAAACCAGAAGAGAGATACACAGGCAAGAAAAGAAACTGTTAGAATAGGACTTACAGTTACATCTAGCTAGTTTAACAGTAAAATGGTGAGACCTAAGTGCCAGTCTAGTAATGATTAGAATGTAGTCTGTAAAGAAAGATGACACTATAAGTTTGAATAATTGTAATCTCTTTTCCTGTCTAGTTTTGTTTAAAACAATTTTTTTTTTACAGTTAAAATATTTTTTTTTATATTTTTAACTGTCATAGAAATTTTCCTCTACAGTTTGGCCACATTGCATTGAAATACTACTTCCTATATGATCACTGCAGTTAAGCAACATTGAGCCTGGTTACTACCTAAATGAGTAAATGCTTGGGAAAACTAGCTATCATCATTTAAAATAATCTACAAAAGAAAAAAAAGAATATGACCAAATGTTTGTATATTTACTATTCATTTTCTCCTTTATATTACTTTTATATCACATCGAATCACCATTTCTTGAATGATCACCAGTTAAGCAATGTTGAGACTGATTAGTACTTAGATGGGTAACTGCTTGAGAAAACTAGGTGCTGTAAGGTTGGATGTATGGATGGTGTAATGGATAATGGCCCAAAACTGTTAATTGGAGAGCCGAGTTCCAATTCCATTTGAGTTTGTTATTCACTTATACATAAATACCCTTGGGAAAGGTATAAATCCATTTCTTACCCCTCCAGCTATGGGTTAATTAACAAAACTTGTATCACTAAATCATTATTATCTCAAAAAACAAAAATTCTTAGAGTTTAAAAATATTTTTGGCCTTTAAATAGATAAGCTGTAAAAAAATGAATCAAGCAAAAGCAATTTCTCTGTGAATTCCTAACTAGTGCCAAATGAAAAATTTATGAATTCCTAATTTATGGACATAAAGTGAGGGATCATTTTATATATTGATTGTAATGTAGAATTGATCCACTATTTTATATCCACATTATAATTCCTTTTTTATCTAATTCTAATGAGGTATAAGTCCATCTCTTCTTCCTCCCCACCAACTATGGGTTAATTAGTAAGGTTTGTGTCACTAAATCATTATTATCTAAAAAAAAAACAAACACATTCTCATATTTTAAAATATTTTAAAAATATTTCCTGGCTTTAAATAACTTGCAATGCGTTGATGACTCATAGAAATGAAATTAATTAATCAATCGTTTTTATATTCACTTTTTAAAAATTCAATCAAAATACATATTTACAAGTGAAAGGAAAACTATAGATAGGATATGATGAGAAATGATTTACTCAGGAACCATAAATTCTCTTCCAAATCTCTGAAGAGTAAGTAATCTTCTCCAAATAAACACTTTATGACTTGATTTGAAGATATTGGCATTCATTCCAACTGCATATCTGATTCCAAGAATAAAAGCAATAATAATTCACAGAGGAACCATATTGAAGTTCCTTCGGCAAAAACAAAGCTCTAACACAGCATCTTATTGTTACTGTCAGCTCTAACATTGATTCGGTTTCATATCATTTCTTAAATGTCTCAGAATTCACAGACTGTTTCCTGGATTTCTGAGATTCTGCTCGATAGTTGAGGATATTGAACCTGGAGCCTCTGACATTATTATTTTTTTATCACTTTTGGGTCTTTAGTTGCTGTCAACTCAACAATCTGTTCAGTTGTTTGATGTACTTGTTTTGAATCTCAAATTTCGTTGAAATAATTAGACGTGACATTCCTTGACACGGAGATAAATAATTAATAAAAAAAAAATCAATATTATGTAAATTAAGTTTTCCTTTTGATTTCACGGATTGTGACATGTTTTGTCATTTTAAACCAAATACAGGGTCTGATCGGAAAATCTATCACCTTTTAAAATTCTAAAAATGCAAAATGGCTTTGTGCTTTATCCATCTTCAAAATCCTCCTCCTGGGACCTCTCACATTTATTCCCAGATCCCTTCTACTTTTCAAAACAGTCTGCAATGTTCTTTTGTAGGATTGCCATCAGCTGCCTCATTAAATTTGACTTCATCTCATTAATGGTTGGAAATCCTCCTCCTGTCAATGGCATTTTGGGGAGGGAAAATCTAAAATTCATAAGCAACTCAGTTCAGTTATGTGTCATGCGTAATACATGCTTAAGTGATCATGTATCTTTCAATACATGACTGATGAGGCAGATTTTTTTCCCCACAGTAGGTTGCCATTTCTTTCTATGATAGACCAGTTAACATTCAAGGCTATAGAACCCAATCTGTCCTGCTATATACCCATAGCTGGGGGAAGAAGAAGAGGCTTCATACCTTTCCCAAGGGTATTAGCATGTAAAAGAATATAATGGATCTGAATGGAATTCACGACTACTGAATCATAAATAATTTCCTTTTGTATTTATCAATTAGGCTAGAAGTCACCCTTTGGGTGAACTTTATGCTATCTCTCGTGGAGGGCTTTTGGGCCTTTGACCTTTTACCTTCAGTATCTTATGTATGTAAAAGTTATAAGAATTTAGAAATAATACAATTATTTAGTTTTACTTTCAACACCTTAATTCAGCATAATCTTTCTTTATATACACAACTGATCTCTAGTTTTTTTACATTTATTTTGCATGCAATTTTCTTTTAAAATTAACATTCTTTATGATCCCCTCACATAAAGTCACTCTTAAATGACATTAGGGACCCAAACTATGTAATATTTCAAATATATTACAGTATGTGTACTAGAAAAAGAAAAAAAAACATATGAGCAATGTACCAAAGTTTTAATTAGATGATATCAGTTGCAATGAAAAGCAAACTTAAAGTTAAACCCTTAATAAAGAATTGTTTTTTAAACTTTTCACTTATATTATTTTTATATTTAATTTAACTTTAAATGACTTATATATTTAATTTTTAAATGCATGTAACTACAGCAGTTACTTGAGTTTTTACTGATCTGCTAAGAACAAAAAACAGACAGGCAAACACATGTATATTGCATTTTATTTATATAGATGTTATTCTTCTTAAAATAAAGTATGCTTATATTTCATTCACCATTATTTGCAATAACCTTTTTTGCCACTTATCATGCAACTCTTTAGTATCTTTTGTGTAAAATTCTGTAGTGGTTGATATGAAAAGTTTTTCAACCAGCTCTTAAATCTGGTTTTCATTAGAGAAACTTTTCCCCATCAAAGCAGCAAGGTCAGGTGAATAATATGGTGGGTGGAACAGATCCCTCCTACTTTTCAAGAGAGACTGTAATATTCAATTCTGCTATAATCTACCACATGGCAATAATGTTTCTCGATTTTCATGATGGCTGATATAAAAATAATGTGCATATAATGTGTGTGCATATAAAATTTTGGTTTCTTTTATGGAAAACAACTGCTAAAATTGTTGTAATGTTCCAAGAAGCTTTTAATTCCTTCCCCACCATTTGTTTTGGGAAAAACATTTCATTTTCAGACAATCTGTCTATATCTCTGAGATGAGGTGTTATGATTAATTGCATTATTTACATTATTCAGACTGTTATCCTCATCTTGATTACCATATTCAAAACTTTTCTGTATATGTATCTCAGATGAGGTATTATGATTACTTACATTATTTACATCATTTGGACTGTTATCCGCATCTTCATTGTCATATTCACAACCATTGTACGTTTTCAGCCATTGTATGCTCTGGCCTTTTTTGGGTGATTAAGGAGACGTGGCCCAGTGGATAAAGATGTTAGTTAGATTCTGTGACTAGATCCAAAGAATTGAGTGTTCACTATCAGGCTATAGCAGTGCTGAACCAAAACTGAAACATCCAGAAGAGGGATGACATGTGGAACTAGAACAATCTACTCCAGTGGACAAAATAAAGGGTTTGGTTCGATAATTCCTCATCCCAGAAATTTAGACAGAAACCTGGCAGACTCTTCTTTACTTATTGTTAACTTTGACAATAACAAGATTCTGTGACATTTTTAGATTGTAATTTGTTTTAAATGTATCTTTTCTTTAGAATTGATTTTTGAAATCTGATTTTCCAGAATCCCAAGACTCTGAGAGCAAATAAAATTTTTCTACAATGAATGGAACTACTCTGAACACAAGACAATAGGCAAAACTTGAAAATGTATTTTGAAATTTTTTACTACCAATGTTATTGTTTAATAGGCGAATCTTCTATGTTATGTTGCATCAAGTTTAATTTGTTTAATCAAACATCTCATGATCAAAAAATCAGTATTATCTGAAATCAATAGTATGATCATTTCATCTTGGATAATTTTGTAATTTAATAAAGAAAAGGTCAGTCAAGAGAATGGTGATAATGTAAACATACAGCTGGGCCCTCAACCAGTTTTGCACTGACCACTGACTACCCAATATTTTGTCTCCATCCTTATTAATGTCACTGAGCAACATAAGCTGGGAAAGGTTCACTGCATGTTCACAAGAAAACAAAAGATGAAAAAAAATGCCAATAAGAACTCAAACACTGTTCCAGTCTATATAGATGTTTTATTCAGAGCTTCATTTGCTTGGTCTGTGTGGGTGTGTAGGTAGGTGACATTTAGGACAATCTCTGTCATATCTAACAGCTCAGTTCCTTTCTACTACTAACCCTCTGCCCATTTACATGTATCTGACAATATAAAAAGGTGCCACTGGAACTATCCAAAGGAGAGATTGTCTCTTTCTAAGGAGAGACAAGAACTGCCTTTTTTCAATCCTAAGTCCTGTTGGATATCATCATCATTCAGTTTTGTGGTCACTTGACCCCCAAAAGCTTTCTTTTATTTATTTATTGGTTTATTTCCTTTCAGTAAAGGGGTTGCCACTTAGAAGAACTAATTTCAGAGACCGCATCTGTTGGCCATAAAACAGAAATTTAAAATTGAGATAAAATCAAATCTTCCTTCTCCTATTAAGGTGACTCAATCATATTGTTACAACTAATTTGGAAGTCTGGATTAGAATTCATATTTCATTCAAGATTAGTTTTATCAATTTTTGCTTGTGGTGAACTGATTACAAAACATGTGAGAGAATGAGAGTCATTGTTGTCCTAGGGATCAACATTACACATTTACATTCATAAAGTTTTGGTATCATAGCAAAGAGCTCATCTGAACAATTACCATGAAAGTATTTATAGGAAAGACATGGAGTTGCTGTCTCGAGTATGATGATAAACTACATCCACATCCAGGGTAAGACGATAAACTACATCCAGCAGCAAGGCCTCTGATCATGAGGTTTTTAGGAGCATGGAACCACCTCTTAATTGCTGGTGTTCCCAGGTCTACCCTGACCTGAGGTGGTAGCACCTTTTAGGGTCCCAGCTATGGGTAAATAGTTAACTCTGAAACTGAGGTAAAAAGCATTATAAAAGTGTAAAAATAGGTTTTAATACCAGAAATACTTTGTAAAACATTATTACCAGCAATACATTTACCAACATTGCATTTTTGAAAATATTACCAGAAAAAATTTTTTACGAAAATAAAACCATCCAAGATTGTAAACTTCCTATAAGAAGTTGCATTGTACTCAGAAATGTGAGTAATTGAAAAATGGTTCAAATATATATGTATACATACACACCTTTTTTACCAAACTATCGCTATGAATCTATTTCAAAATTTTGTTGGCATTAAATGACCCACTGATGTTGATATTCCATAAAACAAAACAAAAAGACATGGAGAGGCAACCTTATGGCTTATGGAAAAGTGACTGGAGCTGAGCTGCTGTATCAGGACCAATAATGTTGCAGATTCTTCTTTGGATCTTATCAAGGAGCTCAATGGGCACCGGACCATATGTGACAGCAATATTCTAAGCATGGTATTTATATATATATAAAACATAGATTTTTGAGAGAAAAAATTGTCTTGACCTAGTGAACCAACTTTCTGAGAAGCTGGCCATAACAATGACTCTCCATAAAGAATTTAAGGACTCATGATTTTTATGCCTTTTCTTCAATATTTACATCACATTCTTTCATTCATTGTCCGTTGATATCCATTCAACAATATTTTGTCTTTCATTCACATCCTCCCCCTTACCCCTACCTCAATCTTTTCATTTACAATACTTCCTCCTTCCTTGATTTTCCAGATGTGAAATGAACAGTTATGCTAAAGTTTCCTGATCAATGAATCTGCCAATTTTGTGGTTTTATTTTTCAACTTGTGCCTTGTCTTGTTTGGTGCTACTTACTTTCGTGTTGAAATTGAAATATCCTAAAATTTGAGTGGATGATGCAAATGAAAACGACTCAACGTTATCTGTTATGGAGAAATCACATGGTCCATAAGAAAAAAACCCAAAACCTGAGATCATGGGGGGGGGGGAAATATAGACAGATCCACAGTCTGTGATATTTTGAAAAGCATAACAGAAAATGATGAAAGAGGATGATGGTAATGATATTGCCCTGGTTAAAGTTCCGCAGCTTCAATACTCAAATCCAAATACAGAGCAATGATTATGCTTGACAAGAGTTGGTGCCACTTTCTACCACAATACTTCTACTTTAATCTAGTCATGGAGTTTGTGGAAAAAGAAATATCACAAAGCCAGCTGTAAATAAATAAATAAACAAATGATATTGTTTTCAACATCTACCTATATTTCTGAGATGAGATATTGTAAATATTTACATTATTTACATTGTTTTTGCTGTTGTCCTCATTCTTATTGTCATATTCACGATGTTTCAGTCACTGTCTATATTTCTGAGATGAGGTATTGTAGCTCTTATACCATTTACATTGTTTGGACTGTTGTCCACATCTTTATTGTTTTATTCTGAACGTTTTGGCCATTGTACACTCCAGTTTTCTTTAGGATCTGTCAGTATTTCTGAAATGGGTTACTGTAATTATTTGCACTATTTGCATTGTTTTTACTATTGTCCTCATTTTTATTTTCATGTTCATGACGTTTCAGCCATTGTTCACTCTGGGCTTCTTCAGGATCTGTCTATATTTCTGAGATAGGTACTGTAACGATTTACAGTATTTACATTGTTTGGACAGTTGTCCTCATATTTATTGTCATATTCACGATGTTTCAGCCATTGTATGCTCTGGCTTTCTTCAGGATCTGTCTATGTTTCTGAGATGAGGTATTGTAACTATTTATAATATTTACAGTTCAGACTGTTGTCCTCATCTTTATTGTCATATTCACAGCATTTTGGCTGTTGTATGCTCCAGCCTTCTTCAGGTGATTGGAATTTCAAACCAAACTCTTTATTTTGTCTATGGGGCTAGATTGTTCTGGTTCCATGTGCCATGTCTTTTCTGAATATGTCAGTGACTTGATCCAAAGAGTTGTGAGTTCAATACCTGTCCACAGCTGAAGTGAACAAAAACTTGAAAGTTGAGTTACTAAAGGGAAGTAACTAAAACTATTCAGAAAAGGCATGGCATGTGGAATTAGAACAATCTACCCTAGTGGACTAAATAAAGTGTTTCGTTCGAAATAAAGTGTTCGGTTTTATTTAGAGTGTATATCACCTGAAGAAGGCTGTAGGGTACAATGGCTGAAATCTTGTGAATATGACAATAAATATGAGGACAACAGTCTGAACAATATAAATAGAGTAGATATTTTTTCATAAAAAGTAAACTAGAGGACAATTTGACAAAAAATGTTTGAAAATGTTATTTGATGCTATAAATGTTAAATTTCTTAAAGAAATTGAATTTTTGCTTCATTAGTTTACATTAATTTATATATCCAAATATATTTTTGTATATATTTTGTCCATTCACCTAGTTTCCTTTTCATTTTCTTTATATTCTACCTTGTTCATTCCCACATGCTTTTTCACCATTCTCATTTCCCTCACTTTTTCTAATTCTTTTCTGTTCAATATTATTTTGTATGTTTACTGGCTAGAAAACAAAACAGAATTGCAGAAAGTGAAAAACAGAATTATAACACAGATGCACCAAAGATGAAAGCCAGTAATAATAATAATAATAATTAATCACCTGGCTGATACTAAACTCCAGGAGAACAATGTGCCACACCTTGTTCAATTGCTAGGTCTACTGTGAGGCAAGTCAGTTCACTGTGTCATGCCAGACAATTCTTCTCAACAGAATCTTTCTTTCACATTTATGAATCTACCATTTGTCTGTGCTGCCATGTTTGGTGTTCCTGTTATGTCTCTCTAGATTCTTGACAAAATTCAAAGAAGTCTGTGACATAATTGATTCTGACCTGGCATCTCGGCCAGTCACTTTCTTACTGCCATAACATGGCTTTTCTCTCTCTCCTCCTCCTTTGTGCCTCAACTGCATGGAGTTAAGCATGCTACTACATTATCAACTAGGTTACACGACATTACTGTTGAACTACCTAGGTGTAACCTAATAGTTTCGTTTCTCACACTTCTTGCCTGTGGAACTCTGTTCCTGTTTCTTGCTTTCCATGTATGATCTTCAAAAATTGAAATGCCGCATGAGTTGCCATCTTCTGTTTTCCTGAAACCTGTTCCTTTTCCTCACTAAAGTCTTTTCATGCATCCTAGGGGCCTTGCATAGGGGGAAATGTTTAAAAAAAATTTAAGAGACTTTTGGTATTTACCTGAGATCCCCACAAAGTGGGATGTGGCACAAGGCTAGTTTAATGTGGGTTTTTCCAAAAAACAAATTCCCCAGGTTTGTCTGCCTCCCCAGATGAAACTCTTCCCTTCGGCATTGCCTTGTCTGGATTCCTCTCTGCCTCCAGATAGAGAGGCAACAAGCAGTTACCTAATGTAAGATACTCTCTTCTTCTTCTCTCTTAGGTGGGGGCTTATATATCTACCCATCATCCAGTTTTTCCAACATGTGCCCATCTCTTTCTCTCAGATTTTATCAAATGCATTTGTATAGTCTATGAAAGTTAGGTATAGCTTTTATATATATATATATATATATATACATATATATATCCGACAGTATGAAGAAAAATATACGGAAAAAACAAACAAAAATCCTAATATGTAATTATGCTGTTTTAATGTTAATATAATGTCAACGTCAGACGTTTCAGTCTAATAGACCATCTTCAGGACATATTCATGAAACATAATTAACATTAGACCATATTCAATCAGACCAATCCAAACAGATAACTTTTCAGTTATCTGTTTGGATTGGTCTTGCTTTTATGTCCATCGTCTTTTTCATGTTGAATTGAATATGGTTGAATGTTAATTATGTTTTATGAATATGTCCTGAAGATGGTCTATTAGACCAAAACGTCCGACGTTGACATTATATTAACATTAAAACAGCATAATTGCATATTAGGATTTTTGTTTGTTTTTTCCGTATATTTTTCTTCATATATATATATATATATATATATATATATATATATATATATATATATATATTTCTATTTCTTTAGATTTCAATTTCACCAATTCTGAGAATTGCCACGCCTTTTTGGGAAAGATAGTAAATTAATTTCCCATTGACTTCTCCATTCTTCTTTTAGACTTATTTTCATTCAAGGCTTGAGAGCTCAGTCTTCCCTACTATTTAATTAATAGCTAAAGTAGAGAAGAGGTGGCCTCATACCTTTCTCAAGTCGATGCAGCAGGCTTGGCCTGATTTTGAACTCAGCTTGATGATTCCATTTTATGCATTGATGCTACCACCACATTGAAAAACATTGTATTAACTAATTTAAAAATTAATAATTAATAAGGTTAAAATGACTAATTACAGACCAATTCTCCAGAGTTTCGTTAAATTATTTTTTCCTTTTTGCCTGTTGATATTTTAAATATGACTGACTACAAAAGTAATTATTTCTCAGCTGATGCAACTGAAATAATTTCACATTGATTCCTGAAAATAACTGTGATTAATTATTGAAAACTGATTTTGCAAATATTTTAATCCATAAATATTATTTAAGTTGGAATTTTCTAGATTTTGTTAATCAATGAATTGATTTGCTAAATCCTTGTTAAATTCTTCTGAATGCGACATTTGTTTAATCTCATAAATGATAATTATGGAATTTACAAAGTTCTTAATCATTCTATGTGTTAACTCTTTTTGGGAGTGATGTTAAAGCAACACAATAAAGTGGCTATTTTAAAAAATAAAAGAAAAATGGTTAAAAAAAAAAACAACTTTTTTCTTTGGGGATTTGGAATGAGAAATGACAATGCAACAATAGCCATTTTAGACAGTTTTCATCATCAAGGATTTTAGTTAAGAGAGTTTGATTTAACTCATTGCAGAGATCAGTGTCTTCCTGATAGTTTTCAAAGTTGGAAATGTTATTTTTTTAAGACTTAATCTCTACAGTTAAAAGTTAACAAATTTCAGTCTTAAGGTAATTCAATTTTCTATGAAGAGCTAAATTTCAAGGATTAGTAGATTCACTAAGCTAAAACATCCACCTCACCATAACTGACAGCTCTATTCTAGTTATAAAACATCATATATATATATATATATATATATATATATATAGAGGTTAGACAAAATAATTAGAACACTTGTTAAATTCAAAGAAAATTTATTTAATATGGAGTTGGTCCTCCTTTAGCCTCACAGACAGTTTTAATACGTCTAGGAATGGAATCATACAGCTTCCTGACTTCATCCAGAGGAATTTTTAGTCATTCTTCCATTAAAACCTTCTCCAGCTTATTACGATATGACGATGGAGGATAGCAGCTCCTAACTTGTTGCTCCAAAATGCACCACAAATGTTCAATAATATTGATATCTGGATATTTGGGAGACCACTCCATGTGTTCTAGCTCACTTTTATGCTCTTCATACCAATTCTTAACCACTCGAGCGGTATGTATTGGAGCATTATCGTCTTGGAAGATGCAGTCACCATCAGGGAATAAAGTCTTGGCCATTGGATGAACCTGATCTCCCAAAATGTTCAGGTAATCTTTGCTGTTGATTCTACCATGCAGAGCAACTATTGGACTGAGACATTTCCATGATATGGTGGCCCAAACTATCACTGATCCACCTCCATGCTTCACTGTTGGAAGAAGGCAGTCAGGGTTGTAAGCTTCTTTGGGCTGCCTCCACACATAAACTCTCCCTGAAGTTGGGAAAAGAGAAAAACTGGACTTGTTTGAGAATATGACTTGCTTCCATTGGTCTGCAGACCAGGCATTGTGATCCCTCCACCACTTCAACCTCTTTTGAATGTTGTGAGTGGAGAGAAGAGGTTTCCTCACAGCGGCTCTTCCATGATATGCAGCCTTATGGAGCTCATGGTGAACAGTTTCAGTAGAAACTGAGCTATTCAGATGGTTATTCAACTCAGCAGTCACTTTGGCAGCATTTGTCCGATGATTTTTTGACAGATTGTGTTTCAGTGCACGTCAGTCCCTGTCAGTAAGTTTGCAAGTCCAGCCCGAATTGCTATGGTTGCGAGAAATCTTGCCCTGTTTCTCGACTTGCATCAGTGTTCTTGATATGGTAGCTCTTGAAAAACCAAACAGTTCAGCAACCTTAGTGATCGAGGCTCCTGCCATGCAAGCTCCAACAATTTGCACTTTTTTGAACTTGGAGAGATCACGAATTTAGCTTAAATTTTACTAAATTCTAAAAATAAATAAGACAAAGACAGTAAATTAGATAAATAAATATATTTACAATAGAAATAACCTACAATTACAAAGTTTTAGTTAAATTTCTTAATAGGTCTTTGAAATATAGGAGTGGATTTTGCAACTCTTCCAATTATTTTGTCCAACCACTGTATATATAATAAATGCAAATGTGAGTGTGTCACAGTGTTATACTTTTTCAACTACTCCTAGCAGCCGTAGCTCAACATATCATGCCATTTTGGAATCGGACTGACTCCATGAGCAAATAAAAACCATTCTGAGGACTCAAAACCCTGAAATTTTGGATTCACAATTTTTCATTATTGTGATTGTTTTCAACGATTTATCTTTGTGATTTTTGTGACGAAATTTTTTGTATGATAACAATTTGTATAACTTGGAAATAAATTTTGGAATAATTGAAATTAATTGCGAAATCCAGCGAAACTCACCCACGAAATAAAAACATTTGTTTGTATAGAAAGTAAGAATCTCTGCACATCAAATTGTTTTTAAATTAAGTGGTGGCAGAAGAATTATCATTGAACTTTTAAAAGTTAAATATTAATGCAATACTTAAATGCAGTGATCAATTTTGAGTTCTTCTGTCGTTTATTGTTGCATTTCACATCTACTCCTCCCTACCTATTGTCATGAAGGTCTAATCAAGAGCCCTCTGCAGGAGCTAGCTTAAATGCTACCCGATGTGGGGGGCTTTTAAGCTAGCATATAATAAAAGGCAGTTGCCTTGTAATGCACAAAAAATATAAAATGTTTTTGTTCTTTCTCAGAATTTTCACTGGATAAATCAGTCATATTTTGCATGCATTTCCTCAGATATGCTCGCATCAAATTTGCTCATTTCTTTTAGTAAGGTCATGAAAATTTTACAAATTTTAGCAAACATTCCAGACAGTTTTTTTTTTTTTTTTTTTTTTGAAAATGATTTAAAATATATTGCAGTAATCTATTAGGTTGGTGCAAAAATAATGTCGTTTTCTCACATAGTAGCATATGTGAGAAAACGACATTATTTTTGCACCAACCTAATAATTACCTTACAAATTTTATTCTAATTTTAATTATAAAATTGAATGAAGTAAGTTTAAAAAAAAAAAAAAATTAATTTTGAATTTTCTAATAAGATTTGAGACTTTTTTAATGTCTGTGTTTGTTACTTCAAATTAACTCCAATTATGCTGTGATTGATGTCTGACAACAGAAAAATTTTAATTCTCAAATTAAAAATCTTGCAAAAATAAAGTAACTGTTACAGAAATATAGTTTCTGGGATGAGGAATTACCATTATTTACACTATTTACATTTGGATTATTGTAAGATCAAAGATGTTAACTCTGTGATTACTTATTTGGATTTTGAAGAAAATATTACTTATTTTTTTACTTAAAAATACATTTCAGTTCAAAAGTATTGAGCAGGCTTTCCTTCTCGTATTGGATAAAATTCTCCTTAAATTTATCAGTGATTTAGATGACTGGCAAAATATGAATAACCAAAAGTGAAAAATCTTATATGATTCACACTAGCAAAAGTTCCCAACTCTGTAATTGTCTATCCAGCTTTAGATAAGAACATCAGTGTCTGGTTGTGGCTTTAGATACCTTGAATTTAGTGTGCTGACTTTTTTCACAAACTCAAGCCCTATGGTATCTCTGGTTGAATATTTGACTTAATCCAATCATTCCTAATAAATCATGTAATGAATGTAATGTTGAATGTCCTCTTTTTTAGATCCGTTCGCATTAATGAGAGGTTCCCCCAAAGCTCTATCCTTTGACCTACATTGTTTTGCATCTTCATCAACAACCTTCCTGATATCATCAATTCCTAACTCTATATTTACACTGATGTCCAAACTATTTATTCCAGTCTTAATAGTAAGTTTGATGATATGTTTGACAAAGTAAAACTGGCAGTTGCTATGAAAAATAACCTTCAATCAATTGTTAACTGGGGCAAGGAATGGCCTGTAAATTTTAATACCATCAAAACTGCTATTTTTTAATCCCTATAGAGAACTGTTTTTGCTTTGCCTTAGTATGGCTGATGCTAACCTCCAGGAGGGCAATTCATTGTGCCTTCTTGGCCTCATGTTTTCCACTGACATGAATTAATTATATTGAATCAATTTCTGATGAGGTTATTTAAGAACATGACTAGATAATATACACATTGACATTACTATTGAGCATATACAAACTGTTGTCAAAAGTTCTCCCAGGGAAACTGCCTACATGCTATCCGACACCTTGTGAATAGTCAGATTTTAGAAGCATGTACATAACAATTGGTTATATATAAACAATAGTCCAGTTGAGTGAAATAAAATAGAATATTAAAGCCAGTCTGTTTGAATTTAGTTGACTGAACAAAGACATCTGATTTAATAGAATACTAAGCTGTCTTTAACCAGAAGAACATTATGGGAATGAAGCAGCACATCCATGGAAGGAGTTGGGAAAGGCTTTTGTTCAGCAATGGAATTGCAATAATAATAATATATATATATATATATATATATATATATATATAGATAACTAGACTCGTTTCGAAAAACCTTCAAATTTTTGATTTGCCAATAATCAAATCAATCTCGAGGGAAAAAAGGTTTTAAAAAAAGAAAGAGCTACAAACATGAACTACTGCCAAGCTTTCCCTGACGATTCATTTAGGTGAAACCTAGGTAGGTTTGTCTGGCTCACTAGGTGTATCTATCTATCTATCTATCTATATATATATATATATATATATATATATATATATATATAAAGCAAACAGCTTCAATTTTCTGTAGATTTCATTTATATCTTGTATCTATCTATATATGCTTAATACAAGTTAAACAGGCTGATAAGGAATTTTTATTAAGCATTTTATTATATTTTTCTTATCTGTGAACAATTTTTTTCCTTTCTGGATTATCCAAATGTTTCTTGATTCCTGAGCACTTTTGGCTAATTTATTATTTTCATGGATTTTAGGTAAACTATTATAGTAAATTGGAGAGCCAAGTTCAAATTCCATTCAGGTTCATTACTGTAGGATTTAGTTGGATAAACAAACCAGTACTCAACTGTATTGCAAGTTGAGTCTGCTATGATAACTTGTGTTTGGACCAGTTGGTCAGTAGTTTATATAACAGGCTGGGAGGTTCCATTCTGCTATTTGGGCAAGCCTATTCTCTAGGTTCTGATTGGCTGTTTGGTGTGGATACTGTGATTGATAAATATTCATTATTATGCTATGAATGCTTGAGTACAGGGTCTGTATTAGGTTACAGCCTGCTTTCTTTTTGTCTGCCAACTGGATGCTAGTTGGGAACTTCCTTGTGAGGGGGAGTATCATATTTTTGATTCTACAGGAGTTTTCCATTCTGGAATTATTGAGTGTAAGGCATTACCCAAATGTTTCTTCATTTCTGAGCACTTTCAGTTAATTATTTTCATGGATTTTATATATACTATTATAGTAAATTGGAGAGCCAAGTTCAAATTCCAGTTGAGTTTGTTACTTTCACTTATGTGCAAATATCCTTTGGAAAGGTATGAATCCATCTCCCCCAGCTATGGGTTAAATCGGACAGACTCGGCCCTATAGTCTTGATTGGCCACCAGTCTACTGCAGAAAAATGGCAACATACTGTGGGAAAGTTTTCTGCCAATGATTGCCCAGTTGTGTAAAACATACAGCACTTAATGGACTGACTATATTAAATGATGTGTAAGTGTGTTGCAGATAGTTTAAAAGAAGCTGAAAACTAGACATATTCTTAATTCTGAAATACAGCCAGTATATTGTGGACATATATATATATATATATATGCAATACTTTCTCCTGTACTGTTTGTAGTCTTTGCTGCAATTCTTGAGACAGCCTAAAAAGTCATGCCTGTCATAGATGATTCTCCTGTCAAGTTCAACATGTAAGGTTCCAACAACCACCAAATAATTATTAGGTTGGTGCAAAAATAATGACGTAATAATGTCGTTTTTTGACGTATTTTTTAACGTCAAAAAACGACATTATTATGTCATTATTTTTGCACCAACCTAATATCTGTATGCCTATGACAGGCATCACTTTTTAGGCTGGCTCGAGAATTGCACCAAAGACTACAAACAGTACAGGAGAAAGTATTGCATATGTATATATGTGTATATATATATATATATATATATATATATATATATATATATATATTACATCATGTCCTGTGATGCGATTTTCAGTTCCATGTCTTGTATACACGAGTTTGTCGTTGCTTTGAAATTTTTCACGTAACGAAAACAGACTATCATTATTGTTTTGTCTGTGTATTGTTTGATATATTGAAATGTAATTGTTATCTTTGATAATGGCTTATGTAAGCCGAAAGCTTAGACTGGATTTAAACATGTATCAATATGGTGATTTCTTTTCGTCTTTCAATGATAATGTTATTAAGATTATCAGACAATATGAAAGGAACTTACTTAAAATAAATAGACAAAACTTGTCTATATTATTTAATGAAACATGCTTCAATATATATATATATATATATATATATATATATATATATATATATATATATATATATGCACATGGGAGAATATGATATATAAATTTCTAAATATCAGGACAATTTACTGAAAATGAATGAAACAGTGGAAAACAATCTGAATAATGCATTTTGTCATCTACAAGGATAACTCCATCAACAAATACATTTTTGTCTGATGAAGCATCAGACAAAAATGTATTTGTTGATGGAGTTATATATATGTATATTTTTTTATCATCATCAGCAGGAAGGTTAGGTTTAAGGCTCCAAGTTATCCACAGAAAATTATCCTACAGGAGAAAAGCCTAATGGATTAAAGCATTGGTTTGTGAATTTTGTGACATAGTAATTGTGAGTTCAATCCCTGAACTGGGCGGTGTGTACTTGAACTCAGTGAAAACAGGGCAAGCAATAACTGACTAGGACTAAAAATAAGGAACAGACGTGAGATTCCTAGACATGGCCAATGGAACAACAATCTATAAAGATTGAATAAATAGTTTAGTTCAGAAGTCTCTGTAGGTTACTCGGATTGATGTACACCTGATGAAGACTGGAGGGTACAATGACCGAAAGGTTGTCAAATAAGATGAGGATGCTAGTTCACATGTAAATAGTATAAATAAGTCCACATCCCTGAAATTAAAGCAATGTTTTTGTTTTTTAAATTATGTAATAGATAAGTTGTCGTTGAAAAAAAATGAATATAACACTGACCTTTCAGTTTAACAGATATATTTACCAAGATTACACAAAAATATCTTGAAATACTGAAGAGTAAATTTATTCAATAAAATCACATATGGTTTCAACCACAGCCTCCAGATGAGTTTATCATCTCCTGCAACTCTTCTGAATGATCTCCTTCTTTAAGTTGGGGAATGCTGCCATCTTTGGTGTTACAAGGAGTTTTGTTGGTCTCTTGCTCAACTGCACCCCACATATAATAATCAAGGGGGTTGCAGTCTGGAGAGTTAAGTAGCCATTGTAAGGGGTCATGTGGTCGCAGAAATTGTTTGACAGCCATGAGTTCACCTGCTTGTATGGCATGGTGCAGAGTCCTGTTGCCAGACATAGGGTCTTTCAGCAGCCAGCCTCTTGAGTCAAGGCAGCACTACCTCCTCAAGGCACTTAATGTAGACATCTGTGTTGAGTCTGAGGCCCTCCCCAACAGATTCAGGAGTTCTTTTCTTATCAGAATGACCAGAGTGAGTTTTCCAAGCAGCCATACCTTCATAATCACCATTTGACTCATCCAACTCTTTCTGAATCTTCTGCACTAAACTCAGATTGATACCAAAACACACTGAAATGTTTGTATTGGGGCTTCTGGTGTTAATGCCAAGCAGTACAGCATGCTGCTTCCAAATTTCTGGCAGAGTGAATTGTGTCATTGTGATCTTTTCCTCACAGATGGTGTCCAACTGGTGCTACTACACTGCGCAGTCAACAAAAACAAAAATGTACAAGTGTGAAATTAAAAATATAGAATGGCAACAATTTAATCATCGTACCTGTAAATGCGTTGATGTGGGTTTGGTTTATTTTGTTTTATGGCATATCAACCTCAATGGGTTATTTAATGCTGACAACATTTTTAGGATATATTCATATGAACAGAATATGTAATCTCTGGTTTAGATTGGTTTGATTTATTTTGTCCCATGACATACCAACCCCAATGGGCTACTCAGTGCTGACAAAATTCTTTATTGCTGGTAATATTTTGTTTTGTCAAAAATCTGTTTCTGGTAATATTTTTCCTTTCAAAATTGTATTGTTGGTAATAATTTTTTCAAAAAAGTATTGCTGATAATAGCTATTTGCCCATAGCTGGGACCCTAACAGGTGCTAGCACCCCAGGTCAGGGTGGACCTGGGAACACCAGCAATTAAGAAGTAGTTCCACACTCCTCAAAATCTCCTAATCAGAGGCCTTGCTGCTGGATGTAGTTTATCGTTTTACCCAGGACATGGATGTAGTTTAACGTCTTAGCCAGGGTGGCGTTGATGTGGGAGATAATAAATGCATTAGTTATAATGATGTGCCAACAGCTGAAGATGTTGCATCACTGAAATTTAAAAAATTAAAACTTTTTTCTCAAAGACAAAATGCTTTGTACAGAATTTTTCCTACTTTGGCATTCATGCTACTGAACGCTTCAGGGAACCTAATAATTACTTATACTAGCCATTAATTTCCACCATTTCCTTTGAAGTAGTTTTATTGGTCATGTGCAAAATGACCACACATTCAGTCATAAAAAAATTTCCACACCATTTAGTTTGAGCATATATATATATATTCGGAATTATTTCTTTTTTAACATACTCTCACACATAATCTTCTATTGTTAATATATATATATATATATATATATATGAAGAAAAATATACGGAAAAAACGAACAAAAATCCTTATATGCAATTATGCTGTTTTAATATTAATATAATGTCAACGTCGGATGTATCGGTCTAATAAACCATCTTCAGGACATATTCATGAAATATAATTAACTTTATCAATTCAACATGACAAAGACGATGGACATAAGAACAAGACTTATCCAAACAGATAACTGAAAGTTTTATATGATCTTGTTCTTATGTCCATTGTCTTTGTCATGTTGAATTGATAATGTTAATTATATTTTATGAATATGTCCTGAAGATGGTTTATTAGACCGAAACGTCCGATGTTGACATATTAACATTAAAACAGCATAATTGCATATAAGGATTTTTGTTTGTTTTTTCCGTATATTTTTCTTCATACTGTCGGATCTATATCCATATATTTGCTTACATATATATATATATATATATGTATATATGTGGGCATGTGGCCAAGTAGCTAGAACCTTCACTTTCTGACCATGAGACTCAGGTTCGAATTTCACCATGGTCGATTTGTCAGGAAAGAGACTTCCTGGTGTTATCAGTTAAACCCAGTGTGCAGCACCATTGAAAAGTGCCTGAAAACCAGACGACAGGTTGTGAGTGAAATTGAGTAAACGGTACCCTTGGGGGCTGTTGCTAGCTGCGCTAGCACAAAGTCACAAGCTGTCATGATTGAGGGTTTAAGCGTGCTGGCATTGATCAGATTGTTGATCACACTAGATAACACGCTCTCTCCCAGAAACTGTAACTAAGGTCTGCTCAGCATAGTTGCAGTATAAACCACAGGTGGGCTCTGTGGGTGTTGAAGAAACACAAATGTGCCTGATCAAGCGTCTGTATTAGGGATTGACTACCTGCCCTAGTAGATGGGTAACCTTGAATACAAGTGGCCAGCTATAGATAGATACACGCACATACACACATACATATATATATATATATATATATATATATATATATATAGTTGGCCACTTGTATTTGAGGATACCTGTCTACTAATATGGCTAGCCAATCCCTATTGCAGATGCTTGCTCAGGCGCATTTGTGTTTATTCAACACCTACAGAGTCTACCTGTGGTTTATACTGCAACTATGCTGAACAGACCTTAGTAACAGTTTCTGGGGGAAAAGTGTGTTATCTAGTGTGATCAACAATTTGAACAAGGCCAGCACGCTCAAGCCCTCAGCCACACTGACTTGTGATTTTGTTCTAGTACACCTATTGACAACCTCCAAGGGTTCCATATACCCATTTTCATTCCCAAAGGCTTGGGTCAACCCGTGGTATGGTTTTCAGGCACTTTCCAAATGTGCCACACACTGGGATCGACCTCTTCAGTTCGATAGCATCAGGAAATCTCTTTCCTGATGAATTGACAATGTTGAGATTCAAACCTGGGTCTCATGGTCAGAATGTGTACGTTTTAACCACTCAGCCATGTGCCCATATATATATATATATGTATATATATATATATATATATATATATATATATATATATATATATACACACACATGCACTCATGCACTAAACTTTGAATGCTTCAGTGCCCATACTTCTCATTTCGACTGTCCTCTCATAACACAAGGAAATTTAAAAACAAAACCTTAAAAGACTCACACAAAACAAACATGACTTTGTTCTTGTGTGTTTAATCATTGTGAAATAAAACATTAAGTCCCTACTGTCAGGCAAGTTAGACAATTCTTTGGGAAAAAAAAAATCTATAATTCATATGAGATCAAACAGCCTATTTAATGAAATCACTAAGGGAACCTTTCATGACCATTTGATTGTTTATCATCTTATTTATGATGGCTGATCATATGCTTTCAAGTATGCCTGTCTGCTAGGATTATTAGCTAATCCCTGTTGCTGAAGCCTACTCAGGCACATGTGTTTATTCAACATCCATGGAGCCAACCACTGGTTTATACAGCATCTATCAGAGCTGTAGCAGCCTTGGTTGCCATGGCTCTGCCAAAATTTTCACAGGATAATAGCTTAAAATGTTCTTGTAGTTGTTTTATTTTTTCAGGCGAAAATAAAAAAGAAATATGTAAAAAATTAGTGAATCAATATTTTCCCTGTAGACATTAAAAATAAATGAAAATTTCTTTCATTTGCAACAGAGATGTTTCTCCATTATTTCAAAGATGATTTCTGCCAATCTGGAGGTTCTGGAAATTTTAAACATTCTTGCTGCTAATCCTTTGGTAACTTAAGGCTAAATTCTAAAATATTTTTTTTTTTGCCAGCACAACACCCCCTCCCACCGCACATTTGTCTTTCCTATGGCCTGTTTATGAACTTTAGATATTATACCTTCCAGGAGAGACCATGTAATCTGGCAGGATCAGTAGTTGAACAAAGCCATTACACTCGATCACTCAATCATGATACTTTGTGAATTTTTGCCTGCTAATATGGCTAGCCAATCCCTGTTGCAGATGCTAGCTCAGGCACATTGTGTTTGTTCAACACCCACAAAATCCACCTGTGGTTTATACTGCAACTATGCTGACCAGACCTTAGTTACACTTTCTGGGAAAGAGCATGTTATCTTGTGTGATCAACAGTTTGAACAAGGCCAGCACGCTCTTGGACTCAGTCAGGTTGACTTGTGACTTTGTGCTAGGATAGCTATCAACAACCCCCAAGTGTTCTGTCTACCCAATTTCACTCACAAAGGATTGGGTCAACCAGTGGTATCAGGCACTTTCCAAAGGTACCATATGCTGGCAGAGACCACATAATCTGGTGGGATCAGTAGTTGAACAAAGCCATTACACTTGATCACTCAGTCATGATGGTTTGTGAATTTTTGTCCACAAGGTACTTCCCAACTGTTTTGCATGCAGAAATTTTCTTCCCTGTCAAATATTATCAAGAAGACAGCTTTCTGGCAAATTGATTTTGATGAAATTTGATCCCAAGTCTCAAAATTTGAAAAACTTGTGTTCTAACTACTCAGTCATGTGTCCATTTTGTTCTTTTGGCATTTTGCATAATTTTTTTTTACACAGTCTTCATTTCAAAAGTGCCTCCCTCCACATCCTTATGGGTGACAAATTATTTTCCACCCTAAAACCGCTTTCTTACAAATGAAATGTTGCAAGCCTCCCACTGACCTGTCGCTGTCTACATTCCTCAGTTCCATCAGTTCTAACCTACATGGCTAAGATCTGCCATGCTACATGCACATTGTTGCAAACCATTCTCATTGACTTTGTTTTCCTTTGGTGAGATGTAAATTCCACTCAAGCAACATCTTCTTACAAACCACTGTTTTATGGAATTTACTTCCAAGAGGATCTTTTCCTGATCACTTCAATCTTAAGTCTAAGGTTAATCATTATCTTACCCAAATATTGGCATAAAATGAGCTTCTTACTCTCTAATACTCTACCTCTAGTGGCTCTCGTACCTTGTACAGGGTGAACATCAAAATAAAAATAAAAAATCATGCTGTTTTCATTTCATCACCACAGAGAACATTTTCTGCTTGTCATCAACATGGCTGATGCTAACCTCCAGGAGATTAATGCTGTATCCATCCAGGTCGACCAGAGTTGGGATCATTGAGCCAATGTGAACGATCCTTTCCTTAGCCGTATAGTATGTGCTACACCAGGTCTACATACAATTTTGAATTCAGAATTACTTTCTCCTAGACTGGTTGCCACCCAAGGCTATAGAACCCAGTCTGTCCTGCTGGGGGAAGAAGAGGATTCATACCTTTCGCAAGTGTATTAACACATAATATAATGGATCAGACTGGAATTTGAACTCTGATTCTTCAATCCAAGCCATTATCCATTACTCCACCATTCCTCCCTAGTGCTCTATGCCTTCTTGAGCTCTCGTTTTTCACTGATATGAAGTGGATGACGTATATTGTATCAATTATTACATCACCTGCTAGGAAAGTTGGTTCACTGTGTCATGCCAGAAAATGTTATGAGTTAATTAGTGAGACATATATTACTACAAAAAAAAAAACAATTCTTACAATATAAAAATATTTTCTGGCTTTAAATAATCTGAAAACGTTTGATAAACTGGAGAAAACAAATCGAAAAATCAAATTCTGGGATTGATTTAATGCTGTATCAATATTATTAACAGGACCTCCCTTCTAAATCAATATTTTTTTTTCATTCTGATATATGTCGTGATGTTAGAAATGTCTAAAGAATGCTAATTAGCAAAAAGTATTTTCTTTGAAAATTTTCTGTTATTTTTATGAGGGGACCTCTCTATTTAAGTAGTGCCATTACTTTGATATTTAAAATGTAGTAAAAATTCAAATAAAGTGTTGAATGTAATTTTCCTTCTTTAAAATATGCTTTGAAAAAGAAAACCTTTGTCATTCTGCTGAGACATCCACAACTGTAGCAGCAGTAATAATAGTGACAGTGATTTTCCTATAAGATATTTGATTATTACATAAAAGCTGTTCTCACTTTTTGTATTTCTAAACTGTTATGAGAAGCAAGAGAAAAAGCAAGTTTCTACTGTGTCTGTGTGTTTGAGTCTGCTGTTGTAATATCAATAGTATTGTGTGTGTGATTTGCTATAATGGTTTCTCAAAGGTAGTAAAAATGGAACTAGAAGAGTAAAGTTCAATTCCGGTTAACCGTTCAAAGACTCCTGGAACGTGTATATACTATGGTTTCTATGTTTGCTTGTGTTATGGTCCGGTTCCTTGTACCACGGTGATAGTCCAAGGTAGGACCAAATAAGAAGAACTCGAATACGGATATGGAATAACACAGATATATTACAAGTAGAACGTGTTAGTATGAACAATCAGGTTTAGTAGGGAGAACAATGTAGTCTCGACCAGTATCACTATTCCAATGTCTTGTAGTAATTGTCTGAACACGATTCTGTTTCGGACTGACTCACTCGCTCTGACTGACTCCTGACAGACCTCACTCCAGACTTCAGACTGAACTCTCTGCTTCCTCTTGAGGTGCAGTATTTATTACATATGGAATAGTCCATTATGTTATTATGGGTAAGGTCCCATAACAGCTTAGATACACACCCATGTGCAAATTAATTGAAACAAAACAATTAATTCCATTATTATTTAATTTTTTGTATTTTTTTTAAAGCGTTTTACCCTAAGTCACTAGCACACAAGGGGTTACAGAGAATTGGTGTGAGTCCAAATAGGAGTGATAGAGGAGAGGATGAAGAGAAGGATAGGGGAGAGATCAGGGCATCTGGAGATGTCAATTGGCATTACATTTGAATAGTTGGAGATTATAGCTATCAGGGAAACAGGAAAAGGGGAGGGAGTTCCACAAGCAAGAGGTGCAAGACCTAAAGCTATTGGTGTAGAAGAGATGGCTATATTTAACAGTTTCGACAGTGAACGGGTGTGAGTGAGATGCCAGCCTAGTAGAACGCTTAAATTCATGAAGTCTGGGAACCAGCGAAAGCAGCTCATCAGAGAAGTTACCATGAAAGTATTTGTTAGAAAGATAGAGGGAGGCGATGGCATGTCTGTGAGAGAGTGACTGCAGACGAGATGCCAGATCAGGGCCAATTACATTGCATATCCGTCTCTGGATCTTATCACGAACCTTGAGGCAAACAGAAGGGGCACCAGACCATATATGGCAGCAATACACCATGCAAGGGCGAATGGTTGATTTGTAGATTTGAAGGATCGACTCCGGTGAGAAAAATTTCCTGGCGCGGCACAGGGAGCCAACTTTCCTTTCGGTGGACGAAGCTATTGACTTATTGATGTATTTGTTCCATCTCAAGTCAGCAGTCAATGTGAGACTGAGAAGTTGGGCGTCAGACATTCTAATGGGGGACAGGGATGGTTCTCTGTGATGAGTTATTTTTGAGGCTTTAGAGTTAACCAGCCAATTCCTGACCCAGTTCACAACCGATTGGAGGTCCCAGTGCACATGTTAGACTTCGTGGAATTGACATAGAAAGTACTTTCTTCAGAAGTCAAATAACTTACCTTCTAACATGGCTGCCTCCTTGTGTCTTCTTACAGAAAAGCAGGCCAGCTAATCTACCTCATTTATAGGAGATTACCTAATACAGCAGGATGGTTAGTCCACTTTATTATAATGGACCTGCTCAAAGCATTTGCATAAGTGGACTCTATTCACTCATATATCTCTCCATAAAATCACTCAGTGGGTGTATTTCCATTTCAAGTGACTGCACCAGTCTAATTAACCAATATTCAACACTTTCCTTGCAGATTAACCACAGATTCTCAATTGGATTTAAATCAGAAGAATTTCCAAGCCAATCGATAGTACTTTGATTTACTCACTGGTACGGCTTGCCAATATGTTACAATTTTTGTATACTTCCTTGGAGGAATGTCCATTGCAGACAATGGATGTAGGACAACTAATCAACAGTTGAGACAATAGTGTCTGGGTATGATGAAAATCTGATGCAATCATGAATGACACAATATTTCTCAGGGTCAAATAAATTTCATCGTACACCCCGAAAATAGATTCATATTATTGCACACCACAGCAAATTACCTAATCTGAGTAAAAAATGGAAATCAATTACACCCTGTCACTCCAGTGGGTCTAAAATTGACAGTATGGTGAAAGAAAGGAAACTAATGTGGTTGTTTGAATTAATTTGCACAAGGGTGTATATGTCATGTTGATCTCTTTTATAATTTTAATGTTATACATGTCATGGAAAAGAAATGAGATTTTCTCAACTTTTACAGCTGCATGCAATGACATCATCATCTGTGCAGACATTTCACATGACTTAACTGCAAAGAAACATAGGCAATTTCTACAGGTCTCCTTATTCTATGTTCCTTGTTCACTTCAGGATGTCAATAATCATGGCTCTCTTCAATTTCCTGTCCTTTGTAGCTATTAGCAAAGTTTCTACAAGTATATCCAAGAGAAAAGAGCTATGAATAAAAATACATTTTATGAAAACTCATATAGAAAGGATAGAGATTCTTCTATGTGCCACATAGGCAATCATGGCTCTCTACAACTTTCTATCTTGCTTAGGGCCACCTATTCTATCATCTATTCACACAAGCTCATCATGCAAGTGATTTACTGCCTTTCCCTATCTTACATGCCTGCCATATGCCCTGTGAATGTTAAATTTTCCAAGCCCTCCTCCTCTCCCATTATATGTTCAAAGTATTTTGTCTATCACATTTTGATTCTGAGTATAAGTATCCTTTCTGTTATCAGTTTCTTTAAGACTTTCTTTTTGCTTACTCACTCTGTTCACAGAATTCTCAGTATCCTTCTGTAGAACCAAATTTCTATTGCTTCCAATATAAGAATATTGATATCACATAGCAATGTACCAATTTTTTCTTTGTGCCTAACAAAATTTTTCCATTTTGGGGGGAATGATTCTGTCACTAATTCACTGCAAAAGTGTTTGGATCTCTCTGTCACATTTTCTGTTCTATGTTAAAACACTTTCCAGATATTTAAACAACTTCATCTGTTTGATGTTTATATCTCCATTTCATAACTCACATCTGGAGCTTTTTCTCTTGCTGATGACCATACTTTCTTTCTTTCTTGTACTTGATGGTTAGTCCATTTGACACCCTTTCTTCTACCATTCTGTCTTAGGAGGTCCTGTAGTTTTCTTTCTGTCATCTGTGTATATTACAGATTACAGCCACTGGTAAGATCTCAAGTTTCCTGAAGATAGCATTGCTGTAGAGGTTAAATACATCTGAGGAGAAAACACATCCTTGTCTCACACCTCCTTCTATTTTTGTATAGCAACTCAGTTTGTTATCTATCTGTGGGCTGGTGGTATGCTCCAGGTTCTGCTCCTTTTAAAACACAAAAACAGATGTTCACCTTGGCTATGAAACTACATCCCACAGCAGGGCCCTTTGATTGGGAGGTTTTGAGGAGTGTGGGAACACCTCTTAATTGCTGTTCTTCCCAGGTCCACCCTAACTTGGGGTGGAAGTACCTGTTAGGGTCCCAGCTATGGGCAGATAGTGAGCCCTCAAGCAAAACTCTATGAAAGTATAAAAATATATTTTCATAGTAAAAACAAAATTACCATCAATGCATTATTGGTAAAGGAAGAGAAGAATTACCAGTAATAAATTAAAAAAAAAAAAAAAAAAAATTACCAAGACTCCCAAGAAAATTAAATTTTGGCATTAAATGACTGATAATGTGTTGATGTGCCATTAAACAAACCAAATCAAACAAAAACAGATGTATGTAATTACAAGTAAAGCGGCTGGTGGAATGGTCTCTGTCCCTTTCCATCTCTCCTCTAGGAGTCTCTCTCAGCTGGTTTGCTCAAATTAATAGCATTATCTTTTCTTTTTCTTGTCAGTTTTAATTTAGCCTCTAGCTTGTCATGATAAAAAAACAACTTCCAGTTCTATATTTCTATCCAGTTTTCTTGATGCCTCAATTTTTGCATATCAGGTCACCATCTATATTCAACTTTTTTTTTTTTTTTTTCTTTTTTACTGCCAAGAAAATCAAGAAAAAATAAACGAAGCCACAAAAAAAATTTTATTAGTCCTCTGTAGTATGAAAGCAAAGTCAAAAGTAAAAACATGCACATTTAACTAATTGGTAAATTTAGTAACTCTTTATTAACTGGAAATATATTTATTGGACTTTCCAGTCATCTCTAGCTCCCCTGTCCCTAAATGTCCTCCACAAGTGCTTGATGCAAAGTTTGTTGAAGAGAGACAAGTTTAATTGTACAAATTTCACTAATCCTTGTGTTTCTTCATCTGCACACAGCTATGTAGTATACCCTTGATGTTTTTTTCAAAATATAAATTTGTTTAAAAGATTTCTGCTGAAGCTAAAGGAACATGGATAAAATCCTGAGAACACGTTAATAATATACAATAAATATTAAAATTTGTGTATTTAAGCAACAAATTCTCTTTTAGAACTGTCTGATTGAATAAATTACAAACATTAAGTCTGCTTATTTTTATCATAATCCTTTCATATTCATAAACAGTTTTTGCTTTATAGTTGCATCTCAGAAAGAGATAGAAAGTACTTTGGAAATAAGTGATTTTCACTGTTACAATGCATTTCTTGCCTCATTTGATTGTAATATACAAAAAATATTCATGAATATGAAAGGATTATGATAAAAATAAGCAGAAACAATGTTTGTAATTTATTCAATCAGACATGCCTAAAAGAAATATTAAGCTGGCATGCCTTTTTATCTCACCAGTATCCTTGAGATCTATACTTAAAGAATATAGAATCCAATGTTTGCAGATGATGTAACCTAGCAGTACACATTCACTTCCAATATTCGCTATTTAATAGAAGAAGTAGATAAGTTTGCTTATTGCCCAGTTCACGCTCCTTCCCAGTCTTTTGAACAGGAGTAGAGGTTTATCCTTTGTTTCCTATTTAGAATTGGGTTCCTGGTCCCTTCTAATAAAGTCTTCTCATTCCCTTTTACTTCCAGTAACCTCTTTTATCTGAGTGGCATTATCACCTTGCTTGGGGTAAAATGATTAAAACATAAATAACATGCAATTAAAATACACTTATATACCCAATTTTCTAATAGGCCCGAAATTACATTTCAAGAATTAAACACACATGGTATGAAGTAAACATGAGGTTTGATCAAAAAATATTGTGACTGTTGCTATGGAAATGGAGCAAAAGTAGACAGAATGAAGCTGCTTGACACATACTAATCTTGAACTCTGTCACACATACACACATAGTTATAATATTCTCACTCAATTCCATGTTTATAGCAGTGCTTGGAAGGAAAGTGTATAGAGTGTGGTTGTCTCACCACACCACAGAATTTCCATCAGTGATCATTTTATATCTTTTTATAGCATCAGTCCTGATACTTTTTGATCAGACCTTGTAAGTGATGGTCACACAATGAAATTACGTACACATGCCATAAAATGAAGACATAACATCTAGATAACCAATTAGAACAAGGCAACATAGAATTTAAAAATGAAAACAACTCCACAATATTCTACTTACCAAAAAATTCTGATGAATCTCAGGAATTTGTCTATATTTCTGAGATGAGGTATTATGTACACTATTTACATTATTCGGACTATTGACCTCATCTTTGTTGCCATATTTATCACAACGTTCCGACCCTTCAGTATCTGTCCATATTTCTGAGATGAGGCATTATGTACACTATTTACATTATTCGGACTATTGACCTCATCTTTGTTGCCATATTTATCACAACGTTCCGACCCTTCAGTATCTGTCCATATTTCTGAGATGAGGTATTATGTACACTATTTACATTATTCGGACTATTGACCTCATCTTTGTTGCCATATTTATCACAACGTTCCGACCCTTCAGTATCTGTCCATATTTCTGAGATGAGGTATTATGTACACTATTTACATTATTCGGAATATTGTCCTCATCTTTGTTGCCATATTTATCACAACGTTCCGACCCTTCAGTATCTGTCCATATTTCTGAGATGAGGTATTATGTACACTATTTACATTATTCGGACTATTTTCTTCATCTTTGTTGCCATATTTATCACAACATTTCGGCCATTGTACACTCTAGCCTTCTTCAGGTAGTTGGAATGTCGAACTGATCCCTTTATTTCGCTCACTGGGGTAGACTGTTCTAGTTCCATGTGCCATGTTTAATGGAAGTCATTTATCAGTTATCTCCTGTTAATTTCCCTCTGAAAGTTATCCACTGCCTTAACCAGGTATTGAACTCACATTTTTTGGGTCCTGTCACTGGATCTAACCAACACCTTTATCCACTGGGCCATGTGTCCTCAAGGACACATAGCTCAGTGGATAAAGGAGATAATTGATAACTGACATCCATTAAAAACATGGCACATGGAACTAGAACAGTCTACCCCAGTGAACGAAATAAAGGGTTCAGTTCGACATTCCAGCTACCTGAAGAAGGCCGGAGTGTACAACGGCCGAAACATTGTAATAAATATAGCGACAAAGATGAGGACAATAGTTTGAATTAGGTAAATAGTGAATCTCATGAAATATGTTGAATTTAGAGAAAGTTTCCTAATTCGTTCCTTGTTTAATTATAAATTATTTATAAGCCTCACCTTTCAAGCCCTCATTGAGTCAACCTTAAATTTTCTGGCTGGCTAAGTCATTCTTGGTGAAATGGACATCTTCTTCTGTATGCTGTGTCCCTTCAGGATAATAGTCAATCATAGCTCTCCATACCTTCCTATCCCTTGTGACCCTTAGCAGTTTTTATTAATTTGGTAAGGCCCCCTCCCTGTTCTGTCATTCATTCACACATTTGTCTTCCTCTCTCTTGTCTTCACTATGCCCTTTGAGGGTTTTTTTTTCCAAGTCCTCTTTATGTGTCTAAGGAATTTCAGCCATCTCTTCCTTTTACCATTTTCTTTAAGACTTCCTTGTTTATTAACTCCATCCATGGAATTTTCAGTATCCTTCTGTAGAACAACCTTTTTACTACTTTCATTTTTCTCCTCATCAGTTGAGGGATCGTCCATCATTCAATGCCATATTAGAGGGATGCATATCACATCACAGTCCAGCACTTCTTTTCTCTGTTTAAAATGATTTTCTTTCCATTTCTCAGCACATTGCTTTGCTTTTGGAATGCTTCTTTTGCTCGTTCAATCATTGCACTGCTTTTGCCTTTTTCATTGACAGCCACAAATCTTTTTTTTTTGTTTTTGTAATCTATTTTGTTTTTTTGTCTTGATCTGCTATTCTGTTAACTTCTTACAAAGAGATTGTGTGAACCAATATGGAGGCTTTTTATATGGAACAACTTCAGATCAAGGGAGATAATCAACAGTCACCATAAACCATAATTAAAACAGGGGCAGTGGTAACCAGAGTTGCACAAAATGTACTAACTGAAGAAATGAATGAATGAGTGGTTTATACAGGCTTATACACCAGACCCAAAAGTGCTGCCCCCATAAAAGTGTCATCTGGGGTGGTCTGCTACCATCCTGAGTAGGGGAATGTTTTTCTCAAAATCTCTTTCTTTGTGATTTCATCACTGTAGCTGGCAATATATATTTTTTAAATTTTTGTTAAGGTCTTGATGAAAAAGTTCTGTATTTTTTTTAACAGTCTGCAAGATTTTGGTTGGTTGAGTTTAGACAAATCAACCTTCATTTGGTTGTCTACTGCTGAACTTAATGTGAAGCATCCAGTGTGGACGTGGACTGAACTCAGTTGTAATGGTCAGCCATATTAGGGTCACTAATCATTATTGCATGCAAAGAATCTGTTTTACACTTGGGATGACTGTGTTACATTAGAAAGCCTGGTACACTTGCACCTATTTTAGTATAGGTCAGCTTTCAGGAGTAGGGCTGAATAGTCCATTATTGTGAAGTCTTGAATTGTCATAGACAGGTTGAGTCCAGTCTTGGATATGAACAGGACGTTGACCTCCTTGGTTGATTGTACATATCAACCCTTGCATTATTATCTAATGTTGAATTTTGCACACAGGATTGGACATACTATACAGTAGTATTGATCAAACAGTTTGACTTTGTTAACCGTTACTCCATGATGAGGTGCTAGTCTACAAGAGAGAGGAGAATGATAATTCTTCTTCGGTTCTTAGCACTCGTTCTTTCAAACTACTTTTCACCTTCACCAATATTAAATGTTGGCTATAGACTACCTTCAATAAAAAAAAACAAAAAAACTTGTCGATTTTCTTAATTTCCCAATTTCTATTTTATGCAATGTTATTGGTCATGATATGGCATCTCAACTTCAGTAATTTTTCTACTGCCGTAACATAGTTCACATGTAACTTTTCTAGGAATATTTTCATAGTAATCGTTTTGATAAGTTTTCCTCTTTGTTACCTAGACTTTGTGAATTTAAGCACAGTACTAAATTGGCAACAAGTACTCCTCATTTTATGGTTGAAATGACAAGATGTAAACGTGAGTTCTATGCTAATAGCTTCTTCTCCAATTTGAATTGTTATCTTCTATCTTAATTCCTGTTCTTTCATTGTTCTAAACAATTTTCTCTCCAGAATCTATCTTACATATTTATAAGTCTACCATTCGTACACGCTTTGAATATTGCTATCACATCTAGTCCAGTGCTCGTACTATATATTTGATCCTTGGTAAAATTCTTTAAAGTATCTGCAATGTAATTGATCCTAACCTGGCATCCTGGCTTCAGTCACTTTCCCACCACTATTGCATAGCTTCCCTGTTCCTTTTTTATAAATACTTTCATGGTAATTGTTTTGATGAACTTTTCTCTATGGTACCTAGAATTCTGAATTTAAGAGCAGTACTAGACTTGTGAAAAGGACTCATCATTTTATAATTGAAATGGCTAGAGGTAAACGTAAGTTCTATGCTAATAGTTTCTTCTATAACACTTCTCGTTTGTGGAACTCTCTTTTGGATTCTTGTATCCCAGATTTGAATCATTTCACCCCATGAAAGGCAGTAGAGCCACTAAGTCACAAGGGGTTACTAAGTGTGAAAGAATAAGGAAAAAGAGGAACATTATTAAGGATCAAGAACAATAGAAGAGGAATAAATAGCATTATCCTTATCAGTCATCAGTAGCCATACAAACTAACCAGAGTGTAGCTAATTTTCACAATAGTATCTTGACTTTATGAATTTAGCAGAGATGAAATGGCTAGATGAAACCGGAAGTTCTATGCTAACAGTTTCTTCTCTCTCTCACTTTTTGCTTACTCACCAGATTCATGAAACAAGGCTTTAATCCACTAAAATATGGGACAATAGTTTCTTTTTTTAGTGTTTCTGCCTGTAGAACTCTCTTCTGGCTTCTTGCTTTCCTGTCAACTGTGATCTTTAAAAATTTTAATGTAATATTGGTTATCATCTTCTGGTTTTTTGAAGCCTGTTCCATTCTCTTCAACAATGTTTCCTTTGTTTATTTCATTCTCAGGAATTGGTGGCTTAATCACCTTCAGTTGGCAGTTACTTCTGTCATGCCTGTTTTTAGCTGCTTCTCTTTGAAAAAAATCAGAAGTATGAAGATTTATACAACCTAACTCCATGAACTTAGATGCTATCTAAAATAGGTGTTCACTGTTCTTGCCTACAAGTATTTTGAGTGAACGTCTGACTTGTGTCAGCAGCTCATTTAGGCAAATCTATTCTTCACATGTCTGTTCCAGGGCAGTGAGTTGTTGAATGCATGCCGCCCTGTTTAGCTATCAGATGGCCAAAATGGATGGCTGGACCAAGCAAAGGAATTATTTATCGAATCTTCACCAGTTGAAGTGCATTCTGGCAAAACAAATTTGTTTTTTTCCCCTTTTAGCTTGTAAAATATGGACAGTGTTGACCATTGGTCGAAGATGCTGAATTTAACTGACATTGCCACACTGCAAGATTTATTATGCTTTTCTTTCTTTTTTGTATATTTTAGCGTTTCTTTTGTGCAAAGTTTTAAGTTTGCTTTCCATGGCTGGTATATGTCAGGATTGTCTACACTGTGAATTTATATGTTTCTGAAGATGGTTTCATAAATAGATGTAGTAGGCATGTGATTTTTTTTTAATCATTTCACCCCTTGCAAGACAATAAAGCCAGTAAGACGCAAAGAGTTACTGAATGTTAGAGAATCTAAGAAAAGGAAAAATATTATTGAGGAGAGTGAACAATAAAAGAACAGAAATTAAGAATAGAGAATATAATGATCGATGTTTAAATTTTTGAAGATCAGCTTTGACTGGGAAGCAAGAAGGTGAAAGAGAATTCCACAAGTGAGAAGTGAGAGAGAGAAGAAACTGTTAGCATAGAACTTCCGGCTTCATCTAGCCATTTCATCTCTACCAAATTCATAAAGTCAAGGTACTATTGTGAAAATTAGCCACACTCTGGTTAGTTTGTATGGCTACTGATGACTGATAAGGATAATGCTATTTATTCCTCTTCTATTGTTCTTGATCCTTAATAATGTTCCTCTTTTTCCTTATTCTTTCACACTTAGTAACCCCTTGTGACTTAGTGGCTCTACTGCCTTTCATGGGGTGAAATGATTCAAATCTGGGATACAAGAATCCAAAAGAGAGTTCCACAAACGAGAAGTGCTATAGAAGAAACTATTAGCATAGAACTTACGTTTACCTCTAGCCATTTCAATTATAAAATGATGAGTCCTTTTCACAAGTCTAGTACTGCTCTTAAATTCAGAATTCTAGGTACCATAGAGAAAAGTTCATCAAAACAATTACCATGAAAGTATTTATAAAAAAGGAACAGGGAAGCTATGCAATAGTGGTGGGAAAGTGACTGAAGCCAGGATGCCAGGTTAGGATCAATTACATTGCAGATACTTTAAAGAATTTTACCAAGGATCAAATATATAGTGCGAGCACTGGACTAGATGTGATAGCAATATTCAAAGCGTGTACGAATGGTAGACTTATAAATATGTAAGATAGATTCTGTAGAGAAAATTGTTTAGAACAATGAAAGAACAGGAATTCTGCAGAAATCTGGATTGTACAATGGCCGAAACGTCTTGAATATGACAATAAAGATGAGGACAACAGTCCAAACAATGTAAATAGTGTACATAAATTTTGTCTTTTTGCTATTTCTCTGTTCTGCTAACCCTGTACTCAAACCCATCATGTTACACATTGTTTTTCTCTGTGCCTCTTGCCTGCAATCTGACCCTGTGAGTATCAGACTTTCCAAGCACTCCTTCCTGATTACATGTCATAGAATTTTCAACTGCCTTTTCTTGATGTTAAGTATAAGTTTCCTTTTTGTTTCCATTTTATTCAAAACCTTGTTGTTGCTCACATGTTCAGTCCATGATATCCTCCACATCTTTCTACAAAAGCATATTTCTGTTGCTTCAAGCCTTTTCTTTATCTTTGAGGAGATTGCCGAGCAGTCACTGACATATTGGAGGACAGATAATGCTGGCTTGATAAATGACAAGAAATATCATGGCATTTCTCAGCCCAGCATTTGAATGTTCCAATAAACATCTTTATATATCACTGGAATCTTTTACCTTTTCATTTCCCAGCATTATTTGATTTTTACATGCTCTTTATCCATCAAATCAACTTTATAATCCATTTTGAAGCATCAAACTTGCAATGAATATATTAATTTGATATTTCAAAATTCAGGAAATTTCAAGCAAATGGTTGCTGTTTATTTTTATTTTTTATGTCTGTGCAGAACATACAAGCTTTTTATCAAAACTGCCATTATACATCAAATAGACATATAGATACAAAAACATCTTTAAAATAACTATTTATTCTATCTATTGATAAAACATGAAGTGGCTAATAAGGTGAGATGCAGGTACAGATATTAATGCAAATATACATGCAGAAGAGAAATAAATATATGCAAAAAGCTGAGTTAGATAGTTAAGTTTAGACTGAGATAAGAATGGACCAAGATAGATATATAGATAGAGATCGATTAGATTGGGCTGAGAGGTAGGTAAGATCACACTGAGAGAAAGAGGTAGATAGGATTGAAGTGAGATAGATGAGATTGGAGTGAAAAAGATTAAATCAGACTAAGATAGAGACAGATGCGATCAGACCAAGATAAAGAGATGCAATCAGACCGAGATAGAGAAACAGATGTGATCAGACTGAGATAGAGAGATGTGTTCAGACCAAGATAGAGAGACAGATGCGATCAGACCGAGATAGAGAGATGCGATCAGACTGAGATAGTCAGATGCAATCAGACCGAGATAGAGAGACAGATGCGATCAGACCATGATAGAGAGTCAGATGCGATCAGAGCGAGATAGAGAGTCAGATGCGATCAGAGCGAGATAGAGAGACAGATGCGATCAGAGCGAGATAGAGAGACAGATGCGATCAGAGCGAGATAGAGAGACAGATGCGATCAGAGCGAGATAGAGAGACAGATGCGATCAGACCGAGATAGAGAGACAGATGCGATCAGGCCGAGATAGTGAGACAGATGCGATCCCGCCGAGATAGAGAGCCAGATGAGATCAGACTGAGATAGAGAGCCAGATGAGATCAGACCGAGATAGAGAGCCAGATGCGATCAGGCCGAGATAGAGAGACAGCTGCGATCAGGCCGAGATAGTGAGACAGATGCGATCACGCCGAGATAGAGAGCCAGATGAGATCAGACCGAGATAGTGAGACAGATGCGATCAGACCGAGATAGAGAGACAGATGCGATCAGGCCTAGACAGAGAGACAGATGCGATCAGGCCGAGATAGAGAGAGAGATGCGATCAGGCGAGATAGAGAGAGAGAGAGATGCGATCAGACCGAGATAGAGAGACAGATGCGATCAGACCGAGATAGAGAGCCAGATGCGATCAGACCGAGATAGAGAGCCAGATGCGATCAGACCGAGATAGAGAGTCAGATGCGATCAGACCGAGATAGAGAGTCAGATGCGATCAGACCGAGATAGAGAGTCAGATGCGATCAGACCGAGATAGAGAGCCAGATGAGATCAGATCCGAGATAGAGAGCCAGATGAGATCAGATCCGAGATAGAGAGTCAGATGCGATCAGACCGAGATAGAGAGTCAGATGCGATCAGACCGAGATAGAGAGACAGATGAGATCAGACCGAGATAGACAGACAGATGAGATCAGACCGAGATAGAGAGCCAGATGAGATCAGACCGAGATAGAGAGCCAGATGAGATCAGACCGAGATAGAGAGCCAGATGCGATCAGACCGAGATAGTGAGACAGATGCGATCACGCCGAGATAGAGAGCCAGATGCGATCACGCCGAGATAGAGAGCCAGATGAGATCAGACCGAGATAGAGAGACAGATGCGATCAGACCGGAATAGAGAGACAGCTGCAATCAGACCGAGATAGTGAGACAGATGCGATCAGACCGAGATAGAGAGACAGATGCGATCAGGCGAGATAGAGAGAGTGAGATGCGATCAGACCGAGATAGAGAGACAGATGCGATCAGACCGAGATAGAGAGACAGATGCGATCAGACCGAGATAGAGAGACAGATGCGATCAGACCGAGATAGAGAGTCAGATGCGATCAGACCGAGATAGAGAGTCAGATGCGATCAGACCGAGATAGAGAGCCAGATGAGATCAGATCCGAGATAGAGAGCCAGATGAGATCAGATCCGAGATAGAGAGCCAGATGAGATCAGATCCGAGATAGAGAGACAGATGCGATCAGACCGAGATAGAGAGACAGATGCGATCAGACCGAGATAGAGAGACAGATGAGATCAGACCGAGATAGAGAGCCAGATGAGATCAGACCGAGATAGAGAGCCAGATGCGATCAGACCGAGATAGAGAGATGAGATCAGATCGAGAGAGACAGATGTGATCAGACCGAGATAGGGAGACAGATGCGATCAGACCGAGATAGGGAGTCAGATGAGATCAGACCGAGATAGAGAGTAAGATGCGATCAGACCGAGAAAGAGAGACAGATGCGATCAGACCGAGATAGAGAGTCAGATGAGATCAGACCGACAGAGACAGATGCGATCACACCGAGATAGCGAGTCAGATGCGATCAGACCGAGATAGAGAGAGAGATGCAATCAGGCCAAGATAGAGAGACAGATGCGATCGGACCGAGATATAGAGTCAGATGCGATCGGACCGAGATATAGAGTCAGATGCGATCGGACCGAGATATAGAGTCAGATGCGATCGGACCGAGATATAGAGTCAGATGCGATCGGACCGAGATATAGAGTCAGATGCGATCGGACCGAGATATAGAGTCAGATGCGATCGGACCGAGATATAGAGTCAGATGCGATCGGACCGAGATATAGAGTCAGATGCGATCGGACCGAGATATAGAGTCAGATGCGATCGGACCGAGATATAGAGTCAGATGCGATCGGACCGAGATATAGAGTCAGATGCGATCGGACCGAGATATAGAGTCAGATGCGATCGGACCGAGATATAGAGTCAGATGCGATCGGACCGAGATATAGAGTCAGATGCGATCGGACCGAGATATAGAGTCAGATGCGATCGGACCGAGATATAGAGTCAGATGCGATCGGACCGAGATATAGAGTCAGATGCGATCGGACCGAGATATAGAGTCAGATGCGATCGGACCGAGATATAGAGTCAGATGCGATCGGACCGAGATATAGAGTCAGATGCGATCGGACCGAGATATAGAGTCAGATGCGATAGAGAGGTAGTTGCAATCAAACCGAGATAGAGAGATAGTTGCAATCAAACCGAGATAGAGAGATAGTTGCAATCAAACCGAGATAGAGAGATAGTTGCAATCAAACCGAGATAGAGAGATAGTTGAGATCAGACTGAGGTAAGATCATCCTGAGATAAAGAGATAGTTAAGACTGGACTGTGAGTGATAAAATCTGGCTGAGTAAAATAGATTAGACCAGATCAAGACTTAAAAAGAAAAATATGACCAAACTGAGATAAAGAGGTAAGTAAGATCAGACTAAAATAGAGATTTAGCAAATTTGGGACTAATAGAGGTAGATAAGATCAGACTGAGAGAGAAAGATAGAGGTAGATAAGATATGACAGAATAGAGATGTAGGTAATAACAACCATAGTTATCAACAATAGACTGAAAATAAATACTTTTATGCTAGGACTTTGGAGATTTTAAAAGTATACAAATGTACTGACTGACATGGTTCTAGGAAGATTATTCTATACCACAAGCTGATGCACTGTCTGCCTTGTAAATCAAGATTTTAAATTCAGGCCTTGACTTACATTGACGCACTAACCACTTATAACAGAATCATATATTATCATTTGCATATAGAAATTATTCAACCATATCTTTCTTTGATTTTTACTTATAGAATCTCCTCCTCTGTGGAAAACATTCCTGGTTTATTTGTGATGGCGCCCACAAATCCCCGTCATCTTCAGTGATGGACCTGTCAGAATCGAAACTGAATCCTGCTCATTATGTCATCCAGCAGGGGTGGCAGCTCCTCTCCATGTGTGTCTCATTGTTCCTACCAAAACAGAGTGTCATGTGGTTGCTAAAAGTGCATCTTCAGAGGCACGCTGATCCAAAGTAAGTACTGCTTTTCGTTATCAATATCGACTGCTGACCTGATATGTTTTTGCAACAAATATTGTCTTTTGAAAAATTAAGAATCGTGATTCATGTGAAGTGGATGCGAGTTTGTAAAAGAAATGATTCTTGAAAATTATAGGTAATAGGAGTTTTAGTATTACTACGGTACGATAAAACATTGGCGTACAAGATACACTGTAATCGCAGTAAAGCAGATACAGAAAAAATGATTTTAGTATATTTAAGCATACAATGTATAAAGCAATCTATCAGTACATTATAAAACATAGCTAAAGCATTTTTGGCTACAACAGAAAACATTCAGAAAAATGGAAGGTTATTTCTAACCATAAAAAATCTAAGACTTCTCCTCTTTAAGTAATTCCAGTCCGTAAAAGCCTTGATGATTGACCATACTAGAGTTGCTCTGAATGTGTCGTTATATGTAAGATCTTTCTTTTCTTAACTTTTGAAATAATCATTAACTTAAAATTTTTGTTCTCCAGTTCTTGCTGAATTTTCTATTTTATTATTATTATTATTGTTGTTATTCTTCCTTCCTGTTCAAGTCTACTTGTTGCAATTGTATTTCTTAATTTTTGATTAATTTAAAATTTAATTGAATTTGCAATATTACTGGTCATTTTGGTGATTGGAGTGAGAGAGAGAAAAAAAAATGGCTTCAACCTGCCTGTAAATTTAACTTGATAAGTATATACTTCTTTCTTATCTGATTTTCCTCTCAACCCTACAGTGTGAGTCTAATCCCCAAAACCCAAAACTTTTAAGGATTGACCATAGTAGATTTATTTGTTTATGTGATATTTAAACTCTGTGTTTTCTTAACTTTTGAAATCATTAACTTAAAATGGTTATTCTCTAGCTGCATTTCCCTCCCTCTTTGAATTTTATTATTATTATTATTATTATTCTTATTATTATTATTTCCTTTGATTTCTGGTGTGTACTCATTATTTTCCGGGTCCCGACCAGAGACCTAAGGTTAGAAATGGCATCACGACATTTTCCACTGACCAATTTAAAAAAAAAAACGCACATATTTTACATAAATTCCTTCATAAGAAGAATTTATTGTATTTCTTTAAGGCACGGGCTTCCAGGAATCCCTTCAATTAGTCTACTGGAATCTTTTCTAACCAATCCGAGGGCTCCAACTACAACAGGGATTGTTGATGTTCCCATGTGCCACATTTTTGAGATTTTGATTTCAAGGTCCTTGTATTTTGATAGCTTTTTGATGATCTCAAAGATACGTTGCAATCCGCTGGTACTGCCATATCAATAAAAAGGCACTTTTTTTGTTTTGTCTGGCCAATTAGCTTTGATTGTTCTGTCTGTGTGTATTGTGTAGTTCCATAAAACTATAACAGGTCCCATCTCCCTAACCGGATCTGGGTGGTGTTCATACCAATTTCTTTCAGTTTCCTTCCCGTAGAAATTGCAGATTTTCCAGTGCAGATATTGGCCCACTCTGTCATGCCAGGTTTTATATTCAGTGGGTGCCAACATCGTGCAACCTGATACAAGATGATCAGTTGTTTTCTGGATATTTATCACAGGATCTTTTTATTGGGTTAACATAATATTTTAGTATGTGTGATTGATAATTTCAAGTTAACAAGCATTGGTCCTGTGCAGCAAAGATTAAACTTTCGGTTTCAGCTTTTAACCCTGCACTACGTAGCCAGTGATGTGTACGTGGCTTGTCTAAATCAGCTTGTTTGGTATGGGCAGAGTATTGGACATGAAGCAGTTTATCTTGGCATTGTTTCTGTATCTGGTCAGTTGCTTTTGCTTTCTTTTTTATGTATTTTGCAGCTTCAGTTGGTGCATTTTTAGTTATCATCATTATTATTATTATTATTCCTTCCTCTGTAAGTCTATTTGTTGCAATTGTACTTAAGGTGTACTTTTTAATTCATGATTAATTTGAAAAATATATATGACCACACAGCTGCATTTATTGTATTTGCAATTGTACTGGACATTTTGGTGACAAATGAATCACTTAAAGAGTCTCTTTTGTGCACCTATCTAAGAATAAGTGCCAGAAAAATCTGTTGTGACAAGATTAAATCTATTTTACATCCAATTTTTAGTTGATAGGAGTTATTACAACTTATACTAAGTTAAAACCTCATAGGTATTAATGTGCTGACAGATTCGTAATAACAAAATATTCAATGTCAGTTCCAGACCTGGAATCCCACCAAATTTTCATAGTTCTTTAAGTCTATCTTATTTTATTTTTACTGCTATTTTCTATCACTTGTATGCAAGCTCTCCATCCAAACTCTAGAATTTTATTTACTATTTTTTATTTTATTTTTTTCCTCGATATTACTAGATAGGTGCACCTATCGCCCGGTTCACACTCCTCCACAGTCTTTGAAAAGAAGTAGATGCTTATCCCTTGATTCCAGTTCAGGAGTGGGTTTCCCGTTCCTTCTAAAATATTTTCATTTTCTGAAGCACCTTGTGTCTCGGTGGCATTCTCGCCTTGCCTGGAGTGAATTGATTAAAAAAAATTACCATATATAAAAAGCAAGCTGGTAGTACATGATAAAACACTAAAAAAATATTATATATATATAGCAGGAAATATCAATGTATATAAAAAGCAAGAAATCACAAGACAGAAAAATATCTTAGATGCTTACAAGAAAATAATGCAAGAAAACTGTTATATTTCGTCCTGATGGGAATATATACTTGAAAAACAAGGTGGATAAAATAAGTAAAGGTTTATTTGTAAAAAAAACAGGTACAATAAGAATAAAGGTAACAGTTATGCACAAGGTTGTCGCAAGTCAATCCAGTAGTGGGTGCTACTATTGGAAGGTCGGTAGTTCTCGCGTAAGTCTGAGTTATACTCAACAGATCTCAGCTAGTCTCCGTTGTCCGTTGATTTACAGATACATATAGGTTGTTACTACCTATAGTGTAGTGACTCATAGGGGTGACAGGTTATTCCATTACATCAAAAACATAAAAATCAAGATTGTTTTACAGTTCAACATAAATCAAAATACAGTTTCATTGTTATTGATTTTTCTGCCCAGGTATATTTCTTTCATCTCTTGTTTCCATCTAGTTAATGATAGGCATGTTGTAGCACAATTTGCTATGATTGAACCAATAAGCTTTGTTATTTGTTTGTTTTGATAATTCCTTTTAGAGTAGCAATAAATGTTGTTTCAGTAAATATTATTATCATGGAATCAAGTTAAAGGGAACTGAAACCCTCAGTAAAATTATAGTATATGATATTGAGTGTTAGGGTTAAAATTAGGCTATAGAAAGCCTCAATTTTTTAATACTAGCCAAATGTTATTGGTCCTGGAATAGTATCTTGCCTTCTGCCACATGTAGCTTTCCTCTGCTTTTTCTATCAATATTTTCATGGCAGTTGCTCAGATGAACTTCCCTGTTTGGTACCTTGTCATCAGGAATTTAAATGTATTACTAGATTAGCAGATAGGTCTCATTATTTTATTATTGAAATAGCTAGGATATAACCATAAATTCTATTCTGTTTCTTCTCTTGGACTTCTTAACTGTGGAATGCTCTTCTGGTTTCTTGCTTTCTTGTCAACTACAATCTTCAAAAATCTAAATGTAATGTTTGTCAACGTCTTCAGTCTTCTTGAACCCTATTCTTTTATTGTCTTCTCTATTTCTTTCACTCTAGCAACCCTTTGCATCCTAGTGGCTTTTATTGTAATGCTCACAATGAAATGATAAAAAAAAAGTAAATATTGCTGCCACATCTGGTCTTGTGCTTCTGCTATGTATTTAGAGATTCTTGACAAAATCAAAAGAAAAACCTGCAATTTTATCTGTCTTGACCTGGCATCTTGACTTCAGTTACTTTCGTACTGCTGGAATGTAGCTTGCTTTTCATTACTTTTTTTTTTTATAAATATTTTCATAGCAATTGAGCTTTCCTGTTTGGTACCTTGACTTCATTCATTTAAACGCAGTACCCAATTGACAACTATGTCTCATCATTTTACTGTTGAAATAATTAGATGTAACTTTAAGTTTTATTCAAATAGGTTCTTCTTTTGTACTTGTTCACTGTATAACTCTCTTCCAGCTTCCTGCGATTTTCAAAAATTTAAATGTAATCTCAATCATTATATTCAGCCATTTTGAAATCTTGTTCTTTTATTTATTGTCTTTTCTTCTCACTATCTTTCACTCTGAGTAACCCCATGCATCTTAGTGACTTTATTGCCTTGCTTGGAGTGAAATGATTAAAAAAATATACTCGTCCTAAGTTACAATAGAAATTCTCTTGATGATTTTATTAATTCAACAAAAGATGAGTTATATCTATTGAAACAATTTTTACTTCAATTTCTTCAAATTTTTTCTTCAATTTCTTCAAAATTAATTTTAATGTTAATTTTTAGAAGGCAAGATTACATTTTGTTGTGTTGTATACAGTTCTTCACAAGTAATCAATGTAATCAAGGGAAGATAACTACCTCTGGAGTGAAGGAATCTCCCCACTTATATAGCATCTCATTTGCATGTCACCACATCTCCTGGAACCACAGAGGCTTTATGCCCTTGGTAGCTCTGCTACTTCTATGAACCACTCCAGGTGGTGTACTGCTTGTCGTATTGTGATTGTCTAGATTCCTCTTTATGGGGGATCTTGGTCTTATAGGATTTTCTTCACTTGAATTGTCCTCACATTCCTCAGTATCACTCAACACACTCATTCTCTCTTCCTCTTCAATTCTTGGTGATAATCTTGATCCCTTTCTTCTGTATCAGGTTCTTCCTCCATTTCAATATCTTCCATCTCTCTTACCATCCTAAACTGGTCTTCATGAACTAACACTTCCTGTCTATTATTTGTTAATACAGCTGTATTATATCATTTTCACACTACAAATTGTTCTTTTTCAGGATTCAATTCCTTATTTCTTTTGTACTATACATTCTCATTTGTTAAGAAGGACATGGTTATTCAGATTCTGATTTGCCTCCCTCATTAATGCCGAGGGACTTTGCGTTCTGCCCGCATGCTGGATGGTCCTGTAATTTAAAAGCAACCTTGGTAGATAACTTTCTAGGCTGCAATTCCCTGGAGAGAAAGCTTTCATTCCAACTTTTACTATCTGGACCATCCCCTCCACAATTCCATTTGACTGAGGATGTTATGGGGGTGTCTTGTATGGCCAACACCCAATTTGTGTTAACCACATACATAAGCTTTTTTTCAGAAAACTCTGGTGCATTATCCGATACCAAAGTCTTGGGTACTCTGTTTCTTGAAAATACTACTCTTAATACCTGTTTTACAGTATTTGCTTTTCTATCCATCACTTTCGACACATATTCAGGCCAACCTGAATATGTGTCTACTATTATGAGGAATAGACCTATATCTTTAATTGATGCATGTTTCATTAAATAATATAGACAAGTTTTGACTGTTTATTTTAAGTAACTTCCTTTTATATTGTCTGATAAGCTTACCAACATTATCATTGAAAGACGAAAGGAAATCACCATATTGATACATGTTTAAATCCAATCTAAGCTTTTGGCTTACATAAGCCATTGTCAAAGATGACAATTACATTTCAATATATCAAACAATACACGGATGAAACAATAATGATAGTCTGTTTTTGTTGCGTGAAAAATTTCAAAGCAATGACAAACTCATGTATATGAGACGCAGAAGCAAAAATTGCATTGCATCTCATGACATCACACATGACCACGCAAGAGTGAAAACGTGAAGTATTAAGTATGGGAAGCCGTTGGTATAAACCAATGGCTTCTGTTATCAATTATAGGCATTTAAGAATATTTGTGGAGATTTCGTAGTTTATTTTGTTCAGGTTAGGTTTCAACTGTTTTATGTATATAGCTTCAAGAATTTTTAGTTTTTGTTGATTGTTTTCATGTTTAAGTATAGTTGTGTTTTCAACAAGGATTTTCTAGAATTGTGTACGCAGCCAGGCATATTGTTTTAAATGCTTAAAAATGTTAGAGTTATCATTCAAATAAAATAGACAAAACTTGTCTATATTATTTAATGAAACATGCACCAATGAAAAATTGTTGCCTAAATATACACAATTTAAACTACATCTTTAATGTATACATGACCCATATAAGCTCTTATCCATGCTTCTGCTTTTGGCTATGAATGAATCTTGCTTTGCCTAAAGTTCTTTATCTTTGCACACTTAGAGCATTTTCTGATATAATCTTCTACATCTCACATATACCCCAGCCACCAGGCTTGGAGTTTCAACCTCAGTTGTGTGTTCAATACACTACTATTTATGTCATCGTGTACTGCTTTAATGACATCTTAATGACTTCAGTGGTACAATAAGATCTTAACTACATATGATTCCTCTTTCAATAGTCAATCTGTGCCTTGCTTCATTAAAAGGCCTTTCTGCCATAAAGCAATTACTCCATATATTTTTCCATATTCTATCCACTACTCATTTTAATACAGGATCCTGCTCAGTTTTAAACCTGAGCTGCCTGAAGGATAACACATCTGTCTCTACCCAGTGCAAAATTCTGTCTTTACAACTGTCCTTTGTTTCAAAATTCTGGGTATTAAAACTTTCACTGCTACTCATTTGCCGAGTGCTGCCCCCATCTGGCCAGCCATTTTTAAAGAAAATGCCAAATTTCAACCTACATATTTTATTACACAGAAAACTGGCACCAGTATGTTTTACAGCATTCCATTTTCATGGATATACCTGGGAATGACTTACCAGATCAGTAATGGGTATACACATGATATCTTTTGAAGCATTGTCCTTTGTGATTTTATGATAGATGGTGCAACGGGACACTCATAACAGCGGTATGCAAAAAAATGTAGGTTTCGGTACTTCGCCAGCTGGAGCAAGATAAGAAAAACGAAGATCTCCATAGTTAGCAGCGGAAGTGTTAAAATCCAATCTTGACAATGCATCTATATGTGGAATGGCATTTTCTTTACTATACATAATGTGGTGATTGAATGCCATAAGCTTAATCCCCACCTGAAAAGTCTGGATAACATGACTTTTGGCAACTCTACAGGTTGAAAATGAACTTTAAGGGTTTGTTGTCTGACTTTAGTAGAAATTTCTTATCCAGTAGCAAACTCTGCACCCTTTCAGTGCTCCAGAAAATTGCCAGTGCTTCTTTTTCAATGTTAGAATAATTCATCTCTGCTCCCATCAACTTTCTGGACAAATACATAATCAGATGTCCCGCTTGTGATAATATCACTGCTATTGCATTTTTGCTAGCATCAGTGTGAGTTCTTTTGTCGGGTCAAATACCTTAACTACTGGCTTGTTTCTAAGTGCTTCCTTTAGCTTTTTGAAGGCCACCTCATGTCTTTCAGTCCACTGAAATTCATTGTTCTTCTTCCTCAAGTTCACTAAAGGTTTAACCATGTCACTATATTGAAGTATATCTCTATTGCAGAAGTTCGTTAGACCCAAGAAAGATTCCAACTCTTATTTTTTGGTGTACTTATTTCTGATATTTTACTAATAAGACTGTCATCTAGTGAGGTCCCATCTTTAGATATTTGATATCCTAAGTATGAAATTTTCTTGCAATTAAATTTACACTTGTCTTGATTAATGGTCATGTCTGTATCACTCAATCTGCTCGGAACCTGTTCTGTTTTATTCTTCAGCTCCTCCTCAGTACGAGCGCCAATACCTATGTCATCATCATAGACAATGATGTCTTTTCATTCCTTCTGAAACTTTCTCAATAGTCTTTTGGAATATGTAGTTGGATGTTTTAAGTTAACCTTAGAAGACTTATAGGAATGATATTCATGCTGACTTTTTGGAAATGGTCGTCAATTTTAATCTGATTATACGCCAATTCCAAATCAATCTTGGTGAAAAATTTCATGTCAGCAAACTCACGACAGGCCATTTCAATATTTGGCAATGAGAAGCAGTCTGGACATATCTGGTAATTTACATCAAGTTTGTAGTCATCATAAATCCTTAAATCTCCATTTATTTTGTGTATTGCCACAATTGGAAAAGCCCAATTGTTACCTCCCTGTCTGACCTGCTCAAGTATTCCTTATTCAATCATTTTATTGAGTTTCACTCTAACCACAGGCAGAAGGTGAACTGGAACTTTATGAGACTGAAAATATACAGGTTGGCTATTCTCTTTGAGCTGAACACTTGCCTCATAATTTTTTAAAAGTCAAATCTCAGGTTCTTCCAATTTCAGGCAATTAATTAAATTTGAGGTGTCTACACTTAACATGTGAACCCCCATAAGACCATGATCTTTTATGCATTCCACAACTATGATTGGTAATATTTCGAATTGAGTGTCTGTCTGAAATACCCGCTCAAAGCATTCAAGTGTTTTAAAACTGACCCATCAAATTGTTTTTAATTGCAGATAGGTCCACGTTAATTTCAGTCTCTTCATTTTCTCCCCAAATTATTATCGTTAGATCACTACCTATATCCACTTGTATTAGTTATTCCATTTATTTTTACTTTTTCTCTGCTCTTGTCTCTCGCTTTTAGTCCATAAATTTCCGTGTTTCTCTTCAGATGATCTATCTTCTTGACTTCAACTGGATTTTATATTTGCATTCTAACTGGAAATGGTTTTTCTTCTTACACTTAAAACACATCTTTCCAAAAGACAGGCATTTATATTTGCTCATCTCATGTTCTTTGTTGCCAAAATGACATTTACGTAAACTTTCTGTAGTTCGGTATGTCTCCACGTTAGGGGTATTAAATCTTTAAATTAATTCTAAGCTGTTGTAAAAATTCAAAACTCATTTCAATATTCATGTTCTGGGCTTGAAGCTGTTCCCAAATTTTGTACTTATTTGAGACTTCATACAGTCTGTCAATTAAACTTAACTATATTAATTGTCCTGGGTATGACGATAAACTACATCCAGCAACAAGGCCTCTGATGAGGAGGTTTTGAGGAGCGTGGAACCACCTCTTAATTGCTGATGTTCCCAGGTCCACCCTGACCTGGGGTAGTAGCACCTGTTAGGGTCCTAGCTATGCTCAAATAGTTAACTATTACCAGCAATACAATTTTGAAGGAAAAATGTTACCAGAAACAGATTTTTGACAAAACAAAATATTACCAGCAATAAAAAATCTTGTCGGCATTAAATAACCCATTGAGGTTGATATGCCGTAAAACAAAATAAACCAAACCAATCTAAAGCAAAGAATACATATTCTATTCATACGAATCTATCCTAAAAATGTTGTCGGCATTAAATAACCCATTGAGGTTGATATGCCGTAAAACAAAATAAACCAAACCATAACTATATTAATTTCTCTTCAAGAAACATCAGTCCTGTAGCCAACTTTTTGAATTCACAGTACTTTGATGATGTTTTTATCCTGTGAATGTACTGCCTAATGGTTTCTTTTGGGTTTTGCCTGATTTCAAGAAACTTTATCCTCTCAGCTATGACCAATTTATTTTTCAGACATACATTTGCTTGTACAATGTTGGCAATTTCTTCAAATGTCAAGTCTTCTTGCACCTTCGGATATGCCATTAAGGAGATCTTTTTCATGGCCTTGTAACCCACTGATGTTAGAAATAAATCCGTTACTTCATTTTCTCCTCCTCTATTTTTGCTGTCACTCAGTTTCTTGACTCACGCCAATGCCGTGAAACATCTCATCCACATCTCCACAAGCTCCAGATCCTCTGATAAGGTTAGATATCTTATTGGCATGTTTTATAGTTCCTCACAAGTAAGCACTGCAGTCAAAGGGAGGTAACTACCTCCTGAGTGTAGAACTCTTCGCACTTAAATAGCATTTCATTTGCATATCACCACACATTTATTTTACATTTTCTTTAAATGTAAACATGGATATTTTTTCTAACTTAGGACTTAATTTTGACATGGCAGATATAAATTCTTTCCATGTGAAGGCAGTGGATTTAAAAATAAACAAACCTTATCAACAGAAAGCTTACTTATATATAATGAGTTTTGAAATTTTGGGGTGATTAAATACCAACTTGGTTGTTTTCTTCTATTGATGTAAGCTAGGAACACACAGACAAAAATTTGACGTGGATTTATAAAGGATAAGGCATAGATATTTTAGCAATTTTAGAGGGGAAAAAAGTGCATTTTTATATGACATAAAATACAAAGATTTCCCAACGAGTGTTTCTTCCATCTTAATTTCAGTTACTTTTTATTACAATTTTCAGTTTATAATCACTTTGTCATTACTAAATAATTTGGATGAAAAAATAAAGAATAAAACTCTGATAATACTTGATCTTCAATTCCATTTTTTTCTTAGGAAGCCTAAATAGTATGAACCTCCACAAATTTGCAAAACTGAAGGTTTAAAATTAATTTTTAAGAATGAAAAAGCTTTTTTGAAGCCTTCATTTTAGCTTTAACTAGCATCATGACCCGGCATTGCCCGTGCTTGATTCAAAAATTGTACAACTCATACAGCAATCGCTATCACTTGACTTAAAATATTTTTGCCCTTCTTTGCCTTTAAAGGAGTACCCTTTGCTGTGCTGATGTTGCTACAAGCCTTACTTCTCACACTATATACTAAACATTTTTTTTTTTGTAAATACAAGGTAAGCAAAAAAGTTCTGTCCGTTTTTTGATTAGTCATTGAATGAAGTTGAAATATATACGAAATGCGTGTAGCAATTGTTTCCAAATTCGGACAGCCAGAAGTAGGAACATCAGACATTATAAAAAACATGCATACCATGCCCGGCCATCAGTTATAAGCCAGATAGCTGTGAGAAGGATGGAAGTGTCTAGAGATCTCGTTCAAGGCTGTTTGCTTTACGACTTCAAAGTGGGCTTATCAGCAGCTGCATCAAGTTGCCCCATATGTCAAGCGTTTGGGGATAGTGCTGTGGATGAACGTACTGCAAGGCGTTGGTTTCGAAAATTCAAGTCGGGAGATTTGTTTCTCCATGATAAGCCTCGCAGTGGATGACCACAGGTCTTGAATGACGGAGTCCTGAAGGTGGCTGTTGAAGAGGACAGTAGTCTAACATGTGGTGAACTTGCAAGACAGTTCAACGTTTCCAATAAAACAGTTAGACTTCATCTGCACCACCTAGGTAAGATGTACAAACTGAGCAAGCTGGTTCTGCAAACGCTGTTGGAGGTCCACAAGGGACAACGAGTGGCAGCCTGCATATCACTGCTTTCTTGCCACCATACTGCATCCTTATTCAATTGAGTGCTTACCAGTGATGAAAAGTGGGTTCTGTACAAAACTCCCAAGCATTCCAGACATTGTTGTCTCCCCAGGATGCTGTCCCTCACACCGCAAGACTGCCTATGCACTGACGCAAGATTATGCTTTGTGTCTGGTGGACAGGTCGTCAAGTGGTTCATTATGAACTGCTACCAACGGGCCAAACGGTCACTGGAGACCTATACTCGCAGCAATTGAAACATATGCAACAGGCATTGCGCCAGAAGGAGCCAGCACTGGTGAATCGCAAAGGTGTGCTTTTCCTCCATGACAACGCCAGGCCGCATGTTGCACGAGTGGTCAGGTATACCATACAGCAACTTGGGTGGGGGACTTTGTGCCATCCACCTTTTTCACCTGACCTTGCACCATGTGATTACCACCTCTTCCACTTCCTGGATAATCATCTTCGTGGGAAATCCTTCACCAATGAAGCAGACTTGTGCAAAGCCCTCACGGACTTCTTTGCGTCAACCCCCCCCCCGAGTTATACCGCAAGGGCATTGAACAGTTGGAGACACGTTGGCAGAAGGTGCTGGCTGCCAATGGTGATTATTTCAAAGACTAAATATAAATTACACATACTGTGAAGTGTTTTCTTTTTTTCCTTTAAAAACGGACAGAACTTTTTTGGTTACCTTGTCGTTTGAGTAAATCATGTTAATCACTCTAATTTAAACGTTTTTTAAGTGTAGTTAAGAATAAAAAGGAGTTATATAAAGAGAAGAAAAGGATAAAAAAAATAAGAAATAATAAAGAATTTAAAAGGGGAGGAAATGAAAGAAAAATAAGTTGTAAGACAAGCCAATATAATAACTCAGATTTTTTTTATTTTATTAATGTATTAGGTTGGTGCAAAAATAATGACGCAACAATGTCGTTTTTTGACATATTTTTTAACGTCAAAAAACGACATTATTACATCATTATTTTTGCACCAACCTAATATATATATTCATTGTTTTGATCGTATTTTATTTATGTTTTTCTTATAAAACACCGCGTCTTGGCCTCATGTAAGATAATCAGTCCAACCAAGCAGACCCAATTTATAACATCAAATAGCCCAAGTGTAGATTTGATTGGTTGCCATTTTCTGGAGGAATTTATATAAAGCACGTCCTAAAACTAGTAGCATATTTACTCTGGGTGCGGGCCGAATACTGATCATATTCAGTCGGGTTGCCCATTGAAGAAGTCTGTTGTTTATTTAGACCTGAAACTTCTAGTGACATGGAAGCAACAACACTGATGATACACCTAGAGTCAGCACTTAAAGGTGTAATTTTAGCACTGCTGCTAATAGTTTTTGCCAAAAATGTAGTGCTGGTAATATTTTTTTTAAAAAGAATTTATTGCTGGTAATAATTTTTTCTTAAAAAATTCATTGCTGATAATAACCTTTTGCAAAAGTGTATTGCTAGTATTAAAACCTATTTTTACATTTTCATAGTGTTTTGACCCTAGTTTGGAGCTATTTGCCCATAGCTGGGACCCTAACAGGTGCTTTGACCCTGGGTCAGGGTGGACCCAGGGACAGCAGCAATTAAGAAGTAGCTCCACGTTTTTCAAAACCTGATTAGAGGCCTTGCTGTTGGATGTAGTTTGTCCTACCCAGGACGCAGATGTAGTTTATCATTCTTACCCAGTTCGCCTTACTAAATGGTGTAAAAAGAGGGTCTTTGAGTTGCAATGAGAAGTAACTGAAATTAAGATGGAATATGAACTAAAAGAATACCATAATGATTGTTTGTGCTTTCTCTAAGAAACAGAAATAAATAATTTGATTTATTTACTAAATTATTAAAATATCTAAATTATTTTTTACTCTGTTCATAAAATGGAAAGATGTACTATGTAATTTCCATCGTTACTTGTAACTGAGAGAAGCACAAAATAAAAAATCAGAGGGAGCCGAGTCCAAATTCCAGTTGTGTTTGTTACATTCACTTACACAAAAATATCCTTGGAAAAGTTACGAATCTATCTCTTATCTCCCCAGCTATGGGTTAAATAAGCGGGCTGGAATCTGGTAGGATAACTATTTCAAAAAAGATTGTTAATACAAGATTCACTCATAAAAAGAATTAATAAGCTTTTAAAAAACAAATCAATCAATACTTCTGGAAAATAATAAAGAGAAATTCTGAAAAAATGTGGTCAAAATTGGATATGGGTTAATCGTTTTCTTCTCTTTGTGCTGTGTCCCTTCAGGACGTTGGCGATCATGGCTCTCCACAATTTCCTGTCCTTTGTAGTTCTTAATAAATTTTGTCTTTTTGTTATCTCTCCTAAACCTCTTTTTCACTAACCATTTACTCAATCTCATTATGTATGTTATGTGTTGTTTTTCTCTTTCCTTCATGCCTTCAATCTGTCCTGTGAGTATCAGATTTTCCAAGCCCTCTTGCCTCATTATGTTCCCTAGAAATTTGAACTGTCTTTTTCTGATGTTAAATATAAATTTCCTTTTTGTTTCCATTTTCTTTAAAACTTTGTCATTGCTAACATATTTGGATCATGGTATCCTCAGCATCCTTCTGTAGAACCACATTTCTGTTGTTTCAAGTCTTTTCTTATCTTTGAGGTGGTTATCCAGCATTCACTGCCATATAGGAGGACTCGTATTGCCCCACAGTTCAGCACTCTTTTCTTTGTTTTTCTGTTTCGTAATATTCTGTTCATCTTTTGGCATGTATCTTTTGCTATCACAATGTACCCCCCCTCAGGTTTCAGTTTTGCACTTTCCGTCCCCCCCCTCTGTTAAGATGCTTCCTAGATATTTAAATTTTGGCAAATGTTTGATTTTGGTATCTCCAATTTGTAATTTGCATATTGGGCCGTTCCTTCAGCAAACAACCATCTATCTATCTATTCCAGTCTCTTAATATCTATCTATCTATCTATCTATCTATCTATCTATCTATCTATTCCAGTCTCTTAATATCTATCTATCTATCTATCTCATTCCGGTCATCTATTTATTTCAGTCAGCTATCTTTCCTTCTATCTCCCTCTCTACCTATTTCAGTCTCTTCATATCTATCTGTCACAGTCTGCTTATCTATCTATCTATCTATCTACCGTTCATTTATTTATTTTAGTCTCTTCATAGCTATCTTTCTATCTATCTCACTCTCTGCCTATTTCAGTCTCTTCATATCTGTTTCAGTCTGCTTATCTATCTATCTATCTATCTCTCTATCTATCTATCTCATTCCGTTCATTTATTTATTTCAGTCTCTTCATAGCTATCTTTCTGTCTATCTCACTCTCTACCTATTTCAGTTTTTTCAAATCAATTTATCTATGTATCGATTTCCGTTTCTCCATTTCTATCTGTCTCACTTTGCTTATCTATCTATCTATCTCGGTCCGTTTATCTATCCATTTCTTTCATTCTCTTTCTTTCTATCTATCTATCTATCTATCTATCTATTTCAGTCTCTTAATATCTATCTATCTATCTATCTATCTATCTATCTATCTATCTATCTATTCCAGTCTCTTAATATCTATCTATCTATCTATCTTTTTCAGTCTCTTAATATCTATCTATCTATCTATCTATCTAATTACGTTCATCTATCTATTCCAGTCTCTTAATATCTATCTATCTATCTATCTATCTATCTATCTATCTTTCAGTCTCTTAATATCTATCTATCTATCTATCTATCTATCTATCTATCTATCTATCTATCTCAGTCCGTTCATCTATCCATTTCTTTCATTCTCTTTCTTTCTGTCTATCTATCTATCTATCTATCTATCTATCTAATTCACTTGCAGTTTTCTTTTCATATCTGCTATCAACACTGCTGATAGATTATGGTAAGATTGTGGCTGCCAATAATGAATCCTGGTAGGACTTCTAATCTTCTTGATATTTAACAGTCCATCCATGAGGAATGTATGTAGCACAAGGCCGAGTTTAATGTGGGTTTCTCCGAGCCAGTAGGCTCAGCCAAAAAATAACCCCTTTGAACCTGCATAAGCGGGTTCGGGATCTGTCTACCTCCCCAGATGAAACTTTGCCCTTCGGCAAAGCTTCATCCGGGTTCCTCTCTGCCAAAGCAGAGAGTTCGACAGACGTCACACACAGTCAGAGACTGCGTCTCAACGTGTCTCAACTTCTAATCTTCTCAGAATCTCCTCACTGTATAGATTGAGTAAGTCCATTATGAAGACACTTTAATTTGCATATGGGTTGATATAGAAGTGAAAAGCAGCGATTCTATTTTTTTTTTTTTAGCTATTGCCCTTTCTTTGAGGATAATAAATTGATCATCAGTTGTTCTACTGAACAAAAATTGATTGACATCAATTGGTGTGAAAACAATGACTTCAAAACAAACTCGAGTAAGGGCAGTGAAATGCTGTCAGGTTAAATGAATTACTTCCGTTTGAATTAAAATCCACCAAATGGTTATTAGACCTTTTATCATGACTCGTTAATTTTGTTTCTTTATTATTTTCGCCATTATTAGCATTATTGTCATTAATATCTTTTAGGATAATTATTTTACAGTTATTATTATCATCATCATCATATTTTTTGTCTCCCAAATTCACATGTATTTAATTTGAAATCGAGTAGCAAATGTCCGTTGAAATGCGATTCTCTTTTCTGTATTCTTGCCATGTCACTGCTTTGTTCTTGTAGTATTTGGCAAAGTTTCATTTGGAATGGCGCCAGTTTCTTTGACCATTTTGTTTTCATATTTTTTGTATTTGAATTCCTGCTGTTTCTGTTTTCCAATTTGTCAGCTTTAAGAAAGGAAAGAATATTACACATGCTTTTCTTCTTTTTTTTTTTTTCTGTGTTTTTTCCTGATGAACTTCATTTCATCCTCAGATTACTTAGTTGGGTTTAACTTATTTTGAATACATATATAGAGATTTATTTATCTCATTCATTTCCCTTCATATCTATCTATCTGTCTATATTATCTAATTCATTTCATATCTATCTGATTCACTTCATATCTATCTATCTATATATTCACTTCATATCTATCTATCTATATATTCACTTCATATCTATCTATCTATATATTCACTTCATATCTATCTATCTATCTTCAAAAGTCTGTTCATATCTACCTATCTGTGAATCTCTCTGTTCATATCTATTTATATCTAGCTATCTATCTCATTCTCTTCATATCAAGTCTAACTTAGTGTCTTGAAAAATGCTAATATAGCAACAATGATGTCAAATTTATATTTACATACACTCTATCTCTGATATGGAGCCCTTTTACTCCTAAATATAGCATACCTTCAAAACACACACATATATATATATATATATATTGAAGTCACCACCTAACAATGACAGTTTGTTTTAGCCTGAAGATTATGTTTCAACATGAAACAGACTGTTGCTACTGGGTGTTGACTTCAATATCTACTCATATACCTGTTTGTATGGAAAATAAGGACCTAGGTCCATCAAACAGTTTTTAAATTAAGTGACAGCAGAAGAATTATCATTGAATTTTTGAAAGGTAAGCTTAAATATTGATGCAATGTTTAAATGCAGTGATCATTTTTGAGTTCTTCTGTAGTTTATTGTTGCGTATCACATCTACTCCTCCCTACCTATTGTGATGAAGGCACAATCTAGAGCCCTCCACAAGAGCTAGTTATATATATACACAATCAAATTTTTAATATGGCATTAATCTGAAATTAATATCTATTGGCCTAGAGATCGAAAGACTTAGTAAAACAAATGTGTCTTTTGACAGAAATTAAACCTCCATTTCTTTTTTAGTCTGGGCAAACACTTGGTTGAAAAGGGTATTACATATTTGTTTCCTGTCAGGAGACACACACGTTAATTTTAGTGGATAACCATATTTGAGTAAATGCTCCATAACAGGTAGATTACTAATTTAAAAAAAAATCCATTGCTTCTTTAGAAATTACTTTGCTTACATTAGGAAATGAAACTCAACTCGATAGGATCGGTGGTTATTTTCTACTAAAAGTGTTATGCATGCAGATATATACAGATATAGACAAACGCACACAGTAGGTATGCCCCAAGATCCCCAATAGATGGAAAAAAATCTTGAATTATAGGGAATCATATATATTAAGTATATCCTAAAATATTCAACAGAAAGTAGACACTTTATTTTAATGGAAAATATAAACAAAAAGAACACTTAGAAAAAGATAAATGAAATTTCTAGTGCACATAATGAGGAAAGATAGCTTGGAGAAATTAATACTCACAAGACATTGAAAACACAAAGGCCAAATGTTTCCTTGTAAGGAAACAGCTAAAGTTACTATTACCATTAGAGATAGGAGTATAGGTACTACACTTGTTATTTAATTGTACCTCTCCACACCCATAGTGACAGAATTTGGTAGAAGGCCAGTTTAAAGTGGGGAGCCAAATGACGTACACCTGGGCTAAGGCCAGAAATTGTCCAGTCATTGCAATAAATGTGTTGATGTCGATATTTCACTAATCCCATCCCCCCCCCTTGCGAGTGGTGCTGTTGCAGGGTTGGAATTCCTGGGACTAGGCATCTCTCATTTATTTCTTGTGTCTTTCTGAAGATGGAAACACAACTGAGAAATAAAATGTAGTTTATTCACCCTAACGCAAGTACTAGACTTTGTATTTACATGCTGCCCGACACTGGCAGTATATGACACAAGGTCAGTTCAATGTGGGGAGCCTGAGCATGTGCACTTGGGCCAGGCTCCAAAATAGCCCAGTCCCAGCAACTGTCAGTTGTCCTAATATTGGTATTACTGCCAGTCACCCACCTGTTTAGGGCATTGAGGGATGTAATACTGCAGGGAGCTGTTCCAGGAGACCGAGCTGCTTTTAACAACATTGCGCATTGTCTGCAGACAGTCTCAACAGGATTGTGCTCTGTCCATAATCGTGACACAATTGAGAAAAAAAAGAGGTATTTTATCCACCCAAGGGAAGACACTACACTTTGATCCAAGCCCAATGACCATTATATTTAACGCCCCCCCCTCCTGCACGGGTCATATGTGGCACAAGGCTGGTTTATTGTGGGTTCTCCGAGCCCATAGGCTTGGCCAAAATTATTCCCTTTGAACCTGTAATAAACAGGTTCAGTGCCCCTCTACCTCCCTGGACGAAACGGAAAGTTTGACAGTTGAACAGTGTATATCACCATTCCCAGTGACCATGAAGTGAAGAAGAGCATAAGTCAAGTATTCTTTTCGGTCAATCAATGCCAAAGGTTTCCTTATAAGGAAAAGGTTAATATTACCCTGTTATCAACCAGTGTTCTTCCTGGTATTTCACAGGATAGTAGAAATTTCTGTAATTGAAGGCATATAAAACCAACACTTTTTACTTAATCTATAGCTAAAATTATCTCTAAGTTATTGTATATAAAGTTGAAGCATTTGGTATGCTAATGTCTACCCAGAAGTGATAGAAAACCTGTACTTGTACCTAGCACAACTCAATTAACTCTATAATACATTTTGGAAGAGACTTCAAAGAGGATAATTCCTTGATCACAATAATATTGTCTTCTTCATGTCTAGGGTCAAATGTTATCTATGCTAGATATTCTCATAATTTGTACTTCTTTCTCTTACATCCATACAATAACCTCATTCAATAATCCTGTATCTTGAGTGGCTCTTGGGATTTGCATTTGGTGAACATTTAATAATAAAAAAATCCATAATTATCATTATTGAGATAGAGGATTTGAGAGGGTCTTATGTTATTTGCTGCAGGCTCAGTGATGGTTAGCTATGCCCATACAGTAGTCAAATGTTTTGCCACATGGCCCTGTCATCTGTTTCCATTTAAAGTTAATGGTTATTGACTCTGCAAGAGATGAGGGTCCTTTAGGGGACTTTTTTTTTTTTTTTTAGGAAGTCTCTCTCTTCAGTGGTTCCTGCATTTCTCCACTGGCCAAAGGCTAATTTCTCAAAGAGGCATATCTTTGTGAGGCTCTCATCTTCCATCAGTGTCACATGACCAGCTCATTGCATACAAAACTTTTTCTTTTATAACAGAGTGGGAGAGTGATTGTATGCCATCAAATAGGGTATTAGGTCGTTTGGAAATTAATTACATATTTCATTGCTATCAATTATGAGTCAGCCAAGCAAGTCAGGACCATGGTTGAATGGTTGGGTACTGTATCTGAAAGTAGAGTTTATCGTCTCTTCTATCAGACATTATTCTTCATAATACCTTTCAGAGTTTTGTGATGTGAACGAACACTCGTTGCCACTTTTGTGATGCCAATGAATTTTCATTGTCACTTTTGTAATTCTCGTTGTAGTAAAGACTTTGTAATTACAGATACAACTATAGTAATGGCTCGTCCTGGGTAAGATGATGAACTACGTCCAGCAGCAAAGCCTCTGACCAGGAGGCTTTCAGGAGCATGGAACTACCTCTTAATTGCTGGTGATCCCAGGTCCACCCTGACCTGGGGTGGTAGCACCTGTTAGGGTCCTAGCTATGGGCAAATAGTTAACTATTACCAGCAATACTTTTTTGGCAAAAATTATTACCAGAAACAGATTTTTGACAAAGCAAAATATTAGCAGCAATAAAAAATTTTGTCGGCATTAAATAACCCATTGAGGTTGATATGCTGTAACACAAAATAAACCAAACCAATCTAAACCAAAGAATACATATTGTATTCATACAAATCTATCCTAAAAATCTTGTTGGCATTAAATAACCCATTGAGGTTGATATGCCGTAAAACAAAACAAAATAAACCAAACCTATAGTAATGCTGTTGAACAATACTAGTGTCAGATATCATTCTCACTAATAGTACTTGCTCGATAATACTCGCTTGAATAGTAATCCATTTAGTAATTTGAATAGAGAAATAGTATAGAGAATAGAGTAGAGAAGTGGGCACGTAGCCGAGTGATTAGAATGTTTGCATTTTAACTATGAGACCCGGGTTTGACTCTCACTATGGTCGATTTGTCAGACTAGAGGGTTCGATTCCAGTCTGTGGCACCTTTGGAAAATGTCTGAAAAACCATACAACTGGTTGACCCAAGCCTTGTGAATGAAATTGGGTAGACAAACCCTTGGGTGCTGTCGATAGCTGTGCTAGCACAAAGTCACAAGTCAACGTGGCCAAGGGCTTGAGTGTGCTGGCCTTGTTCAAATTGTTGATCATGCTAGATAAAACGCTCTTTCCCAGAAACTAAGGTCTTAACTGGGTATTGAACTTGCACTCTTTGGGTCCTGTCACTGGATCTAACCAACGCCTTTATCCACTGTACCATGTGTCCGTGAGGCAGTGGAGAACTTTCAGAGTGAACTAGAACAGTCTACCCCAGTGAGCAAAATAAAGGGTTAAGCATACAAAGGCCGAAACGTTATAATGAATATGGCGACAAAGATGAGGACAATAGCTTGAATAATATAAATAATACCTCATCTCAGAAATATACACAGATACTAACTGTTTTTTGTTTCCTTTTTTGAATCTTTTTGTTTCTTTTTTTGTTTCACTTGCATTCATGTTTCTTGCTTTGTAAGATTGGATTAATATTGATGTAGACCATTACAGTTTTGTGCCTTTGTATTTGAAATTCTACTGTTTCTGATAAAAGTGTTAATACCAGCTTAAAAAATATGATGATTTAATTTTAAAGAGAGAAAATGGGAGAGAAAGAAAAAAAAAAAACCCTCAGTATTCCCCTAAAAAGGAAGCATCCTCCATTTTAACACAGACTATCATTCCTAACAGTGACACTCTCAAATTATTTTCACAGCAGGTGAAAAATATACCCTAATTGTTGTCAAGAGTTTTTAAGGTATTTCCAGAGTATGGTTTAAGTGAAGTATTTATTTATTTGTTTATTGGTTTAATTTGTCACCCCTTTAATGTTTTCATAATTCCAATTGTCTGGAACACCGCCATCATTAGCGTTCTCCTGTATTAACTTTTTTGGATTTGGACAATAATGTCAGACAACGGGAGCAGACGTTACGAATAAGAAAGACAAACTGATGGCTAGGCTTGCCCCCACCCTCAAGTTAATGACTGGCAAAGATTGGTGTGGGTGAGGTTTATGTGATAATGTGACAGAGGGTTGCTGAAGATATTTTAAAAAGAAAAATAAAATACCAAAAAAAAAGAGGTTTGTTGTCTGTTGTCGGTGTGTTCATTATATTGTCGCGGTCACCACCATACCCCAACTCTTTCCTTTGGTTCTGTGATTGAAGACTCTTTGTAGTCTGACAACAAACTGACTTGCTGGGGAGGACACGTTTTGTTAAAATGTCTCTTTGCTTCACCATGTCTTGCCTACAGCAATTTTCCTCTTTATCTGCCTGCTTACATCTCTTGTCTGATCTTTTCAGCTTTCACTACAACTTCTTATCATGTCACGTTCTTTCTTTTTTTTATTTTTTCTTTCATCTACTTTTCCTTCACCTCATCAAATATTTTTCTTCCTCTTTCATTCTTTTTCCTATTTTTTCTTTCAGCTTCTTTTATTCACCTTATCAACTTCTTTTTATTCCTCTGTCATACTTTCTTTTTATTTTTCATTTTATTTTTATTTTTCATTTTCCTGTTTTTTTCTTCTTTTCCTCCACTTCATCATTTTTTTACTGCTATCAATCCTTCTTTTCTTTTTTCTATTTTTTCATTCAGATTCTTTTCCTTCACCTCATCAAATATTTTTCTTCCTCTTTCATTCTTTTTCCTATTTTTTCTTTCAGCTTCTTTTATTCACCTTATCAACTTCTTTTTATTCCTCTGTCATACTTTCTTTTTATTTTTCATTTTATTTTTATTTTTCATTTTCCTGTTTTTTTCTTCTTTTCCTCCACTTCATCATTTTTTTACTGCTATCAATCCTTCTTTTCTTTTTTCTATTTTTTCATTCAGATTCTTTTCCTTCACCTCATCAAATATTTTTCTTCCTCTTTCATTCTTTTTCCTATTTTTTCTTTCAGCTTCTTTTATTCACCTTATCAACTTCTTTTTATTCCTCTGTCATACTTTCTTTTTATTTTTCATTTTATTTTTATTTTTCATTTTCCTGTTTTTTTCTTCTTTTCCTCCACTTCATCATTTTTTTACTGCTATCAATCCTTCTTTTCTTTTTTCTATTTTTTCATTCAGATTCTTTTCCTTCACCTCATCAAATATTTTTCTTCCTCTTTCATTCATTTTTTTTATTTTTCATTCTTTCATTTTTCTATTTTTTTTTTACTTCTTTCCTTTCATTTATTTTTTTTCTGCTTCCAGTCTTTCTTTTCTTTTTTCTATTTTTTCTTTCATCATCTTTTACTTCACCTTTTCAAATTCTTTTATTCCTCTTTCATTATTTCTTCTTTCAATGTCTTTTCCTTCACCTAATCAAATATTTTTCTTCCTCTGTCATTCTTTCTTTTTATTTTTCATTTTCCTGATTTTTTCTTCTTTTCCTTCACTTCATCATTTTTTTCTGCTTTCAATCTTTCCTTTGTTTTTTCTATTTTTTCTTTCGTCTTCTTTACCTTCACCTCATCAAATATTTTCTTCCTCTTTCATTCTTGTTTTATTTTTCATTTTCATTTTCCTATTTTTTCTTCTTTTCCTTCACTTCATCATTTTTTCCGCTTTCAATCGGTCTTTTTTCTTTCTATTTTTTCTTTCAGCTTCTTTTCCTTTACCTCATTAATTTTTTTAATTTCTCTTTCATTCTTTTTTTTATTTTTTTTTCATTCTTTTTTCTATTTTTTGCTTTTACTTCTTTACCCTCAATTCATCAATTTTTTCCTTTTTAATCTTTCTTTTCTCTTTCTTTTTTTCTTTCATCTTCTTTTCCTTCACTTCATGAAATTTTTTTTATTCCTTTGTTATTTTTTCTTTTTTCTATTTTTTCTTTCATCTTCTTTTCCTTCACCTCATCAAATTTTTTTTTTCTTTTGTCATTTTTGCTTTTTTCTATTTTTTCCTTTCAGCTTCTTTTCCTTCACCTGATCAATTTTTTTTATTCCACTTTAATTCTTTCTTTCATTTTTTCTTTTTTTTTATTTTTTCTTTCACATTTTCTTTCTTCACCACATCAAATTTTTATTTTAATTTTTTTCATTTTGCTTCTTTTCCTTCATCTCATCAATTTTTTTTTATTACACTTTAATTCTTTCTTTTCTTTTTTCTACTTTTTCATTTTGCTTCTTTTCCTTCACCTCATCAATTTTTTTCATTCCACTTTAATTCATTCTTTTCTTTTTTTCTACTTTTTCATTTTGCTTCTTTTCCTTCACCTCATCAATTTTTTTCATTCCACTTTAATTCTTTCTTTTCTTTTTTTCTACTTTTTCATTTTGCTTCTTTTCCTTCACCTCATGAATTTTTTTCATTCCACTTTAATTCTTTCTTTTCTTTTTTCTACTTTTTCATTTTGCTTCTTTTCCTTCACCTCATCAATTTTTTTCATTCCACTTTAATTCTTTCTTTTCTTTTTTTCTACTTTTTCATTTTGCTTCTTTTCCTTCACCTCATCAATTTTTTTCATTCCACTTTAATTCATTCTTTTCTTTTTTTCTACTTTTTCATTTTGCTTCTTTTCCTTCACCTCATCAATTTTTTTGATTCCACTTTAATTCTTTCTTTTCTTTTTTTCTACTTTTTCATTTTGCTTCTTTTCCTTCACCTCATGATTTTTTTTCATTCCACTTTAATTCTTTCTTTTCTTTTTTTCTACTTTTTCATTTTGCTTCTTTTCCTTCACCTCATCAATTTTTTTCATTCCACTTTAATTCATTCTTTTCTTTTTTTCTACTTTTTCATTTTGCTTCTTTTCCTTCACCTCATCAATTTTTTTGATTCCACTTTAATTCTTTCTTTTCTTTTTTTCTACTTTTTCATTTTGCTTCTTTTCCTTCACCTCATCAATTTTTTTTTATTCCACTTTAATTCTTTCTTTTCTTTTTTTCTACTTTTTCATTTTGCTTCTTTTCCTTCACCTCATGAATTTTTTTCATTCCACTTTAATTCTTTCTTTTCTTTTTTCTACTTTTTCATTTTGCTTCTTTTCCTTCACCTCATCAATTTTTTTCATTCCACTTTAATTCTTTCTTTTCTTTTTTTCTACTTTTTCATTTTGCTTCTTTTCCTTCACTTCATCAATTTTTTTCATTCCACTTTAATTCTTTCTTTTCTTTTTTTCTACTTTTTCATTTTGTTTCTTTTCCTTCACCTCATCAATTTTTTTCATTCCACTTTAATTCATTCTTTTCTTCTTTTTCATTTTGCTTCATTTCCTTCAGCAGATAAATTTTCTTTTATTCCACTTTAATTCTTTTCTTTTTTTCTACTTTTTCATTTTGCTTCTTTTCCTTCATCTCATCAATTTTTTTTTATTACACTTTAATTCTTTCTTTTCTTTTTTCTACTTTTTCATTTTGCTTCTTTTCCTTCACCTCATCAATTTTTTTCATTCCACTTTAATTCATTCTTTTCTTTTTTTCTACTTTTTCATTTTGCTTCTTTTCCTTCACCTCATCAATTTTTTTCATTCCACTTTAATTCTTTCTTTTCTTTTTTTCTACTTTTTCATTTTGCTTCTTTTCCTTCACCTCATGAATTTTTTTCATTCCACTTTAATTCTTTCTTTTCTTTTTTCTACTTTTTCATTTTGCTTCTTTTCCTTCACCTCATCAATTTTTTCATTCCACTTTAATTCTTTCTTTTCTTTTTTTCTACTTTTTCATTTTGCTTCTTTTCCTTCACCTCATCAATTTTTTTCATTCCACTTTAATTCATTCTTTTCTTTTTTTCTACTTTTTCATTTTGCTTCTTTTCCTTCACCTCATCAATTTTTTTCATTCCACTTTAATTCTTTCTTTTCTTTTTTTCTACTTTTTCATTTTGCTTCTTTTCCTTCACCTCATGATTTTTTTTCATTCCACTTTAATTCTTTCTTTTCTTTTTTTCTACTTTTTCATTTTGCTTCTTTTCCTTCACCTCATCAATTTTTTTCATTCCACTTTAATTCATTCTTTTCTTTTTTTCTACTTTTTCATTTTGCTTCTTTTCCTTCACCTCATCAATTTTTTTGATTCCACTTTAATTCTTTCTTTTCTTTTTTTCTACTTTTTCATTTTGCTTCTTTTCCTTCACCTCATGAATTTTTTTCATTCCACTTTAATTCTTTCTTTTCTTTTTTCTACTTTTTCATTTTGCTTCTTTTCCTTCACCTCATCAATTTTTTTCATTCCACTTTAATTCTTTCTTTTCTTTTTTTCTACTTTTTCATTTTGCTTCTTTTCCTTCACCTCATCAATTTTTTTCATTCCACTTTAATTCATTCTTTTCTTTTTTTCTACTTTTTCATTTTGCTTCTTTTTTTCACTTCATCAATTTTTTTCATTCCACTTTAATTCTTTCTTTTCTTTTTTTCTACTTTTTCATTTTGCTTCTTTTCCTTCACCTCATCAATTTTTTTTATTCCACTTTTATTCTTTCTTTTCTTTTTTTCTACTTTTTCATTTTGCTTCTTTTCCTTCACCTCATGATTTTTTTTCATTCCACTTTAATTCTTTCTTTTCTTTTTTTCTACTTTTTCATTTTGCTTCTTTTCCTTCACCTCATCAATTTTTTTCATTCCACTTTAATTCTTTCTTTTCTTTTTTTCTACTTTTTCATTTTGCTTCTTTTCCTTCACCTCATCAATTTTTTTCATTCCACTTTAATTCTTTCTTTTCTTTTTTTCTACTTTTTCATTTTGCTTCTTTTCCTTCACCTCATCAATTTTTTTCATTCCACTTTAATTCTTTCTTTTCTTTTTTTCTACTTTTTCATTTTGCTTCTTTTCCTTCACCTCATCAATTTTTTTTTATTACACTTTAATTCTTTCTTTTCTTTTTTCTACTTTTTCATTTTGCTTCTTTTCCTTCACCTCATCAATTTTTTTCATTCCACTTTAATTCTTTCTTTTCTTTTTTTCTACTTTTTCATTTTGCTTCTTTTCCTTCACCTCATCAATTTTTTTTTATTCCACTTTAATTCTTTCTTTTCTTTTTTTCTACTTTTTCATTTTGCTTCTTTTCCTTCACCTCATGAATTTTTTTCATTCCACTTTAATTCTTTCTTTTCTTTTTTCTACTTTTTCATTTTGCTTCTTTTCCTTCACCTCATCAATTTTTTTCATTCCACTTTAATTCTTTCTTTTCTTTTTTTCTACTTTTTCATTTTGCTTCTTTTCCTTCACTTCATCAATTTTTTTCATTCCACTTTAATTCTTTCTTTTCTTTTTTTCTACTTTTTCATTTTGTTTCTTTTCCTTCACCTCATCAATTTTTTTCATTCCACTTTAATTCATTCTTTTCTTCTTTTTCATTTTGCTTCATTTCCTTCAACAGATAAATTTTCTTTTATTCCACTTTAATTCTTTTCTTTTTTTCTACTTTTTCATTTTGCTTCTTTTCCTTCACCTCATCAATTTTTTTCATTCCACTTTAATTCTTTCTTTTCTTTTTTTCTACTTTTTCATTTTGCTTCTTTTCCTTCACCTCATCAATTTTTTTCATTCCACTTTAATTCTTTCTTTTCTTTTTTTACTACTTTTTCATTTTGCTTCTTTTCTTTCACTTCATCAATTTTTTTCATTCCACTTTAATTCTTTCTTTTCTTTTTTTCTACTTTTTCATTTTGCTTCTTTTCCTTCACCTCATGATTTTTTTTCATTCCACTTTAATTCTTTCTTTTCTTTTTTTCTACTTTTTCATTTTGCTTCTTTTCCTTCACCTCATCAATTTTTTTCATTCCACTTTAATTCTTTCTTTTCTTTTTTTCTACTTTTTCATTTTGCTTCTTTTCCTTCACTTCATCAATTTTTTTCATTCCACTTTAATTCTTTCTTTTCTTTTTTTCTACTTTTTCATTTTGCTTCTTTTCCTTCACCTCATCAATTTTTTTCATTCCACTTTAATTCTTTCTTTTCTTTTTTTCTACTTTTTCATTTTGCTTCTTTTCCTTCACCTCATGAATTTTTTTCATTCCACTTTAATTCTTTCTTTTCTTTTTTTCTACTTTTTCATTTTGCTTCTTTTCCTTCACCTCATGAATTTTTTCATTCCACTTTAATTCTTTTTCTTTTTTTCTACTTTTTCATTTTGCTTCTTTTCCTTCACTTCATCAATATTTTCATTCCACTTTAATTCTTTCTTTTCTTTTTTTCTACTTTTTCATTTTGCTTCTTTTCCTTCACCTCATCAATTTTTTTCATTCCACTTTAATTCTTTCTTTTCTTTTTTTCTACTTTTTCATTTTGCTTCTTTTCCTTCACTTCATCAATTTTTTTCATTCCACTTTAATTCTTTCTTTTCTTTTTTTCTACTTTTTCATTTTGCTTCTTTTCCTTCACTTCATCAATTTTTTTCATTCCACTTTAATTCTTTCTTTTCTTTTTTTCTACTTTTTCATTTTGCTTCTTTTCCTTCACTTCATCAATTTTTTTCATTCCACTTTAATTCTTTCTTTTCTTTTTTTCTACTTTTTCATTTTGCTTCTTTTCCTTCACCTCATCAATTTTTTTCATTCCACTTTAATTCTTTCTTTTCTTTTTTTCTACTTTTTCATTTTGCTTCTTTTCCTTCACTTCATCAATTTTTTTCATTCCACTTTAATTCTTTCTTTTCTTTTTTTCTACTTTTTCATTTTGCTTCTTTTCCTTCACCTCATGATTTTTTTTCATTCCACTTTAATTCTTTCTTTTCTTTTTTTCTACTTTTTCATTTTGCTTCTTTTCCTTCACTTCATCAATTTTTTTCATTCCACTTTAATTCTTTCTTTTTTTTTCTACTTTTTCATTTTGCTTCTTTTCCTTCACCTCGTGACTTTTTTTCATTCCACTTTAATTCTTTCTTTTCTTTTTTTCTACTTTTTCATTTTGCTTCTTTTCTTTCACTTCATCAATTTTTTCATTCCACTTTAATTCTTTCTTTTTTTTTCTACTTTTTCATTTTGCTTCTTTTCTTTCACCTCATCAATTTTTTTCATTCCACTTTAATTCTTTCTTTTCTTTTTTTCTACTTTTTCATTTTGCTTCTTTTCCTTCACCTCATCAATTTTTTTCATTCCACTTTAATTCTTTCTTTTCTTTTTTTCTACTTTTTCATTTTGCTTCTTTTCTTTCACCTCATCAATTTTTTTCATTCCACTTTAATTCTTTCTTTTTTTTTCTACTTTTTCATTTTGCTTCTTTTCCTTCACTTCATCAATTTTTTTCATTCCACTTTAATTCTTTCTTTTCTTTTTTTCTACTTTTTCATTTTGCTTCTTTTCCTTCACCTCATGAATTTTTTCATTCCACTTTAATTCTTTCTTTTTTTTTCTACTTTTTCATTTTGCTTCTTTTCCTTCACCTCATGAATTTTTTTCATTCCACTTTAATTCTTTCTTTTCTTTTTTCTACTTTTTCATTTTGCTTCTTTTCCTTCACTTCATCAATTTTTTTCATTCCACTTTAATTCTTTCTTTTCTTTTTTTCTACTTTTTCATTTTGCTTCTTTTCTTTCACTTCATCAATTTTTTTCATTCCACTTTAATTCTTTCTTTTCTTTTTTTCTACTTTTTCATTTTGCTTCTTTTCTTTCACCTCATCAATTTTTTTCATTCCACTTTAATTCTTTCTTTTTTTTTCTACTTTTTCATTTTGCTTCTTTTCCTTCACTTCATCAATTTTTTTCATTCCACTTTAATTCTTTCTTTTCTTTTTCTCTACTTTTTCATTTTGCTTCTTTTCTTTCACTTCATCAATTTTTTTCATTCCACTTTAATTCTTTCTTTTCTTTTTTTCTACTTTTTCATTTTGCTTCTTTTCTTTCACTTCATCAATTTTTTTCATTCCACTTTAATTCTTTCTTTTCTTTTTTTCTACTTTTTCATTTTGCTTCTTTTCCTTCACCTCATCAATTTTTTTCATTCTACTTTAATTCATTCTTTTCTTTTTTTCTACTTTTTCATTTTGCTTCTTTTCCTTCACCTCATCAATTTTTTTCATTCCACTTTAATTCTTTCTTTTCTTTTTTTCTACTTTTTCATTTTGCTTCTTTTCCTTCACCTCATGAATTTTTTTCATTCCACTTTAATTCTTTCTTTTCTTTTTTCTACTTTTTCATTTTGCTTCTTTTCCTTCACCTCATCAATTTTTTTCATTCCACTTTAATTCTTTCTTTTCTTTTTTTCTACTTTTTCATTTTGCTTCTTTTCTTTCACTTCATCAATTTTTTTCATTCCACTTTAATTCTTTCTTTTCTTTTTTTCTACTTTTTCATTTTGCTTCTTTTCTTTCACCTCATCAATTTTTTTCATTCCACTTTAATTCTTTCTTTTTTTTTCTACTTTTTCATTTTGCTTCTTTTCCTTCACTTCATCAATTTTTTTCATTCCACTTTAATTCTTTCTTTTCTTTTTTTCTACTTTTTCATTTTGCTTCTTTTCTTTCACTTCATCAATTTTTTTCATTCCACTTTAATTCTTTCTTTTCTTTTTTTCTACTTTTTCATTTTGCTTCTTTTCTTTCACTTCATCAATTTTTTTCATTCCACTTTAATTCTTTCTTTTCTTTTTTTCTACTTTTTCATTTTGCTTCTTTTCTTTCACTTCATCAATTTTTTTCATTCCACTTTAATTCTTTCTTTTCTTTTTTTCTACTTTTTCATTTTGCTTCTTTTCTTTCACCTCATCAATTTTTTTCATTCCACTTTAATTCTTTCTTTTTTTTTCTACTTTTTCATTTTGCTTCTTTTCCTTCACTTCATCAATTTTTTTCATTCCACTTTAATTCTTTCTTTTCTTTTTTTCTACTTTTTCATTTTGCTTCTTTTCTTTCACTTCATCAATTTTTTTCATTCCACTTTAATTCTTTCTTTTCTTTTTTTCTACTTTTTCATTTTGCTTCTTTTCTTTCACTTCATCAATTTTTTTCATTCCACTTTAATTCTTTCTTTTCTTTTTTTCTACTTTTTCATTTTGCTTCTTTTCTTTCACCTCATCAATTTTTTTCATTCCACTTTAATTCTTTCTTTTTTTTCTACTTTTTCATTTTGCTTCTTTTCCTTCACTTCATCAATTTTTTTCATTCCACTTTAATTCTTTCTTTTCTTTTTTTCTACTTTTTCATTTTGCTTCTTTTCTTTCACTTCATCAATTTTTTTCATTCCACTTTAATTCTTTCTTTTCTTTTTTTCTACTTTTTCATTTTGCTTCTTTTCTTTCACTTCATCAATTTTTTTCATTCCACTTTAATTCTTTCTTTTCTTTTTTTCTACTTTTTCATTTTGCTTCTTTTCTTTCACCTCATCAATTTTTTTCATTCCACTTTAATTCTTTCTTTTTTTTTCTACTTTTTCATTTTGCTTCTTTTCCTTCACTTCATCAATTTTTTTCATTCCACTTTAATTCTTTCTTTTCTTTTTTTCTACTTTTTCATTTTGCTTCTTTTCTTTCACTTCATCAATTTTTTTCATTCCACTTTAATTCTTTCTTTTCTTTTTTTCTACTTTTTCATTTTGCTTCTTTTCTTTCACCTCATCAATTTTTTTCATTCCACTTTAATTCTTTCTTTTCTTTTTTTCTACTTTTTCATTTTGCTTCTTTTCTTTCACTTCATCAATTTTTTTCATTCCACTTTAATTCTTTCTTTTTTTTTCTACTTTTTCATTTTGCTTCTTTTCTTTCACCTCATCAATTTTTTTCATTCCACTTTAATTCTTTCTTTTTTTTTCTACTTTTTCATTTTGCTTCTTTTCCTTCACTTCATCAATTTTTTTCATTCCACTTTAATTCTTTCTTTTCTTTTTTTCTACTTTTTCATTTTGCTTCTTTTCTTTCACTTCATCAATTTTTTTCATTCCACTTTAATTCTTTCTTTTCTTTTTTTCTACTTTTTCATTTTGCTTCTTTTCCTTCACTTCATCAATTTTTTTCATTCCACTTTAATTCTTTCTTTTCTTTTTTTCTACTTTTTCATTTTTGCTTCTTTTCCTTCACCTCATCAATTTTTTTCATTCCACTTTAATTCTTTCTTTTTTTTTCTACTTTTTCATTTTGCTTCTTTTCCTTCACCTCATCAATTTTTTTCATTCCACTTTAATTCTTTCTTTTCTTTTTTTCTACTTTTTCATTTTGCTTCTTTTCCTTCATCTCATCAATTTTTTCGATCTTTCATCAAGTATTTCTTGATGTTGTTCTTTAACCTTCTTTTAAATTCCTTTTTTTTGTTGTTTTTTGATGGTTACTTTCGTTCTTTCACTTTATTTTTCATTCTTTCTTTGTTGAGTGTAATTTGTTCCTTCTGTAGTGTATTCATTATTTCTTTCTTTCTTTTTATTAAATGCAACAGTTCATTCAGACAGCCTTCTTTTCCTTTTTGTATGAAATCTGAAAGCACTTTTAATAGCACAAGATGCCTTACAAATGCTTAACAATGTATTAAGAGACCATAAAATTTTGTTGGAAACAAAGAAAAGAGTTCTGAACTGCTATGTAATATCAACCTTCCTGTATGGCAGTGAATATTTGACAATTTTGTCACTGATGAAGTAGCGACTTGTAATATTATGGTTTTTCTTGATCTCCAATTGTAAAGAAAATGCCTTCGAAAATCTAAACAAAGAAAGAGGTAAGTTTCGTTAGAAACAAAGTAAATGTGAATAAAACCGGAGAGTTATAAGTAATACGGAATATTGCCTAAATATGAAATGTGGAATGATAACATTACCCCACCATGAATAGAAGAAAGGGCTTGGGTTTAAATTCTAAGAAGGTTACCTAATCTAAAGACAAACACCTGCTAGAAGTTGGTGGGTGCACCAGCCGAAATGCTGTGTGAAGTAGCCTATTTTATGGCCCATGTTCATCTCTGATTGAAAATAAAATGCCTTCCAAAAGGCATGCAAACTATTAATAAACAAGAAAATTTGTTAGAAACAAATACGAAGACTACCATAGACGGAGCATGTGAGCAATGAGGAAGTTTTACAGAAAATGGAAACAAAAAAGACACACGAACGTAAAAAAAGAAAGAAACAGTTTAAATTTATGGGACACATAACGAGGAAAGATGGTTTGGCGAATTTGAGACTCAAAAGAAATACTAAAAGCAAGAAAAGAAAACAGAGGCATCTTGTAATCTTTAGATTATTTACATTGTTCGGTCTGTTGTTCTCATATTTGTTGCTATATTAACAACGTTTCGGCGGTTGTAAGCTATGGCGTTCTTCCGGTGATTGGAATTTCAAACTGAACCCTTTATTTCATTCACTGAAATTCCATTCAGCTGAAAAAGGCTGTAGCGTACAACGGGCCGAAACGTCGTGAATATATCAATAAAGATGAGGACTAAAGTCCGAACAATGAAAATAGAGTAAATAGTTACAATGAATCATTTCAGAAATATAGACAGATCCTGAAGAAAGCCGGTGCGTACTACAGCCGAAACGTCGTGAATATGGCAATAAAGATGAGGACTACAGTCAGAACAATGAATCATTTCAGAAATATAGACAGATCCTGAAGAAGGTCGGAGCGTACAACGGTCAAAACGTCGTGATTATGGCAATAAAGAGGCGGACAACAGTCCGAACAATGTAAATAATGACAATTCTTCATCTCAGAAATATAGACAGGTTATATTGTAATCTCTGCAGCAGCAGAACAGAGACTGGGAGGCATAGTGAGGAGGCAAACATTATTTCGAATTCTAAAGGATCGGAATTTGTAGGGAGCCAAATGGACACGGTACGTAAAAGAATATGAATTCCTTTTTTTCCATCGATTTTATTCACGAAGTAAATCCGTCAGTCTTTCTTTGTTACTTGCTTGATTCTTTTTTTTTTTTTAATTCCTTTCTTTCTTGTTTAATTCATTCATTCAGTCAGCCCTTTTTTTTTCTCTTCATTGTCCCCTATAACTTTCTCTTGGTTTTCGGATCTCTTACTATCACATTTTAAACTTCTTTTTTTTTAAATTCCGTACATGTTTCCCGCAATGGGCAGTTTCTGATCATTTGTCTTTTTTGCGTCAAATTATATTTTTTAATCTTTCAATTACCTTATTTTGTGTGTTAAAGAACACAGAAAGCCCATAAATGTCTTCTTGAATTGCACCTGCTTTATACGAAGCATATTTATGATAAGAATGACAAATTATGTTATATAGACTTTATATCTGACAAATAAATACCTATAGTTTTACTTGTATATATATATATATATATATATATATATATATATATATATATATATATATACACGCACGACTCCATGTGTCTTTATCTGTCAGACTAAATGTCTAAACTTTTACTGTCGCTTCCCCGCTACGAAATCACAATTTTTGCGATATCGCATTAAAAAAAAAGTTACCTTTATGAAGACGAGCTCGACCAGATTAATAATATATTGAACTATATGTAATTACAAGCTTCCTTACCATTCCGCTGGCTAATTGGATCCCAAATAGCCTCTGCCAACAACTCTCTTTTCCACCGTGTCTTGAATGCACGTTTTATTTCCGAAATATATTGCAAGTCAATCGCTGTTTCGAGTCGATCGGAGAAAAAAAGTTAAAACTCTCTGATCGTTTTTAACAATCTTTTAGTTGCATTATTTACATTATTCGGATTTTTATCTTCGCCTTCATTGCCATATTCACAACGTTTAGGTCGTTGTACGCTCCGGCCTTCTCCAGGTGATTGAAATTTCGAACCGAACCCTTTATTTCTACCACCGGAGTAGAGTGTACTAGTTTCACGTGTCATGCCTTTTCCGGGTGTCTCAGTTATTTCCCTTTAACTCAAATCTCCAAGTTTTTAGTTCACAACTGTTGTGGCCTGGTATTGAACTCGCAACATTTTGGGTTTAGTCACTGGATCTAACCAACGTCTTTATCCACGGAAGGACGAAATAAAGGGTTCGGTTCGAAATTCCAATCACCTAAAGAAGGCCAGAGCATACAAAGACTGAACTGTTGTGAATATGACAATGAAGATGAGGATAACTGTCCGAAGAATGTAAATAATGCAAGTCATCATCTCAGAGATATAGACAGATATATAGAGAGACATAGACATAAAGGCTGGAGCGTACAACGGCCGAAACGCTGTGAATATGACAATGAAGATGAGGATAACAATCCGAATAATGAAAATAATGCAAGTAATCATAATACCTCATCTCAGAGATATAGAGGCCGAAATATTGTGAACAATGCAATGAAGATGAAGATAACAGTTTGAATAATGTAAATAATGCAAGTAATCATAATACCTCATCTCAGAGATATAGAGGACGAAACATTGTGAACAATGCAATGAAGATGAAGATAACGGTCTGCATAATGTAAATAATGCAAGTAATCATAATACCTCATCTCAGAGATATAGACAGGGATATAGAGAGACATAAACATAGAAGCCGGAGCGTAGAACGGCCGAAACGTTGTGAATATGACAATGAAGATGAGGATAACAGTCCGAATAATGTAAATAATGCAAGTGATCATAATAACTCATGTCAGTGTTATAGGCAGATATTGAAGTATGTTTTAGATGAGGAATTATCAATATGAGAGATGGCCATAGAAATTTCAGGATATTGTTATTTGAATTTTCTGATGATTCTTATTCTTATTATTTAATTTAATAATTGAATAAATTCATGGCGGGTTCTATGCCAATGAAATATCCGGAAAAAAAAAATCCCATATCGCATCATTAAAGATTTGAGCATGACAACTTTCACAAAATGTTGCAATAACAATCATGGATATGAATGATGGTCATTATTTAAAGAAGTAAGAGGGTACAAATGAAATTGACAATGTTTTCCATTTCATTGACATGAACGTTAAACACGAGAAAGTTACTTTCTCTTCTATTAGGTTGGTGCAAAAATAATGTCGGTTTTTGACGTATTTTTTAACGTCAAAAACCGACACTATTTTTGCACCACCCTAATATTTCCCCTTCTATTCATTTTCTCAACGAAACCAGGTAGCATCTCCAATATGTTTCTTCCGTCTTTCCCCATGATCAAAGTGCTTCATTATTTATGAGGTATTGGCAGGTTGTAACGATTGCGTTAACTAAGAAACTAAGTGAGGGACAAGTACAATTTTATAAGCATTATATGTTTTGCTATTCGGATTAGCGTGTTCATCTCGGTTATCATACTCATAATGTTTGTCTTCGCAATTGATAACCTTCTTAGAATTTCAATATCTTTTTGTATATTTTTCTTCATCCAATACAAGACCCGAGATCCACTCAAGGTAGTGGATTACTGAATAAGGTTATTTTATGGATTAAAAAAAAGGACACAAGAAGGACGATAGTAGGACAGCTAACTATTGACCCTAGACTTGAAGAGGTTAATATTGTAGTGATCTAGAAAGCATCCTCTCAGGAGTTTTTTCTACAAAGCAGAAGCTATTAGGAGTAACTTATCCAAACAGAACTTCCTTCATATCAATGGAATATGAAGGGAAATGAGAATGATTCGATCTTGTGTACGTGGCTAAAGTCTGAACTAAGGTGGATTGATTTGATTTTCATCAAACTTTCGCAGGTTATTTAAAGCCAGAGAATATTTTTAGATTTTAAGAATTCTTTTGAGATAATGTTGATTCACTGATACAAGTCATACTAATTAACCCATAGCTGAGGGGCGAAGAGGTAGTTTCATACATTTCCCAAGATGCGTAATTAAATATAACGAACCTGACTGGTATAAGAATGTGGCTCTCTGATTTCTAATTCCATTACACCACCCTTGCACACAGTCTTACAGCCCCTGTTATTCCCAAGCGGTCATCAGTCAGAGTACTGACATGGCTGGACATTGCTTAACTTCGTTCCAAACTAAGGTGGACCAAAGGAATGTAGTTTGTCAGAATATTTGCCTTGAAAATAGCGATATAGTTGTGATGGGCTTGCAATGTTTCGTTTATTTGAAAGGGGTTATATAGTGGGAAAAAGTAATCACCCATAAGGCTGTATTGATGCGTTTAAGCTCCTGCCTAGAAATGGCAGCAAGACTCCATTTTTGATCTGATCTGACACATAGACATATACATGATATCCATCACAGACATGGTTTGATTTCTTCGTTTAGCCTGTTAACGCAGCAAAGACTTGTAAGAGGAATTTTAACAGAGAAAGAAATTTCTTTCAAACCCCTTCTCTTTTCTTGTTTTTATCTACTATGTGTTTCTGCCATCAACTGTAAAGCTTGTACAAAATATGAAAGTTTTTTTTTGTGTCATGTCTCTTGAGGACGTTGGGGATCATGGCTCTCCACATCTTCCTGTCTCTTGTTGCTCAAAGTAACTTTTGACTCTTTGTATTCGTCGCTGCTTTGTCAGCAATTCACTCAAACTTGTTTACTGCTTCGTTTGCCTTCAATATGTCCTGTGCGTGTCAGATTCTCCAAGTCTTCTTTCCTCATTATGTGTTCCAGATATTAATGATGTATCTTTCTGATTGGAATTATCAGTTTCTTTGTTGTTTCTGTTTTGCTTAAAAGTTTCTCGATATTCCAAAGTACGTTCTATAGTATGCTTAAAGTTTGCCAGGAGCAGCATGCCTTTATTAATTCTAGTTTCTAATTCATCTGAGGAGATTTTCCAGAATTTTCTGTTACATAGAAGATTAGAAATTATGTAGTCGTTCAGCACTCTTTTCTCTAGCTCTAAGGATTTTTATCTCTCTTAAAATTGTGTTAGAAACAGTGAAATAGCGCTGAACTGCTATGTAATATCTAATCTGCTATATAGCACTGAATGCTGGACAATCTCCTCATGCCTTTCATAAACTAAGCAAAGTATTAAGAGATAGGAAATGTTCTTAGAAGCAAAGAAAAGAGTGCTGAACTGTTACGTAATATCTAATCTCCTCTATATCAATGAATGCTGGACAATTTCCTCATGCCTTTCATAAAGTAAGCAAAGTGTTATGAGATAGAAAGCAGTTTTATACAGCCGACAGTTTAGATATTTCCGGTGGATATTGACACAAGGCATGACATTCATATAAATGTCTCGTCATCATCTACTATGAGTTGCTCGATCCTGGTGAAAGCTTTTCTCCTTCCACAGATCTCAACAAAGGCATAAGCATTTCTGTTGATCATTGCAGAATTAGTGAACAAAATGCTTTCCCTCTACATTACAATGAAAGTTTTGATTCAACAGATCAAAATCGAAGATGGACTTGAAAAGTTTACTTCAACTTTTCTCACCCATCTTCATGTTATCATTTGTTTCGAGAATTAGCGCCATTTATCTTCTGCTAGCATATTCCAATATATAGTCGGGTGCTTTCCAAAAACCTACCAATGTATTAAGGAACAGGAACATTTCGTTAGAAACTAAGAAAAGAATACTGAAACATTATGAAATATCAGTCCTCCTATATTGCTGGGATTGTTGAAAAATCCCCGCACAGATGAAGAAGAAACTTGAAGCAATAGAAAGGTGGTTCTACAGAAGGATGGTGAGAATATCATGGTTTCTAACACGTGAGCAACGACGAAGTTTTAGATGGCATGGAAACAAAAAAGACACTTATACTTAACACCAGAAAGAGACAATTGAAATTTCTAGTGTACATAATTAGGAAAATTTGATACAGGACAGATTGGAGGCAAGAGGGACAGCGGGAACAATATATATCCTACCTGTGGGATCTTGAGTATATTGACGATGCAACAAGGTTTAGGAGAGATAACAATTTGCAGCATTTACCTTCTGCTCGTGGCCTCCTGGGTATGACGATAAACTACATCCGCGTCCTGGGTAAAACGTTAAACTACGTCCAACAGCAAGGCCTCTGATAATACGTTTTTGATTACCAGCTGTACGTTTTTGAAAAAAAAAAAAAAAATTAACAGCTATACGTTTATTTTCTTAAGAATGGTGTTGCCAGCTATACGTTTTTGGAAAAGTAATTTTACCAGCTATACATTTTTGAAAAAATAATATTACCAGCTATATATTTTTGAGGAAAAAATATTAACAGAAATAGATTTTTGACAAAACAAAAATATTACCAAGGAAAAAAAAGTTGTTGGCTTTAAATGACCCATTAAGGTTGATATGCCGTAAAACAAACCAAACCAAATCAAACCTTCTGCTCGCATATTCCAATATAATATCGGGGTACCTTCCATAAATCTAGCAACGTATTAAGGAACGGGAAAATTTCGTTAGAAACAAAGAAAAGAATACTTAAACTACTTGCATGGTAGTGGGTGCTGGACAATCTATTCACAGATGAAGCTAAAACTGTAAGTAAATTAAATATATTTCTACAGAAGGATGCTGAGAATTCCATACATAGAGCACGGAACAAAGAGCAAGCCGAAATTTCTTATACATATTATGAGGAAAGGTGGCTTCGAGAATTTGACGCTCACAGGGCATATCGGGGGAAAGAGGAAGAGGGGAAAGCAACGGGCCATATAGCAGATGAACTTGTCTAAATGGATGGTGGAACTGGGGGTGGGAAATTGGCGAAGGTACAATAAATTGCTCGAGACTTCAACGGAGAGCCATGATCACCTACACCCTGAAAGGACACGGTGCTTTACATTAGCCAGATATTAAATTTTTTCTGTCTAGGCCAGTGGATAAAAGCGTTGGTAGAATCCACTGACTTGACCCAAAGAGTTGGGAGCTCAATGCCTGCCTACAGTAAAAACTTGGAGAGTTGAGTTAAAGGGAGATAACTGATACTGAGATACCCGGAAGAGGCATGGCACGTGGAACTAGAACAATCTACCGCGGTAGACGAAATAAAGGGTCCGGTAGATGCAGCTATTGGTTCAATATAGTCACTCCACTTAATGTCAGGGGAAAACGTGGAATCAAGAAGGCGTAATGTGTTGCTCTTCTGGAGTCTAGCGTCAGCCATGCTGATGTCATATAGAAAAGGTTATCTGTTATTGATAAATTAATAGGATAATTTTTGGAAATACTCACATAAAACGCTTAAATCTCAGTGTGTAACATGGATAGACAAAATAAATGCCAACGACAGCATCCCACACTCGTGGATCATCAAAGCTCTTGACATACTGCCTCTAAACCAAAACTACTCTCAGTTACCCACTCTAAAGAACCCTCCCTGTCTGTTGCAGTAGAAGTGGCGGTTACATTTATCTATTTCAACAGTAAAACGGTGGGACCTAAATGCCAATCTAGTAGCACGCTTAAATTCATGTAATCGGGGCATCAGAGAAAAAAGATCATCAAAGCAATTGCCATGAAAATATTTGTAGAAAAGACAGAGGGAAGCGATGTAACGTCAGTGAGAAAATGACTGAAGCCGAGATGCCAAGTCAGGATCGATTGTATTACAGTTCCTTCTTTGGATTTTATCAAGAACCTCGAGATGAACAGGAAAAGCACTGGCCCAGGCATGGCAGCAGTATCCAATGCACGGACGAATGGTATATTTCGTTTGAAACCAATAAAAAGGGTGCTGAACTGCTGTGTGATATCAATCCTCCTACATGACAGAAAATGCTGGACAATCTCACCACAGATGAAGAGGACAACTCGAAGAAACACAGACGTTATTCTACAGAAGGATGCTTTGAAAAACCATGGACTGAACATTTGAACAACAAGCAAGTTTTAAGGAAAATGAAAGCGAAAAGGATCAGAAAAAGACTATTGAAATTTCTAGAAAATATAAAGAAAGAGGTTTTAGTGAATTTGATTCTCACAGGACATATTGGAAGCAAGATGCGCAGAAACAAATAGCGAGAAAACCTGCCTGACGATTTTGGTGTGAGTAAGGTGACAAACATTGCTTAGATTTGTAAAAGATAAGAAGCTGTGGAGAACGATGATCCCCACGTCCTGAAGGGATAAAGCACGTAGAAATAGGATACACAACTCAAACGTTGGATGTTCGGCTTCACTATATACAAACATTTTCTGAGATTACAAGAAATATCTGGACTTCATTTACCTACTGGAGTTACATTTGGACATTCAGGTCTGTGTGTATGGTATACCCCCGCTCCCAACACCCGTTTTAATAGATCCTGATTCACCTTGAGATGAAGTTGGCTTTAGGCTATTTCACGCTGAAACACCAGTTATCGTACGATCAAGTTAAGCAATGTCGAGCCTGGTCACTACCTAGATGAGTGGCCGCTTGAGAATACCAGGTGCTGTAAGCTTACATGTGTGGTTAGTATGGCTTAAGGCCTTTTCACGTTGAAACACCGGTTATCATACAATCACCAATGTTAAGCAACGTCGAGCCTGGTCAGTACCTAGAAAAGTGGCCGCTTGGGAGCGCCAGGTGTTGTAAGATTGAATGTGCGAGTAGAATAAAGGTCTTACAGCCATATCACGTTGAAACATCGGTTCTCGTACTATCACCGATGTTAAGCAACGTCGAGTCTGGTCATTATCTAGATGGGTGACCTCTTAGGAATGCCAGGTGTTGTAAGTTTGGATGATCGAGTAGTATAAAGGTCTTACAAGTATATCATGTTGAAACACCGGTTCTCGTTGGATCACCGAAGTTAAGCAACATCGAGCCTGGTCATTATCTAGATGGGTGACCTCTTAGGAATGCCAGTTGTTCTAAGTTTGGATGAACGAGTAATATAAAGGCCTTACAAGTATATCATGTTGAAACACCGGTTCTCGTAGGATCACAGAAGTTAAGTAACATCGAGTCTGGTCAGTACCTAGATGGGTGACCGAATGCCAGGTTCTGTAAGCTTTGATGTGCGGCTGGTGTAATATATAACGGAGAGCTGAGTTCCAATCCCAGTCGGGTTCTTCAGGTGTAAAAACCTTGTGATAGGTAGGACTCCACCTATTTCCCCCCAGTTATGGGTTAATTAGTTTGACTTGTATTCGTAAATCATTATTATTTCCCCAAAATTCTTACAATACAGACTTTTTTTTTGCTTTAAATAACCCCCAAAAGGTTGATAAGCCGTAAAAAACACCCCAATCAATTTATTTTTTTTTTTACTGAAAAGGTAAATGATTATCTGATTAAAATAGTTTCGTTTTGTTAGTATAAACATGGGTGGGTTAAGCTTTAAAATGCCCATCTTTCTGATTCAGATATCAGATATAATCAAATTAAAGTGGCAAACAAAACAAAAGTTCTTATTAGATAAGCGACACCATATTTGTATTCTCAAGTTTACTATCATAGCGATAGCTAAAGGAAGACACTTCTTTTCTTTCTTCTTTTTTTTTTTCTAAATTTGACATGTGAAAAATAAGTGTTGAAAAACAAGTGCAAACGTCAATAATAAGCTGTATCTGTGTAACTGTCAATTCTACACTTGAAATTATTTTTTTAAATCTTCATCATCATTATTTGCCATTCCATACCAAATAAATACAAGCAATCTCTAAGAACCAAGTGACAACAAATCTTATCGAATCTCCAGTCATTTATGCAAGGATCTTTAAATTAGTTCTTAGTCTTCCAGTGATCATCGGCATTACCTTTATTTTAATTATATTTGTAACATCAGATTTTTACTTTTCCAGTCGTTTATGTGAAGGTCATTGGATTAGTTTCTCGTCTTCCATTGATCGTCGGCATTGGATTTATTTCCATCATATTTGTAACATCAGATTTTTACTTTTCCAGTCGTTTATGTGAAGGTCATTGGATTAGTTTCTCGTCTTCCATTGATCGTCGGCATTACCATTATTTCCATCATATTTGTACCATCGGATTTTATACATTTTCTGTCGTTTATGCATGAGTGTTTGGATAAGTTCCTAGTCTTCTACTGAACATCGGCATTACCATTATTTTAATGATGTTTGAGACATTGGATTTTTCACTTTTCCAGTCTTTTATATAAGGTTCTTTGGATTGGTTTCTCGTCTTCCAGTGATCTTCGGCATTGGATTTATTTTCATCTTTCATCATATTTGTAACACTCGACCAAAAGTTTAGCATTTAGATACTTTCTCAAGTTTCACATTACAATGAATTTGTATGAACATTTTAAATGAAGAATTATTGTTAGGCTGTATTCAAATTATTGTCCTTTCCTTGTTGGTTATGGTTACAATATTTTGAACATTATACTCACCTGCCTTTGACTGCGTATTTCGACATGTACTGCGGAATGAGAACACTTTATGTTCTTGAATTGAATATAGGGTTCGGTTCGAAATTTGAGTTAGTCTATTAACTACAACAGTCAATCGTCTTGGGTAAGACGATAAACTGCATCCGCGTCCAGGGTAATACGATAAACTACGTCCAACAGCAAGGCCTCTGATCAGGAGTTTTTGAGGAGCGTGGAAGCATCTCTTTATTGCTGGTGTTCCCAGGTCCACTCTGATCTCTGTTAGGGTCCCAGCTACGAGCAGATAGTTAACCTGAAACTGAGGTAAAAAGCATTATAAAAGTGTAAAAATAAGTTTTAATACCAGAAATACTTTGTAAAAAATTGTTACTAGAAATAAATTTTTGAAGAAAAAAAATCTATTACCAGCAATATATTTTTGAAAAAAATATTGCCAGCAATACGTTTTTGAAAAAAAAAACAATTACCAGCAATACATTTTTTAAAATAATATTACTAGCTATGCATTTCTGAAGAAAAAATATTGCCAGAAATAGATTTTTGACAAAACAATATTAACAGGAAAAAAAAGTTGTCGGCATTAAATAACCCATTGAGGTTGATATCCCGTAAAGCATAACTAACCAACAAACCATACAACTGTCAACTGAAGACGCTCGGAGGGTACATAGATCGAAAAGTTATGACTATAGCAACCAATAATAAAAATAGTGTCTGAATGGCAAAAGTGAGTGATATGGATACAAGCTTGAAAGTTTCCTTTATACTCCAGCACTCTCCGTTGTATAGCTTTCATCTGGGTGTTCCCATGTCCACCCTGACCGGGGGTGGTAGCACCTGTTCGGGTCCCAGCTATGGGTAAATAGCATTTGTTTCTCGGGTTTGTAATTCTTCCTTTTTTGCAAGGCTCTTCGAGATTTTGTTAAAGTTTTGCGGGGATGATCGATAAAACACAATATTTCAAGACTTATTCTGAATTTTTAGCTAGTTCTTCATAATGATGCTTGCTTATTTTCATCGCGGTTTTATACTTCGTCTCTTCTATAATTCAAAATATTGTTCCGTTAAGTACATTCTTATACTGCTTTTGTTGCAACAAAGATATTTCGCCACTTCCATTCTACAGTTTTCTTTAAGTAAACAATTTACGAACTGTTGTAATCAGACTTAACATTGCATTTGTTGTAACCTGGACTTTTCTCCAAATTAATTCCGCAAGTCACTACAAGTAAAAAAAAAAAAAAGAAAAAAGAATTCGTCCTTAATGTTGCTATTCTTTTCCATACGACGTTTCGACTGGTCCGTTACAAATCCTTCATCAGCTGTACATTTCTAAGAATTGTTCAAACTATTGAATATATTTTTATTTGGCTTTTGCCGTAGCCATAAACTTTAGATTCTACAGCCTTTTTCGGGTGCACAAATCTAAAACTCATTCTCTATGTTTATCTCTTGGCCAATTCTAATGTTTGAGAATAGCATCGGAAAACCGAATTACAATTGATTCATTTAAGAATAAAACTCTTTAACAAAAGACAATTCCCTTCATTATGTCCCACTGCCAGTCATCTTGATACCGTCCCACGCACAAGACATGATGATGGAAAGTAGGTGAGGAGCAGTGTGCATTTATAGGTGAACCTTGTTTTCCAAGCACGTGTTTGTCAAAATGGCCATGTCTTGCTACAGTGGGGAGGCTCCTTGTAACCCTTGTTTGTATCGTGACTATCGGTTTTGGAGCCAACGCTGGAGTTCAATCAGACACGTTAGTTCCTGTTCGTAAAAATAAGAGTTTTTTTTTTTCCTAATGAATAACGATTGAAAATAACAACAATAATGAAATCAATATTATCCTTCTTATGATGATTATTTTTAAGTAGAAAAACGAAGAAAAACAAAGCAGGTATTTACAATTCTATTTATAAATATTTTAAATCCTGCAAGAATTCCCCTGAGTCTGACTAGCTAGCTACCAGTCTGCGAATCTTGGACATTAACAGCAGAATTAGAGCAAAGAATTGAAACATCAGAATTGTGATGCTACAGAACCGTCCTAGGTATCGCCTACGTAGACCACATCACAAATGACGTCATGCGAAGCACCCTTAGGCAAGAAACTGGTTCGTTGAAAGAGCTTATTACCACTGCCAAGAAAAGAAAGTTGGAATGCTAAAGACGGATCGTAAAAGCAAATAATATTTCTATTGCAACCGTAAACGGTACCACAAAAAATAAATAAATAAATAAATAAATAAATGGCAGATAGAGGAAGAAAAATAGATCGACAATGTCATTTAGTGGACTGGAAGATAATTCAGAGCAACTCATATATTGACACTCAAGCGAGGCATATGGTAGGGAGCTGGTGATGTGCTTACTGGTCATAGGACGGATCGAAAAGCCAAGTGATATGTTGTCAGCGTTAAAGAATCTTTCCTTTCTGGAGTTAAGTGGGATTTTTTCTGCGTCTCTCTTTTATTCATCTGAGAGAAGTCAAAATTGTTTCGAGTATAGTAGCTATTATTATCTGTCTATATCTCCGAGAGGAGGCATTATGATTACTTACATTATTTACATTCTTCGGGATGTTATCCTCATCTTCATTGCCTTATTCACAACGTTTCGGCCTCTATATCTCTGAGATAAGGCATTATGATTACTTGCAGTATTTGGATTCTTATCCTCGTCTTCATTGCCATATTCACAACGTTTCGGCCGTTGTACGCTCTGGCTTTCTTCAGGTGATTGGAATTTCGAACCGAACCTTTTATTTCATCCACCAGGGTAGATTGTTCTAGTTCCACATGCCATGCCTCTTCCGGATGTCTCAGTTATTTCCCTTTAACACAAGTCTCCAAGTTTTTCGTTCATCACTGCTGTAGCCTGGTATTGAACTCGAAACACTTTGGGTTTAGTCACTGGATCTAACGAACCTCTTTATCTACTGGGTCATGATTCTATACAACGGCATTGTGAATATGGCAATGAAGATGAGGATAACAGTCCGAATAATGCCATCGACTATTATTAGTTCGATACTTCTCTTCGTGTTCTGTAGTTTCCAGATCTCTTGTTTATAGTCTATAGATAATTGTCATTTTTGTTTTCATTTTTCACTAGGTTGATTCTTTAACCCTTTCGGCATCGTAACATCAATGGGATACCCTGATGGTTATTTGCGGTAATGTCCTTTCATGTCCTCTCGCCTGAATAGAACAACCTAGAAAGCCGAAATTCCGGAATTATTTTACTTTTCTACTCTTCTTCCGTTTCCGGTTTGTTCTTCAGCCGTTATCATTGTAACCATTATTGTTCATCTTTTATATACTGCATCCTTTCAATCATGGCTCTCCTCGACTTCCTGTCCTTTCGTTGCTCTAAGTCACTTTTGTTCATTTTACCACTGCTCTTTATTTTTGTTCTACCGTTGATTCATTCAAACTGGTTAAGTAGTTTACTCTCTGCTTTCCCCTGCTTCCAGTTTGCTCTCCAAGTCTTCTTTTACCATTATGTTTCCCAAAATTCCATCGGTTTCTTCTGGTTGTTAGCGACAATTTCTTTGTTGTTCCTGTTCTCCTGAAAACTTCCTCTCACGTGCTCTGTTCCTGGTATTCTCAGCATCCTTTGGTAAAAATTCATCTTTGTCGCTTCGTTGCCTTTTTATTTGTGAGGATAATTGTCCAGCATCCACTGCCATATTGGAGATTAGATATTGCATATCAATCCTTAGTTCCAACATTTCAACGCAAAAGGCAAGAATGAATCCCCACAGCTCACCATAAAAGCTGAACTCCATGAAAGGAAGGTAATGTGTATGTTGTCCAACATCGTGTTCTTAGAAGACAATGAAACACTAAATGCACATTATGCCCAGCAGCTGTAACATGTCCGTAAGCCTTTGGTTGAAATGCGCCCTGTGCTAGACGATAGGAAAACATGTTGTTCTCTGCCATAACAACACAAGAACGCAGACTGCAAGAGGAACAGAGAGGACAAAAATGGAAGTTGGTCGGTCTGTTTTTACTCACTCGCCAGGTTTACCTGACCTCGCAACCGCTGATTATTAGCTTTTTTTTTTCTGATTACGGCTAAAACCCTTTGATTAGGAAAACTTGCTCTAATAAAAACAAGATTCAAGAGTGCGTCCAAAAGTTTTTCGCATCAAAATCTGCGGAATTTTACTCAAAAGTTATCAAAGAGCCGACTGATAAATGGCAACATTTCAGTGCAAATAATTGGGTAGATATAACTGAATAAAATATAATTATACTTTATTCTTTTGACGAATGAATTTGATAAACAAAAGCGGAAATTATTTATAACTCAACCTAATATTTAAATTAAAGCCTGTCACCATCACACAAATAGATTTTTATTTTGTTTTCGGGGTCATAGATAGCTTGTCGATGATTCGTTACCCGACAAGAACTGAAATGCGAACGATAAGATACATTTAAAACCTAACCGCTTCGTTTTGGCAGGTTTGAAAGTTACCCGTCTAAAATTGGCTATTTACACTTAAAAGAGTGAATAGTTAATAACTGACATCTATATTGAAATATGAAACCAGAAAATCTGTATCACTTGCAGTAATAAAACTATGAGTTATTTCGAAGTTTTTCGTCAGTTCACCAGAAGAAAATTTTGACAAAGAGTAAACTCAAGAATTTTATCTGGACCATCAAATATTTCTTTTCTTTTTGGATAATATTTCGTCGCCCGAATTCTCACCTTTACTAAGATTGTTGCTTTTATTCGATTTCCCTTCGTCCTCTCCCTCTCTCTTTTTTTTTTTTTTTTTTTTTTTCTTGTTTTCTTTTGAATTATTTCAACTTCTTTTGCCTACACTTCCTATTATGGTTGTGTATACTTTTTATCTGTCTTTATTTCTGGCTTTCATTTTTTTAACTCTAATTTTTAAACATTTCATTCATTTCTATACGTTTTCTTCTTTTTTTACGTTTTTATATCTTTTTCTTTCTTACCATTTTTATTATAGTTTTCTTTCATTTATTCTGTATATAGTCTTTCTTAAACACTTTTCTTCCTTCTTTAATTCACTCTAAATCTCTTTCTTTCTTTTTATTCTTCAAAATTTTCTTCTGAACTTTCAATGTGTTTTTTTCTCTCTCTCTTTATTTCTTATCATCTTTCAATCTTTTCAGTTTTCATTTTTCCTCAAACAGCCCTTACTTCGCCCAATCCTACCTTTTGTCCCATGATCCTTCATTGCTATTCTCATTCCAACCATTGCGCGCCATCCCCCATCTCTTTGCTTCTGCACCCTATTACCCACCACTGCCACCATCAAACCATTTCCAAAGGAGCTCTCTCATTTTGTGACTGCCGTTCATTGAACCAGCAATTGCTCAAATGTTAGCCTATTGACAGAGAACGATATTGTCGGCCATCTTGTTTGGTTGCCTTCTTATTCTGTATAAGGGATGCTAGGAAGGGGTGCAGAAATGAGGAGTGGAATTCGACAGAGATGGATGGATGAATGGACGGGAAAGATGGCAAATGCAGTGGATGTATGGAATTGGCACAGGGGAAAAAGGAGAATCGGAAAGCAAGAAAGCAAAATGCGTGTAAAGATGGATGCAACTTACCACAAACGTAGTGTCTCTACTTTCTGAGTACATTCTGTGAGGAAGTGTTGTGTACTTGAAATACAACTATACTCAGAGGTGTGTAGCTTTCGAAACGCTCACTTGGTGTGTTTCGACGGGTGAATCCCTGTTGTTTTTTTTATTTATTTACTTATTTTTATATAGGTATAAGTTTTCTGAATATGTTATTCTAGTCGTATATATGCGAGTAACTCTCTGCCAGTTTCGATTTTAAGTATATATATATATTTTTTGTTTTTGTGTGTCTTGAAGGTTATCTACGAGTGCATCTGTATGCACATGTGTTAATTCTGCAGATGCGCTAATTCTGCACACATGCGTGCATATAATATATTCATATCGAATAGGTTTTAGGAGTGTGCTTATATTTTGTATTCTGTGTGTGTTTGTGTGCGTGAACCTTCAAATATATGAATGTGAATAATACGTCCAAGTTCGATGTGTATTTTTGTCTTGCTCTGTGTGGGTAGGGGTATGTTTCGATCTTTCCTCTTGTGTCCATGAACTGTGCGTATACGTGTGTTGTATTCATTTATTCCTCTTTATACGTGCAACTCTTTACGTGCGTATTTTCTAGGCGTTTCTTTTACTTTGTGTCAATTCCAAAGGTACCCGTTGTCGTCTATGTATGCTCCCTCTAGGATGGTCTTTTTTCAAAGGTGTACGCTTTCTCTGCATAAAGTTGTACATGTGTATGTTTTACAGTGTGTTTTATTTGCTGCTATGTGTGTGTAAAGTGAATTTGGTGATACCTTCGCTTAAACATTTGTAAAGGGTATACCTGTTCTCCCACTTTCTCCCCCTCCACCTGTATACTTAGTAGGTATTGTTGTGTGTACGCTTTTGTTTTCCACAGAATTTCTATGTGAGGATGTTTATTTATTTTTCAAAACATTTTGCCTTGTCTTTTTTTGCGCAATCAGTGGATTTGTAGAAAAAAATCTTTCATTTTCATTACTCTCTAACCCTTTTACTTTCTTTCTTTACTCATTCTCTCAGACTCTTATTTCGTAGAAAAAATCTTTCATTGCTTTTGTCTCTCACTTTTTTCTTTCTTTACTCATTCTCTCAGACTCTTATTTCGTAGAAAAAATCTTTCATTGCTTTTGTCTCTCACTTTTTTCTTTCTTTACTCATTCTCTCAGACTCTTATTTCGTAGAAAAAATCTTTCATTGCTTTTGTCTCTCACTTTTTTCTTTCTTTACTCATTCTCTCAGACTCTTATTTCGTAGAAAAAATCTTTCATTGCTTTTGTCTCTCACTTTTTTCTTTCTTTACTCATTCTCTCAGACTCTTATTTCGTAGAAAAAATCTTTCATTGCTTTTGTCTCTCACTTTTTTCTTTCTTTACTCATTCTCTCAGACTCTTATTTCGTAGAAAAAATCTTTCATTGCTTTTGTCTCTCACTTTTTTCTTTCTTTACTCATTCTCTCAGACTCTTATTTCGTAGAAAAAATCTTTCATTGCTTTTTGTCTCTCACTTTTTTCTTTCTTTACTCATTCTCTCAGACTCTTATTTCGTAGAAAAAATCTTTCATTGCTTTTGTCTCTCACTTTTTTCTTTCTTTACTCATTCTCTCAGACTCTTATTTTGTAGAAAAAATCTTTCATTGCTTTTTGTCTCTCACTTTTTTCTTTCTTTACTCATTCTCTCAGACTCTTATTTCGTAGAAAAAATCTTTCATTGCTTTTGTCTCTCACTTTTTTCTTTCGTTACTTATTCCTTAGAAATTTACTTTGAACAAAAAATCTTTCATTTTCTATTCGTTCTTTTCTTTTTTTTTTCTCAAATTGCTTTTCTTTATTTATTTATTTCCTCATTCCCTGAACTTTTGGTTGAAGAAATTTTTCGTTTTCATTCATTTTTTTCCCTCTAAATTTCATTCTTGACCCATTCCGTGACCTTTTAATTCGTAGAAAAAATCTTTCCGTTTTCGTTCTTTGCCTTTATCTCTCAAGTTCTTTCTTTCTTCATTGATTTTCTCATTATCTGGAGTTTACTGTGTAGAAAAAAATCTTTCATTTCGTTTTGGTTTTCTTTTCTTTTTTTCCTCTCAAATTGCTTTCTTTCTTAACTTAATCTATGGCTTTTTATCTAGTAGAAAAAAAATTTTCATTTTTTTCTTTTTTTTTTTCTTTCGTGACTCATTCCATTGTTTTTTAATTTGTAGAAAAATTTTTGATTTTATTTTCGTTCTTTGCCTTTTTCTTTTAAATTGCTTCTTTCTTTCTCATTCCATGATCTATTACTTTGTAGAAAAATGCTGTTATTTTGTTTTCATTCCTTTCTTTTTATCTCAAATTGCTGCTTTCTTTCTTTCTTTCTTTCTTTCTTTCTCATTCCATGACCTTTTACTTTGTAGAAAAATACTTTCATTTTGTTTTCATTTTTCCCCTTTTTCTCTCAAATTTCTTCTTTCTTTCTTTCTTTCTTTCTTCACTTCGTTTTCATACACTTTCTTTCTTTCCAATGCCAGGTACACCCCCCACCACCTACATGTGATTGGGCACATTAATTCTTTCTTATATATTTATACAATTGTCCATTCATTTGTGAATACGTGCATATGTATATTTGTAAGTTTTTTTTCCCCTTCTTAAAACACACGCCCGGCATTGTATTTGAGAAAGCATGACACACGGCCCGTACACACGTTTGCGTTCATGTATTTGCCTGATTGGTTTTGTGTGTGTAATTATTCGAAATCTAAAATGCCCAGGCACATCCAAGACTGCATATCGTTTATGTGTATATAAATGGTCCATGAATGTTGAATGAGAATGTGGATGTGTCGAGAAAGTTCATGCATATTTTACTGGCGACTACACCGACGTCAGAGAATTCATTTGTATTCCGAATGAGGCAGATAGATAGCTTTGTCTTGGAGAACTTTGGGAACTAAAGGCACTGAACGCGCATTTGATACATACACTGTCTTCTGAACAAGATTTACTATATTTTATACCAAATAGACTCGGCTTTCGTAATCGACCAATGTTACTTCCTGTTACCTTTTCTTAAATATTTACAGCTTTGATTGAATAACTGTAGAGTTAGATTATGATAAAATAAACGATCCTCCCCCAATTTTCTTTACCGGCTAGATAAACCTGTTCTTTTATTGTCCTTTCTCCTCACTAAAGTCTTCTCATTCTTTTTCATTCCCAATAGCATATTGTCATTATAGCCTTGCTTGGGGTAAAATGATAAATAAGAAAATATTCATGGGTATGGAGAATAAACCAAGAACAATCTATCCCTGAAAATTAAATAAAGGGTTCAGTTTGTAATTCCCTGAAGGTTACCCGGATCAACAGGCACCTGAAGAAGGGCACATGACACAACAGCCGAAATGTTCAAAGCAAGAAAGAAAATCAATTTGAAAGGAAAAAAAAAGCAAAGAATGAAAAGGGAAATGAAAAATTTTTTTCTATGAAGTAAAAGTCAAAGGAATGAGTAACAAAAGAAAAGAAAAAAAAAGAAAAGCAATGAATAACAACAAAGATGAGGACAATAGTCTGTATATAAATAATGTCAATACATTTTTATTTATAAATAATTCCAAAACATATTGGGCATAAAAACATATTTAAACAATATCCCATAGACCTGAATAAATTAATAGTTTACATATTAAAATGGACTTCTTGACATTTTATTGTATAACCTTCATCTGTCTTTTAACCATGGATTTTTTTTTAACTTTTCTAGTGTTTCCAAAATTACTTGCATTTCAATTTTATTGTTCTTCAGAGTTATTCTTTGCTTGAATATTGTTAAATCTCTTTTAATGATGGACCACAAGAGTTTGGGCTGATTAATAAGATTTATAAAGATAACCTTGTTCTTTTTTATTCTCCTTTCTTCTCCTTTCGTTTTCCCATTCTCTTTTAATCTCAGTAATCTTTTGCGTCCTAGTGGAATTATCGCCTTGCCTGGAGTGAAATTATTTAAAAATATATCGGATTTCCATGTCGCTTGTTTAAAAAATGGGTCGTTCTGAGTTTTCCAACGAAAATAAAATATTCATGAGATACACTGGTTTCTCATACATCTGGTAATATTTTAATCCTTACCTCTTAATACAGTTTCCTGAAGAAGTGCAGTTAAAGTATTGAAACATGAAAGCTTTTGTGTAGCGCTTTCAACATTGTTGCTCCATCTGTTATTCTCTGTTTGTGTGTGTGTATATATATATATATATATATATATACACACACACACAAGTATAGGATTGGTGTATACGGAATAAATTCCAATAACCAAAAAATACTATTCTTAAAAGATTGTTCAATACAGAGTAGAGCAAATATAATTATTTATTCGAAAATTATAACATAAATATGTTATAAAATCACTACAAAAATAGCCATTCTGTTTCAACACTTCTGATGTCTTATCAAGTGATGGTGTTGAATGTAGATGTAATGTGAAAACTTAAATAAAATTTCAATAAAACCTTAAAAATTATAGATTTACTTCTTTCTAATCCTCTTTACAAATTATTTCTATCGCAAATACAAATAAAGTTATAATTTTTTAAAAGTGCACACGAACTTATGGACACGCTATATATATATATATATATATATAAGAGAGAGAAAGGGACTAATTCTCAAATACGTACATACACAGCCATTTCCGTACACACCCCTAATGTGTGTGGATGTGTTTGTGTGTCCGCATTATATATGACAATGTATTGAAGACTTTTTATTTTTTTTAAATAACGCCGAGTTTTTGGTTTGCCTTTATTCTGCACGCGATAGCAATATTCTTCAGTAATCCTCGACAGAAGCTCCCTCCTCCTGCTTATCCGCGGAGACTATGCTCCAATAATCCCAAATGATGCCTAAAATCCAGCAATAGATTTACTATGAACTTAACGAAGCTTAAAACCTGATTGGATGTTGTCCTACTATTTTTGATTGCGAAGGGCCTACCATAATAATTCAAGGTCCCGAAAATATAGGTTCACCACTGTTGAAATCGTGCATATTATCGATTTCTATATATACAAAAGGATGTTAAAAAATTACGAGTTCGACCAAAGGAGTAAAAAATTACCAAGGGGACTCTGAAGCAACTTTTTTGTTTTTCTTAGTTTGGTTTCATTTGGTTTGTTTTACGTGATACCAACCTCAATGGGTTATTTAATGCCGACAAAATGTTTATTCCTGGTAATATTTTTTCGGAAAATGTAGTGCCGGTAATATTTTTCTTTTTCAAAAATGTACTGCTGGTAATAATTTTTCCCAAAAAGTATTACTGGTATTAAAACCTATTTGTATACTTTCACAGTGTTTTAACCCCTTTTGTGGGGTTAACTATTTGCCCATAGCTGAGACCCTGACAGGTGCTACTATCCCGGGTCAGAGTGGACCTACAAACACAAGGAATTAAGAGGTGGTTCCACGCTCCTCAAAACCTGATCAGAGGCCTTGCTGTTGGATGTAGTTTATCATCTTGCCGAGGACGCGGATGTAATTTATCGCCATACCTCGGACGGTGGCTTTTCTTAATGAGAGAATCTATTAATAAAACAATAGTTTTTTTTTCTTTTCAGTGTTATTGAAATAAAACCATTTTAGTGATAGAATTGGCATTGAAGTACTTTGTGTTGGTATTAGCAATATACTCTAATACCCATCTCCTAGAGTCTTAAAATGGTCCTCTCATTGGCCAAATTATTAAATTTTCTTGAAGATTTGCAGTACCCAAATTCCCAGTTGTATATGCTCACCGATGTCGCCAGAATCTATTCATAGGTAGGCTATGAATCGATAGGTGGATCCTCAAATAATCTGTTGGTTCTATAGTTTAACCCTCGAGTTGATCAGATCTTGAATAATGTGATTGCTCAATTCAAACTGCACTTGTCTCGTTTACGCATTTTCAAAGCCAAAAAACAGATGTTCAACTCTTTATCCTTATGGGCCCACCTCTGATCTACCTCTTGTGGAAAAGGTAGGAAAATTCGGTATCTGTGAAATAAAAGTCGATTGAAAATTTATTTTCTTTCTGGAGTAGGGATTTGGTGGTCGTCGTTGGGGAGTGGGGTGGGCTAAGCCCACTCCATAAAATACGGCCGTGGTATCGTAGTGGGACTTTATCTAGACCCCAATAATTTATAATACTTTTAAAAAAAATATTGAGGAAAGGGCCTAGTCCCCTTTAAGCCCCTTTTCTGCAAGTACGGCCCTGGTATTGTTGTAGTTGGGTTTTATCTGGACCCCATGATTTTCAGTTATTTGAAATGTAGGTGAGGGGCCTTAGCCCCCCGAGATCCCCACCTCAGAATGGCCCTAAAATCAATTTTCAATCGACTTTTATTTCATAGTTACCGAATTTCTACTTTGTCAAAATTACCGAAATTTCCGTTACCAATTTTTTCTAATTTCGTTAGAACATTCGCCATTGTCGATGATAACAATGGTTGCCTAAATGTTGTTTCTAGTAATTAATGGTTATATTAGCCGTTTCCTTATAAGGAAACATTCTTCATTCATTGACCGAGCAGCCAGTACTGCTTTCGGTTGAAATTTATAAAATCTTTCTCTGAAAATAATTTTTCAGGAAAATAGGTTTCTCAAGTCCAGTAACTGTTATTGCTCTTTCAAGTATTGATGGGGAGTTTCCTTCCTAACCTTTTATTTGAAGTTGTGTGTGAATGTCAACATCTTGATTATGTCATTATTTTCTCTTCGAGTTACGTGTACTATCCATTTTAGTTGTTGCTGCTGTTGAAATTCCACAAGTAATGTGGGTTCTATTATTTGATATAGTTCTTTGTGATTATGTAGCGCCAGACTGCGAGATTCGAAGAGGGATGGTTCTCGCTAAGATTTACCAGGTTCATTCACTTTAGTAATGTTTGCCAAAGACCCGAGAGTTCAGAAAGAAAGGACTGGTAATTGTTTGTGATATTAATACAATAGCTCTTGTTTCTCGGTAGGTGATCAGTGGTGATGCGAATTGTGTCTGTGTGTTTGACTGACTACGAAAGCACACACGTGTGTGTGTGTGTCTCCTGACGTAGAGAGAGTTGCAGGAGAAAACAGGCGTGGTTCGGGAGGAGTATTAAGAAGAGGGGGAGCGTGAGGGGATTTATGAGAGAAGGAGAGTGTGTGAAGAAAAAAAAAAAAGTATGCAATATATGCCTATGGATTTCCGAAAATCGAATCAGTATTTTGCAGTTTTAGAAAGACAAATAGTGTTTGTAACTGTTTAAATTTGTATTTGGGGTGGGACATGCGCTATCAGGTAACGAATGGCAGTTTAGTTCTGTGCTTAAACAACTTTATTGGGCGTTACTTTTTTTTTTATCGTTGCTTTTGTAGGGGATGTCAGCAGTCAAAATTTATTTGAAGGTCCGTTTAGATTAAACGTGAGTCACCTAACAAATGTTAGTAAAAGTTATTTTCTTCTTTTATGTAGCCTGTCCCCCCAGAATGTTGGCGATCATGGCTCTCCACAGTTTCCTATCCTTAAGAAATTTTGTCTTTTCTCCATCTCTCCCAAGCTTTGCTCTGTCACCCATTCACTCAAGCTCACCAGGTAGATTATGCATTGTTTTATTCTGTCTCTCTTTCCTTCAATCTTTCCCGTGAGTATCAGATTTTCCAAGCCCTCTTTCTTCAATATGTACACTAGAAATTTCAACTCTCTCTTTTTGATGTTAAGTATAAGTGTCCGTTTTGATTCCATGCCATCTAACACTTCGACGTTGCTCACACTTTCGGTCTATGGTATTCTCAGTATCCTTCTGTAGAACCGCATTTCGGATACTTCGGGTCTGTTCATCATCTGTGACACATGGCACAGTGGATAAAGGCATTGTTAGATCCACTTATAGGACCCAAAGAGTGTGAATTCAATACCCAGTTAGAGCCGTGGAGAACTTGGAGAAAGGAATTAACAGGAGTTGACTGACAACTGATATCCATTAAAACATGGCACGTGGAACTAGAACAGTCTACCCCAGTGAGCGAAATAAAGGGTTCAGTTCGACATTCCATCCACGTGAAGAAGGCCGGAGCGTACAACGGCCGAAACGTTGTAATGAATATGGTGACAAAGATGAGGACAATAGTCCGAATAATGTAAATAGTGTACATAATCCCTCATCTCAGAAATATAGACAGAATCTATGAGATTGTCCAGCATTTGCTGCCACGTAGGAGGACAGATATCACGTAACAAGTCAATACTCTTTTCTTCGTTTCTAACAAAGTTTTCCCGTTTCTTAATACTTTGCTTAGTTTCTGGATGGCATCTTCCACTATCCCAATGAGCTTTCAGATTTCAGTGCTGTACTTTCCGTCCTCTGTTAATGCGGTTCCCCAAATATCTAAATTTTTGCATCTGTTTGATTTCGGTATCTCCAATTTGTAATTTGCACGTTGGGTTGCCCCTTTTGCTAACAACCATGCATTCTCTCTTCTGGCAATTGTCGTTTAGTCCTTTCTTCTTGCTTTTCTTTATTACCTTCTGTAGGAGTTATTGTAGTTGCCTTTCTGTGTCTGCTGTCAACATTAGGTCATCTACATATCTTATGTTGCTAAGATTGTGGCCGCCAATAATGAGTCTAATTCTTCTAATTCTCTCAGAATTGTCTCGATCTATAAGTTGAAAAAAGTCTGGTGAGAATGTGTATACTTGTCTTACATACACCCTTTTACATTTTTAAATATTTAACTTTTGACAATTAAAATAAATTAAGACAATGCGTACATGGATGAACCGAATAAAAATAACGATAATTTAATATTTATTTTTTTTTAACAAAAAAACTGAGGATAATAGTACAATTTAAGTCGGTGAATAAAAAATAGTTTTGTGTGAAATGGATGTTCCATTTGATATCCGAATTCAAATAAAAGTCAGTATGTACGTGATGAGAGAGAGAGAGAGAAAAAAATAGATACAGATAGAGAAAGACAGAAAATGTGTACACAGTGTGAGAGAGGAGATTCTTGAACTTCAGCTTTCGTCGGTAGAAGTGCGATAGATGGTTGAAGCTGTTCAGTTGAATTTGCCGGTAGCTGAAAACAAAATCAGGTTGAAAGCTTGTGCGTCTTCCGAAGTTTTCCTTGTCGACCTGTGTTTATATTAACTTTAAGTCGCTCAAGGCTTCGGACTTTTCAACACCACAATAGGATGATTTGATTCGTCCATTATTTTCTTTTCTGTCACGTGGTATGTTCTAAAGAAAAAAGGATTCAGTGAAACTGACTTTGTACTTTTCAAAATAGAACACACAATCTTTTTTTACAGTGATTTTCACCCTGTACAGAGCCCAAGAGCAACTCGAGGTAGATGATTACAGAATAAGAGGCACAGCTTATGGGGTTATGTGGGTGGGGAAGATAACGGTCTATACTATAACAGTTTTAAGATTTTACTGATCGTGGATGCATAATCTTGGGACTCGTTTCCACAAAGCAGTGGTTCGTGGTAAGAAGCTGTTCGAGTGGAACTCGCATGTCATCAGTGGGATATAAAGATTCTGGTTCGCTACAATGTGTGAGCCATGGAGGGTCTTAGCCGTGATGGTTACAGCAGGTGAAACTAAGGAACGCAGTTTACCTGAGCACTTTACATGGAAATAGCGATAGAGCAGTGAGAGGCTTGCGACTTTTCGTCTATCAGAAAGGGATTGTAGAGTGGAAAATAATTTGATCGCTTGGGCCTCAGATGTCTGGCCGTTAATAACTACCTTCTACTAGGCTTCAAGCTAAACACATGCAAAAGCTAGACGAAGAAATAAATTTCTCTCAGTGTAATAATCCATGAAATTTACAATATAGTGAGCTCAATCGCTAATCTTGGCCTTGTGCCTGTCTTAAATCTAATAAAGACCTAAAATATTTTTGACAGAGAGCGAGAAAATCTTAATGTTTAATACTGGAATCTTTAGCGATGCATCATACGTATGAGTGCTACTTGAGGGCTGGGTTAAACTTCAATATAGGCGCCCAAGGCACACGGGGCCTCACTGAAGAAACACCTGTTCATCATAATTGGTAATAGTTCCAGATCCGATCGGCGATTATGGAACTTCACCGGTCTGGTTTTCGAGACATGGAATATGGTTAGCCAGTCCCCCACCATCACAACCACTGAGCAGTTAAAGCTAGGTCAGTGGAGAAATCAGTTGTCAAGGCTCTTGTCGTCGAGGGTTTTGGAGGTGCACCCATATACAGTTGTATCTTCAGCATAGATATGCAGAACTGAGCGGAGTATACTCTTAGGCTGATTATTTATGTAAAAGAGAAAGAGGGTTGGAACGAGAAGCGACACTCGAGGGAAGGCCTGCGTTGATGGCTTGGATATGTCTGTGTGTGTTTGGAGCCCACGTCCTTACCAAATGCAGTGAAACTTGTCAAAGGCCAGAAATGTATGTCCTTTCCCCCATCTCCACGCATACTCGCGGCACACATTCAAGATAACTTTAACTGAGCTGAGTAAATATTTATTGTTCCTCTTCAGTAAACGACACTGAAAGCGTGTACTTGTACATATATATGGGCAATTCCATATAATCCCTTTCCTTGTCAGTGCACTTAATTCAGTGGCTGTGGTGAATAAACATGATGTTGATTGAACGCTACACAGTCGAAATCAAGCCAATAATTATGTGTTAGGTTACAGATATCAACCCAATCACCCTCATATATATATATATATATATATATATATATATATATATATATATATATATACACCGCGTGTAACAGTAAAATTGTCCAAATCGTGCAAAAGCAAAATTGTCCACTTGTTAGATGAAGCTTTGAACCGTTGTATCTTAGAAATGATTAATGATATTGCAGTTCTCCGAAGTTTTTATAACACTATTGGACTCTACTTTGATGAAGTCTTAAAGTACGAAATACATCACACAAAAAACTTCCCACTGTCACTAATTTAACTAACATTGTTCTGGTATGTAAAAATGTATATATCTTTACCCCATAGGTAGATAGATATGAATAGACTTAGATAAGTGTTATGGGAACTTACCTATAACGATAATGGACTCGTCCTGACACTATAAATACTGCGCCTCTCAAGAGGTATAATGAATGAATGGTGTAACGAGCACCAGGTCATGACTGTTGAACTCTCTGCTTTGGCAGAGAGGAACCCGGACGAAGCTTTGCCGAAGGGCAGGGTTTCGTCCGGGGAGGTAGACAGGCCCAGAACCCATCTAGGCGGGTTCAAAGGGTATATTTTTGACCGAGCCTACGGGCTCGGGAAACCCTCGTTAAACTCGGCCTTGTGCCACATGCAACCCTCATGGGGGGATAGATACCGAATGAATGGTGTAACGAGTTGAGACAATATTAGTTCACTCTAAACCAGACGGACAGTCATTACTAACACCTTCAACTTCTTGTACTATATTTCTGTTGTAATATATCTTTGTTATTCTACTCTTGTGTTCGTGTTGTTCTTCCTTGGTTCTAACCTTGGACCATAACTGTGGTGTGAGGATATTGGACCATAACAATGAGTAGAAACAGCCTAAGACAGATATGAACAGACTTAGATAGAAACAGCTTGAGATAGATATGAACAAAGATAGATCGATATGAACAGATTTAGATAAATAGATTGTTAGAAAAAGCCTGAGATAGATAAACAGATAGATATAAACAGGGTAGATTGTCTAGTTCCACGTGCCATGCCTCTTCCGGATGAAGAAGTCCGAATCGTACAACGACCGAAACGTCATGACAATAAGATGAGGACAACAGTCCGAACAAAGTATATAATGTAAATAATTACAATAACTCATCTCAGAAATATAGACAGAATTTACAAAGTTTGCAATAACAAGAAGAAATGAACAAGGCAAAAAAAAAAAAAAAAAAAAAAACCAATACTAAGCAAGCGAACAATATATGCAAGGCAAATCAAGAGTAATATGGTAAAAAAGCTCACAAACTAAGAATTGGACACACAAGAGCAAATTTGAATAAGTGAATGTAGAGTTCTGACATCAAGAAAAGACAGACTGTGACTGTGTCAGATGAAATCGAAAACCGGCCTATTTTATTGGTTAGTAAAAAAATCCCAGCATGCATTTGTATGCTTCTGTCTATAAAAAAGGGAAGGGCAAGTATTATGAAGTCATTCCTAATAGGATTGAAACTAACAGTTATTAAGGAATGATAACAATAAGCGAATAAGAATTAAGAACTAAGGAAGATAACGATTGGCATTGAATTTAAAATTCTAAAGATCAAAGTTGACTGGGAACCAAGAAGTCGGAAGAAAGTTCCACAAGCGAGAAGTGTGATAGAAGAAACTGTTAGCATAGAACTTGCGGTTACATCTATCCATTTCAAACGTAAAAAAGCGTGAGAAAAATTAACTAAAAGTGAACCTCTCGAAAATAGTAAAGGAATTGGCCGAAAGCGCGTGAGATAATAATAGCTATGGACAGTTTTTCTGCTCTTTCTCTCTCTTTCAATAAAAATGAAAGCTATATGACTTATTTCTATAGCCGAATTCTCCAAGAAGTAAAGCTTAATCAAAAGGTTTCTTTTTTTCTAACCCACACTGCTTTCTGATAATCAAAGGGTGATCAGAAAGTTGCTTTACAAAGCCACAGAAATAATAAAAAAATGCATGATCAGATATTAAGTAACACTATTTTAAATAAAATCAAATAACAAAATAGAAAGTGCTACCTGGGGAGTTGGAGGAATTTGGACAGATTAATATTTTCCTCTCTTAAGTTACCCAGTGTTTGCTGGTTTGTTAAACATTTTACACAATCATTCCACAAAAAGACCATTTGTCATTGTAAGAATTAAGACAAGACTTAAGACAAATCCGCAAGGGTCATGTGACAACTGAAGATCAAAGTTGACTAAGAATCAGAAAACCGGAATAAAGTTCCACAGGCGAGAAGTGCGATTGAAGAAATTGTTAGCATAGAACTTACGGTTACATCTATCCATTTCAATTGTAAAAAAAGAGTGAGAAAAATAAACTAACAATGAACCTCTCGAAAATAGTAAATGAATTGGCCGAAAGCGCGTGAGATAATAATCGCTATGGACAGTTTTTTTCTGCTCTCTTTCTCTCTCTGCCTTAATCATTTCACCCTACGTCAGACAATACAGCCACTAAGACGCAGGGGGTGACTGAGTGTCAGAAAATAAGAGAAAAAAATTATTAAGGAGAGAGAACAGTAAAAGAATAAGAAATAAGAAGACAACAGATAACGATTGACATTGCATTTACATTTTTGGAGATCAAACTAGACTGGGAAGCAAGAAGCCAGAAGAGAGTTCCACCAGCGAGAAGGGCGAGAGAGGAGACTGTTAGCATAGAACTTAGTTACATCTAGCCATTTAATCCGCAAGATGATGACAATCTAGTATTGCATTTAAATTCGTTAAGTCGATGTACCAAAGAGGAAATGTCATCAGTGTGAAAATATTTTCTAGAAAAGGCACAGGGAAGCTACGTTACGGTGGCGGGAAATTGACTGACGCCAAGATGTCAGGTCAAGGTCGTTAACATTGCAGATCTTCTCTGGATTTTGTCAAGAAAATATTTATAGAAAAGCCACATCTGAGAATTGCATAAGCCAGAATCTCTATCGTGACCAAACTGTGATTATTTAAATGCATGTTCTTCGAATTAAAACAATGAAGAAATTCACAGGAATCAATTTAATTGATTTTATTAGCGCTTTCATCAAACGTTAAATATGGTTTTTGAAATTCACAAAACACGTCTGAGATGAAATATTAAAATAGGTTTACCTCTGATAATTAACCAATTTTTCGTCGATTTCAATTTTTCTCTTCATTTCATGTCCGGATAATGAATCCGGAAAATCGTGGAAACACTGTAGCGCGCAGCAAATCAGACGAGAATTGAACGGGTTCGTTGAAGACACCGGAACAAGGAACGCGATATTTATGCTCAGAATGTTATCAGAAAGAGCGATACAAATTCAGAAGGACGTGCATCTATGTTTCATAGACGACGCAAAGGCCTTTGAGAAAGTACGCCACAGTGATCTGCTGGAACTGCTCAGTAACCTTGATATATTCGGGAAAGATATCAGAATAATCAAGAACCTATACTGGCAGCAAACAGCTTGCATGCGCATAGAGAACGAGTTCAGCGAATATACAAAAATAGAAAGAGGCGTAAGGCAAGGATGCGTCTTCTCACCTGACCTGTTCAACCTATACAGTGAGGCAATTCTGAGAGAATTGGAAACCCTACCGGGATTTAGCATTGGCGGCCACAATCTTAACAACATAAGTTGCGCAGATGACACAGTACTGATAGCAGTCACGGAAAAGAAATTACAAAATCTCCCACAGAAGCTAGCGGCGGAGAGTGTGAAAAAGGGACTAAGCATAAACTACAAGAAAACAGGATGCATGGTCATCAGTAAAAGGATGAGCCTGAAATGCGATTTGCAGGTCGGGAACACGAGAATCAAGCAGACGCGGACGTTTAAATATCTGGGAAGCGTTTTGGCAGAGGGCGGTAAATGCGATACTGAGATCCGTATTGGGATGGCCAAGGAAACAATCCAAAAGCTGGTCAGAGTATTGCGAGACAGCAGGGTTTCTTTGATAACAAAGAAAAGAATACTGAACTGATACGTGACATTTATCCTTCTTTACGGGAGCAAATGTTGGACGATTTCCTCAAAGATGAAGAAAAGACTCGAGGCGACAGAGATGTTATTCTACAGAAGGATGCTAAGGATATCATGGACCGAGCGTGTGAACAAGGTTGACGTCTTAGAGAGGATGCAAACAAGGAGGAGGTTTATACTTAATATCAGGAATAGGCACCTAAAGTTCCTGGGACATATAATGAGGAAGGAGGGCTTGGAGAATCTGATAGTCATGGGTCGAATAGAGGGAAAGAGAGAAAAGGGAAAACAACGCGTGACATACCCGGCGGCCTTAAGCCAGTGGATGACAGAACGTGTTCTGTGGGAGGTAGCAAAGGGAAGGAACTTGTTGACAGCTGCAAGGGATAGAGAGAGGTGGAGAGCCATGATCGCCTACGTTCTGAAAGTGAATATACGTAATATACAACGTCGATAGGACATGAAGATTGCATGTTTGCATGAAACTCTAAGTCGTGTTATCGACGTTCGAAATTCTCTAATAAATAATATATATATATATATATATATATATATATATTCATATTATTTATTCTTATGTATGAAGATATATATTGTTATATTTTCGTAAAAAAAAAAAGGAAACTAACTTTCTTGCCCACGTGACTTTTCACACGTTCCCTTTCCTCTTTAAAAGCTGCGTTCTTCTTCCTTTTCATTCTGAATTCTTTCCTTTGTTGATTACTGACTGCTGTGAATTAAGTTCAGTAAAGCCTTAAGAAAAGGTTATTCTATCCTTGCTTTCTTCTCTTTACAACGTAACAATATATATATATATATATATATATATATTCATATTATTTATTCTTATGTATGAAGATATATATTCTTATTATTCTTGACGCTATTTTTATGGGGTACACGTATTTGAATTGCTATCCCTGTTTTTTATTTTTCTTAATCAGTGAAATTAATAACAACTGGCCTAAATTGAGTGTTAGAAAAAAAATTGTGCCTCCGACAGGAATCGAACATGCACCCCTTTGTATCTATCAGGGAATCCACATTTTTAGCCCAAGTCTGCCCCTACCAGTTCGACAACGGAGCCCTCATGAGAGGGTAAGTTTTAAATAAACCTGTTAACGAAAGACCGTTTTTCTTGTTGGAATTTCTGCGAATCTAGAAAAGCTAGCTTCATTTTTGAAAAGGATTTTTGTCTGACATTATTTCTTATTACTATAAATAATTTCTTCTTCTTTTTAGTAGTAGTAGTAGTAGTAAAAGTAGGTCCTTTTGAAATAGACTCTCTTTTTTTTTCTTTTTTTTTTTTAATAATGTATATTACGTCTATGGTCCTCTACGCATTCAAGAAATATTAGTCAAGAAAATGTGCTCACTTTCATGCTTGATTAAGATTTCGCAAATATGCAGGCCAATAGAGATAATGCGCACTGTTGAAAATAAAAGAAAACGGGACGTCTGTTTCAAACACGAGTATCCACTAAAATCTTGGATTAAAAATAAATCCATTAATTCTTATATATATATATATATATATATATATTCTGATTGTAGGATTAACTTGGATTATATACCAACGGATTATTACATACATATATATATATATATATATATATATATATATATATATATATATATATATATAATCCAAATTCAGGTTCCCTGAAACTTAAAAAATCATTGTAGACTATCAACCTGGATACTTATATGGAAATATAAAAACACGTAAACCCAGATACCAGCTACGACTAATCATTTTCCAGATCCCAACCCCTATCTATGAGCTATTCAAATTCCTTAATGACAACATTACCCCATACCTACTCACCAATTACAGCAATGCATCTATCCAGGAATTCCTCCAGATTTTATAAAGTACAAAACCAACGCAAGGCATCATAGCATCACTTGACGTCGAAAATTTATCCAGAAACGTCTCCGTCGATCAAACCACTGACATTATCCTCCATTCCATATACACGAATAATTCTATCCCACCGCCATTGATCAAACCATTTATCCTCAAAAGAATTACTATGCATGCACAGCCAAAGTCCCATTCTATGAACATAATGGCAACATTTACCCCCAAACTAATGGTGTTAGCCTGGGAAATTCACTTGGCCCATGCTTTCCCAATTATTACATGTCTCATGTAGAAAATATGATATTTAAACAGATCTCTAAACCTAAAATATATGTCCGCTCCGTAGACGATATTTTTTTTTATTTTAGCGAATAGCACAAAAGAACTAGGTACTAAGAGTACCTATTTCTTTTGTGCTATTCGCTAAAATAAAAATTTTGACCTAAATTGAAAAAAAAAAAACTCTTCTTAACTTTACCTACGAACTTAGTAAAAAATAATAAACTTCCATTTTTAGACGTTCTCGTAGAATACAGTAACAGCACTTTTACCGCCTCATTGTAAACAAAACACAGGCACAAACTCTTGCCATCTTAACTTTAAGAGTGAATGCCCACTCAGATACAAAATAAGTGATAAAAAACTTCCTAAAGAGAGCCCACCAGAATTCAACCTTTTGATTACTCTTCATTAAAGAACTCAACAATGCAAAACCGACACTAGTTAAAAATGGCTTCCCTAACCACCTTATAGACCACCAAATTAGACTATTTCTTCCCAAAGTAAACAACAATGATAGTGAACACAGTAAAGAAAATAACATATTTTCTACAAAAGCCAAATGCACGTCAACTACAAACAATATGAATCTTCATTTAGAAATATCTTAAAGAAATACACTAAAAATCAAATTAATTATCGACTGTAAAAAATTTAAAACATCTAACCTTATCCTGAAAAATAAAAAAAACACCAGCAAAATCAAAATTACAATGAAGGAACATTATTTATGAGTTCAAATGCTCCTTAAGAAACTGTGTTCTTGATCAAACCAAATTCATAAATAATTAATTTGGTCATACTACTACATGCCTATCTAGACGACTTATGTTACACCAATCCGACTACAGCTCCATTAGAACCCATTTAAATACACAGACAAACACACTCCATCCGAAACATACAAATAGAAAATACAAATATAATAACCTCGTCCACATGTAAAAAAAACGATTAAAAATAATGGAAGCCTTAATAATAAAAAGTCAAAGCCAACACTCTATAATATTAACAATGAACACAGCCAAAATGTGCTGTCTTCGGAAAATAAAACATCCCTATAACTCTAGAAACATACACACAACCCATACATCCAATTAAAAACTAAAATAAAATCACCCTTGATAATGGCTACAAGTATAGCGGAAAGCGCTTGGAATTAAAGAACAATTGGATAGTTTCTACACATTCTATGTCCAGAAAAGAAAACACTTGTTCGAACTCAAGAAAAATTAAATAAAGATCTTAATCGCAATACCTTGACTGTCGTCTTTAATGAAACGTGTATAAATACACACAATATATATAGTGCCACCACAGATTCGCTAAAAATGGGCATACATGATGAAAAAGATGCCCCCAAACTTTTAAAAGTTCGAACTTTTGGTTAAAAATCTTGTTTTTATTGTGTCAGCCAGTTAGTCAAAAATTAGTATGCATAGGAAATCTTAGCGTCTTTTTTGTGATGAAAAACACACTGATTTGGAAATTCTTTAAAAAATCAAACAATTGTCGGATTTTAATGAAACTTTAATGATTTGTGTGCCAATAACGTTATTTCAGTCATTTTTTTTCTGCAAAATAGGATCGCCAGTTTGAAGTAATAAAAACATCGGATTAAAAATAAATCCATTTATTATTTACATGCATACATACATACATATGTGTATGTATGTATATATATATATATATATATATATATATATATATATTCACTAAAAAAAAGCATGCTTGATGAAAAAAAGCCCCAAACTTAATAAAAACAGTTTTTTTTTGTTTTTTTTTTTGTCAACACATTTTTATTATTAAGAGGAAAGACTAACGGATTTTTTTTTTATTAAACTATTTTTTTTTTTCCGTTTTGGAATATTTAAAATCTTGATTTAAAAAAACAAAAACAAAAAAAACATTGATTTGGAAATTCTTGCAAAAATCAAAATTTGTCAGATTTTAATGAAACTTTCAGGACTTATTCATAAATGAATGAAATTATTTTAGAAAAATTTCTTTTTTTAGAAAATCTTTGGAAAAGTATTTTTTTATTTTTTACTTTCGTTACCTCTTTTTTAATTTCATGAAATTTCGAGGAATTCACTTTTTAGTGTTTATATTAGTTATCAGACAGAGCAAGTCCTTGGAGAATTTAAATGATCATTTATTTTATCAAACCGAACCCCCAATAAAAAAAAATGCACTAAAACTAATCCATTATTTAATGAGAAAAGCTTTTAGTTGTTTTTATGAATATATTATGAACTTTATTGTCTCAAGAAAAAAAATCTCTGAAAAATGAGTTTAATTTCTTTTATAAATTATAAATTTAAAAAAAAGTCTATATTAATTTGTCGTAGTCAGGTGATATTGTTATTAAATAAAAACTACATTTACTAATCATAAGTGAAAAAGCTTACTCCAATTCATCGACCCCTAGCATTTTAAAAAGAATTTTGAATGTTTTCTGTGCATGTCTATAAACGTGCCGGTTTTTGTAAATACGGGCGTCTACATGAGACATTAGGGGAAAATAAGAGCGGCAAATATAGTAAATTTAAGATTTACTGGTAATTTTCTAACATTACGTCAACAGGCATCTTTGTAAGTAAGACTATAAAAAAAGTACCTAAAATTCAATAAAATATTAAATTACTTAGAATATTTTCGAAAATACTTATTATTAGGTTGGTGCAAAAATAATGACATAATATTATTGGGTCGTTAAAAATTACATTAAAAAGGCGTTCACGTATTATTCGCCAAGTAATTTTTACAGTTATGTGCCCTTTGCTTAAAAATGTCAAATATTAAGCTATCGAGAAATATGTCAGCACTTCATAAAATACCAACCTCCGTGTTAAAAATAGGCTTTTCTGCGATATATTAGTTAGTTGTTTTAATTCAGATTAATTAGACTTTAAGTTAATCTCAGTTAATCTTCCTCAAATAAAGTTTCAGAAAAGTATATCTTATTTTTGAACGATTATCTTGCTTTAATAGATTTGTGAATATATCCTATTTTTTTAACGATTTAAAAAAATAAATCAATTTAAATCGGGTTTGAAATACAGAAAAGTATTTTGCTTATTGGAAATATTTAAATTTAATCTGTTAGCTGGGAATTAAAACGAAAATAAACACACTAAGAAAGATGCATTTAGGTATCGTTTGTTTTTGGAGTTACCGATATATATATATATATATATATATATATATATATATATATATACAGTGTAACCCGGATATAAGAGAGTTGTCGGGACCGGAGAAGAAGTCTCTTATATCCGGCTTTGGTCTATTTTGTTTAGGTAAGTATGGCTCTAATTTTGGACCAGAGAAAATCTCTCTTATATCCGGGTTACACTGTGTGTGTGTATATATATATATATATATATAAGGTTGGTGCAAAAATAATGACGTAATAATGTCGTTTTTTGACGTTAAAAATACGTCAAAAAACGACATTATTACGTCATTATTTTTGCACCAACCTAATATATATAGTCTTAAGGTGTGGTATATTTATGAGATAAAGTGCTCAATATCAGAGACAGAGCGTGTGTAAATATAAAAGTGAACATAGACGTAATCGTCAGGCGACTATATTGCGTCTAGCATAATTGAAACAATGTTGCTTCTAAGTGTTGACTTCTATGTTTACTTATATATATATATATATATATATATATATATATATATATATATAGTGTAACCCGGATATAAGAGAGTTGTCTGGACAGGATAAGTCTCTTATATCCGGGTTTGGTCTAATTTATATACATTAACACAGGCTCTAATTTGGGACCAGAGAAAATCTCTCTTATATCCGGGTTACACCAGGTTATATAATGAAAGCGGAGTCCTTATAAATCCATTGGTAATAATTTATTTCACGGGGTTAGACCCCCATCTCTTCAGACCTAAAAATTTTCTAAGTTTTTTTTTTTTTTTTTTTTGCAAGTAGAAATTTTTGGTAGTGTCTATGTTCCAACACATTGTCTGGGTTTCAGTAGCAATATTCATTTAGCATTTTTATTTTTTTATTCAATTTTTATTTTTATAAAACTTTCAATTACTTTCAAAAGTGACATTCAAATATTTAGTCATATTTTTAATATTTATATTTTTATTCGTACCGACTTAAGATATTATGTTTAAATTATGTACTAATTGCGTACATATATGATAATGTTAAAATTAATATATTAGAATCTATTTATGTATTTATAAACTATATTTTTATTTATGATCAAATATAAATATGTTAGTTTCATTCTAAAATTAGCTTTTGCTTCAGGAAAAATTTTAGCAATGTCGACAAAAAATCGCTATTTCATTTATTTGATTTAATACATTTTTATTTTTTAGAAACATAATAATATTTAATTTTTCGTGTATGCACAAAGGACATGGGTCATTTAAAGATCTACAAGTTCTTATTTTTTTTTAAATTAATTTCCATTTTACTGTAGGTGTTTTATTAGTTTCTTTTTCATATGAGAGAGAGAGAGCGAGAGAAACTTTGTTTCGTATGTCAAATGGCCGGTAGTGACGGAAGAAGATGGTCTACCAAGCGTTCAAGTGAAGGCAGTCTTGTTTACTTTGAAAATCGATGTTAGAAAGACCAGTTTATGCTTTGATTTAAATTCGCATCATTAGCAACACTCGGAATTAGCAACCCTCTCACTCTGCAAGCAACCTACAGTACATAGGTAAATATGAGTTGAGCTAGATTAGGAGGACAAAAGGAAAAAGCCAGATATATGAAAAGAAAGAAAGAAAGAGAGGTGGATTGTGGCGGTTTTTGGTGACTGTGTTGAGCATATCGGAAATAGCACTTGTGTGAAAATTAGACAGCATGACTGGAAGTAATTTGTTTTCGTTTGTAGTTACTGAAACGAATTTTGCTATGCCAAGCTTGCTTAGATTCGAATACTTACTGCGAGCAACGGAAACGAATTTATTACCGCTTTGTCCATCAATGCAAGCCTTAAACGGATTGTTGCGATGACAGGTTTTTCCTCCGGTATTTGATGAAAAAATAGCAACAGTGAGTGAGAAAAACATTTTATTTATACTAGAAGGATAAAAAAATGGAGGAAGGAAGGAAGGAAAGATTAGATGTACATGAAATAGAAGACAAAAACAGACGGAATAGAGGAAATACACATCAATGAAAAATAGACACTGATTGAAAATAAGAAAGCATGAATAAGAATTAGCAGGAGAATGAATAAAGAATGAAAGAAAAAAAAGAACAAAGAAGGGAAAAAATGAAAGAACTGATGGATTTAACGAAAGAAGAAAACGATATACGCAGACTGAAAGAAAGAATGAGAGTCACATGCAGATAGAAAGAAAGAAGCACGCAACAGGAAACGAATAAGAAGTTAAAGGTTAAATAAAGAATGAATGGAAACGCGGGGAAAAAAAAGAAAAAATGCAGATAGAATGAAAACAAAAGAACTAAAAGAAATAAATGAAAAGAAGGAAAAAGAATGATGGAAAGAAAAAATGGGGAACTGGGGAACAAAGGGAAATAAAAAAGGTGAAAAACGAATGAAGGGAAAGAAAAAGGTGTAAAAGAAGGGAAATAAGCTAAAAAGAAAAGAAAAAAGATGAAAAAAGAAAGAAGGAAAAGAAAAAAAGATGAAAAAGAAAGACGGCAGAGAAAAAGGTGAAAAAGAAAGAAGGAAAAGAAAAAAGATGAAAAAGAAAGAAGGAAAAGAAAAAAGATGAAAAAGAAAGAAGGGAAAGAAAAAGGTGAAAAGAAATAAGGAAAACATGGTGGAAAAGTAATAAGGAAAAATGTTGAAAAAGAAAGATGGAAAAAGGTAAGAAAGAAAGAAAAGAAAAAGGCAAAAAAGAAAGAAGGGAAAGAAAAAGGCGAAAAAGAAAGGAGAAGAAAAAAGGGTGAAAAAGAAAGAAGGGAAAAAGGTGAAAAAGAAGAAAGGAAAGAAAAAAAGGGTGAAAAAGAAAGAAGGGAAAAAGGTGAAAAAGAAGAAAGGAAAGAAAAAAAGGGTGAAAAAGAAGGAAAGAAAAAGGTTAAAAAAAGGAAGAAGAGAAAGGAAAGAAAAGTATTGCCTTGAAAAAAAAAAACAAATGAAGAAAAGACCAGGAATGTTGTCCATATTTGTTTATCACGGAATGTGGAAGCGTCTAAATATTTATATGTTCTTATGTCATTATTCACTGCTTAAAACAAACTTGTATCGCTTCCTGTTACATATTAAAAGCATCATGATTTCTATATAAAAGGTGATAGCATCCACTTAGAAAAAAAAAAAAAAACAATAAATAAAATCTTGACATTCAACAAACAAAAATACAATTGCAATTAAATGACACTTTCTGTAATGCAACAAGCTAATCCAATTACATAATTAAATTTGTTTTATTTGAATTTTCAGAATTAATATCCTGTAAATTACATATTAAATCCATGTGTGAATCTTTTTTTTTAAATGATAAAAGAATATTTTATTGGAATTTGTATAAAACTGTTTACCCGTATATTAGCAGGGATATAAGGGTAGATTTTTAGTGTTATTTATGCGTACGCGTGTGTGAGAAAAAAAGCCAGGGACAGTGAAGTGCTTTCGTACCTACGTTAAGCTTAGCAAACGTATTGATGTTTTTTTCCTTATATGAATGAAAGTATTTAGTAAAAACTGATATATAAGCTTTGTATTTTGCGGCCTATAAGACGTACTAAGTCGCATTTGGAAGTACTTTCAATTGTGCTTTCATTATCGGATCATTAAACGTGGGGTCGTTTTTGAGGTATCTTCATTTATTCAAGCGCATTAATGGAGTTAGAAAAACGCTTTATATGGGAATAAATAGTTCAGTTCTTTTTACGTTGTTTATATAATCTTGCGCATGTAGGAAAATGATAAAAATGAGAAATAAAGGGATAATAATAATAATAATAATAATGGCTATGACAAGAAAGTTGACATTTTTCTTATATCTGAATTGTCGTACAGATAGGAATGTGCATTAAGTCGTGTTTGTCAACCTTTACGGTGGTGAGCACATGGTCGTCTCTGTAGTTCTAAGAATGTACATACGCAAGTGTGCGGGCAAATTAACGCGCGTCTCTATCTCTCCCTCTGTGAGTGTGTGTTGGGCGAATCAATAAAGATGGCATTGCGTGCAGTTCTGATTAAAACAGATAAAAGAGTGAAAGTGAAAGTTGAGCTTAAAGAATGAAGAAAAGATTAAAAGTGAAAGTAGAAATAAATTGAGAAAGGGGCTCAGGTGGATGGAGAGTTAGAAGCTTGCAAAAAGAAACATGAAAGAAGGATAGAAAAAGAATGATGTAAGAAATGAATAAAAATATGAGAAAGAAATGAGCGAAAACAATGGTAGATATTTGGAAATAAACTAAAAATACGAAAAATAAATAAACTGGAAAGAAAATGTGAATAAAAAAAAATGGGGGAAAACAGAAGCAGTTGATGGACATTCGATATAAATGTACAAATATTGGAGAGAGAAAGAAAGAAAACGATAGATACTTGAAAGAAAAATTAAGGAGAAAATGAAAGAGATAGAAAAAGAAAGAAAGAATGCTTTTAAAAGATGGAAAGAAAAGATGTACAAGTTTTAAATTGAAAAGAAATAATGAAACAAAAAGGAAAGGGAATGAAAAAGAAAGGGAATAACTGAAGGGAATAATGAAAGAGAGAAGAGAAGAAAAAAAATGGAAAAATTAACTAAACAAAAAGAAACTAAATTTGAAGGAGACAAAGAAAGAGAAATAATAACGATTATTTTAGTACGTAATTCTGAAAAGAGAAGACGTTTTTTTTTTTTTTATATAAAAGGTTAAAACAGTATTACGTTGGTGCAAAAATGATGACGTCTTAATGTCGTTTTTTGACGTATTTTTTAACGTCAAAAAACGACATTATTACTTCATTATTTTTGCACCAACCTAATAGAAATCGGCACGACGAATAAAAAAAAAAAAGAGGGAGAAGATGAAGATATAATAAGAGTGAAGACCAACGCAAAGTAGCGAACGGGGTGGGTTAAGAAAGTGTACGATAAAGATGAATAAAGAAAAGAGGGTGACATGAGATGAAGAAAATTGGAAAGGAAAGAAGAAAAAAAAAGAAAAACGAGAAGGTAGTTTAAAGTAAAAGATAGAAATAAAGAAAAGGGGAAATGGAAAAAAACAGAAGAAGCAGGAAGCATGGATGGAATGAAGAATAATCCATCAGAAGCTAATGAGAATGATATCAAATCGTAACAATGAATCGAGGATGATTTTAAAAGGATAAAAGGAAAGTGAGATATGAACTGTCATGAATTGGATAGGAAATAATAATACTGATGCTGATGTGACAGGGTGAAGATGGGCAGTCAGGTAGAGGAAAATTCGGGATCTTAAAAGTGGAATAGGGTGGTTGAAAAAGACTGAGGACTAAACAGATACGGAAGATAAGAAGAGAAATGCCCGAAGGAATCACAGAAAGTACAAAATCATATCCCGCCTTTCCTTTCGATTTGCTCTCATTACACACAACTTCGCCATACAACTTTCTCCAGGAAACAATAAAGTAGAAAAGAGGCAAATAGAAACTTAAACATAAAAAGTAGAAGAAGAAAGAAATAAAAAAAAAACTACTAACAAAAGAAAAAAAAAAGGCATATGTGAATAAGTATAAGAAAATAAAAAGAAAGGTCCATTTCTTCTTTAAAAGAATTCATTCTTTAAAACGTTTTCCCACTTTCGCGCCATTCCTCTGTTACCATTTTCTTTCTCTATTTCCTCATCTTTAATTCGTCATCTTTTTCCTTCCTTATTTAATTTATGCATATTTTGGTTTCGTTTTGTTCTTCTCAGTCTTTGAGCTGATTCTTTCTTTCCTTTTTTTTTACCTTTTTTGTTTCTTCCTTCTTCTTTCTTTCAGTTCTCTTTCCTTTCTTTCTTTTCCCACTTTTTCTTTTTGGTTGGCTCTTTCTTATCTGTCCTTTCTTTCTTTTTTTGTCTCTTTAGGTTTCGTTATTTCTTTCGTCTCTCTCTCTCTGCTTCCTTTGTTTCCTCCCTTCTTTCATTCTTTCCTTTCTGTTTTTTTAGTTCTTTCTTTCTTTTTCGCCTCTTTTTTTTTTTCCTTCTTTCTTTATTTTTTGTCATTTCCTTTAATTTCTATTTTGTTTCTTCTTACTTTGTCACTTCTTTCTTTCTGTTTCATCTCCTTGGGATTGCTTTCTTTCTTTCTTTCTTTCTTTCTTTCTTTCTTTCTTTCTTTCTTTCTGTTTCATCTCCTTGGGATTGCTTTCTTTCTTTCTTTCTTTCTTTCTGTTTCATCTCCTTGGGGCTTTCTTTCTTTCAGATTCGCTTGTACTTTTTTCTTTCTTTCTTGTTTCATCAGTTTTCTTTCTTTCTCGCTTTCTTTTCTCTTTCATCTCTTTCATTCTATTTTTTCTTTTCTTTATTTTTTTTTTTGTAATTTCTTTCTTTAATCTCTGTTTCGTCTCACCTTCCTTTCTTTATCTTTCGGTCTCTCTATTTCGTTCTTTGTTTCTCTCTTTTTCTTTCTCTCTTTTTCTTTCTCTCTTTTTCTTTCTCTCTTTTTCTTTCTCTCTTTTTCTTTCTCTCTTTTTCTTTCTCTCTTTTTCTTTCTTGCTGTTTCGCAGTTCTTTCTTTACTTTTTTTTTTTTTTAAATTTTTGATTCGTTGGTTCTTTCTTTCTCTTCTTTCTTTCTCTTCTTTCTTTCTCTTCTTTCTTTCTCTTCTTTCTTTCTCTTCTTTCTTTCTCTTCTTTCTTTCTCCTTTCTATTTTCTTTCATTTTCTTTCTTTCTTCAGACGTATTGTCATTTCTTTTGATTACTTCTTCTTCATCACTTCATCTCACCAATTCTACTTTTCTCCTCACTCACTCCCATCATCACTACCCTGTTCTGAATCTTTCCTTTTTCTCCACCCCCCCCAAACTCCAAATTCAACCCCCCCCACCCACCTTCATTTCCATTTCGCTCTTATTTTTCCACCATCCAACCTTCTGTCAATATTTATACATCCATGTCTCGACATTACTTTGATTCTTAATTCCTTCCCATTTCTAACTCTCCTTCCAGTTTTTTTTTTTATTTGCCGCCTTACTCTTCCCTCAACAGCCTCTCACGGACGCCATAAGACGCAAATATCTGTCCACACAGGAACGCTCACGCACAACGACAGAGATTTGCACCCAACTTTTTTGTATTTTGGGACTTTTTTTTATTTTTATTTTATTTTAACGCTTTTCGCTACCTCAGATTTCTATACCTTCTTTTTTCGATGTTCTTCACTTTTTTTTTTTCTTTGATTTCTGTCCGCAAACTCTTAATTTGCATTTCTTTTCTCTCTACGTTAATGTTTACTTTTTTCTCTTTTTGTTTTTTTTTTGTTTTTTTTTTCGTTTGTAATTTACTTTTTTTTTTCTTTTCCCGGCAATTCTTTTTTTTTTTCTGTCTTTCCTTCTTTTTTCTTTTCTGTAAACTCTGCGCATTTCATTTCTTTTATTTCTCATGTCCTTTCTTTTTCATTTGTTTTTTTTTTTTTTTTCATCTGTACTTTCTTTTTCATAGTTCTTCTTTATTTTTCTTCTGTAATTTCTTTATTTTTCATCTGTTTCTTTCAATTTCATCTGTTCTTTTTCATTTCTTTCTTTTTCATCTCTTCTTTCTTTTTCATCTCTTCTTTGTCATATTCCTTTTTTCTTTCCTTCTTTCTCATCTAAATGTGGTTCTATAGAAAAATACTGCGAATACCATGGACTGAACATGTGAGCAACGACAAAGTTTTAGAAAAAATAAATACAAAAAGCACGCTTTTACTTCACATCAGAAAGTGACAGTTAAAACTTCTAGGGTGCATATTAGGAAAAGGGGACTTAGAAAATTTGACACTCACAGGTCATTGAAAGCCAGGAAGACTGAGGAAAGCGGCACGTATCCCCTACCTTGAGAGATAACAAAAAGATAAAATTTACTAAGATATACAAAAGACAGGAAGTTGTGGAGAGCCATGATTGTCCACGTTCTAAAGGGACACTGTAGATAGAAGAAGTCCTTGGTTTAAGTCATTATCAACTCGCAAAACCAGTTTTCTTTCGCATTTCTCGGCCGATTCATTCTATTTCCTTTTATCTGACAACCATCAAAATCTGTTCGTCAAAACAACTATCACTTTTCTTTCCTCTTTCTTTCTTTCCTTCTTTCTTTCTTTATTTCAATCTTTCCTTCTTTCTTTATTTTTCTTTCCTCTTTCTTTCTTTCCTTCTTTTCATTGTTTCTTTAATTTTTTTTTAGATAGTTTTTCTGACGACCGAAATCAATCAATTCTCTCTTCTTTTCAAATAGATCATCAGCTTTTCATTACCATTTTTTAAAGTCTTTCTTTTGTGTCTGTGTGTGCGTATTTCTTTTACAATAATTCTTACCTTGCCTTTATTTAGATGTCTTTACCGTTATTATAATTTTGACATCTTTCACTTTTTTCTTCATTATGTTTCTCTCTATCTCTCTCTTTTTTGTTTAGATTTAATAATGTATTTTATTTTCAGTCAACGTATTTCTTTCTTTCTTTCTTTCTTTCTCTCTTTTCCACTCTTTATGCTTTTTTTTCCATCGTTTTTATTTTTCATCCTTTATTTCTTTCCTTCTTTCGTCGTATTCATTCCTCTTTACTTTATTCTCTATTTTCTTTCTTGTTTTACTTACTCTTTCTTTTTTCTTTCTCAACCTCCTCTCAGCATCATCTCTTTTCTTTTCTCCTCCTTTCATCTCTTTATTCTCTTTTTTTCATCGTTTTTTTTCCCCACCGTTTATTTCTTTCCTTCTTTCGTCCTTTCTTTCCTCTTTACTTTCTTCTGTATTTTCTTTCTTGTTTTACTTGCACTCTTTCTTTCTTCTTTCTCAACCTCCTCTCAGCATCATCTCTTTTCTTTTCTCCTCCTTTCATCTCTTTATTCTCTTTTTTTCATCGTTTTTTTTCCCCACCGTTTATTTCTTTCCTTCTTTCGTCCTTTCTTTCCTCTTTACTTTCTTCTGTATTTTCTTTCTTGTTTTACTTGCACTCTTTCTTTCTTCTTTCTCAACCTCCTCTCAGCATCATCTCTTTTCTTTTCTCCTCCTTTCTTTTTTTTTTCATCGTTTTTTTCCACCGTTTAATTCTTTCCTTCTTTCCTTCCTCTTTACTTTCTTCTCTATTTTCTTTCTTGTTTTACTTGCACTCTTTCTTCTTTCTCAACCCCCTCTCAGCATCATCTCTTTTCTTTTCTCCTCCTTTCATCTCTTTCTTTTTTTTCATCGTTTTTTTCCACCGTTTAATTCTTTCCTTCTTTCTTTCTTCTTTACTTTCTTCTCTATTTTCTTTCTTGTTTTACTTGCACTCTTTCTTTCTTCTTTCTCAACCTCCTCTCAGCATCATCTCTTTTCTTTTCTCCTCCTTTCATCTCTTTCCTTCTTTTTTTTTTCATCGTTTTTTTTCCACCGTTTAATTCTTTCCTTCTTTCGTCCTTTCCTTCCTCTTTACTTTATTTTCTTTCTTGTTTTACTTGCACTCTTTCTTTCTTCTTTCTCGACCCCCTCTCAGCATCATCTCTTCTCTTCTCCTTCCCCCACCTCCCACTCCCTCTTGGTGCACACTCGCCGACGGAATCGTCTCTAATAAACCCTTTACATTTCTCACATCCATCACTTAAAGTCACCAGACCCTTTTTGCTTGGTAACAATCCGACAAATATGTCTTTTTTTTTTTACCCTCCCTATTTGCCATCTCCTGTCACTCCCCCGCCCCTTGCTACTCATCTCTTTAATTAGGTTCAATTCCTCATCTTTCCCTGACGCAACATATTCCGAATATTACTCGATCCCTAGACGCCTTCTTTTCCGGCGTCATGTTTTCTCTTTCCTTTATTTCTTGCTTAACCCTTATTGCCGCAATGTCACACACATCCTCATTGTCTTGAAGAAACGCATTCTCTCTTGTTCTCTTCGATTTTGTCTGTGTGTCTGTCAGCTTCTCGACTTACACTTTCGACACATTCCATCTACCTTGTCGACTTTCAATTTGTCTTCTATCTTTTTTTTTTTTTTAGAATTTATTTGATTTTATAATTAGTGTCCTTTGAATCACGCTCTAAATTGCAGAAATCATTTCTTTTTTTATTTATTCAAAATAAATAACCACTGAAATTATAAAAATAAATACTGAAATTATATAAATAAATTACCACTGAAATTATAAAAATAAATTACCACTGAAATTATATAAATAAATATTGAAATTATAAGAATAAATACTAAAATTATATAAATAAATTATCACCGAAATTATATAAATGAATAAATACTGGAATTATATAAATAAATAACCACTGAAATTGTGTATATATATATATATATATATATATATATATATATAAATAAATTATTTTAATAACCACTGAAATTATATATATATATATATATATATATATATATATATATATAAATTACCACTGAAACTATAGAAATAAATACTGAAATTATATGAAGTAAACAGTATTGCTTTATTACTTATGGAAATATTTCTGAACTGCTTTATACGCAACGATTGTTTGTAAATCTTGCTTTTTTTTTTAAGTGACTTCTTGCAATATTTGTACAGATCAATAAACTGATAAATAATTTGTACATGCACATACATTGACATATACATACACATATACACATAAATAGGTACACACACACACGCGTGTGTGTGTGCGCGCGCTGCTGAGAATTTTAGATTTTTTTTTTATCTAACCGAATTCATTTTTTTTTAGAGTCTTTTTTTCTTTCTTTCCATCACTTTTGTCAGTAGATATTTCTCAAATGATGAAAAGAAAAAGAAAAAGACCCTAAAAATCAATTCGACTAGATTAAAAAAAAAAAAATTTCTAAAATCCTCAGCGCCCCTCGTTCGTGCGCATATGTAGTCCTACCAACATAATAAAAAAAATTAGTCCGATGAAGTCCTGAAGGTCGAAACGCGTCACAAGTAAACGTTTCACACACACACACACACACACACACACACATATATATATATATATATATATATATATATAGGGAATGGAGAACGTACAGTGAAAATTACAAATTAAAAAATTACAACACTGAATATGTTATGCAAAATACATTTTTATGTCTTGATATCTATTGGAAGTGTGTGTATGTATATATGCGTATGTATTGTGTGTGTATCGATATGATGTCTTGTGATAGCCATGCTTGACATTGAGGTGGCGGCCGCCAGATGAATGTATCGTTTTCTAAACAATGGATTTATTTGTAATCTTATAGTTTTATTACTTTATTATAGTGGACACTTCTTATTTGAAATAGACGCCCTAATTTCTTATTTATGAAACAGTGTGTATTGAGTTTATTGTTCTTGGCGTTCAAGAAATCCTCTCTCTTTCTCTATCTATCTATCTATCTATATATATATATATATATATATATATATATATATATATATATATTTCTAAAGAATTAATGGATTTATTGGTAATCCGACATTTTTATGACTTCAAACATTATTATAGTGGACACTTCGTATTTGAAATAGACGACCCAATTTTTTTTAAACAATGTGTATTGTGTTTGTTGGCCTGTGTTCAAGAAATCTTACACACACACACACACACATATATATATTCCAACATTTTTATTACTTCAAACATTATTATAATCGACATTTCGTATTTGAAATAGACGCTCCATTTTTATTTATTAAAATGTTTATTACATCTATCGGCCTGCGCATTCGAGAAATCTTAGTAAAAAAAAAAAAAAAAAAAAAAAAAAAATGCGTTCTCCGGCAGGGAGCGAATCTGCGTTCAGCGGTATCAGGCGATAGACATAATGCACAATGGGTTGTCTATTTCAAATACGAAGTGTCCACTATAATAAAGTTTGAAACATATATATATATATATATATAAAATTTATTTATCGTTTCCATATTTATACCGTCTGGAATGTTGGAGTTTGTGGAATACTGAGGAAAGTGCTGTAGATTTTGGGATGCATGCTATCATTCAATCTCCAACGTTAATCACAAGACATCTGTGATGAAGAGTAAATCCATTTAAATAACACCACCAACCTCTCGTCATTTCTATCATGAACAGGTACATTAGTCTTTCCATTGGTATGCTTTATATAGGATCCTGTTAAAAGTGAACAATATTTTGGTCTTTTTTTATTACACCTGGGCGGGTGGATTGCCCAACCATCCATCCACTCTCTTCTGCTTCAAACATTTTGAGCGACGAAACCTTTGTCAAGGTATCCGGAGGATGCTAAAAAAACAACAACAAAAAAAAAAAAACAGGAAAAATAGGTCCGTGCTTTATTGAAACGGTTTGGGACAATGTGATCGTAAACATCCCATGCCGAAATTTGAACTCGACTTATTTACGAAGCACGACTATACATTTCCAGTGACCTTTACTTGTTTCTCTTCTTTCTTTCTCTCTTGTTTTTTTTTTCCCTAACATTGTTTCCATCTCCTCTCTTATCCGTTCTTGCTCTTTTCAATAATCTTCTTCTTCTTCTTGTACAGTTCTTCCTTTTCAGTTCTTTTTCTTTAATTCTTCTTCTGTTCTTCTTCTTCTTCTTCTTCCGTTCTTCTTTTTCTTACATTTCTTCTTCTTTACCTTCCTACCCCCCCCCGCAAAGAATCTAATTTCTTAATTTAAATAGTCATTTCTTTTCTATTTTAAACGTCTTTCATTCTCTTTTATTTCTTTTTTCTTTCCTTTCTTCTTTTATTTTCCTCTTCCTCATTTTCCTCTTCCTCATTTTTCTCTTCCTCATTTTTCTCAAAAGGTTCGTTACCCACTTCTTGCTTATTTTCTAATTTTCTCCATTCACACCACTTATGTTTTTTTTCTTCTTCTTCCTCCTCTATTTCTCCCTGCCATTTCTTCTCCCACCCAATGACTCTCTAACCCGCTACCCACGCGGCCGCAACCCAAGCATGTGTATATTTTACACAAATCAATTTCAAACCTTCGCTTATTTAAATACCTCTTCTTATCCAATTCCTCTCCTTCCGCAATGATCTCTTTTCTTCTCTCTATCCCTGACACAATTCTTTCTTGTTATGATGATGATGATGATGAAGGCGTCTTTTTTTACCCTTACCCACCATTTTACTCTTACAGCCAAAGAAAATAAAGAAAAAAGAAAAGATTTTGCCACCCACTCTAACTTATTTCTGTGTTTCCGTTCACTTGAATGTTTCTATTTATTTCTTGTGATTAGTTGATATGTCGCTCCGCACACATGCTCGCAAGTGCTCTCATTCACCTTCTTGTTCGAGCGCGCATGCGCACACACGAAAGCGAAAGTAGAAAAGAAAGAGAAGGAAATGGAGAAGAAGAATGAAGGGGAGGTTTAGGAATGATAGAAAAGACGGACGAATGAAGAAACGAAAGAAAGAAAGAAAGAAAGAAAGAAAGAAAGAAAGAAAGAACGGGTGAAAGAAAAAAGACAGAACGGACAAATGAACGAAAGAAAGAAAGAAGGGACGAAAGAAAGAAAGAAAGAAAGAACGGACGAAATAAATAAATAAATAAATAAATAAAGAACGGACAAATGAACGAAAGAAAGAAAGAAAGAAAGAAAGAACGGACGAAATAAATAAATAAAGAAAGAAAGAACGGACAAATGAACGAAAGAAAGAAAGAAAGAAAGAAAGAACGGACGAAATAAATAAATAAAGAAAGAAAGAACGGACGAAATAAATAAATAAAGAAAGAAAGAACGGACAAATGAACGAAATAAATAAATAAATAAATAAATAAAGAACGGAACGAACGAAAGAAAGAATGAACGGACAAATGAACGAAAGAAATAAATAAATAAATAAAGAAAGAAAGAACGGACAAATGAATGAATGAAAGAAAGAATGGAGAGAATAAAGGAAAGAAAGAAAGATGTAATTAAATGAAGAGAGGTAAAAAAAAAAAAAAAAAAAAATGAAAGAAAGATTACAAAGAAACTCAGTGTAAACTGAACCTGTTAATTGCTTTTTATTATTATTATTATTATTATTATTATTAATTTTTAATCAACCAGCCTTAAAAAGCATGGAATTCTAGTTGTTTTATAGAAATTTAACTTTACCCGTCATCAGGGTTATGTGATCACCATGCGGTCCCCCACCCCAACATTTTTTTTCAAAGCTCGTTTTTCAGTTAATTAATTTCTCCCAAATATAAATAACTGAAAAAAAAGAATACACCAATATTCACTGCTTTCCAATTTTATCTGACTTTGTCTATCATTGGACAAAAGTTATGGAACAAAAAAACATCAGTTATTCTTTGTTAGGGTAGGTAAAAAGTGATAACTTTGACACAGTGGGTAGGAATGTCAGAAAAAATAAGTAATATTTAATTTATCTAATATTCCTAATTATGATACATTTAATTTATCGTAAAGACATAAGAAAAATGTTAATAAACCAATTGAAATATTATTTCAATTCCTATAAATTCTCTTATCGTTGACATATAGTTTATTAAACTATTGGTTCAATTGTCACAAATTAAATCATTAGAGGTGGGGTAGCACCTGTTAGGGTCCCAGGTATGGGCAAATGATGAACACCAATACAACATAAACACGATTAATGTATAAAAATGTTTTTATAGTAAAAATACAAAATATACATTTTTATATGAAAAAATACTAACAATATGTATTTATAGTAAGAATGACCAACAATACATTTTATAACAAAATGATCAATAATACATTTTATCTGTAATTCAAGGCATACAATTATGTTCAAAATATATTTAATAGAAGCCATAAAATTGTGTTCAAAATATTTAGATATCTGCATTGAATAACCCACAGAGGTGTTGATATGTCGCTTAACAAAATCAGCCAAGATGGAAAAACTCTTTCAGGGCATAAATCCATATAAATGAAACTGTATTTCAAAATATAACTGAACAACGTGACAATAGAAAACATATTTATCACAGCGTCATATAATCATGTCTACACAAACATGGCTATGCACAAAAGCTGAATATTATCTGACATGTATTTTGTAGTAAAGATACCAGTAATACTTATTTATAGTAAAATTATCAACAATACAATTTTCTAGTAGAATTACCAATGATACATTTTTTAGCAAAAGGACCAACAATACATTTTATCTGTAATTGAAGATATACAATTATGTTCAAAATATATTGAGATGAAGCCATAAAATTGTATTCCAAATATTTAGATTTCGGCATTAAATAACGTTGATATGCCACTAAACAAAATCAACCAATCAACAAATTAAATCAAACTTATCATTAACCTGAGTTTATAAAATATTATTCTCTTTTGATTTTTTTTTATGGTTTATCAACCCTTTTGCAGTGTATTTAAAGCCAGAAAATATTTTTAGATTGTAAGAAGTTTTTAAAAGATAATAATGATTTTTACTGATACAATTTTTATTAATTAACCCATTGTTGGGTGAGAACAGTTAGATTCATATCTTTCCAAAGAGTATTTGCACATTAGTGCATGCAACAAACCCGACTGGAATTGGAACTTCCGACCAATTATCCATTACACCACCTGCACATCCAACCTTACTGCACCTAGTATTTCCAAGCAGTCACCCATCTAAGTACTGATGAAGCTCGATGTTGCTTAACTTCAGTGATCAAACAAAAGTAAATATGGACTTTGCATTCAGTATTTCAAGGAGAGCAGGTGCATCATCAAGTTGACCAGAAAGATTATCTCTTAGCCAGATAGTACAGAATTTGCCTTCCCTGGATGTCAGTAGGTGCCCCTGATTTGTAAATAATGGTTTGACCTAGTTGCTCTTGGAATGTGCGCATGTGGGACAACTGGGTAGATATATAAGCACCCACCTATGAGGGAAGAAGAAGAAGAGTATCTTAAATTTTTTTTTTTTAATCATTTCACCACAAGCAAGGCAATAATGTCACTAAGAAGCAGGGTGTGTAAGAGAATGAGAAGACATGAATGAGGAAAAGGACAATAAAGGAACAGGATTTAGAAAAACAGAAGATGGCGATTGATGTTGCACTTAATTTTTTGACGATTGTAATCAGAAGGAAGTTCTACAAGTGAGAAGTGTAACGAGAAAAGAAACTGTTAGAATAGAATGGATGGTTGACTCTAGGTATTTCGACAGTAAAATGGTGAGACCTAGTTACGAATCTAGTAGTAAGCTTAAATTCATGCTGTCAAGGTACTAAGAAGAACAGCTCATCAGAAAAATTACCATGAAAATATTTGTAGAAAAGACAGAGTGAAGCAACATCACATTTGTGGGAAAATGATTGAAATAAGGATTACAGGTCAGTATCAATTAATTTACAGATACTTCTTTGAATTTTGTCAAGAATCTCAAGATATGTAGTAGAAGCACCAGACCAGATATGGCAGCAATATTCAACGCATGGATGAATGGTATCGACATGAGAAGAAGAATCTATGCTTGGAGGAAACAGTAATGTTACATGTGAAAGATTTAGAATCTGTCTATATCTTTGAGATGAGGTATTATGATTATTTGTATTATTTACATTATTCAGACTGTTATATTCATTGTGTATTCACAATGTTTTGGCTGTTGTATGCTTCGGCCTTCTTCAGGTGATTGAAATTTTTCTTCAATATCTGTCTATATCTCTGAGATGAGGTATTATGATTACTTACATTATTTACATTATTTGAACTGTTATCCTCATCTTCATTGCCACATTCATATAGCAATGAAGATGAGGATAACAGTCCAAATAATGTAAATAATGAAAGATTTAGACTTCTGTCCTCACCAGACATATGGAGGGAGTTGCCTTTGGCCTTCTCAAGCTTTCTGTACATCTGTGAATCTTGGACATTAACAGCAGAATTGCATCAATGAATCCAAACTTTAGAAATAAGAGACTGTAGAACCAACCTATGTAGATCACATCACAAATAATGCCAACAAACAAGAAATATTGCTGTCTGTGTGGCTTTATTGCCTTGCTTGGGGTGAAAAAAAGAAGAAGCAAAAGATGAAATATCTGTAGATTTAACGGCTTCTGTATAATGTTATCTGAAATGATGAATAATTAAAAAGGCAGTTCCTTCGACAAGGAAACATTAACATTGCCAAATCATAAGATGCTGATTTCACCAGACAGCTTGAAACTGTTTAATGCAGGGCCTTTGAAAATGTGGGGCCCATAGAATTTGCTATTTTAGCTACTTGGTTAATCCAGCACGAGGGTGGGGGGGGGGGTACAGCAGCATCAAAGAATCAAAGATGTCAAAATATGTTCTCAAATCGTAGAGCACCTAGTCTACCATTTCTAGATCAAGTATCAAACACAATTGATAGAAAAAACATTATTTACATTATTTACATTTGGACTATTGTCCTCATTTTCGTTATCACAACGTTTTGGCCATTGTGCTCTCCGGCCTTCATCAGGTGTATATTGATCCGGCTAACCTACGGGGAATTCTGAACTGAACACTTTATTTAATCAATGGAGGTAGACTGTTCCCTCTTCACTGCATATATCTAAAGATATTTAGTTTTTTATTTTTTATATTTTTTTATATTTTTAATATATATTATGCCTTTAAATTCCTTGAGGAACATAGGGCCACAAAATATTGTTGCAGTTTCTATAACAAGCCAGTTTTTAAGTGAGTAGATTGTTAGCCTACTGCACAATCCCCCAACCTGGAGGATAAGGTTTTGAATTCAGTGTTGTCTGTCTCCTAGATCAGTTGCCACCCAAAACTATAGAACCTGGTCTGTCTTGCTATTTTTTTTTTTTTTTTCTAAGCATTTCACCCCAAGCAAGGTGGGAAGCCACTAGGACGCAAGGGGTTACAGAAAATTTAGATCAAGATCAGATAGGAGTGATAGAAGAAAGGATGAGGGTAGTGGATAGATCAAGGCAACTGGAGATGTCGATTGACATTACACTTGAATAGCTGGAGATTATAGCTCACAGGGAAACAGGAATAGGGAAGGAAGTTCCACAGGTGAGAGGTGCGAGACATGAAGCTATTAGAGTAGAAGAGACGGCTACATTTAGGAGTTTTGACAGTGAAGGGGTGAGAGCGGGATGCCAGCCTCGTAAGGCGCTGGAACTCATGACGTCTGGGAACCAGCGAATGCAGCTCCTCGGAGCAATTTCCCTGAAAGTATTTGTAGAACAGACAGAGGGAGGTGATGGTGCGTCTGTGAGAAAGTGACTGTAGACGAGACGCCAGGTCAGGGCCAACTACATTGCATATCCGTCTCTGGAGCCTATCAAGAACCCCGAGGCAAACAGAAGGGGCACCAGACCATATATGGCAGCAATACTCCATGCAAGGGCGAACCCATAGCTGGGAAGAGAAGATGAGGATTCATACCTTTCCCAAGGGTATTAGCACGTAAGTGAATGTAATGGATTCAACTGGAATTTGAACTCAGCTCTTTGATTCCTCAGTCCGAACCACTAACCATTACTCCACTGTGCCTCCTCGTCTAGTTTTAATAATGGTCACTTATTTCCTGTAGGTTACCTAGATCAATATAGTATGATGAAAGCTGTAGATTAGCTGAAACATTGTGATAAGAACAACAAAGATGAGGACAATAGTCCAAATATAAGTAGTATAATAAGAAATAATCCAGACTTCATATTCACTATAAAGAGGAGAAAATAATCCAGACCGCATATTCACTATAAAGAGGAGAAAATAATCCAGACCTCATATTCACTATAAAGAGGAGAAAATAATCCAGACCTCATATTCACTATAAAGAGGAGAAAATAATCCAGACCTCATATTCACTATAAAGAGGAGAAAGTTAAAATGTTATGGACACATCCTAAAAGTCAAAAATCTTTCTACTACTGTCCTACAAGGCAAAAAAATTGGGTAGAGAGGAAAAAATGGGCTGACAATGTCTCTGGAAGATCATTCACAATGTCTCAGTTATTAGCATGCAATCAAGACATGTAAAGGGAGCTGGTCAGGTGCTCCACTATGAACTGACCCTACAACCACACCTGACTGTATGACTGATGTTGACAATGATCTTATTAAATTGACAATAACATTAAAACAATATTAACTATTTTACCTGTAACTTTTTTCCTTTAATATTAATTCTTTTTTGTTTGCATTTTTCTCTGAAATTGTGGGTGATCAAGTATTTCCTACCTTACAGCCCCTTTCCCCACAGACAAAACATTGCAAGCCTTTTGCTACTCTATTAATATTTCCATGGCATATATACAGATAAGCACTCCATTCCTTAGATCCACCAATTCAGCTAAGACCCACCATGCCACCTACATATGGTTGAATCATGCTTATTGTATTCCATTGATAAGAAGGACATTTGATTCGAGCAGTATCTTCCTAAGAATGGTTGATTCGAACAGTACCTCCCTAAGAATGGTTGATTCGAACAGTACCTCCCTTAAGAATGCTTGATTTGAGCAGTACCTCCCTAAGAATGGTTGAATCTTAACCTCATCAAGTCTTGGGTCAACAATTATCTATCCTACATATCCTCATGATCTATACTTACTTCTTCCTCTTACATTCATACAAAAATTGCATTCGGTAGCCTTCTACATTTAGTGGCTCTTATGCCTTGTATTGAGTGAACAATTGTTAAAAATGAAGTAAGTACAATTTCTATTAACTATTCAGTGTTGGTAAGATATTCAACATGTAAAATCTATCCTTATAAAATTTTTGTTTGGATTAATATCTGGAGAGACCTGGGGACATACAATTAATTTACTTTCTTTGAAACCTTCTTTTGGCAAGGTGGGCAATAGTCAGCATAGCAGAATATGAAATAGTGTTCTTTTTATTGCAGTATTATTGTATTAGACTTGAAACACATGCTGCTTGTCTATAATAATAATAGTACATCAGTACAGGCACAAGGCAACCATAGTCGAGCTTATAGAGTCATTGTGAACTGATCTTGTTGATGATTATATAGTATGTGTGATGATATGGTTATATACAGTTTTGAATCCAAAGTTGTCTTTCTCTTAGACTGGTTGCCAACCATAGCTAGAGAGCTGAGTTTGCCCTGCTATTTAACCCATAACTGGATGGAGAAAAGATGGACTACTAGTTTTCCCAAAGGTATTTGTGCAAGCATGAGTGTAACAATCTCAATAAAATCTTTCTCGTTGTGAACTGCAACCTATTAGATAACCTGCATATCCGTGCCAAGGACATCAGGGTAAAAATTAGCTGACAACATACTTCAGCTTTACATATGAGATCCGATGGGGAGAGATGTCATTAACCATTTGTTTTTTAAGGAGAGGCAAGTAGCTATTTTTATGTCAACAAATATTGACGGTAAACAGAATTGATGAGAAAGAGGAAACACCCGTTTTAGTTGTTTCTGGTTAAATAAGTATTCAAAAAGATTAAAATGAACATTTACCATTTAAATGTTTCTCATTGCCATCAGCTTCCAGCTGAAAGAATCTCTTGAAGAGAAAATTCCATTTTAAAGAAATAAGGATAAAGAAAAATGGATGAAAAATAGCAATTCCCTTAAATGAATTCAGCAAAGAGTACGGGGAGGAACCTTCTTTTTTTTTTTTTTTCGAGTGGCACATCCAGGGACAATGATAGAGATGGTGGGATGAGGTAATGTTGAACAGAAGAAAACTATACTTGCCTTTACTTCCAAGGCATCCAGAAAAATTACAATTAGATGACAACAGAAGGTATTTACTCTTTTATTGCACAGGGTAATGGGAAGACAAACATACACACATTCACACGTATTGATTGGAGGAGTTATATTTGACTTTATATCTACAGCTGGTGTCTTTGTCTATATGCACACACACACACGAATATGTGTGTGTGTGTGTGTGTGTGTGTTCACAGATTACAGAAACATGTATAAATGTATCTAAGGCTGTTTTTACATCTCTCTCTCTAAGACTGTTTCTACTTATCTCTCTCTCTCTCAGGCTGTTTCTATCTATCTCTCTCTCTCCAAGGCTGTTTCTAACTATCTGTCTAAGGCTGTTTCTACCTATCTATCTAAGGCTGTTTTCTATCTATCTATCTATCGCTGTTTCTACCTACCTATCTAAGGCTGTTTCTACCTATCTATCTAAAGCTGTTTCTACCTATCTATCTATATCTATCTATCTATCTAAGGCTGTTTCTATCTATCTATCTATCTAAGGCTGTTTCTATCTATCTAAGGCTGTTTCTATCTATCTAAGGCTGTTTCTATCTATCTAAGGCTGTTTCTTTCTATCTATCTATGTATGGCTGTTTCTATCTATCTAAGGCTGTTTTCTATCTATCTATCTATCGCTGTTTCTACCTACCTATCTAAGGCTGTTTCTACCTATCTATCTATCTAAAGCTGTTTCTACCTATCTATCTATCTATATCTATCTATCTATCTATCTATCTAAGGCTGTTTCTATCTATCTATCTATCTATCTAAGGCTGTTTCTATCTATCTATCTATCTAAGGCTGTTTCTTTCTATCTATCTATGTATGGCTGTTTCTATCTATCTAAGGCTGTTTCTATCTATCTATCTATCTATCTATCTATCTATCTATCTATCTATCTATCTATCTATCTATCTAAAGCTGTTTTCTATCTATCTAAGTCTGTTTCTGTCTGTCTATCTAAAGCTGTTTCTACCTACCTATCTAAGGCTGTTTCTATCTATCTATCTAAGGCTGTTTCTACCTATCTATCTATCTATCTATCTATCTATCTATCTATCTATCTATCTAAGGCTGTTTCTACCTACCTATCTATCTAAGGCTGTTTCTATCTATCTAGCTAGCTAGCTATCTCTCTATCTATTTATCTATCTAAGGCTTTTTCTGACAATCTATTTGTCTAAGTCTGTCCATATTTATGTATCTCTGTTCATATCTGTCTGTCTATCTATCTCAAGCCGTTCATATCTATTTATCTATCTATCTATGGGGTAAAGATATATAAGTTTTTACATACCAGAACAATGTTAGTTAAATTAATGACAGTGGGAATCTTTTTTGTGTGATGTGTTTCGTACTTTAAGACTTCATCGGGGACTAACACGATGTTTACATTGATATGATTACACATGCAGATAAAGGAGAGAGAATGCTGAAATTTATCTTTTAATTGTTTTTTTTTAATATGCATTTGGTTGTCATCAAATTGTAAATTTTTTTGGATGCCTTGAAAGTAAAGGCAAAGTATCGTTTTCTGCCATTATTTTGGCATATAGTCTTGTCAATTTCATTTAATTTCTTTTTCTTTATATTTTTATCACTTTTCTTATCAAGTGTCCCACATTGTGATAATAGAAGATCTGCAAAGAAAGCTGAAATGTTATAAGAAACTGGATGCAAATTTACTGTGGATCTTGCAATTAAAGCACTTTCTATACACGTTTATTTTAGTAAATCATTTTCTCTAATTAAAGTAGCATTTTTAAAATCAAAATTATGGTCAGACTCACTTATGGGAAGCTAATGCATTTAATGTGTTATTTTGTAAAAGATCCCTTTTGTGTTCATATAATCTTTTATTTAAATTCTTTGTAGTTGCTTCACCTATCTAAATACACACACACAAACACACACACAATTTTTGAAGAAAAAATTATTGCCAGCAATACATTTTTTGAAGAAAAAATAATATTACCAGCAATAAAAATCTTTTTGGCATTAAATAACCCATTGAGGTTGATATACCATAAAACAAAACAAACTTGACATAATGCTAAACAAATGTATCAGTTACAGTATTATTTTTGTGAGAGTTTCAGGAACAAAATCCCTGACACACTAAAAAAATGTTTATGAATGTTCTCACCTAATACAAGGCATGAGGTTCTTGTATGAGCATCAAAGAAGGAGGGGGAGATGAGAAGTGCAGTTTATGAGGATATGTAGGATAGATAACAGTTAACCCTTGTCTTGAAGAAGTTAAGATTGTAGTAATTAGTGCAGCATTCTCTCAGGAGTTGGTTCTACAAAGTAGTGGTTCATAAGAAGCTGCTGTCTGAGTGGAATGTCCTTCTTACAAATGGATTTTTGTTTTAATCATTTCACCCCAAGTAAGACAATAAAGCCACTAAGATTTAAGAGCTTACTGAGTGTGAGATGATATGAGAAAAAGAAAAAAAATTATTAAGGAGAGACAACCATAAGGGAACAGGAATTAAGAAGACAAAAGTTAACGACTGACTTGGCATTTAAATTTTTGAAGATGAAAATCGGCTGGAAAGCAAGAAGCCGGAAGAGAGTTCCATAAGTGAGAAGTGCAATACACAGAGATTAAAGATGATTTGTCCCAATGTATATGGCATAGTGGGGGTCAGAAGTAGTGGAGTGATGGAATGTCATTTGGAAATTAAGAAAATGAATAATTGATTAGCCAAAGTGCTCTGAATCAGCAATTTTTGAATTCATTAAATTAAAAAAAATATTGTTTGCATACAAGAAAAATATAAAAAATCTCTTGAAAAGTACCTTGACAATCTTATTTACACTATTTCGGACAATTGTCCTCATCTTTGTTGTTGTTATAACAAAGTTTTGGCCATTGTATCATCCAGCCTTCTTCAGGTGTATATCAATCTGGGTAACCTACAGGCAATTCTGAACTGAACCCTTCATTTAATCTGCAGTGGGTAGACTGTGCTCATTCCACTTCCCATGTTTAAGGATAGCTTGTCTAATTCTTATTTTTGGTACTGCTTAGCTATTGCTCATCTGTTTCCACTAAATTCAAGTATGCACTGCTTGTCTCAGGGATTGCACTCACAATCACTATGTTACCAAATTCACAAACTAATACTTTAATCCACTTGTCTATTGCCCTATAGGACAGTTCGCTCTAGTCTATTTTGTTTGACAAAATAACACACACACACACACACACAGACACACACGTATTATTTATTCAAAAATTATAACATGAACATGTTATAGCATCACTTCAAAGAACACCAGAAATGTTGAAACAAAATGGCTATTTTTGTAGTGATGTTATAACATGCAGATGTTATCATTTTTAAATAAATAATATTTGCTCTATTCTGTATTGAGCACTCTTAACAATAGTATTTTTGGTTATTGGAATTTATTCCATCTACACCAATCCTATACTTGGGTGTATATATATATATATATATATAGAGAGAGAGAGAGAGAACTTAATGCATCATTGAAAACATGATTATAAATTATAATTTATTTGAATGGGTACACCCGTCTCATCAGACTGAAATTACAAATGGTTTAAATTTATCTAGAATATTTTACAAAAACAAGATAACAAGATGTCTATATATATATATATATATATATATATATATATATATATACATATAAACAAAATAAATGTTGATAGTATTTTGCTTATATATATATATATATATATATATATATAATTGTTATACATTATTTTTATAAAAAATAAAGTATATTAAAATAATTGTTGGACTTAGTCCATTTCATAATATATATATATATGAAATAAATGTTGTAAATCTGAAATGAAAGCAAGTTAACTTGAGCTATAGACTGTGAAAGTGTATATACATTTTACTGAGACACCATATATAAATATATATATAGAGAGAGAGAGTGTGAGAGAGAGAAAAAAATGTAACACATCATCGAAAACACAGTTATAAATTATAATTTATTTCAATGGGTAAGTTTTTAACACTTGTCTCATCAGACTGAAATCACAAATGGTATAAATTTAAATTTATCAAGAATGGTTTAAAACACAAGATAACAGGAATTCTAGATGCTTGACCTGGAAAATCTATTTTCTGGAGATTTATAATATTGAAAACATGTAGGGAGGAGGGGTTGTTAGCTTTCAACCTGATTGTCACATGTAGTGCTAGGGAGAACATAGTAACAGATAAAATACTAACGTATACACACACTTATATACATACATACATACATATAAATATATCAAAGAGAGAAGAGAAATAATAAATTAACAGAATTGAAATAAATTAATTGATGGATTCATCTTTTTAATATTTTATATTCAAAAAGACCTACTTGGATTATCCTTTCCACTTACTGATTTGATATTTTTATATATATATATATATATATATTATAATTAAGTAATTCATTGGGTCTAGAAGAAACCTCAACAGAAAGCACTGGACGGCCATTTTGTTTTATATTTGGGACTCACCTGTAGTGTGCTTCCACTACTGAGAATTGAAATCCAGACAGTTATGCTATCAGGCAAACATCATACCAACTGTTCCATCGGGCCTCGGTGGTTAAGAGCTAGCAAATCAGACTTGATATAGCACCGCTTGATCACATATACCTCTTTGTCACTGAGGTTCGATGGAACAATTGGTATGACTTTTCCTGATAGCATAACTGTCAGGGTTTCAATTCTCGGTAGTTGTTATGGTCCAATATCCTCGCACCACATTTATGGTCCAAGGTTAGAACCAAGGAAGAACAACACGGACACAAGAGTAGAATAGCAAAGTTATATTAAAACAGAAATATAGTACAAGAAGTTGAAGGTGTTATTAGGTTGGTGCAAAAATAATGTCGGTTTTTGACGTTAAAAATACGTCAAAAACCGCACTGCTGATGAGTCCCAAATATAGGATGAAACGGCCATCCAGTGCTTTCTGCATTCTGTTGAGGTTCCTTCTAGACTTGATTAATTACTTAATTATAATTATCTCAAATCCTCCTAATTTCTATCACTTATATATATATATATATATATATATGGTATATTTAGGAAGCAAGTATGCATCTGGACAAGTTTGATCAAAAAGAACTGACATGGTCTGTCTGTTTAATTTTTATTATATTTTTTTTATATTTAATTCCTATGTCTGCATTTCGGTATTCTTTAGGAACCTGGACATTTGAAATGCTATAATGTGATGTCATGTGTAACAGCTACTGAGAATTAATTATTACCAACAATACAGACAAAGGAATTTTAACTACTACATAGACGCCACATTGCTTCTTGATAGTGACTGTGAAAGTCAAAAGTACTTGAACAAAAATAGCAAAGTATGTACTTTGGACAGTTTATCCACAACTTCAAAAAAAAATGATCAACCCTTTATCTGAAAACTGGAAAAATATAATAAAAAGTTAGATAGACCTTATCAGTTCTTTATAATCAAACTTGTTTGGATATATATATATATATATATATATATATATATATATATATTTTATAGAGAGGAAGAGAGAGATGAATTGCCGGCTGCTCGCTTTCGTGTACGCCTTTCTGCTTGGATAGCTATCTAATGCCAATTGCAGAGGATAAGAATGAGTTGATTCTGTGTATGCAGCATGCTAGGTCCTACCTGTGAAGGTCTGAACTGGAGGAACAAAGGAAAAATGGCAGCAATGAGATGTATACATATTATAAAATCATCAGAAAGAGATAGTTGAAATTTCTAGGGCGCATAATGAGGAAAGAGGACTTGGAAAATTTGATACTCCCGGGTCATATTGAAAGCAAGAGAGACAAATGAAAGCAATGCATAGCCTTCTCTAATGAGAGCTTGTCTAAATGATTGGCAGAACAAGGATTAGGAAGGATAGCATCAAGATAAACTGTAGTAAATGCTTTAAATGAAAGAAAAATAGTGAATAGCCAGGGTTGCCCAAATCCTGAAAGAGCACAGCATGTCAAAGAATAAGAAGTAGAAGAATGAGGGGAAGAATGAACATTAGCCCCTGCCGGTTTTGTTGAACTGAGGTTTTGTGTTCCAGGAATCCTTCTTACTGAGATTGATGAGAGAAATTAGTCTCTTAAAAGTGAAGCAATTTCATTAATTATCTGGGGTTGATTTGGCATCATGGCTTTTTGCATAATGGAGTATTTATTAATGCCATAATCAGGATCCATTGTGAAAAGAGAGAAAGAAAGATAGTCTTAAAATTCTTTGAGAGAGAATTTGTATTGAATTTAAGTCCTCTAGAATATAACACTTAATATTTCATAGTTTAATTAGAAGTAATTTTAATTCTGGAACAGACAAAATGTCACATATACATTACATACAGTAGTAGTGTTAATAGTTATAATCATCAGTATATCTATCGATCAATCTGTCACATTCTTTTCATATGTGTCTATCTCAATCGTTTCCTATCTATCTATATATCTCATTCTTTTCATATCTATCTCATTATTTTCATATCTATGTATCTCATTATTTTCATATCTATTAGGTTGGTGCAAAAATAATGATGTAATAATGTCGTTTTTTGACGTTAAAAAATATGTTAAAAAACGACATTATTACGTCATTATTTTTGCACCAACCTAATATCTCATTCTTTTCATAACTGTCTATCTATCTCATTCTTTTCATAACTGTCTATCTCATGCTTTTCATATCTATCTATATTATTCTGTTCATATTTATCTATAACTTCTCATCTCTCTATCTATCTCATTCTTTTCATAACTATCTATCTCATTCTTTTCATAACTATCTATCTCATTCTTTTCATATCTATCTCATTCTTTTCATATCTATCTATCTCATTCTTTTCATCACTATCTATCTCTATTATTGTGTTCATATTTATCTATATCTTCTCATCTCTCTCTCTATTTCTAATGTCTTGTCTTCTGGACATGAGTCAATTTCAAACAACTCTGATGTGGCTTCCATCTGTCTATTCCATTAATTTTTTCATGTCAATTCTTCTAATGAGCCTTTCTCAATGGTGTTCAACTGCCTGAATTTAGCTCTACTTTTATATTGGCAATTTGGTCTCATCAGTTTACTGTTGAATTATTGAGAGATGCAACAGTAGAGGGTTCGATTCTAATAAAATAATTTGTAGATTGCTTTTCTTGAGAGTTCTCAATTTGAAATAATTTTATTTACTTTTACCCATTTACAGTCTATTTCAAGCATAGCAGTTTTTAAAATGACTGTTTGTTTCTCTTGGATACCACCTATCTATCTATCTATCTATATATATATATATATATATATATATATATATATAGAGAGAGAGAGAGAGCACTTTTTTTTAAACATCTATTGTAAAAAGTGGTAGACATTTTGTGTCTATTTTATTTAATGATCTTTTTTTTCTAATGTATGAATATCCTTGCACAGATGCTGCTGTTGTTGTGAGGCTAAATTTAATTTTTCTTAACCTGTGTCTTCCTTGTGGCAATTATTACATTTGATACAGTGAATACCTCTTTCAGGTTTTAGCCTATTATTTTGTTGTCTATTAATTAAGCTGTTTATTTTTTTATAATTATATATATAGTTGCGACAAATTTTATATTAAACTTAGATAAAATCATTTCAATTGTAGTTGTGGAATAGAGTTGGTGGGGAGAACAGTATATTTTGATTTGTTCATTTTCTAAGGAAGGACTGCCTTTAAATTCTTGACCAAACATTACCTGGACTATATGAATGGGAAACCATTTCCACTTGTATGTTTTACAAAAGATCCCTTTTTTATACACATAATCTTTTATTTGAATTCCTTGAGGTTTATCCTATATATTACTTGTGGCAATTATTACAGGTGATAGAGAAAATTTCTCCTTCAGGTTTTAGCTCATTATTTTTTGCATATATATATATATATATATATATATATATCACATCTTCATCCAAACATGTTTCATTGAATAATATAGACATATGTCTATTTTTATAATAATCCTTTCTAGCTCTCTAATTAACTTCTTGAGGTTCAGTTGAAATTCATCAAGATAGATGCCATAGTTTTCGTTAAGCCAAGTACTTTCGATCTCCTCCAAGATCATCTTCAGGGATGAATTGCAAAGACAAACTTAATACAACTGTGATCATTGTGATGATGGATGATTTTTGAAAACACGTGTGAATGCACTTTGTTATGATAATTTCAAAATTTCAAATTTATTCCTTGTAGCTATGATGTTTTTGAAAACAATTTCTGCAATATAAGGAAGCTAACCAGAAGTGGTAGAAATGTAAAAAAATAGCATTAAATGTCAGTCAAATGCATTTTAAAATGTTGCTACTAAACAGGTAATAAATTTTGTTTAATTGGTTGGTTGCTTTTGATATAGAGTGACTTGAGAATTTGAATATGTATATATTTCTCATTTGGTGTGTATGTTCTCTTGGTGAATGCAAAATGATCCAACTACAGCCGCATCCTAGGTAAAACGATAAACTACATCCCACAGCAAGGCCTCTGATCAGAAAGTTTTGAGGAGTGTGGAACCACCTCTAAATTGCTGGTGTTGTTAGGTCAACCTTGACCTGGAGTGGTAGTACTTGTCATGTCCCAGCTATGGGAAAATAGTTAACTCCACAAAAGGGATCAAAACACTATGAAAGTATAAAAGTAGGTTTTAATACTAGCAATAAATTAAAAAAAAAAAATATATCACCATCAATACATTTTTGAAAAAAATTTTTTACCAGTAATACATTTTTGAAAAAAATTGCCGACAATATATTTTTGAAAAAAAATATTGCCAGGAATAAAAATCTTGTCAGCATTAAATAACCCATTGAGGTGTTGATATGCTGTAAAACAAAACAAGCAAACTAAAAGCATTATTGTAGTTATGGTGTTTTTGTAAGTGTCCCAATATAATGAAGCTAACCAGAGATGGTAGAAATATATATATATATTTCTAATTTGATGTGTATGTTTTCTTGGTGATTGTAAAATGGTCCACATTTGTTGCATGGCTGATTTCCATTCTAGTTGTTCTTGAAATCCTCAAGATCAACTGTGTTTAAAAAAAACAAAATAAGAAAACAATTTTAGATGTTGCACAAACAATTGCCTCTCTTTAAGAATATCATTCTCTTTAATTTTCAAAAACTTCAATTCAATGAGAAAACTAATTTCACTGAAATTTTTATTTTATTTTATTATTTATTTGTTCTGATGTCATTCTTTTATTTTGCAACATCAAAAGCTCCCCCTCCCTGTTCTTTTTTGCAAAATGACATCCCTTTACCAGCATTTCATTGCAACATTGTTTATCTTGGGCCTTGTGAAAAGTCTGTGAATGCATCACGTATACCTTTGAATGCTGATGGCTTCGATGACATTCATTCTATGACATTATATTTACGAAGCAGCAGTAGCAATTGCTGCTCTGAGATCCAACTCTTTATAAAATTAGGACGAATAAGATCTGCTCGTCATTTAGATGAGAGCTATATAAATGTTTGTATTATCAAATCTCTAAAAGAAAATCTTATTCTTTTTTGTCACACAATTTATGTTAGTGTTTGTTTTTTAACAGCTGATCAACTATTTGCAAGTTATTTGAAGTCAGAAAATACTTTTAGATTGTAAAAATATTTTGGTGAGGAGATAATAATGCTTCAGTGATACAAGTCTTATTAGTTAACCCGTAGCTGGGTGGAGAAGTGGTTCATACGTTTCCCAAGGGTATTTGTGTGTAAGTGTATTTAACGAACCCAACTGGATCTAGAACTTGGCACTCCAATTAGCAATGACATGCCATTATCCATTACACCACCCGCACATCTAAGCTTACAGCCACTGGTATTCCTAAGTGGTCAACCATCCAAGTAGTGACCAGCCTTGATGCTGTCCTGGGTAAGACAATAAACTACAACCAACAGCAAGGCCTCTGATGCTATCCATTACTCCACTGTATTCTGTGGAAATGAGACAAGAAAGAATTGATCAATATCAAATAAGAACTAAATGAAATATCCAAAGACATGATTAGAAGAATGATAACAATCTATCCCTGTAGATTAATTAAAGGTTTCATTTTGAAATTCCCTGCAGGTCACCCAGATTGACATGCAACTGATGAAGGCTCGAGGGCATAATGGCTGGAATGTTGTAATAGCAACAACAAAAATGAGGACAATAGTCCACATATCAATAAAAATGAAATCAAGAAAATTCAGGGGTCATACTATCCATGAATTAAGCTTATACACAAGTATCTATCTATCAGGTTGGTGCAAAAACAATGTCGTTTTCTCACATATGTTACTATGTGAGAAAACGACATTATTTTTGCACCAACCTAATATCTATCTCACTTCATATCTGTCTATCTATCTCACTTCATATCTAACTATCTCTCAGTCTATTCATATCTATCTAACTTCATATCTATTTCAGTTATTCATATCTATCTATTAGGTTGGTGCAAAAATAATGACGTAATAATGTCGTTTTTTGACATATTTTTAACGTCAAAAAACAACATTATTACGTCATTATTTTTGCACCAACCTAATATCTATCTATCTATCTATCTTTCTCAGTCTATTCATATCTATCTATCTATCTATCTATTATACATAAAAGGTTCATGGCCAGAGTTGAATCAGACCAGAAAACAGCAGTATTAAAAAGTGCTCAATACACGTGTGAAAAAATAAAAGTAAAAATAACATGTAGAGTTTTTAACTTTAAAAATCAGGAGATCAGTTTAATACACTACCTTGGTTTTAACCTTACAGTATCCTCAGGCAATTTTTATCAAATGACCTCTTAACACTTTATTTTAAAAAAAACAAAAAACTAATGAACGCTATATTATTATTTTCAAAAATTAACAAACGCACAACATTGGGTGTAGTATAAAGGGAGGACCCTCCACTGATACATTTACAATATCCTTGCTTTTCTTCTCTTCCCCCATCTTCTTTCTTCACATCATCCTCCTCCAAGGAATTTTCAATGACACGCAACCATAAATAACATCACAAAGTCCAAACCAATAGCTACTACAATGCAAAGAAGATATTTACCTGTTTCAAAACTGCTCACTTGTTGGACTCCCTACTTGCTTCACCTTCTAAGGACACCAGCTAATAGACAAGGAAATGTTTATATGAACGTGAGTCTTTAATTAATGCTAAGACCATGCAAGGGCAAGACTCCCATTAATAATAAAAGCTTAAAAAAAAACTTTTAAAAACAGTTTATTTCTATTAATGTGGCTTACATATTATTGTATATATTAATATATGAAATATATTGTAGAACAGGTATATAACATATATATAATATATATAATAGAACAGGTATGACTTGTATAAAAATACATATACTGCTGGCACACTGAATGATTTTATTAGGTTGGTGCAAAAATAATGACGTAATAATGTCGTTTTTTGACGTTAAAAAATACGTCAAAAAATGACATTGTTACTTCATTATTTTTGCACCAACATAATAAAACCCTAAGTTTTCACACAGTTAGCAAAAAGTTGCTGACCTCTGGCCTAGACTAGATATACCCAAATACATATTTAAAAAAAAAAAAAAATTAAATGTGAATATTTTTTATTAATTCAGATGTTGTATTTAGTGATTTATAAATTTATATGTTTTAGTGATTTATATATTTATATGTTTTAGTAATTTATACATTTATATGTTTTAGTAGGCATCTTTGTTCTTTAAATAGTGTAAGTTTACATTTACCTGCCTGTAGATTGAAGAGTCTTACAGCCCCATGAGGCCAGGGGTTGGGTTTGTGGGTCATGGGCAAATATCCCATGGAAGATGTCAGAACCTGTTTTCATTGCCGACAACTACAAAATGCCATTCTGTCCACTAGGTGACCCACTTGTAACACAACTAGAGACATGGTTGGTGGGGTTGTAAGTATGTGGAAGACTGAGTAAAAAGATGGATTGGAAATTACAAATATGCGAGAACAAATATATGACCATGCAATTTCAGTTTATTGCCTGTTCCTATAAAATACCCTTCTTTTAGATATGTTTCATTGAATATGAATGACAACGAATATGTTGATAGTTCTTTATTCAATTTCCTACTGCATTTACAGTGGAAGCACTCTTGTCCAACTCACTGTACCCATAAGAAAAATCCTTGTAGATAATACTGGCATATTAAGAACATCTAATTGCAAAAAACGTTTGAAGATATTAGAAGCACTACTAATAAAAAAACAACAGACCAGCACTTTGCATCATTTGCGTTGAAAACACTCAAGGAATCTTGTTTTTCTCTTTCTCTTTTTTTCCTTTTCCTTTTTTCCCCCCTCTTTTCTTTTTGATTTTACCTTCTTCTTTATCCTTTTTTTGAAATTCTTTTTCCCTTTTGTTTTCCCTTGTTTCTTTGTTTTTCTTTTTTTTTTCCTTTTTTCTTTTTCCTTTTCTTTTTCTCTTTTTTGTTTTCACTTTCTGTTTTTTCCTTTTTTTTTCTTTTCCTTTTTTCTTTTCCTTTTTTCTTTTCCTTTTTTTCTTTTCCTTTTTTTACTTTTCCTTTCCTCGTTTTCTTTTTCTTTTAACTTTTACTTTTTCATTCTTTTTCTTTCATTTTTAGAAAAGAGTATTTATCTTTTCCAACTCCTTTCTTTCTGGCTTGTATACTCACACTTTATTTTTGATTTCTTAACTTTTCATTCAATTACCATTCTTTCTTTTTCTCTCTTTTTCTTTTTTCCTTTTTTTTCTCTCTTTTTCTTTTTTCCTTTTTTTTCTCTCTTGTTCTTTTTTCCTTTTTTCTTTTTCTCTCTTGTTCTTTTTCCTTTTTTCTTTTTCTCTTTTTTTTTCCTTTTTTCTTTTTCTCTCATTTTCCTTTTTCCTTTTTTCTTTCTCTCTCTTTTTCTCTCTTTTTCTTTTTCTCTCTTGCTCTTTTTTCCTTTTTTCTTTTTCTCTCTTGTTCTTTTTTCCTTTTTCTCCCTTGTTCTTTTTTCTTTTTCTCACTTTTTCTTTTTTCCTTTTTTCTTTTTCTCTCTTGTTCTTTTTTCTTTTTCTCTTTCTCTCTTGTTCTTTTTCCTTTTTTCTTTTTCTCTCTTTCTTTTTTCCTTTTTTCTTTTTCTCTCCTTTTCTTTTTTCCTTTTCTCTCCTTTTCTTTTTTCCTTTTTTCTCTTTCTCTCTTGTTCTTTTTTCCTTTTTTCTTTTTCTCTCCTTTCTTTTTTCCTTTTTCTTTTTTCTCTTTTTCTTTTTCTCTCTTGTTCTTTTTTCCTTTTTTCTTTTTCTCTATTTTTTTCCTTTTTTCTTTTTCTCTCTTTTTCTTTTTTCCTTTTTTCTTTTTCTCTCTTTTTCTTTTTTCCTTTTTTCTTTTTCTCTCTTTTTCTTTTTTCTTTTTTCTTTTTCTCTCTTCCTTTTTTCTTTTTCTCGTTCTTTTTTCCTTTCTTCTTTTCTCTTTCCTTTGTTTTCTATTATAGGAAACATATAGTGGTAATGATCTAGTAACTTGTTAATCACTATTCTATGTTGAGGCACTTAATAGGTGCTTAATAACATATCTAAGTATTTCAGCTTCCACACACACACACACACACACACACACACACACACATATATATATAGTCATTCAGACTCTTTCACTGTATCAAGCTCATCTGTGTGGCTCGATATCAGATGCTTCAAGCTGGGATCGAAACTTGATTGAGTTGACATCAGTCAGAGACTCTTACCCCTTGACTATCAGCGCACAGCAGAGAAAGTGAATTTTTAATGCATTATATATATATATATATATATATATATATACTTTTTCTCAATTTTTTATTCTTTTTTACTATGTTAATAAAACATAGAATATATAGAATAAAAAATTAAAATAAAAAACAAGTAAATTAATTTAACCCAAATAAATAAATGAAGAAACAAGCCACTCCTGCCAAAATAACTGCTAGAATGGAATAACCACAATGCACCACTGTCACATATATATAAATAGCTGAAAAAATCCAACATTTGCGGCCTGACGATTTGTGTCTAGCATGAAACAGCCTGTCACCTCTGAGTGTTGACTTCTATATTCACTTTTATATCTTTATATATGTATATATATATATATATATATATATATATGATATTTTTTTATTTTTGTTAAAAATTTGGGTGGGTTTTCATATGAAGTGAGATGTCACTTTGATTTAAAACCTGCATCTTTTGGTTAAGGGTTTTAATAGCAAATTACTAATCATAGGTATTAGTATATCCCATGAAAAGGTAGGTATTCAATTTCTTCTACAAATATAAATTAATCTCAATTCATTTGTACTCGTAATGTTTCTCCCTGTGTATACAGGCACTGACATGACTTACAGCAGAAATGATTTTGTCAACAACTGTTAATTGAAACAAGTCATCTGATACGCTTTTGTTTAATGCATAACAATCAGTTGTGTAAATAATGTCTGTGTGCGTGTTGATTGTCTGATTCTCGGTTGATATCAAACCTTGTAAATCTCTTTCATCATCTATTTTTACCTTATTTTCATTGTCTATGTTTTTGACACTGACAAATTTTTACCCAAAGATTAGATTCATTAAGCATTATAATTACAAACAAACTTGGCTTGTGAGATGATCTTCTTCAAAACTATGTAACGTTTTAACATTTCAATCCTACAATGTTTTTATCTATCTCTCTGTCTATTTAAGTATATTTGTATCTATCTATTTATCTCTGTCATTTCCTATCTATCAATATCAGTCTCTGTTTATACTTATTTTTCAATGCGTTCTTATCTATTCTAGTCTGTTCACGTCCATCTATCTGTCTATCTATTCAATAATACCAAATATTTTTGGTATGTGTTTTACAGAAAAAGTATATATTAGTGAGTTCTGAAATATTCCTGAGCTTAGTCCATTTCTTAAAACTTAACCAGATTTTTTTTTTTTTTTTTTTTTTTTTAAAGAACTTGTTTTGGCTAAGTAGTTTCCAGCTCCTTACACCAGTCTTATATTCACCTTACCCTTTGATTTCAAATGTGTTTATTCTTGCATTCTAGCATCCTGGGTATGAAGATAAACTACATCCGTGTCCTGGGTATGACGATAAACTACATCCAACAATAAGGCTTCAGATAATGTTTTCAGAAAAATAATGTTGCCAGCTATATGTTTTTGAAACAATAATGTTGCCAGCTATACGTTTTTTGGAAAAAATAATGTTGCCAGCTATATGTTTTTGAAACAATAATGTTGCCAGGTATGCATTTTTGAAACAATAATGTTGCCAGCTATACATTTTTGAAAAAATAATGTTGCCAGCTATACGCTTTTGAAACAATAATGTTGCCAGCTATGCGTTTTTGAAAAAATAATGTTGCCAGCTATATGTTTAATAGTACTGTATATTTAATATATGTATAGGTATATGTGTGTGTATGTATATATATATATATATATATATACATACCTTAATTTGGCATTAAATGACTCACTGTGGTTGATATGCCATAAAACCCAACCAACCAACCAACTTGCATTCTAACCTGAACAATATTAGAATCTCATAGAAAGTCTAACACCAACCAATTCATTTTCATTTAAATCATATAGTTCCAACAGGATACACACCCTCATAATTAATTTTGTATTATAAAAACACTCCAAATTGAATCTGTCATTTGGTTTAAGTTTGATAAATCCATAAAAAGTAAATAAAGATCCAGAAAAGGAATTTTTAGATTGCACATTTTAAAAATTATACTGTGACTGAAAAATAAAATTATAGTAATTATTGAATAGACTTCTTTTTATAAATACTTGTTACAAAATGAAATCCTTTCATTTGCCTTGATAAAGTCCATTAGAGGACGAAAGATATCGGTAAATAAAAGTTGTTTTTTAACAAGTATATTTTATTTCTTTCTGAATTGGTACGTGTAATAATTATTATCAAAATTTTAAAAAGTTCAGTATTCTCATTAAAGACCAAACGTTTCATGATTTTTTTTGCTCATCAACTTAAAGTCTTTTTAAAGTATCCTGAACTTTTTATATTTTTGATAACAATAATTATTCCTTTTAATTTCTATTAATCATTTTATTGACAAAATTCTGTTTATTTGATATATTTTACATTATTATCATTATATTTATGCTTTTTTTTTGTTTTATGAGCTACCTTTAAATCTCAACTTGAAATCTCAAGAAACGACATGTCAACAGATCATGAATGTTGATACAATTAGTTAGATATGTAGCTGATCTTCTAAACATCATTTTTCTTCATTGTTTGATGTCATATGATTGTGTATACTAGTTTAAACTTTCAGTAAAATGTTTACATCTCTGTACAGTTAATGTGTGTGACCAAATTAAATAGAGAGTCTGAAAAAGTAGAATTATATCACAGGTGTAAAATTCTATAAACACACAGAAGAACCTTCAAAATATGAAAAAGAAATCATTACAAGATGTGCTCGGTTCTATGAATATTTGAGAAAGCTTTCATGCAAATTCCAGTAGAATAGATTCATAACCTGTCAAATTCTTAAAATTTTCCAGAGGATGTTAGAAGCACCCACGAGTGGAATTATTTGCATTTCAACCAAACTAGGTTCACCAGGTAATTGAGGAATATAATTTTTGGTATGGTTCCTAGTGTTCCAATAACTATTGGGATTACCTGAGTTTTGATATACCACATTATAATAATAATAATTATTATTATTATCATCAGTCAGTCAATTAAGTGCTGTACATGTTACATGCATGTATGATGATATCTCTTTCAATTAATAACTGACTAGGCAGAAGATTTTCCTGCAGTAGGTTGCCATTTCTTTCTGTGTAATTAAGAAGATAGAAAATAACGATTGACATTAAATTTAAATTTTTTCCTCTCTAAGCAAGACAATAAAGCCACTAAGATGCAAGGGGTCACTGAGTGAAAGAATGTGAGAAAAAGGAAAGCCTTATTCAGGAGAGAGAACAATAAAAGAACAAGAATTAAGACAGAAAATAACGATTGACATTGTATTTAAATTTTTGAAGATCAAAGTTGACTGGAAGGCAATAAGTTGGAAGAGAGTTCCACAAGCGAGAAGTGCGAGAGAGGAAACTGTTAGCATAGAACTTAGAGTTACATCTAGCCGTTTCAACTGTAAAATAGTGAGGCCTTGCTGCCAATCTAGTATGAGGCTTAAATTACTAAAGTTTAGGTATCATAGAGAGAAACTCATCAGAACAGATAGGGAGACACTGTATATACTTGTGTATAAGCCAAGAAATAAATATATATATATATATATATATATAATATTAGTGGTTAAAACACACACAGATATATATATATATATATATATATATATATATATATAAAGAAAGAACAGTAAGATATATAATTTTTGCTTGAGGATGAAATGGAACTAATGTCTTCATTCGGACCTTCCATTTTTGAAACATGGTTAGAACTGTGTAGCGGAAAAACAATATTTTAAATCAATTAATTTATAATATATATATATATATATATATAATATTAGTGGTTAATACACACACACACACACACACATCTCTCTCTCTCTCTATATATATATATATATATATATATATATATAATATTAGTGGTTAATACACACAGACACACATGTGTATATATATATATATATATATATATATATATATATAATATTAGTGGTTAATACACACAGACACACACACACATACATACATATATATATATATATATATATATTTATATATATAAAAATTTCCAAGATGATAGAATCCAGGTAGAACTCAATGTCCAGGACATAGTAAGAATATAATAAAAAGGCTTAAACACTAATATTCCATGGTTATAATTTATTCTGTTGGAATTGTAATTACGATCCAATTCATCAGAACTCTGATGAATTGGATTGTAATTACGATTCCAACGAAATAAATTATAACCATGGAATATTAGTGTTTAAGCCTTTTTATTATACACACATATATATATATATATATATATATATATATATATATATATATATATATATATATTTCTTTTCTCCTTTACCCTCCTGTTTCTTATGCTGTCTTCTTTTCTCTCACTGTTTTTTCCTCTCTCTCTCATGCATTCCTTTCCTTCTCCCCTTTATTTTTGCTCTCTTTTTCTTTATCTTTTACCTTTTATCTCAGTTATCTTCTTTACTTTCTCTAACCCCTTCTCTTTCTCTTTTTCTTCTCTCTCATTCTCTCCTTTCCCTTTCCTCTCTTCTATATTTTTCTTTGCTTACTATCTTTTCTTTCTCCTCTTTCATAATTTTCTTAATTTCTCTGTTATGTGCTCCTTCGTTTCACGTCCCCCACCCCCCAATTTCTCTCCCTCACTTTATCCACTTTTCTCTCTTTTCTTCCCATAAGTCTTCATGTAAGAAAATAAAATAAATAAGTAACTAAATAAAAAAAAAACATAAAAAAGTCTTTTGCTTCGCAATCATTAATATTTTCTTTTTTGTAAAACGTTTTTATTATTGTTTTGAGAGCTTTTCCTTTAACATCTTTAAAGTATTTTGCAGATAAAATCATCTATTTCAATGAAGAAAGCAAAAATGTCTTATGCATTTTCATTAGTTAATAACTGGTTTTTATTTGTTGAACTCAAATGCCTCCCTCCTCATTATCTGCTGAAGTTAATTTTTCTAACAGAATACATAGTTGATATTCAAATTACTAATTGGAGATACCAAAATCAAGCAAGTACTACAATTTAAATATCTGGGAAGTATTTTAACAAGGGATGCAAAGTGTGGCATTGAAATCTGAAGGTAGACTGGAATATCAAAAAATGACTGTCAAAAGCTAAGCAAAGTATTAAGAAACAGAAAATTTTGTTAGAAACAAAGAAAAGAGTACTGAACTCTTATATAACATAAGTCTTCTTATATGGCAGTAAATGATGGACAATGTCCTAACAGATGAAGAAGAAACCTGAAGCAACAGAAACAAAGAAAAGAGTACTAAACTCTTATATAACATAAGTCTTCCTATATGGCAGTAAATGATGGACAATGTCCTAACAGATGAAGAAGAAACCTGAAGCAACAGAAACAAAGAAAAGAGTACTGAAATGTTACGTAATATCAGTCCTCCTACATGGCAGTGAATGCTGAACAATGTCCTTACATATGAAGCAAAAAGAAACAAAGAAAAGTGTACTGATCTCTTTCATAACATCAGTCTTCCTGTATGGTAGTGAATGCTAGACAGTCTCCTCACAGATGAAGAAGAGACTTGAAACAAGAAAAATATGATTTTACAGAAGTGAAGGATGCTCAGAATACCATGGTCCAATCAACTAACAACAAAGTTTTAGAGAAAATGGAAACAAAATGTCTAGGGTCAGCCATTATCTTCCCCACATATCTACATAAGCTATGCTTCTTATTTTGTAACCCTCTACCTTGAATGGCTCCTGGGCCTTGTACAGGGGGAAAATTATTATAAAAAAATAAGCTAAAATATATTACAATTTTTTTTAAGCAACTAATAAATGCATAAAGCTCTTTTTTTTCTTTGTTGGAAATAAATTAAACAGATAATAAATTTGTTTCTTAAATATTGAGTCAAAATGGTTAGTTTTATCAAAATATTCTTAAATTTACCTTTTTAAAATATAAACTTTATACCTTATTTTTATGTGAAGTTGTAGTTCTAAAATGAATTTGTCAAAGGGAATATATTTAGTTGATTTGTTAGAATATGATTTTAATAGAATTTTAATTATTTTAGTTTTAATAAAATTTTAGTAAAATAATATTTTTATTTTAATAAAATAATTTTTAATAGAATATTTTTAAAAGATGTAACTTTTTTTCTTATGAAATCATATCAAAGAATGAATTTTTTATGGAATGGATTTCATATAATACAGAGTGTCTCAGGATAAACTATTGTTGCATATTGCCACTGGACTCAAAAGGGCAATGAACACTTATATATAAACATATATAAATAGGTTTAATGTTCGAGTTGCGGGAATTGGGTAGAATGAGGGAGAATCACAGAGGTTGAGATTGTGCACACAGGAATTGATGGAGACAAAATCTTCGGTGAAACTCTAGCCAGCCTCTCTGCCAGGCCAAGAGTTGGAGCGTTTTTATAACAGTTGGACACCCACGCAACTTTACGTGGCTACGCCTTCTTCCGCTATGTTGCATATGCAACTTCTTGTGACCATGTCTCTTCCAGCTATGTGCCCATGCAAATCCATATGGCCACACTTCTTACGGCACATGTCCATGCAAGCACACATTTCCTTCTGCTCAGGATACCTGTGCATCCTGTTATTTTTAGCCATTTCTTGTTTATACTATCACCCATTTCGATTTTTGCTCACTCTCTGATGCAGTGGATGTAAGTCCAAAGGTCTTCCTCAATTGATATCCAACACTATTTCAATGAAATCAGGTAAATTTAAAAAAAAACAAAAAAATGACACAATTTCATGTTTATTACTTAATTATAAAGCAAAACAAAGAGATTTATAAATCTAAAGTCAAAATGTTATTGAAAATTTTCAACATGTGCTCCATCTGTATCCCTGCAAATTTCAAATCTAGAATTGCGAAACACATTTTGAAACATCACAGGAGTTGTCTTATACATTGCTAACTGAATGTGTTCTTTAAGTTCAATTAAACTATTGATCTTTTTGTGATAAATCTTTGTTTTTATGAAACCACATGCAAAGAAAACCCGGTGTGGGGGGGGATCAACAAAGATGCGTCCTTGTATATTCATTATTAATAAGGGTCTGAAAGGAAATGACAGTAAAATTAGGAAAACATTATAAAGTTATAAACAAAAGAAGCTTGCACACTTTTAACACATATTAAACATGATGAACAGAAATAAAGGTGAGTTTTTTAAAAAAAAATTGTCCACTTTCATTGAAATAGTCAATTATAGGACAAACTCTCTATGAGCAAATAAACTTAGGATTTGTATTTTTCAAAAATGGTTCACTGTGTTTACTCCTTTTAAAGAAATTTCAAGTTTTTCTTCTTTTCTTTTTTCTCTTCTTTTCTCTTTTCCCTTTTTTTGTAATTAATTTTACCTTTTTTTTTCTCTTCTCTTTTTCCTATCTGTATTTCTTTTTCTTTTTTTCATACCTGTAATTATTTTTTCTCTTTTCTCTTCTTTTTTTCCTATCTGTATTTCTTTTTCCTTATCTCTTTCATATCTATATTTATTTTTTCTTTTTCTTTTTCATGTCTGTATTTCTCATTCTTTTTTCTTCTCTCTTCTATATCTGTTTTTCTTTTTCTGTTTTCTTTTTCTTATCTGTATTTTTCTCTTTTCTCTTTCAAATCTATATTTCTCTTTCTTCTTTTCACTTTTTCTCAAAACTGTATTTCTTTACCTGTTCTCTTTTTTTCTTTCTTTCTCTTCACTGCCTTCCTCCATTTTCCTCCTGGAGGTTACTCAAAATACTTTTTCTTCTTCTCATCGTTTTTTTTTTTCCCCCATTTTTCTTCCCTTCCACTGACTCAAAAACTGACAAATTTACAGGAAACGCAATGAATATTGATTTCCCCATAAAGTTCACAGAAAATTGCAAGTGAATTTTGTTTAAATCCTTTGAGTATGAAACTGTCTTTGGCACAAAATGTGTCACCCTGTCTATTTGTTTAGTGTCAATGGACAGCAAGAAATTCATTGACTTCACTTCTGATTGACTGACTTGTTGAACTCTCTCTCTTTTCCTTTTCTGATAACTCCCCTCCTCCTGTCTTGTACTTGTAACACTCTTTTTGTTTGTCCTCTTCTCATTGCTCTCGATCCGTTTTCTTTTACTTGTATTGTCACTCTTTCTTTCTCTCTTCTCATTATTCCCCTCTTCTTTTTTACATTTTCTATATCATATGGATAGGTAAGGTCAATTGAAAAGTGACAAACATGGGTCAAATAGATTTAAATGTTTTTTCACTCTTGCATGTCTTCGTGTACACAAAGTGCATTCAACCATATGTTTGTGTATACACATTCTTTCATAAATTCATATGTACAGATATAATTGTCTGTGTTATTTTGTGCCTATTTTCATATATGTGTGTGTATACAATTATTTATCTACATACATATAAATATTGCTTATAATATAAACATTTCATACACATACGCACGTTTATAGATATATTACTTATATAAACATTACATAAACTTATAAACGTTTATAGATATATTACTTATAAAGATTATATATGAACATTTATAGATATATTTCTTATAATATAAAGATTGCTTGTGAACGTTTATGGATATATTGCTTATAATATAAAAATTGCATATGAATATTTATAAATATATTGCTTATAATATAAACAAATAAATATGAATGCCTACACATATATTTTTTTTAAGACATTTTATGTTTATATTAGGTTGGTGCGAAAATAATGACGTAATAATGTCGTTTTTTTGACGTTAAAAAACGACGTTATTACGTCATTATTTTTGCACCAACCTAATACCTTCTTTTTATAGATACAAATATTTAAGTAAATGCTCTGTTTATGATAAACAATATTAAACAACATTTACTGGTCTGAATGTCCGAAAAATTTTCACAGAAAATATTCGTCCTCCGACAGGATTCAAACCTGTATCCTATATGGAACCGTCATTTAGCTTGACGTGCCTTTATCGATTTAGCCACAGAGGCGTGTTCAGTTAGCAAGGTCAAATTTACTGTATTTAAACTTCAATCTTCCATGAATCTCTCATGTACATTCATATCTGCTCATAGCGTATCAAATGTAAACAAATGATGTCACACATTAGGAAATATATATTTTTAATAATCATGAATTTTTATAGATATATTCCTTTTAAACATATACATATGAATGTTTACAGATATATTGCTTATAATATAAACATTACATATACATAGGAATGTCTACAGATGTATTGATCATCATATAAACATTACACGTATGAACTTTTATAGATATATTTCCTATAATATAAACATTATATATCCTTATGAACTTTTATAGATACATTGTTTATAATATAAATATATAAATATGGACATTTATAGATATATTTTTAATGATATAAACATGAAGCTTTATAGATATATTACTTATATACATATGGACGTTTATAAATATATCATAATATAAACATATACTTATGAACCTTTACAGATACATTGTTCAAAATATAAATAGTACATATGAATGTTTATCAATATATTGCTTATAATATAAGCATATACATAAGAATATTTATAGATGTATTACTAATAGTATAAACATTATATATACATAAAAAGGTTTATAAAAATATTGTTTATAATGAAACATAACATAGAAATGTTTATAGATATATTGCTTATAAAATTAACATTATATACACATTGTAAGGTTTATAGTTATAATATAAACATTACATTTGCATATAAACATTTATGCTTACATTGCTTATAATACAAACATATAAAGAGACATGTTTATCGATATATTGCTTATAATGTAAATATTATTAGTTTGATGCAAAAATAATGATGTAATAATGTTTTTTTTTTGACGTTAAAAAATACGTCAAAAAACGACATTATTACGTCATTATTTTTGCACTATCCTAATACATATACATATGAACATCGATCTATCTATCTATCTGTCTATCTATCTATCTATCTATCTATTCCTGTGATTTTCAACCAGGGTTCCGCGGAACCCTAGTGTTCCGCCAGTAAAGCCCAGGGGTTCCGCAAGAAGTTCCACAAGTACTATGATTGACAGTAATTTTTAATTCTCCAGTTCAGATATGTGTATTTAGGTACCTCCACTAAATCAATAACAAAACAGTATAGTATGAATAAAAAAGGGTCCCAAACTTAATCTTTGTATTTTTTTGTAAATAAATCTGAAGATGAGTATTTTCATTTTATTTTAATAATTGAAAGCTTTTTTTTGCATAAGACAATTAATTTATTGCAGGGGTTCTCCAAGCCACTGGAATGTTTCCTTGTGGTTCCCCGCTCCAGTAAAAAGGTTGAAAACCACTGATTTATTCATATGTGTGCCCCCCTTTTGGATTTAGAAATTTATTTTACAGCCATATGAAACACCTACATAAACGTATCGATTTAAGTGTAACGTAAATTTTAATTGTTATTTTTTTATTTTATTTTTACTTAACACATTTTTATTTTTCATTGACGTCTATCACATTTCCTTTTCCTTTTTTTTCAGTTATCTTTCCTTCAGTTTCTTTCGTTTCCTTTTCCTATGTGTTTTTCTTTCTTTTGCCATTATTTTCACTGTTCTTTTTATTTCCGCTCTTTCTTTCTCCCTTTCTTTATTTTACTTTTGTCAGCAGACACGACTTTCTCTCCATTATCAACAGTGTTGTCTGACATGACAAGATATCTGTCTATATTTCTGATTTTCTATATTGTAATTATTTACACTATTTACATTGTTTGGACTGTTGTCCTCATCTTTATTGGCATATTCATGACGTTTCAACCATTGTAAACTGCAGCCTTCTTCAGGATCTGTCTATATTTCTGAGATGGCATATTGTAATTATTCAGACTGTTGTCCTAATCTTTATGGCCATATTCATGTCTTGACTCTTTTACACTCTGACCTTCTTCAGGTGATTGGAATTTTTAATTGAACCCTTTATTTCATCCACTGGGGTAGTTGTTCTAGTTCCACATGCCAGATATCTTAATCTTATATAAGACTGCAAAAACATTGCAAAACTGTAACCCGAGGGAAAATAAAAAAAATAAGACATAGCTGACCACATATGTGGGGAAAAGGGAGATCACCGTTCCCTATGGGATCATGCTGAAATAACAAACAAAGAATATCACAGGAAAATACGAAAACTTAATGAATCAGCACATATGCTATGTGTTAGGGCCAGAAATAAAAACACAAAGAGAGGAATTGAGTTAAACAAATATATTGACAGAAACAGTAATACAAACATATACAAACGAGAGTGTTACAGCAAGAATGTTTGGTCAGAGCTGACTGCTGGAAACTTCCCTCTCCAAAAGGCAGTACCTGCTCCTATTTATAGCTGGGAGAGTCCATGTGTGCATGGGTAAATTATCATAACACTAAGCCACAAAAATCTTTCAAGCTGACCAAACATAGAAATGAATACAATATGGGAACTAATAATACAGAGTGTAAAAAAAGAAATAATAACAAAAAAAAATTGCAATATGAGCTCTGGTAAAATTGTTAATGAGACATTTATATCTATAAACATGGCTATTTATATGTTTGTATTATAAGTGATATAACTATAAACGTTCCAATTTATATGTAATGTTTATTTTATAAGCAATATGTCTATAAATGTTTCTAAGTTATGTTTTATTAGAAGCAATATATTTATAAACATACACAAAAATTCATACACTGATGTCCTTTAAGGGCAACATTGCCCACTGGATAAAGGTGTTGGTTGCAGCCAGTGACTTGACCCAAAGAGTTGTGAGTTCAATACTGGCTACTGCAGTGGTGAACAAAATCTTTGAGTGTTGAGTTAAAGGAAGATAACTGAGACATCTGGAAGATGCATGGCATGTGGAACTAGAACAGTTTACCCCAGTGGATGAAATAAAGGTATCAGTTTGAAATTCCAATCAACTGAAGAAGCATGCAACAACTGAAGTGTTGTGAATATGGCAAGAAAGATGAGGACAACAGTGCGAATAATGTAAATATTGTATATAAGGACAAGATATCTGCCATTTTCTTTTATTTTTTATAAAATTTATACTTTCAATATTCACAGCCAGTTGAAGAGGCTAATATGCTTATGAAGAATGCAACAAGGGCAATAGACTAAAAAGTTCATTTCTTTCTTTCTTTTTTTTTTTTTTTTTTTTTAAATTTTCTTTCTTCATTTCATCTTCATTCCTTTTTTTTTTTTGGTCACTATTTTCTTCCTTTTCCTTTTGCAGTCTATCTTATTCTTTCTTTTTTTCTTCTTTGTCTCACTTCCTTTCTTGTCTTTCCTTTCCTACTCCACTGCATCTCTTTTATAAAATATTTTCTTTCCTTCACTCTGTCCATCTTACTTTCTTTTAGTTTTTTTTTTTTCTTTTTTTTTTCTCAGATTATTTTCTTCGTTAACAAAAATAAAAAAAAACAAAAGATCATGTTTTGTACTCTCCAGCTGTTATTTCTAAAAGCCTCCCCCGCTCACCAAAAAAACATAAACAAAAATTACAAATTACATTCACAAGGTGTTCGCAATAAAATCTTTGTGGCATTTCTCAAAGAATATTTTTCTAAATAAAGAATAACAGGAAAAAATGAATTATATCTGAATCAAACAAGCTTTTTTTCCAAATTTTTTCTCTTTTGCTGCAGGAGGACACATTCTGGTTCTTTTTTGTATCATTGAAGCCTCAAAGGAAATAAAATAACAAAATTTTAGAGATTGAAAATCAGATCTGAAACAAGAGCTTATTAAATAGATATTCAAAGAATCACTATTTAAATGGTGAAATAAATTTGTGTTATATAGAATTAATATAAGTAACATGTTTGTCACTTAGCTGATTAATATTATGTTTCAACATCCCAACACCAGAGTTTCATAGATGGACCCTCTAGGAATTACACCGTCCACTCCTCAGGGGATATTAACAATAAACTGCTTATACTTATTGATTTTTCTTTTTTATATGCACTATTCATTGGTGCAATTTTTTTGCATAGTGTATATGGGAATATGCACTCATGCACACATATATGCATACACCTAGAATGTTGTGATTATTTCTTTTTTATGTTGTTTTCTTTTTTCCACTTTACACTCAATCCTGAATCTTTTCTCTCTTTTTCTTTTTTTCTTTTCTCTCTTTCAGTCTTTACCATTTAACTTTTGGTTATCTCTCACTTTTTCCCTTTCTTTCTCTCTCCTTTTTCTTTCTGATTTTTCTCTCTCTCCTTTTTCTTTCTGATTTTTCTCTCTCTCCTTTTTCTTTCTGATTTTTCTCTCTCTCCTTTTTCTTTCTGATTTTTCTCTCTCTCCTTTTTCTTTCTGATTTTTCTCTCTCTCCTTTTTCTTTCAAATTTTTCTTTCTCTCTTTTTTCTTCCTGCTTTTTCTCTCTCACCTTTTTCTTCCTGCTTTCCCTATCTCTCCTTTTTCTTCCTGCTTTCCCTATCTCTCCTTTTTCTTCCTGCTTTCCCTCTTTCTCCTTTTTCTTCCTGCTTTCCCTATCTCTCCTTTTTCTTCCTGATTTCTCTCTCTCGTTTTTCTTCCTGCTTTCTCTCTCACCTTTTTCTTCCCACTTTCCCTCTCTCTCTCCTTTTTCTTCCTGCTTTCCCTCTCTCTCCTTTTTCTTCCTGCTTTATCTCACTCTCCTTTTTCTTCCAGCTTTCCTTCTCTCTCTCCTTTTCCTTCCAGCGTTTTCTCTTTCTCTCCTTTTTCTTCCTGCTTTCCCTCTCTCTCCTTTTTCTTCTCACTTTCCCTCTCTCTCCTTTTTTTCCTGCTTTCTCTCCCTCTCCTTTTTCTTCCTGCTTTCTCTCCCTCTCCTTTTTCTTCCTGCTTTCTCTCTCTCACCTTTTTCTTCCTGCTTTCCCTCTCTCTCCTTTTTCTTTCTGCTTTCCCTCTCTCTCCTTTTTCTTTCTGCTTTCCCTCTCTCTCTCTCCTTTTTCTTTCTGCTTTCTCTCTCTCTCTCCTTTTTCATCTTGCTTTCTCTCTCTCTCTCCTTTTTCTTTCTGCTTTCCCTCTCTCTCTCATTTTTCTTTCTGCCTTCTCTCTCTCTCTCTCTCATTTTTCTTCCTGCTTTCCCTCTCTCTCCTTTTTCTTCCTGCTTTCTCTCTCTCTCTCTCTCCTTTTTCTTCCAGCTTTCTCTTTCTCCTTTTCCTTCCAGCGTTTTCTCTCTCTCTCTCCTTTTTCTTCCTTCTTTCTCTCCTTTTTCTTCCTGCTTTCTCTCCTTTTTCTTCCTGCTTTCCCTCTCTCTCTCCTTTTTCTTCCTGCTTTCCCTATATCTTCTTTTTCTTCCTGCTTTCCCTATATCTTCTTTTTCTTCCTGCTTTCCCTCTCTCTCTTTTTTCTTTCTGCTTTCTCTCTCTCCTTTTTCTTCCTTTGAATTAGGAAAACTCTATTTGATATCTTTTTAATAATTAATTCTAATGTTTAAATAATAAAGTAAATATTTATATGTCTTAATTTTACAATTATTTCATTTTCTTATCTGATTTAGTCATATCTTAAGTACTAATTGGGTATTGATTGTAGGATGTTATGGTTATAATTAAATTTTTTATTTATTATTGCTTGAATTTGTATTCATATGCTTATATATATATATATATATATATATATATCGAAAGGATGTTGAAAATATTTAATGGTATCTTGTACAAAAGAAAAAAAACAAACTTAATGACTGTTCTTCCAATTATTTATTTAAATTTAAATCTTATGTAGGGATACAAACACCATTATCTCTATTTAGTTGAGATAAGTCACATGGGTCATGTGATGGCTGCTTAGTGATGTCACCTCATACAATGATGACTTAGAAGTCAATTTCAGTTTGTTTACAGCAGCCAAACAAAGTGATTGTTTTTTTTTGCCTGAACCAAATGGCCCAGGTTGAGACTAAATCTGCCTCTCCCAGCAGCTTACAAGTTCATGGGGACATTTTCCTTTGGAAAACCTTTCTCAGATACAGGTAGAAACTCTGGAATTGCCGTTTCCCCTTCATGGAATATGTCCTTATTTGTGACATAGTAGATGAATCTAGACTGTTCAAATCTGGAGTTACAAACATGGCTTCTCCAGAAACAGAAAAATCTCTATATCATATGTAAGACCCATCCTTCTTGTTTTCACTCTGATCTGCTGTGTAGATATGATATATTATTCTCTGCATGACACATGTGTATATGTGTATATACAGTTTTGTGTATGTCTTCAATATAATAAATGCAAATGTCAGAGTGTCACACTTTTTCAACTTTACTCCTAGAGGCCATAGCTGAGCATATCATACCATTTTGGAATCAGGCTGACTCTGTGAGAAAATTACAAACTTTCTGGGTTCGATCCTCACCTGCAATCCTAAAATTTTGGATTCCCAAGTTTTCATTACTGTAATTGTTTTTGGCGTTTTTTTTTTTTTTTATGTGATCTTTTGTGACAAATTTTTTTGGTACGATAACAATTTTTTATAAATTTGGGAATAATCAAAATTAATTTCAAAATCCAGCAAAAGTGGTAGCAGAAGAATTATCATTGAATTTTTAAAATATAAGCTTAAATATTAATGCAATTGTTAAATGCAGCAATCAGTTTTGAGTTCTTCTTTAGTTTATTGTTGTGTATCACATCTACTCCTCTGTACCTATTGTGATGAAGGCCCTTTCAAGCACCCTCTGCAGAAGCCTGCTTAAAGCATTCTTGTTATTCCTTTTCCTTTCAGCCATTCAATTCTGTTCATGAATTACAGTGTTATTATATTATGGATATTAATAATCCTCATAATGGGGGAAATACAAATGAGGTGAATAAATATTTCTTCCCTAGCTTTCTCTTGTTATACTTATTTCTGTTTATTTTTAACAAAACAGACCAAAGCCTTTTACTTCCATCATCTTTCCATGCATCAGGGTTTCCTTTCCTTGAAATAGACTGACAAGCTCCATCCACCTGAATATATTTTTTATTACTTCAAACATTATTTTTAGTGGATACCTGAATTTGAGTAGAATGTATTGTTTTTTTTTTTTCAACAGTATTTATTTTGCCTACCAGCCAGTGCATTCAAGAAAACTCATGAAAAGGTTTCTCGAATGCGCAGACCAAATTTAAAAAATGGGAAATTCTACTCAAATGTGGATATCCACCAAAAATAATGTTTAAAGTAATAAAAATATATTGGATTAAAAATAAAAAATCTATCAAGATTTTTGAAGTTGCTTTTCACATTCAGTTAAAATAAAAAATAAAAAAACATCTTTGATAATGGTTAATAGAATACCTGGAAGCAGCTGGATGTAGAAAACATTCAGACAATTTTTACTCACCTTATGTCCAGAAAAGAAACGACTGATATGAAAACAAGAAAAATTAAATAAAAAGCTTAATCACTGTATCTGGTCAGTTGTCTATAATGAAACTGCTGCCCAAATACACAGTTTATATATATATTATTATGAGAAATTATATTAAAACATTTTCAATCGCTATTATAATCTCTTATAATAAAAGTTTTAATATTTTGGTCTACTTTGCATTGAGCACTTTTTTAAAAGTAAATGCTACAAATTGTGGATTTTTACTCCATTTGTTATTTCGCTTATTTGTGTGTGAATATATATATATATATATATAATAATAATAAGTACAGAAAATCTTTAAAAATCCATTCCTTCAAACCAAAGTTTTTTTAATAAATTTTTACTTAATAAATTAGATTTATTAAAAAAACTTTGGTCTGAAGAATGAATATTTGTATATATTCATTAAATAAATTATAACTGAATGGATTTTTAAGGATCATCTGTACTTATACATACATACATATATATATATATATATATACACGTGGCTTGACGATTGCATATAGCATGAAACAGACTGTCGCCTCTAAGTGTTGACTTCTATGTTCACTTTTATATTTACACACACTCTATCTCTGATATTGAGCACTTTATTCCATAAATATAGCACACCTTAAGACTATATTTCTTTATATATATATATATATATATATATATATATATATATATATATATATATGTGAGTGTGTATATATATATTATACACATTATATATATATATATATATATATTATTATTATGTTGCTCTCTTAGGATTCATGTCCTCCTTAGAATTATCTCTACCAATTATCAACAGATATTACTTTATACATACATATATATATATATAAAGTAACATACAGTGAATGCTAGTTTTAATAAAACAGTGTTCAATGTATAATAACAGGGCTAAAAAACATATTAATAATAAATATACTTTTTTTCTCCACTGTTTAGGACAATTCTTTAGCAGAGTTATGCTAAACAGTGAGGAACAAAATATATATCTATCATTATTATTATAATATATATATATACATATACACACTCACACAGTCTTGCACAAGCCATATATCTGTTCAGTATTCCATTGATACACACATTTACAGGTATTTCCTGGACAATTTTACTAACCCTTGACATTATATATTTAAACATCTGTTCTTTTCCCAACCTTTCTGCATTTTTTTCATACAATTTCTCTTTTACCTTTTTTCCTTTGTTGTTGTCCTTCTCCTCCTCCTCCATTAGCACCTACAATCATGGACTCTCTCTTCACTTCATGCTTAACGTCATCAAACTATAACTGCCATTACTACCTTCTCTGCATTTGTGCTTTTATATTTTTCTAATGTTATCCTTGAAGTCAAAATCCTAACCAGAGAGAGCAGCTGCCTTTTTCACTATTTATTACCCTCCCAAGTGTTTTTTTTTTTTAATTTTCTTTCTCTTTTGCCAATTGATACCATTTCACTCATCTCTGCCCCCCTCCTCCTCCTCCTCCCCCTCCTCCTCCTCCTCCCATCCCTGACCCAAACAAAGCATATCATCTGCCTAGCACTTGATGAGCAGAGTTGTCTGCCTTTATGGCTTCTTTGACATCTCATCAACAGTTTATCAGGCTTTTCAACATTTTCTTAATTTTCATTGTCTTTTCTTGTTATTTTACTTTTTTTTTTTTTTTTTACTTCCACTTTTATCAACATCAGTCTGCATTATATTTAGTGGCTGCCATATTAAAGCTAAGTCTCTCTTTGAAACAAAAATCTCTTGAAAGCATTAAGAATCATTAATTATTACTGTAAGGAACATTTATACATGTTACTGATATCTGGGGGTCAGCTTTTGATATTCTTTATATTTTTAAAATAAAAACAACAATGATAATTTAAAATAAAAATTATACAAAAAATTCACATGACTTGATTAGTGTTGGTTGCTGGACTGTAATAATGTATCCAATCTTTTGTTTTATTTTTTTTATTTACAGTAAGGTTCACCCTGTACTAGTAGAGGGTTATGTTAGGAGACAGTTTGTACAGATAGGAGGGGAAGATAATGTTTAACCCTAGATTTGAATAGGTTAAGATTGTAGTGGTCAGGGAAACATCCTCTTGGGAATCGGTTCCATGGAGCAGTATATAATTCGTTGAGGAACATAGATATCGTTGTGGTTTCTATAACAAACCAGTTTTTAAGTGCATGGTGGCATAATGGATAGTGGCTCGGATTGAGGAATTAAAGAACCGAGTTCAAATTCTAGTCGAATCCATTACTTACATGCTAATACTCTTGGAAAAGGTATGAATCCTCGTCTTTTCTCCCCAGCTATGAGTAAATAGCAGGACAGACCGGATTCTATAGCCTTGGATGGCAACTGGTCTACTGCAGAAAGAAATGGCAACCTGCTGCAGGAAAAAATCTGCCTCGTCAGTCATGTATCACACATGGCACATAACTGACTAAAATTGTTAACCAAATGCACAACCCCCAACCTGGAGGATCAGGTTTTGAATACAGACTTATTCTTCTCTTAGACAAGTTGCCATCCAAGGCTATAGAACCCAGTCTATCCTGCTATTTACCCATAGCTGGAGGGAGAAGAATAGGATTCATACCTTTCCCAAGCATATTAGCACATAAGTGAATGTAATGGGAATTTGAACTCGGCACTCTGATTCCTCAATCCGAGGCATTATCCATTACTCCACCATGCCTCTCAGTGTAGGGTCAGTGATGCTTATTATCACAAGCTGTTTTTTACTATCTCAAGTATAAACAGAGAATTATTGAGAAGTATTAGATTGATAAATTTGTTAGACTTAGCACATATGATTTGATTATAGTAGTGAAGGCTTTGTGCAGAACCAACTACACTTTTTAAAGAGCCGAATACAGAGACCTGGTACACTACATGCCACAAGGTCCCCAAACATCCCTCTGCAGGTTTTGAATTCAGAGTTGTCCTTCTCCTAGACCAGTTACCATCCAAGGCTATAGAACCCAATCTGTCCTGCTACTTACCCATAGCTGGGGGAAGAAGAAGAGAATTCATACCTTTCCCAAGAGTATTAGCACATAAGTGAATGTAATGAATTCGACTGGAATGAATTCGACTGGAATTTGAACTCAGCTCTCTGATTCCTCAATCCAAGACGCTATCCATTAATCTACTGTGCACTTAAAAACCTCCTATTACTGTTGTGACCAAGTAATTGGTTAAGAAATAAAACAAGACGTTGCAGATAAATAGTGTACTGAACAGTAAATACAAAAGAAGTGTGTTACATGACTTGGGAGTGTGTATCGGTTGACCAGCGTTCAGTCTCTATCACTGTTCCCCTGAGGCTTACTTTCCTACTAACTTTATAGTAAGTGAAAGAGTTCACAATAGCCTCATTAGAGGGAAGACACTACAACAATTACACCACCATGCCTCCTATTCCATAGAGGAGTAGTTTGAGTGGAAATTATTTTTCACCGACGGAATACTGGGGCAATTTGGATGGTTTGTTATAATATAAGTGGTAAGACTTGTGACTGACGACGAAAAATGGATCTTTTATCGAATTTTATCGAAATTATTTAAGCGTCATAGACAGTGGCTTGGTAAAGGGGAAGGACTCCAGCCACAGCTGAGAAGGGAACTTCATGGGCTGAAGGTTCTTCTTTCAATCTGCTGGGATCACCAAGGAATAATCCACTTTGAATTCTTACCAACGAATGCAACAATTAATGCTCAAATATACTGTCAGCGATTAGAGCATTTGAACCAAGCTTTGAGGAAAAAAAGACCTGCTCTAGTGAATCGAAAAGAGGTGATGTTTCATCAGGACAATGTGCGACCCCACACAGCAAGAATCACGTCACAAAAGATCGAAGAACTTGGTTGGGAGAAAATTCCTCATCCACCTTATTCTCCCGATCTTGCTCCTTCAGACTACCATTTGTTTCGTAGCTTACAGAAAGATTTGAAAGAAACAGCTTTTGTAATACAGGAAGAGGTTAAAACTGACATTTGTGAGTTCTTCGAATCAAAGTGAAAAGAATTTTACAGTAATGGAATTAGTAAGCTTGTTAATAGATGGAAGGAAGTCATAGATAATCAGGGAAAATACATTGTTGATTGAATCTGTAATTAAATGTAACATTTGGTCACTTGTTTTTTTTATTCAAAATTCGGACAGAACTTATGGGATGACCTGATAAATAAACAGAATGGAAGACAATATAAGAAAGACAGACTGAAATGAAAGTAAAATTAATGAAAGAATAAAATAAAATAAAATTCTCGAAATATACATTAAAAGAAAATCTTTTCCGAGTTGTGCATCCTGTAGCTTTTAACCTCATTTTTATTTTTTTTATTTTTAAAATCTTTTGTTGTTTTGTTTTTGTTTTCATATAATTTTCTTAATTTGATTTTTACACCTGACTGGATTGGATTTTTCAAGGATTGCAAATGATCGCATGTTAGCAGTTTAATTAGGACTTTAAATCAGATCAGCAAAATCTTTCTGGAATGGAAAAATAAAAATTGAATTACAAATACATAAATGCAAATAAAGTTAAACAACAATAAAACATGGAGTTTCAATCATGGATTATTTCTTGTTTCTAATTCTAGTTTAAAGAAAATATGAAGAAAGAAAGCGAAAATTTTAGAAAAATGTTAAGGAACCAAGAAAGAAAAAAAGAAAGGGAGAAAGAAAGAATCGAGGAACTGTGAAAAGAAAGAAAGAAAAAAAGAAAAATTGTGGAAATGTGAAAAGAAAGAAAGTAATAATCAAGGAACTGTGAAAAGAAAGAAGAAAAGAAAGAGAAAAGTTGAGAAAAAATTTGAAGAACCAAGAAAGAAAGAAAATTAAGAGAAAAAGAAAGAAGAGAAAGAGAAAAGTTGAGAGAAATCTTAAGGAACCAAGAAAGAAAGAAAATATAAAGGAAGAAAATTATATAATGAAAGATAGAAAAATACAGAAAAATTTAAAGAAAGAAAAAAATACTGGAAAATGAAAAAAATGAATGGTAAAAGAATCCAAGTTGTGAAGAAAAAAAGTACAAAAAATAATTAAAGAAATTAAAAGAAATGTGTAATGAAGAAAAAATGATGTATCAGATAAAGAAAAGGATTAATGAAGAATGAAAAGAAGGAAGAAATTTTGGTAAAAAAGAAATAAAGAAAAAATACAGTAACCATGTATGGAGAGAAAGAGAAAAGGGAAAAATTTAAAATAAAAAGAAAGTAAATCTATTATCTAATTAATCAGATTTGAGTCAAGTTTAATCATTCCCCTCTTTAATAATAATAAACATTTTTAGGCACATATAATTATTATTATTATTAGTAGTAGTAGTAGTAGTAGTAGTATCATATGTTCATAACTTTACATCGGAATTTTCCAGTCATTTTTTATGATAAATGTTGTCCTTAAAAATGCTAGTAATCCTTGGTGCCAATTATTATGATCTGCACTCTTATTGGCTTTGATAGGATTAGCCGTATCCTTAGCATCCATTTTACCCTGATACTAATCTCACACATTGTGATAAGATCCGTCTATTCACAGGCTATGTACGACATAAAATTTCGGTCATGAAATTTACCATGAAGATGGATCTGAATTTTTTCCAACTAAATATGTACAGCAAGTTAAGAAGTCTGCACTGCTAGAAAGATTAAAAGGTAGCAGTTTAATTTTGGATGCATTAAAATTTACAGGCCATTTCTTGCCCCAATTAACAACTAATTGGAGGTCATTTTTGAGAGCAGCTGCCAGTTCTACTCTGTCAGACTCATCTGTCTTACTATTAAGACAGGAGTAAATAGTTGTGCCATCAGTATAAATACCAAGTTAAGAACTGATAACATTGAGAAAGCGATTGATGAAGGTAAGAAATAATGTAGGAGAGGGCTCTGGCAGACCCTGACATTAATCTGAATGGATCTAGCAGCATAGACATTCAACACAATTTTAGTTAAATGATTTTTTAAGAATGCTTAGATTAAGTTATATATTTAGACAGACACACTGTAGCTTTTGATATTGCAAAGAAGGCCAGCATGCCAAACCCGAGATATCTAATGCGACAGCTCAATCATCATCACTCTTATCTAAAGCTAGATGAACCCTTACAGCAATAACAGTTAACACATCAGCAATTGACCTATAGAAGTAAAAGCCATTTTATATGTCTGAAAAAAAAAAAAAAGACACAGCAAGGTGAGATATTTAAGCATTAAGGAGTTGATGAGTGTCTAGGACTTTGCCAAAAAGAGACTAATAAGCTGATTGAAGGATTAGATAGTTTGCCAGAGTTCTTAAAGACTGGAACTACAGAAGAGGATTTCCAACAAGCAGGAGAGCAAGAAGCAGCAAAGCATTTATTGTAGAGTTTAGAGAGAACAGGAGCCAGTTCAGGAGCACATTTCATAAGAACATTTGTAGGGCTGCCATCAAGTCCACATGCTTTGTGGGAATCCAATTTAGACATGATAGTAGAAAACATGCTTATCACATGGTAGAGATTAAGTTTTAAGTGGAAGGTCAAAGAAAGAGACAAGAATAGAATTGGAAGAGAATTTATTAGCAGAAAATGATTGCCACCTCAAACTGAGTGAAGAAAAACTCTGAGCCCTGACAACCATTTTTTACTGATGGTAGAGAAAAATGACATAATGCCCAGCCACCAGTTGAACAGTTGTAGAGGAAAATTACTTAATGCCCAGCTACCAGTTGAACAATGGTAGAGAAAAATGACTTAGTGCCCAGTCACTGGTTGAATGGTGGGTAAACACTTGAAAATATTTTTATATCTACCATGTAACGTATTTACATTATGCGGACTACTGTCCTCATCTTTGTCGCCATATTTGTCACAACGTTTCGGCCGTTGTACGCTCCGGCCTTCTTCAGGTGGTTGGAATTTTAAACTGAACCCTTTTTTTCGATCCCTGGGGTAGACTGTTCTAGTTCCACGTGCCATGTTTGATGGATGTGAGTTATCAGTTATCTTCTAACTTTCCCTCTGAAAGTTCTCCACTGCCTTAACCGGGTATTGAACTCACACTCTTTGGGCCCTGTCACTGGATCTAACCAACGCCTTTATCCCCTGTGCCATGTGTCCTTGAGAGTGTGAGTTCAATACCCGGTTAAGGCAGTGGAGAACTTTCAGAGGGAAAATTAGCAGGAGATAACTGATAACTGACATCCATCAAACATGGCACGTGGAACTAGAACAGTCTACCTCAGGGATCAAAATAAAGGGTTCAGTTCGAAATTCCAACCACCTGAAGAAGGCCGGAGTGTACAACAGCCGAAATGTTGTGACAAATATGGCGACAAAGATGAGGACAATAGTCCGCATAATGTAAATACTGTACATAATACCTCATCTCAGAAATATAGACAGACTACCATGTAATATTACATAATAATTATTTGCGAATTTTGACTCAGGAGCTCAGGCAAAAGGATCAAAATTGTTCAAGAATGCAAGTCTCAAACGGTTAAGACACTATTCCAGAGCCACAAATAGTCATGAGGAAAAAATTGTTCAAAGCTGCATAGTGCCTCATTCTATCAGCGAAGAAAGACTTGTATAGAAGGCAACAGTAAACTAATCCACTGTGGCTAAATTTGATTGGTATCTGAATTGGTTTGTTTGTTTGTTTGTTTGGATTTTATGGCATATCAACCACTGTGGGTTATTTAATGCCAAATCCAGTTTATATATATATATGCCAAATATATGAATTTTAAATGCCTATTTTGTATGGAACATTATCTTAATTGGTCTAATCGCTGTCCATATTAAACAGACTCTCAAGAATACCAGTCAATACCAAAGGCAACAAATAAGAAGAAAAAAATACTATTAGGTTGGTGCAAAAATAATGACGGTTTTTGACTTATTTTTTAACGTCATTATTTTCGCACCAACCTAATAAAAAAGTTCCATGTGGTGGAGACATACCTTGCTGAAGCAAGAGAAGCAAATTGTTTGTATATGTGCTTGTAGACATCATAGACCTGCGAGGGAAAACTTTAGCAAATCAATGTTAAAATAACACAGTAAATAGGTTATTGGTGAGAACGAGGCTAACACAAGCAAGAGATCTCGTTTTTTTTTTGCCTGTGACCGAGGAAGGTAAAAAAGAGCTAACTTGTGGTTTCAGGAGAGTTTGTTCTTTGATACTGGTGAAGTTTATACCCGTGTTCCAGAGAAAGACCAATAGTACTATTGTTTATGGTGTAACAGAGTACCAAACAGTGTTGTTCCACTTTCCACGTTAGCTGTCAGTGGGAACAAATTCAAGTGGAAATTTATTTTCCTACTACCCAATTTTCATTTTCCCACATAAACTGTGACTCTTACTCTATAATCATTTACCTAGAGTGGCTCCCAGGTCTTGTACAGGGTGAAACTCACTGTAAAAATAATAATAATAATGATGCTTCATCTAAGAAATACTGTATTATTATTATTCGTATTATTATTAATATTATTATTATTAGTAGTAGTAGTAGTAGTAGTATTATTAGTTTTCTCTCCTTTAAATAATGACCTGAATTTATACTTATGATTGCAACATTTGGTTATATATGTTTAGTTCAAATATTTTACATTGCAATATGGAAATTTACATGGATATTTTGTAGTTGTTGAATACACAAAAATTTATTCACATATTAACTAGAGAATTATAAGTCATCAGAAAATTCAAATAGCAAAACTGTAAAGTTTTTGTGGGAATTTCTAGTTTATTATATTCATATTTTAGAATTCTTTTACAACAGTAATAGACATCTGTTAATATTATTACTATTACTATTATTATTATTATTATTACTACTATTATTGCTATTAATTGGTGATGCACAGTGTGTGGTACCTGTGGAGAATGGAATTGCCAAACCAAGTTCACTTTCATACAAATATTTTTGGGAAAGTTATGAATGCATCTCTTGAACCATCAATTATGGGTTACATAGTAGACTAGAGTGGATGATCGAGTGGACTTTTCAGCCCTGGATGATGGAGTGGACTTTTCAGCCCCGGATAATGGAGTGGACTTTTCAGCCCCGGATGATGGAGTGGACTTTTCAGCCCCGGATGATGGAGTGGACTTTTCAGCCCCGGATGATGGAGTGGACTTTGCAGCCCCGGATGATGGAGTGGACTTTTCAGCCCTGGATGATAGCGTAAGAGAAAGAAGATTCTGAATACCAAAGTTTGACTGTTATTCCCATGATGTCATACTGATGCTGTTATTCATGAAAAGGAATGTGGGGAGAGCCATGATCACAAACATCCTGCATTGATATGGCATTTAAAAAAATAAAGATATTAATGAATCTTCTTAGCATCAAAGCCAGCATTTTTATAAATATTTTAAACTTTTGAAATATTCCTTTTATTTAAGGCTGTTATTAATTTCTCTCATTTTCATTTGCTGTCTTTGTTTTCTTTTGGCTTTGGATTTCATATGAATTTTTTTTTGTTTTCATTATCAGAAATAAAAACAAGAATAAATAAAGGAAAAATTTCTTGAAGAACACCACTTCCAAAGATGTTGATACAATTTTAGCACAAAAAGAATATTTTTTTTTATCCCCTCTTTATTTTACTTCTCAATTTTTATTTATTTACTTTTAAAGAGATTGTATGGATTTTTTTTCTTTTTTCTGTGTGTGTAAGTGCAAAAAGGAGTTTGATTGTTGCGACTGCCTTGGTTAATGAGAGAAAATATCAAAGGGGCGGCTGAAAAACAGAAGAAATAAAGAAGATTTGCTTTCGGAAATGTTGAAATAGAAACCAAAATGTTTTTTGGTATTTCAACATTTTTGGTTGTCACTGCCATTATTATTATTATTATTAGTAGTAGTAGTATTAATAGTATTATTATTGTTAATAGCAGCATTAATAGTATTAATATTAATAGTATTATTATTATTAGTAGTAGTAGTATTAATAGTATTATTATTGTTAATAGTAGCATTAATAGTATTATCATTATTAATAGGAGTATTAATAGTATTATTATTAATAGTATTGTTATTAGTATTATTACTAATAGTAGTATTAGCATTATTATTAGTATTATTAGTAATATAATAATTATTATTAGTAGTATTATTAGTAATATTAATAGTATTATTATTAGTAGCATTAATAGTATCATCATTAGTATTAGTATGAACTCATGAACTATTCCAGGAAAGACAGAAAAGACATCAGAAACACTGTTTGGTTTCAGTGAGAAAAAGAAAGAGGAAGTGATAATGCTCTCATGTGTTTAATGCCTACTTCAGTGTAATGGAAAAAACTTGTCAGTTTCCAAACTTTTCATTTGTACCCTCTCACTTCTTTCAATAATGACCTGAATTTATATTTATGATTTGCTAGTGTAATATTTGATTAAATATGTTCAGCTCAAATATTTTATATTTTGCAATACAGAAATTTACATGGATATTTTGTAGACGTTGAACTCACAATGAGCTTATTCAAATATTAACTGTAGAAATATGAGTCATCAGAAAATTCAAATTGCAAAACCTTAAAATTTTCATGGGAATTTCTAGTTAATCAATATTCATAATTTAGAATTCTTTTACAACTTGTTTAATTCGTTGTTATTGTTGATTTTAAATATTTGTTTTTGTAAGAAAGTGAAATTAAGCTGCTTTCTTATCACTGAAATTAATCAAAGTATTTGTGGGTTTGACAAAGTGAGGGACCGTCTGGGGATTTCAAGTGTCAGAAGTTAAATGCTGTGTAAGACGAATATGATGTTATGCCAATAAATATAGGCAAGTTATCATGTTTCAAATATCTAGAGTGACAGATGTTGCATAACCTGATTTTTGTCTGAATTTCTGGGATGAGAGGTATTATTGCTTTTTACTCTGTTTACATTCGGACTATTATCCTCATCTTTGTTGTTATTATCCCCTGATCGCCTTCTGTCTGAATTTCTGGTATGAGGAGTTATAATTATTTAGACTATTTATATTTGGACTATTGTCCTCATCTTTGTTGTTATTATCCCCTGATCGTCTTCTGTCTGAATTTCTGGGATGAGGTGTTATCATTATTTACACTATTTACATTCAGACTATTGTCCTGATCTTTGTTGTTGTTATCACTGAATTTCTTGGATGAGGAGTTATTATTATTTACACTATTTATATTAGGACTATTGTTCACATCTTCTGCTGAGGCCAATAGTGTGAATATAAATAGTGTAAATGTTGTATAAGATATTGAAATCAGTGATCCTAAAATATTTATGATACTTATCCATTTTTTATTGTCTGACTTTTCATTATCAATAGACAAAATAGTAGGTACATATGCATTACCTTCCATCAGAATAGCTGATGCTAACCTCCAAGGAAGAAACTCATTGTGACATGAAGTGATGAAATGATAATGTTGAATCAATTCTGCTACTTGGAAAGTTGTTTAATTATGTTGTGCTAATGAATTTTCCTTGCCAGAATCTATCTTGTGCATTTATAAATCTGTTATTCATCTGTGTATAGAATGCAACAGAATACAGCTGTCACATCTGCTCTGGTGCTTCTGCTATATGTCTACAGATCCTTGAAAAATCCAAAGAAGAATCAGCAACTGATTTGAAATCTCATCTTCAGTCACTTTCCTTAAACAATTAAAAGTTATATCTATAGCAATTTTAACAGCAAATGGCAGAGACCTAACTGTCAATCTAGTAACATGCTTCAGTTTGTGAATGCTAAGTACCAAAGAGGAAAGCTCATCAGAAAAACTACCATAAATATATTTACAAAAAAAGGCACAAGGAAGCTATGTTACATTTGGGTAAAAGTGATTGAAGTCAAGATGCCAGGTCAGGACTGATAACATTGCAGATTCGTTGTATTTTTTCATGAATATGCAGATATAAAGCAGTAGCACCAGACCTGATGTGGCAACAATATTCAATTATTTGCTGAAAAAAAAAATGTAATTTCACTTGTATTTTATATGAGTTTTGGGTGTGGGGTCTGGATTCTCTGCACTCCCATTTCTGGAACCATGTCTGATTTAATTCTGTACTTTGTCTTTTTCAGAACAGAAATTGGCAAGTATGCCATCTTCTGCCAGCGTGGATTAGAAAGAACAATTCAAAAAGATGGCCGTGAAGCCAAGCCTTCCCGGATGGAAGTTCTCTCCATTCTGCTTCGACATCCCTACCATCACTCTCAGCCAATCAGTATTCCATTTCATTTCCTCAACCATACATACCAGGTGAGATGTTGTTTTTAATGACTCACTAACAAGTTTTTATTTTTATCTTTTTTTCTTTTGTCTTAAATCAATGTCATGTGAATTCGCGTTGGGAGTGCTTAATTTTAGAATTAATACTTTTCTGGAAGATATTTGCACAAAATAGTATAGTAAACATGTAACTTAAGGTAGGTAGGTCCTTACCTGACAAAGAATTTGTCAATGATTTGAAACAAGCTTTTATAAGATTGGATACTTTTCACCTATTAGTTACCTATTTGCTCTTGCAATTATTTTTCACAGACAACCTCTTCATGATTGTCAAAGCCTTCCATTTATAAATAATTTGTTGCATGATGGAGACGTGCTCTCACAGAGTTTTGATAGCTTTTTGTAGCCATCATTATAGGCTTCAACTATGCAATTTTTAATGCTTCAGGAAGTTCTTTTGATCTTGGCATATTCCTTTTTTTAAAATTAAGTCCCTAACTCCACCCTTTTGCCCACACAATGAATTACATTGGTTGACTTTAGTATATACAGCTTAGTAAAACAAAAATTAACACAGGTAATTTTGATTTTTGCATGTGCCCCAAAAATTATTTACACTGGCAATGATGTAAAACAAAAATACAGTGGAAATGTAAAGATTCGCTTACGTTTGCACAGTGGTTGTAATTTGTCTAATAATAGGTTTTCTTAATGAATATATAGTTTAATTAACATTTGTTGGTTACTTTGGAAAAAAAGAGACAATTATTTTAATATTATTTTAGGGGTTCACTTATTGTTAGCCCTCGGCTTCAATAACAAGCTCATCTGTTCTTTGACATGTCT
>OZ010601.1:90660086-90717586 GCA_963932145.1 Acanthosepion lycidas
AATTGTCTTGTCGTTAAATCCCCCACCACTTAATAATATAATCCACTGGCAGGAACGTAAATTCATTTACAGAGAACTAAAGGCTTTGACCATAAATAAACTCCCACTCCGGCCCTTCTTCTTCTCACCAACCTAGATCCCTTATCAAAATGAGGCATCCCCTTAAGTAGTCCCATACATTTTCACTGATTGCTAAATTCAAAATCCCCATCACAAGACAGTCAGTCTTGGGCTGAGGAAGGCTGGCATATGGTAGTGCTGGTCTAAAAAAGACTATACCCCTACATAAGGCAATTTTGAATTTATATATATATATATATATATATATATATATACACTTAGCTCCCTCACATGTTGAGCACTCCCACTGTTTTACACAAATTTTTATATAGAGTTTTATATATCAAGAACAATTTTGAAAGAAGGTTTTGAAACTACCAGCATCTCTTGTTTGTCTGCATGTGTAATTGCAACAACATAAACAAAGCCAGTCTGATAAAATCCTGATGGATGAAACATGTTAAAAAACTTGACATCCATCTTTTCTTTCAAAAAATATATATATATATAGAGAGAGAGAGAGAGAGAAATTATTTCTAGGATGTATTAGTCAAATAAATTTTAATATGTAAAAAAAGAAAGACATTCATTGGAAAAATGAAATCAGTATATTTTCAAAGATCTAAGAGACTCATGAAATCGTTATTCAGTAAAAGCATCTTTAGTTCCACTTAAGCCTTGACGTAATCTTGGTGGTGACTGCATTTCTGGATCAAGTGGATCTCATTTATGTTGGTTGTCATATCCACAATGGCAGCTCTCATTGTGTCATAAGGGAACTCGTGCTTGGTCAGTTGATGCACAGCAGATGTTTGTTGCCCAAGTGCTTCATATCAGGATACCTAAGAGGCAATAAGTTAGGGGTACATGATTATGAAAATCCTTGATTACCCACCCCTACACAGGTCACATGGGAGTGGGTATAGTAGAAACATTGTGTCCAGCACCTAAATATTGACAATGTGTCAGGGGGCAAGAAATTGCTCTTACTGCATACTATACCCCCCAGGCCACTTACAAACAAAGTGAAATTAGTGTGTTTATACTATGGATACATCTGTGAGGTCTGCAAAATTCATCCAGTTCATCTAGCCATTTTAAGAAGTTGTCTATCTCCAATCTACCATGAGCATGGCAAGCTTTTTTATTTTCTGTGTCAGATTGGAAACTGCCTTGTTAATGCCCTTGATACTTCTGTAAAAGAAATGAGACTATTAAAATATTGTGTATGCTGCATGGCATTACATTTGGTCATTGTCTGTCTTACAGTCTCTATCTGATTATTACTGGGCATCTGCTAAAGATGTGTTCTCAAAAGGTGTCTGGCATGCACTGTAATTTACAAAAGCATCTATTGAGATAATTTTTTGTTTTTTTTTCTGTCCATAACAAATAGACTCACCTGCAAAGTAATATTTAAGAGCTAGAGTGAACAATTAGAAAAATCATTGATACTGTCACTTGAAGTGAGTATTATGTAAATAAAACAATGGAGCTTTAAAATGTTTATATATATATATATATATATATATATATATATATATATTTCTAGCATGAAACTGCCTGTCATCTCTGAGTGTTGACTTCAATGTTCACTTTTATATTTATATTTACATACACTCTATCTCTGATAGAGAGCACTTTATCCCATAAATATAGCACACTTTAAAACAGTATTTCTGCATATATATATATATATATATATATATATATATATATATATATAAGATTATAAAAAAAAATTTTATTATCCTGGGTAAGACGTTAAACTACGTCCAGCAGTGAGGCCTCTGATCAGGAGGTTTTGAGGAGTGTGGAACAACCTCTTAATTGCTGGTGTTCCCAGGTCCACCCTGACCTGGGGTGGTAGCACCTGTTAGGGTCCCAGCTATGGGCAAATAGTTAACTATTACCAGCAATACTTTTTGGAAAAAAATTATTACCAGCAATACAATTTTGAAGGAAATATATTACCAGAAACAGATTTTTGACAAAACAAAATATTACCTGCAATAAAAAATTTTTCTCAGCATTAAATAACCATTGAGGTTGATATGCCATAAAACAAAATAGACCAAATCAATCTAAACCAAAGAATACATATTCTATTCATATGAATCTATCCTAAAAATGTTGTCGGCATTAAATAACACATTGAGGTTGATATGCCATTAAACAAAATAGACCAAATCAATCTAAACCAAAGAATACATACTCTATTCATATGAATCTATCCTAAAAATGTTGTCGGCATTAAATAACCCATTGAGGTTGATATGCCGTTAAACAAAATAGACCAAATCAATCTAAACCAAAGAATACATATTCTATTCATATGAATCTATCCTAAAAATGTTTTTGGCATTAAATAACTCATTGAGGTTGATACGCCGTTAAACAAAGTAAACCAAACCAAACCAAAAGGAAATTTTAAATTTAAACAATTAGTGAAAAAGTTAGGAAATTATAAAATTCTGTTATCGTAACACAAGTTTCATAATACAAAAATCAAGAAACATGTTACAATAATAATGAAACTTAAAGATAAATTGTATGTGTTAAATATGATTTTCTTTTATGTACCATGTCCCTTCAGGACGTGGGCGATTATGGCTCTTCATTTCCTCCTCTCCCTTGTAGCTCTCAATAATCTTTCACTTTTTGTCATTTCTCCCAGACCCTGTTCTGCTATCCACTTGTTTAAGCCTATTAAGTATCTCACACATTGCTTTCTCTTGTCTCTCTTTCCCTCTATCTGCCCTATGAGTATCAGATTTTCCAAGCCCACTTTTCTCATGTTTCCCAGAAATTCCAGTTGCCTCTTTGTGATATTAAGTATGAGTATCCTTCTGTAGAACGGCACCTCTGCTGAGTCTCTTTTTCATCTTTGAAGAGACCGACCAACATTCACTTCCATAAAGGAGGACAGATATCATGTAGCAGTTCAGCACTTTTTTCTTCTTTGTTGCCAACAAAATCCTTCTGTCTTACATATATATATGTGTGTGTGTGTGTGTCATATATACTCTGCCTAGCTTTCGGAATGTGTCTTTGGCTATCCCAATGATTCTTCTGATCTCAGCGTTACACTTACTGTCCTCTGTCAGAACACTTCCCAGATATTTAAATTTCCGCATCTACTTTATTTTAGTGTTCACAACCTGTAAATCGTATTTTGGGATCATCTTTTTACTGATGAACATGCATTCTGTCTTCTTGTAGTTTATACTTAGTCCCTTCTTCTTCCTCTCCTTGACTACCTTCTGTAGGAGGTTTTGTAGTTTCATTTCCATGTCTGTTATCAGCACAGTGTCATGAAAATTATAGATGATAAGCCCATCACCAATAAAGATCAGATAGAGAGTATAGGCCCATCACCAATAAGGATCAGATATAGAGTACAAGCCCATCACCAATAAGGATCAGATAGAGAGTATAAGCCCATCACCAATAAGGATCAGATAGAGAGTATAAGCCCATCACCAATAAGGATCAGATAGAGAGTATAAGCCCATCACCAATAAGGATCAGATAGAGAGTATAAGCCCATCACCAATAAGGATCAGATAGAGAGTATAAGCCCATCACCAATTAGGATCAGATAGAGAGTATAAGCCCATCACCAATAAGGATCAGATTGAGTATAAGCCCATCACCAATAAGGATCAGATAGAGTATAAGCCCATCACCAATAAGGATCAGATAGAGAGTATAAGCCCATCACCAATAAGGATCAGATAGAGAGTATAAGCCCATCACCAATAAGGATTAGATAGAGTATAGGCCCATCACTAATAAGGATCTGATAGAGAGTATAAAAAATATAAGTATATAATTTAGTTGTTTTTTAAAAATGAAACAAAACCTATTCAAAATAATATTCAAATAATATAGAAGGATGTTCCCTTGGGAGTCTGATTCAGTTTTTCAGCAGATTATCATCTCTCTCTTTTTCTGTTTGAGGCTCTCCATATCTATATATCTGTCAGAGTTTCTTTATATCTATCTTCATATCTATATATATCTGTCCGAGTTTCTTTATATCTAACTTGATATCTATATATCTGTCAGAGTTTCTTTATATCTAGCTCTCTGTCTTCATATTTATATATCTGTCCAAGTTTCTTTGTATCTATCTGTATCTCTTCAAATCTATCTATCCATCTGAGTCTCTTCATATCTATCTATCTATCTCAGTTCTTTTAATCAAACTTGTTTGGAGAGATAGACATATAAAAACAGACTGACAATGTCTCTCTGTATAACTTTTTATTATAATTTTCCAGTCTTCAAATAAGGTGTTTAGTATTGTGCTCAAAAATATGGATGAACTGTCCAAAGTTCATATTTTGTTATTGTTTTGTTCAAGTAATTTTAACCATCATTTTTAAGAACCAATGTGGTGTCTGTGTTGTATACAGAATCCGTTTGTCTTTATTCTGGTATTCTTTAGGAAGCTGGAAGTTTGAAATAATTTGGTGTGACATCATGTGCAGTGGCTATTGGCCACACAAAATGAATTCAATTTATTTATTTTATTTTTTTATAGGCGTACAAGAATTCTATCAAATGCAATACAAGATACTGTCTCCTCTGGTGAATGATATCTTACTTAATGTGGGCTGTTGATTTTGTATAATAATAGCTTCTAGGGTTTTGAGTTTTTCTTACATTGTTGGTGTTATCTATCAATATTTGTCTTATTTTGGCAATTGTATTTTGGTTGCTTCTGGTCAATGTGTGCACAGATTGTACAAAATTTCAACAGGTCAAGCTGCGAGAAAGTGTGGTGCATACATGCCCATTGCACATCAACCAATGGGTGAGCCTATGTTTTAATTTTCAGGCACTGGTGCTCCATGCTGGGACTGCCTTTTGAAACTAATAGTACAAAAAAATTCCCCACTCCAACAAACCACCTATGGTAAAATTCAGACCGTATCATAGTCAGAAACCTGTTTTAACCACTTGGCTATATATCCATGAAAACCCAAGATACATTTTAAAAAATCTATCAATCTATAATTCCCAAAATGTGTGTGTGTGTGAGATTGGATGTTGTTTATGCGATAATTCTTCAGTGCAGGTTTTGAGTCCAGATTGTTGTTGACAATGGCTCTCCACTATTTCCTGTCTATTATAACTCTCAGCAACATTTTACTATTTACTATCTGTTCTTGTTTTTTTTAAAGCATTCTGAATGTAAAAATAAAGAAAAAAGTGTGCAAGACAATAAGAAACACTACCTGCCAAAAAAAAAGTGAAGTTTTGTTGAAATTGGTTTAAAAAATGTAGGAAATCCAATCCCATATATAAAGAACATACACACACACACACAAACAACCTGGGTTTTATAATAAATATAACTCGATATGAGTTGCCCCCCTCTCGTTCTCGCGATGCCTCTTAATTGTGTTTTCAAATTGATTTTGTGCAAAAACAATTGTGTTTTTCCAAGTTTTGGTGCTGTCAGAACCACCGCAAGGTAATTTTATGTAGTCCTGTGAAGTTTTGTTGAAATCGGTTGAAAAATGTAGGAAATCTGATCCAATATATAAACGTACAGACACACACACACAACCTGGGTTTTATAATAAGTATGATGTAAATCTATGTGAAGAAATACAAAGAAACAACAAGAACCAATATATATGTATTAACAAATAATAATGTATTAACAATAAATGTATACAAGTGACAAAGACAATGATGTAAGTAACACAAGAATGTGAAAACCATTTGGGTTCCAAGTGGGTGAATGTGTGTATCTATGTGTGTTGTGCAAGTGTGGTTAGTATGTGTGTTTCCCAAAGGGAAGCATGTTCTCTGCGAGAGACTTACATGTTGACGAGTAAGCAGATAAGGTAAGAAGAGACCATGAAAAATGATTGTATAGTATTTATAGTTCAGAATGCGTCCCCTAGGAATGGTTTCAAACTATTAGGAGGAGGTAATGTGACACATGCTATCCAGTTAGCAATCAGGTATAGAGGCAAGAAATTTCATGTTTATTTTTTAAAACTGAAGGTTGAGTAATGACAAAAAAAAAATGGCTTAATATTTTGTTCTCTTTTGCAGGTGGTCAGTTTTGATGGGTCCACAACTGTACATGAATTACTTCAGGATCTCCACAAGATTCTTCTCATCAGGGAATGTAAAGAATCGGGCTTTTGTTTGTTTACAGATGACCCGACTGGTGGCCAAACAGAGCACTGCCTCCCACCACAGGTTAAAGTATGTACATTTTGATTCTAATCTCTATCTATAAAACAGAAGTGTGTGTGTGTGTGTGTGTGCTCTTTATGCATGTCTTTATTTCTTGACCAATTTCAACAAAATTGTACACACATGTTGTAAATTTAAGGTAGGTCAAGACCAACTTTTCAATCTCCAGACTTGACAGAAAAATTGATAAAACTGAAGTTGGGTATGACTTTTTGCAAAAACCATGGCAAAGTTACACACAAACAAAATTTTTACTTGATAAGCTGACGTTCTTTGCACTTAATGCAAAACATCAGCTCATGTTATGAGGTTTATGTAGAGTGCTTGATAGTTTTCCAGCGACATTGGCTTCACACAAAAAATTGCAAAAAACTGTGAAAAAAATCAGGTTTTTCGTACTACTAAAAATAAAAACTTGGATAACTTCTGCATTTTTTATCCTATTTCCTTCAAACATATCACAAAAAATTTGTCATCAAGTAAAAACTAAGATAGTATCATTTTAGTCCTGTTCACTTCCCCACATATATTGAAAAACCACAAAAACTGTTCAAAAAGCTCATTTTCTTGGGCATAACTCCCTGGTTTTTCATCTGATGCTTTCCAAATTTTCCATGTAAATTACATATCACACAAAATTTGTCTTACATGAATGTTTGGTTTAGATTATTTCGGTTAAGTGGACGAATTCTGCAACAGACTAGATCCAAAATCAGCTTTTGCCATTTAGCCAATAGTTTCTTCATATGATTCCATCCTAAATTGGCTTAAAAAAAAGCTTTGATGTAAACATTGTTTGAGAAGGTTCATTGAAGTGTTAAAAGGGAAAATTTTGTGAAGAACCTCTTATTAACCCCTATTTTTACAGTAAACATGCAAAGAAGGGGGCATTCATGCATTTGCACTTGCAGTTGACTCAAGCTCTGACATTTCATCCCTGTTTTTGTTTGATCATTAGATTTGTGAACAATGCCATACTATTTGAAAATTATTACAGCCATAGGAAATTTACTGAATATCTAAAACATTGAAACAATTTAACCCCCAAGAAATGACCATATAAGTAGGTTTTATATATGGAATTCCTTTATTAAGAACAAACACTTGCGAAAGATATACTGTAAAAAAGATGAGGGGCAGGGAGTAGCTTAGTATATCAAAGGATGATGCATGCAAGTGAGAATGCACATAGACATTTCTAGACAAGGGGTTGCGGGTATACAACTGCAGCTTGTACACCTGCGCAATGCTGGGTACCTTGGCTAGTTCAAATATAAATCACATATCATTGTCATGGCTTTAGAAATAGTAATAGGAAGATTTAATTCTAAAAATCCTAAGTGTGGGTGGTTTTAATTCAAAGGGTCAAAAATCCATATCTATAACATGTAATGCACAATTATTTTCTTCATCCACAAAGTGCCAATTTGTCCAATCTGGTAATATGCACCCTCACTTAACTTTTTGATCATGTCCATAGCCAGGTCAGGAGCAGTTCAGACCCTATGTTGATTCTGATGGGTCTACTGTTGCCTACACAGAATTTTCTGCTCTCACTGTTTGGCTCTGCAGAATTTTTCCATTTGCCAATTGAATATTCATTTCGTGTTTATTCCATGGACGATAAACCAAACCATTTTTAACCTGAATCTACCAGGGCAGTATGTCTCACTCTATTGATAATTACTTCAACCACAGACAAGGCCTATTTCAGCTTCTTTTTTTTTTTCTTTTTTTTACAATGATGTTCAACATGTACAAGGCCCGAGAGCCACTCGAGGTAGAGAGTTACAGAGTGAGAGGCACAGTGTATAGAGATAGATTTTAACAGTTAACCCTAGAATTCAATCTTAACCTGTTCAAGTCTAGCATTAACTGTTAAAACCTATGTCTATAAACTGTGTCTCTCACTCTGTAACTCTCTATCGGGCCAGGTTAAGATTGCAGTAATTGAGGAAGCATTCTCTTGGGAGTCATTTCCACCAAGCAACGGTTCTTTGTGTGAAGAAGCTGCACAAGTGAAACTCACATACCACCAATGGAATATGAAGGGAATGAGGGTGATTCACTACAATGGGCAAAGCATGGCATGATGTTCCCTCTGTACAAGCCCTCCACCGAGAGCCACTCGAGGTAGAGGGTTACAGAGTAAGAGTGAAGGATTTACAACAGCCACACAGAACACAAGTTCACTCAGACTTCATATCTGTATAAAAAATATTACTTTGGCAATGTAGTTCTGGGTATGATGATAAACTACATCTGGCAGCAAGGAATCTGATTGGGAGGCTTTGAGGAGCGTCGAACTACCTCGTAATTGTTGTTGTTCTCAGGTCCACCCTGACCCGGGGTTATAGCACCTGTTAGGGACCCATCTATGGGAAAATAGTGAAACCCCAAAATGGGGTCAAAACACTATGAAAGTATAAAAATGCATTTTTATAGTAAAAATAACATTAATACATTTTCATACTTAAAAAAATTACTGGCAATACATTTTTGTAAGAAATAAAAATTACCAGCAATACAAAGAAAATAACTAATGCTAACAAGAAAATTAAATTTTGGCATTAAATGACCCATAAGAACTTGATGTGCTGCTAAACAAACTTTGGCATTGAAGATGTCTAAAGTAAAAGGTATTTTCAAGTAAAGGCAGGTGGAATCAGATGATCTAAAACAAAGAAAAAATCTACAATTCTAATTTAACCTCATTCTCACAAGTCATAACAGCTCACAGGAGAAATGCAAGAGTAATAGATAATGGCTTGGATGAAGGAACCGGAGAGCCATGTTTGAATTCTGGTTGAGTTCATTACATTTCCTTACTTGCTAATACCCTTGGGAAAGGTACAAATCCGTCTCTTCTTTCTGCCAAGCTATAGGAAAATAACAGGACAGACTGGGTCCTATGGTCTAGAAGAATAAAAACTCCTGCCTTTAATGCCTATTAGGACTCAAATAGACACCAGATTTCAAGTAGGACTCAAATCCATTTCTAAAGATGCCAGGAAAATACCTTATGTCACTCCAGATAGTACATGATTCCTCCTGCCATGCTCTGTCTTTATAAAACTGAAATCAGACCATAGTAGGTGGGAGAAATCAGACCATGTCTAAGTGGGAGAAATTGAACCATGTCTAGGTGGGAGATGCCAGACCATGTCTAAGTGTGAGAAATCAGACCATGTCTAGGTGGGAGAAATCAGACCATGGTAAGTGGGAGATGTCAGACCATGTCTAAATAGGAGATGTCAGACCATGTATAGGTGTGTGAAATCAGGCCATGTCCAGGTGTGAGAAATCAGACCATGTCTAGGTGGGAGATGTCAGACCTTGTCTAGGTGGGAGATGTCAGACCATGTCTAGGTGGGAGATGTCAGACCTTGTCTAGGTGGGAGATGTCAGACCATGTCTAGGTGGGAGAAGTCAGACCATGGTAAGTGTGAGAAATCAGACCATGTCTAGGTGGCAGAAATCAGACCATGTCTAGGTGGCAGAAATCAGACCATGTCTAGGTAGATGTCAGACAATGGTAAGTAGGAGAAATCAGGCCATGTCTAGGTGGCAGAAATCAGACCATGTCTAGGTGGCAGAAATCAGGCCATGTCTAGTGGGAGAAATCAGACCATTTCTAGGTGTTGGAAATCAGACCATGTCTAGGTGGGAGATGTCAGACCATGTGTAGGTGGTAGTTGCTTAATCCACAATTCCCAGGATTGAAAGAGTTCAAAAGCATTTACACAACCTTGTGAGAATTATTTTTGCTACTTCCATGGCAAATGTTAATATGTGCTGAATTCCTTAGTTTTACCTTTATGGAAGACTCCTGAGAGTATGCTTTCCTGATTACTATAATCGGATTTTCTTCAAGTTTAGTCTCAACTGTTATCTGTTGCCCATATTCTCATAAACTGCTCTTACTTTCTGATCTTATGTTCATACAACAACATCAGTAACCTTCTACCGCAAATGGCTCTTGGTCCTTATATTGGGTGAACAAAATAAGCTTAGAATAAAGCATGAAGTCAGTAACAAAAAATGAAATCCTACATCTTGTCAGAAGAAAAGGAAGATCATAAGTACGTCATTCAGGTATTTATTGTCAGATCCAGAATAAACCGGTAACTATTTTGAAAAATAGAAAATCATAAAATGAATGACCTTGAACTTATAGAATACATTTATTAAGGATAATGGGTGTAGGGCTGAATGATTAGAATGATGGACATGTAGCTGAGAGGTTAGGTCAATGTGTGAAGGACTGAGTGAATTTTGAGACTGGGGAGATCATCCTACCTCATTAAAAATGCCTAAAAACCATAGCACAGGTTGACCCAATCTTTGTGAGTGGAATTGAATAGATGAAATTGTTTCTTGATACTTGTCTTTGCATGAAGTCACAAGTCATTGTGACTGAGGTTATATAAGTATACTGACCTTATAAAGCTGTTGATCATGCCAGATGATGCATACTGTCCTAGAAACTGTAACTAATGCCTGCTAAGCATTGTTTTAGGCTCTGTGGGTGAGGGTTGAGCAAGCTTGAACGGGCATCTACAATAGGGATTGTCTAGCTGTCGTGGCAGACAAACATACACTTGGAAATAAGGAGCCAGCCATTATTACTAGGCTTTAAACATTATTATTAAGCATCAAACATTATTACTAAGCATCAAACATTATTACTAGGCATCAAACATTATTATTAAGCATCAAACATTATTATTAGGTATCAAACATTATTATTAAGCATCAAACATTATTACTAGGCATCAAACATTATTATTAAGCATCAAACATTATTATTAGGCATCAAACATTATTACTAGGCATCAATCATTAAAAATAAATAATGCTGGTGAATAAAATAGATTAATGGCATTAGGCAGAGGCTTCGGATTTGAGTATTTCATTTCTGATAGAGTTTAAATGAAATTTATTAAGAAAAAAAAATCAATTTCTTACCAGGCAAGAGATTAGTCATTTGTAAACCTTTTAATGCAGATTGCATTATCCTGTTGCTAGAGACAAGATAATTTACCCCAGGCATTAAGTAATGACAATAAATAAGAACAACTGCATTAATAACTCTTTGTTTTAATTACTTGATTAATTTTGTCTTTCTCTAATCTCTTATCAAGGTATTTTTTTCTAATCAAATCAGAATGCGAGTAGAATAAATATGGGTTTTGACATTTGGGCTGGTGTTTACCTTTGCGATATTAGAATCAAGGGAAATGAATATCATTATGGATAGCTTTAAAAGTATTTGGAGCTATGTGAAGAAGGATAGAGAAAGAATAAAATGAATAAGATGAGAGAGGATAAGAGAGTGAAGAAGAGAAGGCGAAAGAGAGAGAAAAGAAGGGAATAAAAGAAATATTAAAAGAAATGAAAAAGAAATAGCAAAATAGAAAAAACTGAGAATAATGAAGAAAGAGAGAAAGATGAGGATAGGAAAGAAAGAAAGAAAGAAAGATGAGGATAGGAAAGAAAGAAAGAAAGATGAGGATAGGAAAGAAAGAAAGAAAGATGAGTGTAGGAAAGAAAGAAAGAAAGATGAGGACAGGAAAGAAAGAAAGGAAGAAAGAAAGATGAGGATAGGAAAGAAAGAAAGAAAGATGAGGATAGGAAAGAAAGAAAGAAAGATGAGGGTAGGAAAGAGAGAAAGATGAGGATAGGAAAGAAAGAAAGAAAGAAAGATGAGGATAGGAAAGAAAGAAAGAGAGAAAGATGAGGATAGGAAAGAAAGAAAGAAAGATGAGGATAGGAAAGAAAGAAAGAAAGATGAGGACAGGAAAGAAAGAAAGGAAGAAAGAAAGATGAGGATAGGAAAGAAAGAAAGAAAGATGAGGGTAAGAAAGAAAGAAAGAAAGATGAGGATAGGAAAGAAAGAAAGAAAGATGAGGGTAGGAAAGAAAGAAAGAAAGAAAGATGAGGACAGGAAAGAAAGAAAGGAAGAAAGAAAGATGAGGATAGGAAAGAAAGAAAGAAAGATGAGGGTAAGAAAGAAAGAAAGAAAGATGAGGATAGGAAAGAAAGAAAGAAAGAAAGATGAGGGTAGGAAAGAAAGAAAGAGAGAAAGATGAGGATAGGAAAGAAAGAAAGAAAGAAAGATGAGTGTAGGAAAGAAAGAAAGAAAGAAAGATGAGGACAGGAAAGAAAGAAAGGAAGAAAGAAAGATGAGGATAGGAAAGAAAGAAAGAAAGATGAGGGTAAGAAAGAAAGAAAGAAAGAAAGATGAGGATAGGAAAGAAAGAAAGAAAGAAAGAAAGATGAGGGTAGGAAAGAAAGAGGTAAGGAAGAAAGAATGAAAAGAAAGAGGATTGAAGGAAACAAAGAAGTGGGAAAGAACGAAAGATGGGGAAGGAAAGAAAGATGAAAGAAGTAAAATAGGTGGGAAAGAAAGAAAGTTATTGAAAAAGAAAATATAATGAAATGGAAAAACAGAACATTTAGATTGAAAAAAGAAAGAAAGACTGGAGAGAATAAAAAAGAAAGAAGTGATGGAAAAAAAAAAGATTTTCAAAAATAGCGAAGGAAGAAAGAACAAATAAAAGATAAAGCTTCTGAATGGCAAACGATCAAAAAATAAAAGAGAGAAAAGAAGAAAAAAGAATGAGTTTTGAAAAAAAAACTATGAAGCATTATTTGAAAGAAGAAAAATTGAAAATAAAATTAAAATAGAAAATGACAAAGAGATAAAATGAAAAATATATTTTATTAGTTAAAATTAAATTAAATATGAATAAAATTATTTATATGTTGAAACATTGAGTGCCACTAAAATTAGTTAATCTCTTGGTAACATCACCACACTTAATGAATTTCCAGCTGATTGGCTATGTGCCAATCATGGAACAGAAAAGCCAATCTCATGCTGGACACACAAGGCAATCGTACGACCATATTCCTGAAAGAAAGAAAGAAAATCATGTGACATGTTTCTTGAATATAAAAAAACTAAAGAAGGAAATAAAAATAATGCAAAGTAGGTCATATGACAATCTTTAAAAAGAAAGAAATGGAAAAAAGAAGAAAAGAGAAGAGAGGAGAGGAGGAAATAAATACTAGATAGATAGAAAGTGATTTAAATCATTCTGGGACATTAAAAAAAACAAAAAAAGAAAGAAAGAAAAAGAAAGAAAGGAAAAATCAACAATGCAAAGTGTTACAAAATTCAGCAAAGGCAGATATGTGAGCATATTTCTTGGATGTTAAACAAGAAAGAAAAAAACAGGGAACAGAAAGAAAGAGAGAGAGAGAGAAAGGCAAATATAAAATCCAGAAAAGGTAGTTACATAACAACCTTTCTTGGGCAAGAAAGAAAGAAACAAAGAAAGCAAAAAGGAAACAAGCAAAAAAAAGCAAGAAGAAAGAAAGAAGGCAACAAACAAACAGAGAGAAACAAACAAGCAGAAAGCAAGAAGGAAATAAGCAAAAAGAAACAAGCAGAAAGAAAGCCAGAAACAAACAAACAAACAAGCAGAAAGAAAGCAAGAAGGAAACAAATAAAGAAAAAGAAAGAAAGAAAGAAACAAAAAGAAAGCAAGGTAATAAGCAAAAAGAAACAAGCACAAAGAAAGAAGGCAACAAATAAACGAACAAAAAGAAAGCAAGAAGGAAACAAACAAAAAAAGAAGGAAACAAATGAACAAATAAAAAGAAATAAGGAAATAAACGAACAAAAAGAAAGAAAGAAGGAAACAAGCAAAAAAAAAGAAGGAAACAAAGAAAAAGAAAGCAAGAAGGAAACAAACAAAAAGAAGGGAACAAACAAACAGAAGGAAACAAAGAAAAAGAAAGAAACAAACAAAAAGAAAGCAAGGTAATAAGCAAAAAGAAACAAGCACAAAGAAAGAAGGCAACAAATAAACAAACAAAAAGAAAGCAAGAAGGAAACAAACAAACAAAGAAAAAGAAAGCAAGAAGGAAACAAACAAACAAAAAGAAGGAAACAAACAAGCAAACAGAAGGAAACAAACAAAGAAAAAGAAAGAAACAAACAAACAAAAAGAAAGCAAGGTAATAAGCAAGAAGGAAACAAACAAAAAGAAAGAAGGAAACAAACAAACAAACAAAAAGAAAGAAAGAAGGAAGCAAACAAACAAAAAGAAAGCAAGATACACCAAATAAAAAGAAAGAAATTTTACAAAAAGCAGAGAAAGTAAAAAAAAAAAAAAAAAATGAAAAAAGCAAAATCAATAAGGAAAGAAAATATCAGATATAAAAAAAAAGCCAAGAGGAAAAAAAAAAAAAAAAAAAAAGAAAGAAAATGTAGACATTGAGACAGAGAAAAAGAGAGTGAAAATGTTTTATTAAATCCTAAATTGGGATGTGGTATGTCAATGAATTATGTCTCTCCTTTACTCTTTTAGTGTCCATAATTAATGACTTTGTTATTATCGTTTCCTTTGTATAAGTGAGCCATAAAGTTGGCTGGTTTTCACTTCAGTATTTGGATTGGAATATTAATGACATCAAGAGAGACACGCATATACTGTTCTCCGTTCTTTTCAAGAATAATATCAAGAAAAAAAACTAGAATGAAAAATGATATGCTGGCAGTGATACTGACAATAAGAACATCACTTATTGCAATAATAAAGATAATAGTGATTATAATATGAGATTGTAATAATGACGCTTGAAAAAACAGTAATAACAGCACTAAAAATGTCAACAGTAACAATTTTGAAAGGCAAAATAATATTGCAATAATAATATCAATAAAGATGATTGTAATAATGATGATAAAGCAAGAGTAATGATTCTTTGAAAATAGCAATAAGAATTGTTTTCAAAAGAAATGGTATTAATAATATAGTCAACAGATTATGATAAAGTACATCAAAGTTGGAAAAGACAAAACCCTGAAGAAATAGTAAAGGTTTACTGTGTGGCGCAAAAGAGGAGGGAGTAAAGGCTGACTTTATGGAGATAAAAGGCGGGAAATAAATCTCTTAAGCAGATGTCATAATCTGTCTGAAAGGGATACAAAAAAAAACACATGACAGAGTATGAACAATAATAAACAGGGAACTATGCAAACTACTTGATAACATAACAAACCAGTGATTGTCTGAGAAGGCAAAAACAATAGCTGTTCAAGGAGGCAAAAGACTGGGTGTCCTCAAAGATAAGAACCAGTGGGTGTCCAAGAAGATTAAAGACACTGATTTTCTGAGTAGATAAAAACCATAGTTTGTTCTAGAAAATAAATAATAGTGGCTGTCCACAGAAGATAAAAAATAATCAGACTCTCCTAGAATATAAAAATCGATGGCTGTCCCAAAATATAAAAGCCAGTGTGTGTCCTAGAAGATAAAAACCAGAGTTTGTCCCAAATGATAAAAACCAGAGCCTTTGCTAGAATCTAAAAAGCTGTCACTGTCTCAAATGATAAAACCAATAACTGTCCCAGAAGTTAAAAACTAGTGTTATCTCCTAGAAGATAAAAACCAGAGACTTTGCTAGAATGTAAAAAGCTGTCACTGTCCAAAATGATAACACTAGTTTTTAACTTCTGGGACAATTATTGGTTTTATCTCCTAGAAGATAAAAACCAGAGACTTTCTTAGAATGTCAATATCAGTGGCTGTCCCAGAAGATAAAACCCAGTGTGTGTCTGAGAAGATAAAAACCAGAGGCTTTCCTAGAATGTAAAAATTAGTCACTGCCCCAAATGATAAAAAAAGACAACAGCTGTCCCATCAGTTGCTTCATCCTGTTCTCCTTAATCCTGTCTCTGGTGTTTCAAAAATGATTTTCAGCTTTGGGAAATTAACAAGGAAAATTTTTAAAAATAGTTAATATTCAGAAAAATCAGTAGGGACATGCAGAAAGTCTTACTCTGCAACAGCATTCCAGCAGTTTAAACAAAAAAGCTAGTCCTCAAGACCTTCTGACATACAAAGGTATAATTGAATCCATTATGGTGAAAGAACTTATTGTATTGATTAGGTAGAGTAATGAATAGCAGCTTGGACTGAGGAATTGGAGAGCTGCGTTCAAATTCCAGTTGAATCCATTACATTCACTTACAAACATGCTAATATCATTGGAAAAGGTATGAATCCTCTTCTTCTCCTCCCAGCTATAGGTAAATAGCAGTACAGACTGGGTTCTATAGCCTTGGATGGCAATTGGTCTACCACAGAAAGAAATGGCAACCTACTGCAGGGAAAAATCTGGCTCATCAGTCATGTATTGAAAATATCTGATGGGGGAACCTCATGCAGAGTACACCAAGAAGGAAATGAGGGACCCAGTCTATTTGATCTCTTCCAAGACTATGTCCTATGCATATACAAACACAGATGTGAAGAGATGGGCACCAATCATCTAAGTATTCCATACCACATCCCAAACAAATGTACTAGTAGAAAATTGTTTTTGCTTTCTCTTCCAAGATCACTTTGCTGATGGTTCATGCTGATGACAGAAGTATTCTATAGTTCAATACCATGAACCAAAAATCAACATCCTATATCAAGTATTTCAAGAAATATATATTAAACCTTTCCAAAACAGAAACTATAAGCTGGAATTGGAATGATAGCAGCAATGTTAGCTACCTTGAATCTATCATAAAAATTTAAAATGTGGAATAAGTAAATAGTAAAAACTTCAAATACCTTGATCATTTATAAGAAATTTAGTACAGGAGAAAAAGAACTTACACACAGAATAGGCTTATGTTAGGATTAATTACATCATCATCATTATCATCATCAGGTTGAGAATTCTTCTTGGATTCTCCTGACTTGTTCCTTACAACCATCCCTGTCAGACATTGCCATAGGTAGGTCCTCCAGATGTCATCCAGAGTTATCTCACAAGTTGGTCAATGTAGGTATGATGAAGTCTTCCAACCAATCTTTTGCTGCATAATGGGTTCCATAGGAGGGTGTCACTCACAAGTTCTGACTGACTTCCCCAGATGTGACCAGCTAGTTGAAGCAAACTGCACTTTGTAGCATCTTGCAGTTTTGTATGAAACTATCATTTGAAAGATTCAAATAATAAAAATTCATACAAAACTTCAAATTGCTACAAAGCCAAAACATTAACCTAAAACCTTGATTCATATTCTTCAAATGCCTTGTCAGACTTTCACGTGGTGCCAGACCCATTCAGAAATATCTAAGCTTTCACCTGTATACAATCACTTTTTCAGATCAATGGTTAAAAATGGTTTCAAGTAAATGAAGTCTGTAGTTCTTAACAAGGACCATTCTTTTTGAACACTGTGGACTAGTTTTAGAAATCCACAAAGAACTATACCAAATAATAGACACCAACACATGTGAGGACTTTCAACAGCAGCAACAACTAAAATGGATAGCACATGTAAATTGAATAGAGAATAAAGACACAATCATAATGAAGACATTGCACACAACCAAAAGCAAAATATTAGAAAGAGAGTCCACATCAAAAGTGATAACTATGCACTTGAGAAATGTATTTTACTGAAAATTTGTTTTAATAGAAAGATTTTATAAATTTCAACTAAAAGTAGCACTTCCTGCTTGGTCAAGGAATGTTGAATGTTTCCTTATAAGGAAACAGATAATATTACTATTAGTTACAGGGAGTTAAATCTGGTCTGTAGGAGTTAGACTGACACTGGCATGATGTCATGCATTGCCAGCCTTTCACACGACATCAATAAACTTGTAGTTCTATTATGATGATGTGATAGACACAATATGCAGACAGTCAGTGTCTTCTTACTGCCAGTTGAATAACCCCATAGAAGAGTGTCTGTTCAAGTATGTACAATAGATTTTTCTTTGATTAGTCATTAAATTAGTGATTTTAAGTCCTCCACTTTTTCCAACAAAAGTCATCCAGAAATATCGGTTAAGATAGTTGAGTTATCTGCCCTTGACCAATTGCATGGTTGCAGAAGAGGCAGATGGTGGCGCTAGTAGATCATCTACATAGCAGCAGTATTAGCCAATCAGGACCCATCTTGAGGTAAGCTGGTGGAAGGAGCTGGCAATGTAAGCTCTGTGTTTAGAAGACCTTGGTGATGACAACCTGGATAGTGGAATTTATGCTAAAAGAAATTAACAAGATCTTATATGCAAATTTGAGGTTAATAAAGAAAAAGTAAAAAATTGAATCCACAATTAATGCAGTCAAGCATGACAAACAGCAGAAGCACTCATCAGCAGCAAGGTTAGGTTTAAGGCTCCAGATTCTCAACTGAGAATTGTCTTTAGTGAGTTAAAACATTGGTTTATGAATTTGTTCACATAGTAAATGTGAGTTCAACATTTGGGCCAGCTAGTATATACATGGACACAGTGGAAACAGAGTGAACAATGACCAAACAGCACTAAATAAGAACTAGATGAGATATCCCTGTACATGGTCAGTGGATGAGAACAATCTACTCAATAAAAAGTTCATTTTCAAATTCCCTGAATGTTACCTGGATTAACAAGCACTTGATGATGGTCAGATTGTACATTGCTCAAGACGTTGTGATAACAAAAATAATAACGAAGACAGTAGTCTGCATGTAAATATTGAGGTTTGTTTTTGTTTCATTTGATTAACAGCATATCAATTCCTTATAGATGATTTAATGTCAAAATTTAATTAATTTTGAAGTAATAAAAATATATGTTATTCTGCTTTCACAATTGTATACATGGTAGATGATACTTAGCTTTTGTGTATTTTTGGGATGTCAATGAACACTTACTGCCACTTATGTAATGTCAACAAATAATTGTGACTTTTGTAATGCTTGTTGTAGTAGAGACTTTGTAATCACAGATACAACTATACTAATGCCGTTGAACAATACTGGTGTCAAACGGCTTCAAATAACATGTGCACTAATAATACTTGCTCGAATAGTAACCACTGAATAGTGACCCGAATATTAATCTGTATAGTGATCACTTAAATTCAACACTAATTCCCATATATAAATTTCCTTTACCATCACGTGATCTACTTATTCAAAATGGGATCACTTGTGTTTGCTCTCTGGTGATCTGTGTTCAAACTCCAATGTCAGCAGCACACTTTATTCCCATATAACATGTATATACATGTTTGTGTGGACATGGTTACGAGATGTTGTGATAAGCTGTTTTATGTTGTAGTTTTGTTGAAGTTATATTTTGGAATACAGTTTGATTTCTTTAAGAAATTATAGGATATTATATGGATTAATGTCATGAAAGAGTTCTTTCATGTTGGTTGATTTTTTTTAGCGACATATCAAACTCTAGGTTATTTAATGCTCAAATCTAAATATTTTGAACACAATTGTATGCATTCAATTATAGATAAAATTTATTGGTGGTCTTTATTTTTTATAAATAAAAATGTATTGGTTGTATTTTTGCGATAAAAATGTATTTTCATACTTTCATAGGGTTTTGTTTGGGTGGCTTACTATTTGCCCATAGTTGGGACCGTAACAGGTACTACCACCCCATGTCAAGGTGGATCTGGGAACAACAGCAATTAAGACGTGTTTCCACACTCCTTAAAATCTCCTGATCAGAGGTCTTGCTGCCAGATGTAGTTTATCATCATATCCAGAACTACTGCTTGTGGAGAACCTCATTGCTAGTAATTCACTGGTTATGATAAAATGAAGTTAGTCTAGTGAAATGCTGAAATGGTCACAATATGTAAAAAGTCATATATTCTTGTGAAAATGTCAAAACAAATCTGGCAAAATACAAATGCATTTACAGTGCAGATGTTTTACAGTAAGACCTTATTTGAAGTAGATAGGTTTCAAGATCCATTCAATTGCAGATATTGTTGGTAATTTTTTTATAGAAAACGTATTGCTGGTATTTGTACTATAAAAATGTATTTTTATACTTTCATAGTATTTTGTTTTTATTCGGGAGCTCACTATTTTCCCATAGCTGAGACCCTAACAGGTGCTACCACCCTGAGTTTGGATGGACTTGGGCACAACAACAAGTAAGCAGTGGTTCCACACTACTCAAAACTTGCAATCTCCCAATCCGAGGCCTTGCTAGTTTATTATCATGCCAAGGATGATGAGTATTGAGGTATCTATTTGGTTAATATTTACTGAAATATTGTAGACAACCAGACCATACCTCACTTTATAAAACTCTCATGAGAAATCTAAATTGTGGCAAAGGACTTGTATGCTGGTAAAGAGAGTATATGGGTGACAACAAGAATGTCTGCCTCAAGGTCAAGAGAATGCAGGGCATTACTTTTGGGGGTCATCTGGGCTGCTGGAGTTTCCAGGAGGTCAGTGTTGACAACCAATTTGTGTTGTATCCGTAAGGAGGTTACAAGCAGACAAAGGTGGTATACTAGTGAAAGGAACAGCAACATAGACATAGATGAAAGAAAGAGAGGTTTATTGTAAAAAAAGAATACATTACTGAAAGACAGGGAATCAGGTGGCAAGCTATTAATTCCCAAAGCAAGCCCCCAAGTATATCCTGTGCTCACTATATAGCTACTGGTATAGTCAGTCCACATAGGTGATAGGGAGTATGGGACATTCCATTACAACAATTTGAATTCAGCTACCACACGCTACTTGCATGTCCATTACAAACCTTAAACCCTGAATTCTTTTCTGTGCCATGTCTCATTATGATGCAGGCGATAATGGTTCTCCACAACTTCCTATCCTTTATAGTTCTAATCAAACCATAAAACCTCTTACTATCCATCTTTGTCCATTCACAGAAGCTCGATAAGTAAGCTACTCTTTCTCTCTATCTCTTTGTTTTTCAGTATGTCCTGTGAATGTCAAATTTTCCAAGCATCCTTTCCACATTATGTGCCCCAGAAATTTTAACTGTCTTTTCATTTTTATTTTTCTTAAAACTTACTCCATCCATGGTTAAAACACTACCCAGATATTTAAATTTCTGTCCATCTCAGCATCTCCAAATTGTTGCTTCCATCTTGAGCCATTCCTCTTGCTGACAACCATGTATCCTGTCATCTTTCAGTGACCATGGCTCTCCACAACTTCCTTGTTATCTCTCCCAGTCCCTGTTCTGCCATATGCTTACACAACTGCATTAGTTAGGTTATTTACTTTTTCCCACTGGTCTTTTTGGCCTCACTGTATCCTGTGAGTGTTGAATTATCCAAACCTTCTTTCCTTGTTATATCTCAGTACTTACAATGGATATAATGGATATCGGCTCAGAGTGAGAACTCGTAGAGCTGACTTCCAATTCCAGTCAACTTTGTTAGATTCACTTATGCACAAATACCCTTGGAAAAGGTATGAACCCATCGCTTCTCTCCCAGTTTTTGAATAGCAGGAAAGACTTTTACTACAGGAAAAAATCTGCCTCGTCAGTCATGTATCTTTTGATACATGATCGCCCAAGCATGTATCATGTATGGCACTTAACTGACTGTTTGACTGATGTCTCTATGGTTATGTAGCTCTTTGGTATATAGTTTTTAATGGTTATTGGTAATCGACTACCGTCTTGATATGCTTCATGCAGCATACACCATATAGAGGTGTATTAATTTACTTGTGTACAAATACCCTTGGGAAAGTTATGAATCCATCTCTTCTCCTCCAGCTATTGAATAGTGGGAAAGACTGGATTCAGTCTACTGCAGAAACAAATGGCATCCTACTGTGGGGAAAATCTACCTCTTCAGTTATGTATTGAAAGATACATGATTGCCCAAGCATGTATCACGTATGGCACTTAACTTATTGAATTTCAATTGTCTTTTGCTGATTCTGAGTATGCCTCCTTTTTACTTCCATTTTCCTTAAAACTTACTCATTACTCACCTGTTTCAATCATAGTATTCTCAGCATCCTACTGTAGAACCGTTTCCCTATCAAAACAATGTCTCGAGAAGAGTGATACAAAATCTGAAGCTAGAAGTGTTTCTGGTCTTCATTACAAATCTGACATGGAGAAATCCGTTTTATAATGGTACATATCTAAAAGAAGGATTTTAGATCACGAATGTTGATTTAATCACTTCACTCATTAGATGAGAAGCTATTTCAGCAATTTTTATCCTTAAGCAGAATTATCAGAAATATTTGTTATTTGCCCGGAGAGAATAACACTAATTAAATTTCCCTTCCCCCCCTCTCTCTCCCTCTCTCTCTTTGTTTCTTTATGAATGTTTAGCAGCTCAAATCTAATTAGGCAAGCAGGAATGTTGAGTTTCATTTGTCAAAAATAAGTAACATCAAAAAATCTTATCATTCTCACAGATTTTCTTCAAAGGGGCTTTCGTTAAAATATTCGGTAACTCTGTATATCTTGTTAAATCAGTAAAACAAAGAATTTGATTGAACAACTCTTGAAAAGTTTTCACTCTTCCTACTTTAGTCATAAATAGGAATAAAGAAGACGCCTTCAGGGAGACATCAACTTAACATTTCTTTCCTGGGATCTTGTCTTTAATGGCTGATACCTTAACCAGTTGGGCTACAGAAGACAAGAGCTAAATAAAACACAATTATACAAGACAGCTTTTCCCTAAGAACTGCTACTTTGTAGGAGAGATTCCAACATGGATTCTTTACTGAACCCTAATCTTAAGGCTCAGTAAACCATATCTCTTGTTAAGATTGTTATGATGAGCCTTGTTTGACTCCTGGTTTTGCTTAGTAACATATATAACAACAAATTGAGGCATATATATATATATATATATATATATATATATATTTTAAGACATTTTTTTATGTTTATACATTCTTTTTATAGATACAAATATTTAAGTAAATGCTCTGTGTATATATATATATATATATATATATATATATATATATATGTAAAGACATTTTTTTTATGTTTATACATTCTTTTTATAGATACAAATATTTAAGTAAATGCTCTGTTTATAATAAACAGTATTAATGACATTTACTGACCTGAATGTCCAAGAAATTATCCTAGAAAATATGTGTCCTCTGACAGGAATCAAAGCTATATTCTTTACAGAAGTGTCATATAGCCTGACGTGCTTTACCAATTTTGCCACAGAGGAGTGTTTTGGTTAAAATCAGTAAAATCGACCTTACTAACCGAAAAACTCCTCTGTAGCTAAATCAGTAGTTCCGTATAGGATACAGGTTTGATTCCTGTCAGAGGAGACATATTTTCTATGAAAATTTCTCTGACATTCAGGCCGGAAAATGTCATTAATACTGTTTATTATAAACAAAACATTTACTTAAATATTTGCATCTATAAAAAGAATGTATTAACTATTGACAGAATAGATTGGGTCCTATAGCCGTGGATGGCAACTGGTCTAGAAGAAGGACAACTCTGAATTCAAAACTTGGGGACCTTGTAGCATATAGTGCACTAGGTCTCTGTATTCGGCTCTTAAAAATGTGTAGTTGGTTCTGCCCAAAGCCTTCGCCACTATAATCAAATCATATGTGCAGTTATCTGGCTGTTAGTTCTCAGGAACTGTGTTGCTTGACCTTCATATGTCGAATGCGACAGGAGAGTCCAGCATATATATATATATATATATATATATATATATATATAATGATTTATTATCAGAAGGAATTGGTTGTACTAGTTCAGTGGATATATGAAAGTTCTTGTAATGTGCTGTTTTTAAATGTTTCTGATTTTTGTGTTTGTCACGAATAAATTATTTGCAAATGATAAGTCTATCATTAAAAAGTAATATCAAACATGAGAAAGTGTTATTTGTGTAAAACTTTGCTGTTGTCTTCATTACTGGAGCAGCTGAAATCCAGGTGCTCTTTTTGTGAGAGGTCCATGAAAAAAGGAAGTCTCTAAATTTCCCACCAGTAGGGCAATTTCCTGTTTTCTATAGAATCCTAGGAAATTATTTTTTTTTATTTTATTTCTTGTAATCACGAGATTACTACAAAATCTTTCAAAGCCAAAATCTTCTAAATTCTAAAATATGAACAAAGTAATTTCTAAGGTATATATATATATATATATATATGTGTGTGTGTGTGTGTATGTGAGTGTATATGTATGTGTGTCTGTATATATATGTGAGTGTATATGTATGTGTGTGTGTCTATGTATATATCTGTGTTTGTGTGTGTGTATATATATATATATATATATATATATATATATATATATATATATATATATGTGTGTATATTGTGACGAATGCAAGCCCACACATATACGTTATTCCCCACTCCCACAACAGAACCCAAAGCAGACACGCTTAGAAATACGCATAGGTGAAGTCTAAAAATAAATTCAGACCCAGTAAGATAGCATATAAAAGAAACAACACGACAATCAGCAGTTGAGAAAACTAGGCGCCAAAAAGGAGAAGCGCATGTGGAGAAGAAGAAATCAGCTCTATCGGAGAGGCCAGCGGATGGAAAGTCAAGCCAATGCCAATGTTCCAGGCAGCATGCTGAGACAACACATTTCCAGAGGCAGAGAAGCAGACCAATCACTCAAATGCCAAGTATGTGAAGATAGTCCAGACTCAATCGGCCTGAATCCCTCAGAGTTAATCGCATTAAGAAGAAACCCTGAATATAAATATAAGGCAGGCAATGTGATAAAGCTCCAGTCGCTGAACCAGGAATACAAGAAAAGAGACTATTATCACCATCGGTCAATCAAATGCATATCTCAGATAAGTTTATACCCCAAAAACCCCCAGTATTACTATGATTCGCAAACACCCAATAATATTATGTTCTTGCACACACCTTTCCATAATCGTAATACTAGATAATTGAGATTATACCCCTGTATATGTGTGAAACATTGCATTCGTTAATATTTGTCGTATCCCAACTAAATATATGGTATACCTTACATGATATAATATCTTTATTGTCGTTGTCATATACATGTTCTTGTTAATTAAATATTATATTGTTCAAAATGTCATTTCCATTTATGGTCAGCGGTCGGCTGAATGTGTTATTCTAAGAACCCAGGGAAGCCTAATTCAATTAGATCATAATTGAGTTGGACTTTGCTTACTTTCTTTTCTTTTTATATTATCTGCTGATGATTTAATGATGTAAAGGAAATAACCCTAATATTTATTCAGTAATCCCATAACGGAAGGTTATTTGGGGAATAGAAGATATAAACGAATCATTGTGCAGAATACATGGATCTGGTGTTGATTGTGTCCCCCATCACAATATGAATACCAGGTGAGGATCTATGACGAAATGTATATGTGTATATATATGTATGTGTGTATATGTATTTATATATGTGTGTGTATATATATGTACTAGCAGCATGGCGTCGGCATTGCCCGTGCTTAATTCAAAAATCATACAACTCATACAGCAATCGCTATCACTTGACTTAAAATATTTTTGACCTTCCTTGCCTTTAAAGGAGTGCCCTTTGCCATGCTACATGCCTTACTTCTTGCCTATCTCACACTGCAAATTTTTTCTAAGCTCTATACTAAACATTAAATCTGTTATGAAAAAAGAACTAAGCAAAATGAACACAAAATGATCAGCTTTAAAAAAAGACTCATAACTGGAAAAAACGAATGAAAAAAGAATGTTAACAACAAATACTTTTTCATACCCAACCCAGTTCTGCGAAATCAGAATCAATGTTGAGTTTAAGCAAGCAAATGAGCCAATTGGAATAAAGTGCCATGCAGATTTAAATTTTTCCCACTTGTGATGAATGTAGCTATCGATTTTTTTTGCATGCTAGCATGCTAGTTAACATTTGTGTCAGTCAGCTGTTGGCTCTCACACTGGCCAATAGAATCTTCCTGCCTATTCGTGGCAGCAAGCTATTGGCTCTCACTCTGGCCAGTAGAAAATGGTCGCAAAAAACATGAAAACTGCCGTAGAAGCATGAAAAACTCGATTATTTCTACTATCGATGGAAGTTGGGAAATGCAACATCAGTCTTGGCCTTTCCGCTAACTTGGAGCATGTGCATGTAAATTTTGGTGCAAATCCGTCAAAAATTGCGGCTGTGCATTCGTTGCACACACACACACACACATCCTGCCTTTTATAGATAGATATATATATATATATATATATATATGCGTGTGTGTATATGTATATTTGTGTGTATATGTATGTATGTGTGTGTGTGTGTATATATATATATATATATATATATATATACACACACACACACACACACATACATGTTCAGACCATGTGTGTTGGATTGTATATAAGCTATTTATGTATGCATGTCACTGGGGCCTTATAGGGAGTAGATATTTCTGGTTTATTTTTTTATCCTAATGATAATTAGGTAGGCATATTTCAGATTATTCTAAATTGACTACTTAAGGTGTTTACTCACTAATTATTTGTTGCCCAACACAACACACATGACCTCAAGATTGTATTAAACAAACTGTTGCCATTCAGTGTTCAGCCCATGGCCCAGCTTTATATATATATATATATATATATATATATATATATATATATATATATATATAATTATTTAATTAAAAAAGTTTATAACATAAATATGTTATAAAATCACTACAAAAATAGCCATTTTGTTTCAACTTTTTTTGAAGCGGAACCGCTTAGGTGAAACCTTGGTAGGTTTATCTGGCTCTCTAGGTTTAACTAGGTCTGCTCTACTCACTGTATTGAGCACTTTATTTAGTTATTTTGTCTACTCGGAGTGGCTTTTTTTTCTTTGGGCCTTGGACTCGTATGCTGGATGATTATTTTCGGTTAAAGTACATGTTCTTGGTTCTTTCTTTTTTTATACCTTTTTTCCCTTTGGTATTGACTTGTTTATTTGCAAATCAAGACAAGAAAGGTTTTCTGAGAGAGTATAGTTTCTTATACTTATAAGATTTCTATTAATAATATATATATATATATATATAGAGAGAGAGAGAGAGAGAGAAAGACACACACACACACACATAGGATAGAGTGCCTGTAAATATAAGCGTGGACACTGAGGTCATATCCAGTTGTAACTGTTTCATGCTTAAATGCAATCATCTGGCCACACACACAGATATATATATATATATATAAATAAATATATATATGTATATTTTTTTTTAATTTAAAGAAAAAACAGACCACATGGTCGAAATTAGAGAGGGAAAGGAGAGTTGTTTTGTCTCTCACACTATCCCTCACCACCCTCTATGTCACCTTATATAAACTTAATACTGCCCTTCGAAAGTGTAAATTTTAAATTCATTTTTTCACCCTTGAAAGTGGTGTCCGAAAATTTCTGGTGAAATAAATTATAACAGTGGAATCTTAAAGTTGTCTGTCTTTTCTTTAAATTAAATTATTCACTGTGATTTAACATTGAGCTCTTCGGATTTCATCCTCGTTAGTATTATCCATAGAGATTATCAAGATTTTCGTAACTTAAATATATATACATATATATATTTATATATATATAGCATAGTTACTATTTTTAAGAAAGGCATGCAATATAATAAGTACACCAAGTGGCTATCAATTTGAATTTTGAGCGAATAATTCTTTTAAATGAAGTAACCAATTGGTTTTTAAGAGAAAAAAAAAAAAACGAACCAGCAAATAAGCTGTCATTTTCTCGCAGTTTCTATCCAGAAAGGTGGTTATTATGAATTGCCAAAAATAGCACAGGCCAGTCTTGTTTTTAAAATAGTTTCTCATCTTTAATTCATATTGGTTTTACTTGTTGGCTTCATCAGTCAAATGTTTAAGGCCTCAATGGTGACAGCACAGAAAAACTGTTCCATTAGCTATGTTTAGATCTGACAGATTTAACAAAAATAAATATTCCCATACTTGACATATTTTTCTTTACAAGCAATTGCTAATTGTGAAATATTTTTTTGTCACTTCAAAGTCTTTTATCAGCATTAATGAAGTCAATCCTTTTTGGGGACTCATTAGTAAATACTAAACACATTGTCAGTATATGGATCAGTTATAACAAATTTAGTACAGCAGAAAAGGAAACTGAACATAGAAAAGGTAACACTGTAAATTACTACTTAAAGCCAAAACATTAACCAGAAAACTTGAGTCAGATTTTTAAACATTTTCATCATATTGCGACTTTCATGTGGATGTCATGCATGGTGTCAAATCCATTCAGAAATATCTAAACTCTCAGCTGTATACAACTGCATTCTAAGATCAATTGTTAAAATGGTTTTGAACTAGTGAATCCTGTGGATTTTGGTAAAAACGACACTTCTTTGAACATTGTGGATTGGTACTTAAGAATCGCAAACATAAGAACTGTACCAAATAACAGAAACCACATCAGTTGAGGACTTTCAACAGTAGCAACAACTAAAATGATTAGCACACATAACTCAAAGAGAGAACAATGGAATAATCAAAATGTTGACATTGCACACCACTTCAAACAAAAGGTTAAAAAGGAAACTGCCCCTCAGTACTGGAAAGAGCAACAACAGCTATTGGACTTGAGAAACCTATTTTTCCTGAAAAAATTGTAAGAGAAAGATTTAAAAAATTTCAGCTGAAAGTACACCCTTGTGCAAATTAATTCAAACAACAGATTTAGTTTCCTTTCTTTCACCATATGGTCAGTTTTAAACTTACTGGAGTGACAGGGTGTAATTGACTTCTATTTTTTCCGCAGATTAGGTCATTTTCAGTGGCATGCAGTAATATGAATATATTTTCAGGATGTGTGATAAAATTTGTTTGACATTGAAAAATATTGTACCATCCATGATTGCATTAGGACGCTATTGTCTCAACTGTCAATTAGTTGTCCTATGTAATTATATATATATATATAATTTTCATTAAAGAGACTGTCATGGTACTGTGATTAAGATTTTTATTAAATTTTTCTTGTGTTCCTTTAAGTGTTTTCTTTTCTGGACATAAAATTTATAAGGACTGTCCAAATGTTTTATATATCTTCACACTTTCTGTTATTCTATTAGCCATTATCAAAGACTATTTTTTTTCTTTTTAATTGAATGTGTAGATGTTTTATATATGCATCTAGCTAGAGTAATGGAATGTTTTATTTTTATTCTTCAAATACAATCTGCACATTGCAGTCGTTTTCGTTGTTGATGTTATTGGGTGTCAGCTTTTTCTTTTTATTATTAATGCTTCCATTATTTTTATTATTATTTAGGAATTCTCATGTCTCTTATGGAACTGCATTCCTGATCAAACCAAATTCATAAATAATTATATTGGACACACCACTACATGCCTATCAAGAAGGCACACATGACATCTCTCTGACTATAGTTCACTTAACTCATTTAAACATGCACAGAAACCAACCAAAATCTATCTGCAACATACTAATAGAAAATACAACAATAATAGCGTTGGCCACATGTAAAAAAGAATGGAAGCATTAATAATCAAAAAGAAAAAAAACTAACACTCAGTAACATCAATTATGAACATGGACAAAATGTGCTGACCATATTTGGCAAATAAAACATTTCAATCCCTGCAGATACATATATAAAAATCTACTCATTCAGTTAAAAATTAAAAGAGCATCCTTAGTAATGGCTAATCTAATTGCCAAAAGTGCTTGATATATAGAACATTGGTTCAAAAATATAGCACACTACATGTCTATCAAGCAGACTCATGTCACATGTCTCTGACCATAGCTCAGTTGGCACTCATTTAAACACAAACAGAGATCTACCAGATTCCATCTACAACATATTCATTGAAAATACAATTATAATAGCCTCATCCAAAAAAAAATAATAAAAAAAACTTGTATAAAAAGAGGGATTGCTGCCCATATAATTACATATATATATATACATATATATATATATATATATATATATATATATATATATATATATAGTCATCCACACACACACACACACACACACACATACATATATATGCTATGTTCACTCTATCCCTCTGACCATTATCTCTCCTTTTCTATATACATATATATATATACATATATATAACTATTGACTAACCTTTAGTCAACAGCTGCATTTTATTTTACTTAATTAGTTTTATATGTTTAAATATTTCATTGGTTTCTTAAAAAGCCTGTTTCTTTACCAACTATATGACTTTTGCTTCTCTGCTTACTTTAAACTTAGTGTAGGTCATTTTGATTGGTTGGTCTGAGTAAAACCAAACAAACCCTGCAACCATGTACTCTCTGTTGTTTCTTCTTAGACTTTTTCTTTTTCTTCCTTTTCTCGTGAAAAGAGGGTATATCTTGCTTTTAAATCTCAATAAATTGTCTACTCACCAGTTATTTCCTAACACCTGATGAGATGCGTTGTTTTGCATCAGAACACATTTTTCGAAGTGTTTTTGATGTAATATCCTAAAATGATATTGCTCTACTTTGTATTGAGCATTCTTTTAAATGGAATATGACGAACATTGGACTTGTACTCTATTTGTTCTCATTTTACATGGAGATATATATATATATATATATATATATATATATATTCGACTCTCCCATTGAATCTGACATATGAGGGTCAAGCAGATCAGTTTCTAGGAACCAACAACCCGACACCAGCACAGGAAATTTGTGCAGAACCATCCACGCTTTTTGAAGGGCTGAATACAGAGACCTGGTGTACTATGTGCAATAAGGTCCCCAAATGACCCTCCGCAGGTTTTGAATTCAGAATTGTTCTCCTGGACCAGTTGCCATCCAAGGCTATAGTACCCAGTCTATCCTGCTATTTACCCATAGCATAGAGAAGAAGAGGATTAATACCTTTCCCAAGGGTATTAGCACGTAAGTAAATGTAATGGATTTGACTGGAATTTGAACTCGGTTCTCTGATTCCTCAGTCCAAACCACTAACCATTACTCCACTGTGCCTCCTCAATAAATATATATATATATATATATACACACACACACACACACAGACACACATATATATATTTATATATACATGCTATATTCAGTCTATCCCTCTGTCCATTATCTCCATATATATATATATATATATATATATATAAACTTAGGTTGCTAAACCCCCACCACCATATATAAATTTAAAAATAAGCTACTCCAAAATTTGCTTGAGGATGAAATGGAACTAATGTTTTTAATTTAATTACAAAATTAAATTTGAAGCTTTTAGCTTCCATTTTTGAAACATGGTTATTACTGTGTAGTGAAAAAAACCATATTTTAAATCAGTTAATTTATAATATTAATGCTCTGTAAATTTACATTAAGCACTATTTTGTAAAAATAAAAATATCAACAAGAACACCGGATTATATATCTTACCGTTCTTTCTTTTTATATATATATATATATATATATATATAAAAGGCACTTTTATTATTTTTTTTCTGGTATTACTCAGGTGTTTGTTACATGCAGAAATCATCAAGGAATTTAAAATGGAATGCTTTATTCCATCCAGGAGGCAGAATTATCCTTTGCCAAAGAAATACAGGAGATTATTTGTTCTAGCTTTAAATCCTTTGGGAAGAAATTAGATCTGACAAAAAAGCCAAAGAAGAAGCCAATGAAAACAAAGAAATATCTTGGATATCATTTAACTTCAAGCCATTTTCAGATTTCACCAAAGTTCTGCCAGTTCTATAACAAACAGATAAACATCTACAAATTTTTTGGTGTTATTATATAAGTAAATTAAAATCAAAAATATTGATTTAAAACCTGAGGTACTGACAAACCTCTGTCAAGTATCTTACACGATAAACATTGTTTATGATTACATGCATAATATAACGCTATAATTTTACCAAAGTTTTCAAATTTTCTTTTTGTCCATACATTCATTCTTGCCTGACAGAAAGACAACTTTGGCCACAAAGGATGTTTCTTCTCACTAGACTTTTACAACAAGGCAATCCTTAGAGTAATGGAAATCCTACAAAGATTTATTATTAGTAGATACAATCTTAAGAACATGTGCTATACTGATGTCATAATATTGACAGCAGATATAGAAAGGAAATTCAAGGCACTCTTACAGAAAGAAGTAAAAGATAGCAAGAAGAAAGGACTAACCATCAGTTGTAAGAATACAGAATGTATGCTATTTCACTATTTATATCATTTGGACTGTTGGCCTCATCTTTATTTCTGCATCCCTAACATTTTGGCTGTTGTATGACTTGGCTTTCTTCAGTATCTGTGTACATTTCTGAGATGAGATATTGTAACTATTTACACTACATCGTTCAGACTGTTGTCCTCATCTTTATTGCTACGTTCCCAAATGTTTCGGACATTGCATACTCTGACTTTCTTCAAGATATGTCTATATTTCTGAGATGAGATATTGTAACTATTTAAACTATTTACATTTTTCAAAATGTTTTATCTTTATTTCCATATTCTCGATGTTCTAGCCATTGTATACTCCAGCCATCTTAAGGTGGAATTTCGAACTGAACCCTTTATTTAGTTGATGAGGTAGATTGTTCTAATTCCATTTGCCATGTCTTTTTTCGATATCTCAGTTTCATTTAATTGCTTTAAATAACTCAACTTTCCAAGTTTTTGTCTTCTCTGCTGTGGCCAGGTATTGAACTCACAACTCTTTGGGTCAAGTCACATTTTGGATTATTCAACCAATTCTTTTATCACATCCTGGGTAAGATGTTAAACTACATCCGTGTCCTGGGTAAGACGCTAAACTACGTCCAACAGCAAGGCCTCTGAACAGGAGGTTTTGAGGAGTGTGGAACAACCTCTTAATTGCTGGTGCTCCCAGGTCCACCCTGACCTGGGGTGGTAGCACCTGTTAGGGTCCCAGCTATGGGCAAATAGTTAACTATTACCAGCAATACTTTTTGGAAAAAAATTATTACCAGCAATACAATTTTGAAGGAAAAATATTACCAGAAACAGATTTTTTGACAAAACAAAATATTACCAGCAATAAAAATTTTTCTCAGCATTAAATAACCCATTGAGGTTGATATGCCATAAAACAAAATAAACCAAACCAATCTAAACCAAAGAATACATATTCTATTCATACAAATCTATCCTAAAAATGTTGTTGACATTAAATAACCCATTGAGGTTGATATGCCATTAAACAAAATAAACCAAACCAAACCAATTCTTTTATCCACAGCCCAGTGGATAAAAGCTGTGATTAAGAGGTTTTACAGCCATAGCATGAAGTGAATATCATGAACGCAAGTGGAATTGAAACTGGAACTCTGCTCTGAGCAATTATGCATTGCACCACCTGCACATCTAAGCTTACAGCAATTTGTTATTGCCAAACAGTCACCCATCTAGATACTGACCAGGCTCCACATTGCTTAATCATACAGAAACTAGTGTTTCAACATGATGTGTCTGTGGATGTTTGGAAAGAATGATTGGCACAGAAAGTGTGTTCAGAGAATTCTTAACTTGCTCTGGGGGCAGTTTGCATTTGGTTAGGGTGAATACTTAAAATTGAAAGTAGAATATGATCATGAGATGTTTCCTCTTTGGATTTATTTAATCTTTTCATTGAGAATGATTCTAATAGTATAGAAGACCTAACAGGATTTATTACCAACAAACATAACCTTTTCAAATTACATATGCTATCCATTTTAGCTGTTGCTTTTGTTTAAAGTCCTCAAGTCACATAGTTTCTGTTATTTGGTACTATTCCTTGTGATGTTGTAGCATCAGTTCACCAATGCTTGAAGAAGGATAGTCCTCTCCAAAACTGATATGTCCCGGAAAGGGATATATTTGTGGTTTTGGCTACTATAACCAAGTAGAATATGGTAGCAGTAATCAACTGGTATGCGTCGTAGTCGCAGGTAAGAAGTGTAGATCAATGGGCGTCATTATAGACTTAGCTCTCAGACGAAGGCTCTTGACTCTCTCATACCTACATGTCCGTATTTATGACGGACACCAGCCAATCATATTTCAGTGAGGGGGAACACAGGTGTATGCATATTCCATTATATCAAAAACCTACAAGCTTTATTTGTCAAAAGCAATTTGTAACCATTGATCTTCTTTTTTTTTTTTTTAATCGATATCACCCCCAAGGCAGTACAGTCACTGGCACACAATGGGTTACAGGGGGTGGAGGAAATAGGAATAGAAACATTAGTAATGAGCAGAAAAATTTAAAAAAAGATTTATCAGGAGGATGGTCAATAGCGATTGACATTGCATTTCAATTTTGGCAGATTAAAGTTGGTTGGAAAGCATGGAGCCAGAAGGGAGTTCCACAAGCAAGAAGTGTGAGAAAAGAAACTGTTAGCGTAGAACTTATGGCTATATCTAGCCAGCTCAGCTGTAAATTGATGAGAACTCAGCAGGAGTCTATAGAGGACCTGGGGTGAAGATGAGAAGAAAACACGTGCATTTATATTTCCTGCTAGAAGGTCCAGCTACAATATAAAAATGTTGGACTCGGATTAAGTCCAACTGAAGATAAGTAAGACAAACAAACAAAACCGATATATATTAAAACGAAATATGTGTATTAACAACAAATTACAAAGCACATAGACAGTTAACATTGTGTTTGTGTGCGAACATTTGTTTGTGTGTGAACGTTCGTATTTGATGAATGTTTGTAATGTTCATAGCGTCTTCCCAGAAATGAGAAATGCTGATCTTCTAAGAGCTTACATCTTGTTGCTGAAATGAAGAAGAAAAAGAGATTTACCTCACCTCCACACGAGGTGGGATTCAGCATGAGGCCTGAAGGAAAGAAGAGGTTGAGGCAAGAAGTCACCCAGTATTTATAGTATGGGGAGAGAGACCCCTGGTGAAGAGTTAGGGAATTAAGGAGGAGGTAACTTCGACAAGTCTAGGTACCATAGCGAAGAGCTCATTCGAACAATTACCATGAACGTATTTATAAAACAGGCACAGAGAGGTAACCTTACAACAGTGGGCAAGTGATTGAATCTGAACTGCCAGATCAGGACCAATAATATTGCTGATTCTTTGGATCTTATCAAGGAGCTGCAGGTAAATAGCAGGGGACACTGAACCATACATGGCAGCAATATTCTAAGCACGGATGAATGGTAGAATTATAGATATGCATCTAGATTCCACAGAGGAAAATTGTGTTTTAGAATGTGGTTGTATACAGTTCAAATCTTCCTGAATGAGTTGGGCATCATGACAAGACTATTTAAGAATATGATTAGTGTTCTTCGGTTAAGGTTTTGGTTTTATAGCATCTTGAGATGTTAAATGAAACTAGTCCTAGCAAGGAACTACTAAGAAACTGAGCTTGTCTCTTTCTTATTGAGTTCAACAATCAGAAAGAGATAGCTTAGACTTTTGGGACATATAATAAGGAAAGAAGGTTTGCAAAACTTGATACTCACAGGACATAATGAAGGCAAGAGAAGAAACCTCAGTAATCTACTTAATGAGCTTGAGTGAATCAATATTAGGACAAATGTTCCAGAAACAAAGAGTATTAAAAACATAAGATTTACTTAGAACAATAAAAAGCAAAGAAGCTATGGAGAGTCATAACCCATGTTCTGAAAGAAAAAATGATAGAGCTTTTAAAAATGTACTTGTTATATCATAGTTTGTTTTTAATCAAAATGGTCTGAAGAACATGACATTAGAAAATATAATCAAGACTTGGTTCTAAATTTGGTTCATAATCAAATGTTTCATTTCCCTGTATATGGCAATTCTGCAACCATTTTAAACTACAAGGTATTTCAAGAAAGAACACATGAGATTTACTTAACTACACTGAATTTTGAATGTTCATTCATTTCCTTTCAATAATTACAAAAACAAGTACCATGGCTACTAATTCAGGTTCATGTTTTGGTTAAATTCTCTTTTATAAAAACAAAAAAAAAATTCTTTGTTCTTGTAATTCATTAAAGTGCATCTACCCATTATGAAGATGGGTAAAGATATGTTATTATATTATAATAATATTAGTAATATGTTATTATATTATAATGATATTAGTAATATGTTATTATATTATTATGATATTAGTAATATGTTATTTGGGGGATGTCCAGAATGTTCTGTTTTCATTAGGTTGGTGCAAAAATAATGTCGTTTTCTCACATAGTAACATATGTGAGAAAACGACATTATTTTTGCACCAACCTAATATTAGTAAGACTTAGTTTTAACTAATTTTATTTATTAGGTTGGTGCAAAAATAATGACGTAATAATGTCGTTTTTGACGTTAAAAAATACGTCAAAAAACAACATTATTACATCATTATTTTTGCACCAACCTAATAAAAGATTACATTTCATTGTTTTGAGGAAATTACTTTACAAGAATTCTTTTTATTTTTAATTGTCAAAATTGGCATATTTTTGTATATTCATTCAAACATTTCAATAAGCATAATTTTAGGCCATGTTATTTTTTTATTTTCAGAAAAATGCAATTCTGCATTGCTGAATTTCTTTGAAAACCTGATAATTAAAAGCATTATTATATAAATATCATTTCAATTTCCACTGCTTCAGCAAAGTCTCTTGTAAAGGGAAAGATGACTTGAAGGTAGTAATCTATTTTGGTAAATCTTTACTCAATTCTTTTCAAAGGCCATTCCTGAACCCTTACCCACACGTGATCTTGTTGCTAAGCACTGTCTGATTGATAGATTTTCTCAGACACAAAGACAGGCGAATGGAGTCCTTTTCTACCATTTCCAATACACATGTTGTGCTCTCAGACAGCAAGCAGCAGAAGGTATGAACGGTAGAAGAAAATAAATATAGGAGAAATAAATACAAAACAAGTAAATCAAACAAAATTCCTTGCTTTTTCCTTTTGCAACTGCTGGAAAGAGTAAAATAACAAATGAACAAACATGCAATATAGAAAAAAAAGAGGAAAAAAAATTCAAGATGGCCACTGTGAGCTGTTTAGAAATACTATTTTTAGATTTGGCATTGTAATGTTTCCGGACGAGGTTCTCCTGCTCCATGACTGTTTCTATTCGTGTGAGAGAGAGAATGGATTATTTGGCAGTGGTCCTCATGGATAAATTTAGAAACTTTGAAAAATTTTTCTTACACTTTCTCATGATTGGTCACCTTGAATACTTATCATTTTGAACTAACCCTCAACCGGCCTTGAAACACAGGTGCTACTCAAAATCATGTGTTTGACTGAAAGAAAGCCTGAAGAAGCATTTGTGGTTCTTAACAGTTTGCTGAGCTGCATTCTAAAATTAATGCAGTCCTGTTGCTCAGATTCTTCAGTTGTTGTAAAGTTCACAGAGCCGTTCCAACACAATCTTACAAAGCCTTGTATTACAATGGAACACATGTAGAGAGAATAAATCACCCTACTGGCAGACTGATTCAGTTGACAAACTGAAAACTACCTTTGATTCTGTCTTCTTTTAATCATCTGCATTAAATTACCTTCTTTGATGGTTACTACTTAGCAACAAAACTGACACTTTTCTCATAAAGTAACACCATAAGACTTGCTAGTACAACATGTAGGCGACTACAAGTTGTACTTTCTTTAACATAATTTTCTTTATACTAATGATTGCCTAATATAAGCCTCATGAGCCACTCAAGGTAAAGGAATAATATTAAAATGGTTATGATGAATGAGGTGGGTCTTATGAATGAAAGAGGTGGTAGGAAGTTAAAACCATGAGGATAGGGATGGTAGATAATGATTGACTCTTGATTCAAAGAGGTTAACGTTGTTGTGTTCAGAGAAGCATCCACATGGGAGTCTGTTCCACAAAGGGGCAAGTATTGGGTAAAAGCTATCAGGGTGGAATTTTCTCCTTACAATTGCAATGGGGGTGGGTGGGAAATGAGGGTGATTTTAGTCTGTGAAAGTGGTATAACATTTTCTAGCTTTAAACGTTTGAACTGGCAGAACTGAAGGATGAAGTTCATCTGAACTTATGCCTTGGAAATATTTTGCTTGTCATAGGTTTGTGATGTTACATCTATAGTTACCAAGCAGCAGAGTGGAAATATTAGTTGTGACAGGCATCTGCAATGTTTTGTCTGTGGTAAAGAGGCTGCAGAGTGGAAATATCGGTTGTGACAGGTGTCTACAACAGGGATTGGCTAGCCACCCTAGTAGATGAGCTTCCTCAGATATGAGTGGACAGCTGTTATAAGTAACATAATGTCTAATAAACAAAAAGGAATAAAAGTTGTTTTTGAAATTTTATGTAAATTAATATCTAAATTTGGGATTAATTTATGTGTCATTAATTTGAATAAAAAGTCCAAGAACATCTTTTACTCACTTTCATTTATTAGACATTAAATTATGTCATTTATCATCCTCCATAAACTACCTAAACTTTTCAGCTAACTTGATGAACATTCATGAATATTTCTTAAATTTTAAAATTTCAAAAAAACTAACCACACTTTTACTCTTGTCTATAAATACATGTTGCAAATTTGCCTTGATAAAGTCTTTCTGAGGACAAAATGCATCGGTTAAGGTAAGTACACCTTTTGTCTTAATTCATATATATATATATATATATATATATATATATATATATATATATATATATATATATATAGGATGTATCAAGAATAATTTTAGAATCTTTGGGGTTTCTCACACCAAAACAAGGACAAAACCCCATATAAACACATGTTGCAAATCCTTTCATTTTGAGTTATCTAGTTTAAAGAAAGTTTACAGTAGATGGTGCTGTGTTGCCATTTAGACTAGGTTACATTTGTCATTCATGTACATTTTTTGCTAGTCTGTCTTCAATGTTTAACATGTGTAGTAGTAAGTTAACTGAGAATTGTTCTATTTAACAATGGCAGGATATTCATATCAATAACAGGCAGTTTTTGGATTGTATAGTTAACATTGTTTACTGTAAATATTAAACTTAATATCTCAAAAACGAAGGATTTACAGGCATATTTTTATATGGACTTTTCTCATTGTTTTGGCATGAGGAACACTAAGTTTGTACAAGTATTTTTAATATACCCATATATATATATATATATATATATATATATATATATATATATCCTGGTGGACATTGGTCAATAACAACTAAGAGTTTCATGTATTTTCTCACAATAATCAGGTAGTCAGTGACTGTTATTTGTGAAAATGGGCATTTTAGATTCCCTTGGCAAGTTCAAGATATTATAAAGATAGTTGATGTGCACACGGTATGCTGATACCACAGAAAAACACCCCCAAGGATGTGAACACAGTGCTTGATAGTATAAAGCACAGTAGAGCCTCAGCAAAGGAGCTTAGTGCTCAGAAATATTGAGCCCTCAAAGTTCCCCATATCAGAACATATAATTTAAATAGAATTTAAAGTTAGCAATTCCTCAGCATGTTTACCACAAAGGCACTCTAGAGAAAAAAGAAAGAAAAGTCCAATGTAATATTAAGTGGCAGAGATTTAATATTTCTAAATAAATTTAGTGTAACATTGAGCACTTTCTCCCAGTATACCTTTGTAGCATACTCCCTTAGCAATTTAATATAATTTAATAAAATAATAATTTAATTTAATATATATATATATATATAATAAAAAGGCATAAACACTAATATTCCATGGTCATAATTTATTCCATTATATATATATATATATATATATATATATATATATATATAAAAGGAAGAGGTTATAGTAGTTCCAATGAGAGAAAAGTGTGTTTATTAAAAAGAAGAGAGATACCGCAAACATTTTCAGTTGTAATGTAGAATTTTTTTAAAAAAATATTATGCTTTATTTTCTATAATTTTGCTACACGAGTTTCTGGTCTTGTGACCATCATCAAGCAAAGGGTGGAGATTTCCGCATATTATTAAAAATAATGAATTTTTTTGAACAGTTCAAAAAAGACATTTGGGTCACTAACACACAAAAAAGAGAATGTCTCATATAGAGAATATTTAACATCGAAAAACATAAGAAAAAAATGAATTATTTTTAATAATATGTGTAAATCCTCACCCTTTGCCTGATGATGACCATGAGACCAGAAACACATGTAGCAAAATTATGGAAAATAAAGCATAATATTTAAAAAAAAAATCCACATTACAACCAAAAACGTTTGTGATTTCTCTCTTCTTTTATATATATATATATATATATATATATATATAATAAAGGTAGCAAATTTGTTGGTACATAATCCAAGTGGATCCTAGTAATATAAAATATTAAATCTTATCCACAAAAAGAGCTCGATGTATTTATTATTATATAGCAAAAATTAATACACAATAATATTCAAAGTTAACTCATAGCTATGAGGTGATTTGTGATTTTATTATGTATTAATATATATATATATTCAATTGTATGTATATGAGTTTGTGACCTTGGGTTTTCATGCTTTTGTGATCATCGATTTGTCTGATGATCACAAAAGCATGAAACCCAGGGTCACAAACTCATATGCATACAATTGAATATGTTAGCTCTATCAGTGATGTTGAGTGTTTTTGACTAAGTACTGCGCATATAAGATAAAATATATATATATATATATATATATATATATACACACACACTGCATGTAGCAGCAAAATTGTCCATTTGTTAAATTAAGTTTGCTGTATCTTGCAAATGATTACAATTAACCGTTGTATCATAGAAATGAATAAAGATATCTTACTGGAATTCTCTGAGGTTTTTCTAACACTATTGGACTCTACTTTGAGCAATAAGAATGTATAATTACTTTCTAAGCTTAAGAGAAGAATCATGATGAAATCAATCATTAATTAATCATAGTTAAGGATTGGAAGCTCAGGAAGTATTGAAATAAAGTTGAAATATATATATATATATATATATATATATATATATATATATATAATTATTCCAGGATCGTTTTTCTCGCTCTTTCATCTTGCTTTTGTCCTTGCTAATTTGTCCCCTTTCACTTTTTCTTTTGTCCCCTCTTCCCACACTCTGTTGTCCCTGTTTCCCTTGATTTTCTGTCATCTCTTTCCATGTTCTCTCGTTTAATTTTCCTTCTTTACACCATTATCATCATTATTGTTATTATAATAATTCCATATCTAATCCATATTACTGATTCAGTTATTTTTTTCACCATTCCAAAACTCCATGGGATTATTGAATGTGCCAAGAAGAGGTTTGTTGACAAGTTTCAAGCAAAACTCAATAACCAATATACTCAGAAGAATGGAATTACTTATGAAGCCACCAAATATTTATTCACGTCTCATCTGTTCAAGTTGAACATAAGCACACACCCAGTACATAGGAAGAATAATAATAATATTTCTACTCAGATATCAATTTAAGCCGGTAAATACAGTGTTTCCACAGTTGTCAAAAAAAAAAGTTCTTTTTTTTAATCAATTGACCCCCAAGTAAGGTGAGAATGCAGTAAAATTCTACAGCAAATGAAAGAGAATGAAAAAGATTTAAAAAAAAACCCAGAAACCCTTTCTTTAAGAGGAAACAATGGATAAACCTCTACCCCTGTTCAAAAGGCCAGGGAGGCATTGTAACCGGACGATAGGAAAACCCATCTATTCCTATTGGTTTGGTTTTATAAATACTCAAGTGCTTATGTATAGATTGGTTGGTTGGTGTTATCACAATTGGATTTATTATATTTGAGTCCCCATGTAGACATTGGTCATTCATCCCGGAATCTGCATATACCCACTTGACACGTAGACCCTTTTGTGTGGGTGGGTCTTATCTTTCTGAAGTGGATGCAGTCAGTCATTTCTCAGGCCCCTGCCAACACAGACGTTTTTAGGAAGAGCTTAAAGTCATCATTTGATTATTTGTTTACGAGAAGAAAGAAAGCTTTTTTTTAGATTGTCTCATTCATTTTTCTGCTTGTCTCATTTTTTTCCTACTTTTTCATTCTTTTTTTTTTTTCAGCTTATGGAATTTTTCTTCTTCCTGTTTACTTTTCTTTCTTTTCATATGAAAATGATGACTGGAGTAAAAAAAAATATATCTTTGAAAGATATAAAGTTATTGACTGATATCTGTCAAGGTTGAAAATAAGTGTAACATCTCTTTAATGTTACTACTGTAGAGACAATAACTTATTGTAGAGTGTTTTACTCCAGATCTCATTGTATGCCAAAAACAAGACCTTTTTTAGTCAAAATATCTTTCCTTGAAGTCTTGAACAAGGAGAAGTGGTTCATGCCTTTCACAAAGTAGTCAAAAGCCAAGGATTGAATTCTGTTTGTTGCATTCAATTTTCTTGTGGGGGATAACCATTACTGTGTTTTGTACTTCCAAATTAGAATTTAGTGAAGAATTAACAAAGTACACTTAATAAAATACAAGGATGCATTGATAAATCTGTAGCCTAACACGTTTATTAGCTGAATTTTGATCTGAAATTTTTTCTTTATAATGTTTGATCAATAAAGAAGCATTGGATTAAGTGCATTGACAAGGAAAGAGGTTAACTGAGTCAAATAAAAGCTGTTTTCATCTTTAGCCTGTGAACTTATTGACATACCTATATCTATTTAAAATAGATATGCAGTGTATATATATATATATATATATATATATATATATATATATATATATATATATATATATATCTTACTTATTATAAAACACAGATTGTGTGTGTATCTGTACATTTATATATTGGATTGGATTTCCTACATTTTTCAACTGATTCCAACAAAACTTCACAGGACTACGTAAAATTACCTTGCGGTGGTTCTGACAGTGCCAAAAATTGGGAAAACACAATTGTTTTTGCATGAAATCAATTTGAAAACACTTAAAACACGATTCTGTCGCCAGAATGAAAGGGGGACAACTCATATCAAGTTATACTTATTATAAAACCCAGGTTGTTTGTGTGTGTGTGTTCATTTATATATGGGATCTGATTTCCTACATTTTTCAACCGATTTCAACATAACTTAACTTTTTTTTGGCAGGTAGTGTTTCTTATTGTCTTGCACACTTTTTTCTTTATTTTTACATTCAGAATGCTTTAAAAATTCCATTTACAAGACAATTGTTTATAATAAAATTCTATTCAATCGATAGACTCAGTCATAACAATTGAAAACAATGTTTTTGTTTGAGTTTGGGTTTGACCAATTCGTAAAAAACCCCCCAAAAAACCAATTAAGACATGCGTGTCCGTCAACCTTAAACAATAATCTTTGTCAATTTTATTATTCAGTCTTTATGATGGTCGATACTTGATCAATCTCTTACTGTTACATTCCCGGGCAATGCCGGGCTCTACTGCTAGTATATATATATATATATATATATATATATATATCCAAATGAGAGAAAGAAAAGATGGAGTAAAATTCCACTGTTTGTAGCATTTACTTTTTAAAAAAGTGTTCAATACAAAGTAGAGCAATATAATATCATTATTTTTATTATAAGAGATTATAATAAAAATGTTGAAATTGCAATTATAGGAGATTGGCTTTAAATAACCTGGGAAGGGTTATTAAGTCATAAAAAACAAATCAATTGCTATGAATGTTAGGGAAGTATGAAAAATAAATCAGTGTTATTGGTGAAAATTTATTTATTTGTCTGTTGGATCATATTATTTAATTCATGGCAGTTATGTGTGAAAAATAATATCACCCAAATGTTTGCCAAGGTTTCAATGGCACACCTCCACTTGATGGTCAAAATTTTTGATGACGTCTCTGCATAGTTGCTCCTTGATCTCACCAGTATGGCATATTATCTCATCCTTCAGCTGTTGAATTGTTGTTGGCTTGTTGGCATAGACATTACTTTTGAGATGACCCCAAAGCATCATGGTGGCTAAATGACTTCACTGCTTTGAGAGATGATGCAACCTGGGAACTTATTCAAATTTTGTTTGAACGTCCATTTTCGTAATAGGCTTTGATAACTTTAAAACATAAAGTTGTTAAATCTGTTAAATCTGAAGGAAAAAGAAAAAAAATCATCAGATGCTTAAACATAATTCACATTTAAAATCGGTCCAAGTTATTGGAATACCCTTTATATTAGGTTAGTGCAAAAATAATGTCGTTTTCTCACATATGTTACTATGTGAGAAAACGACATTATTTTTGCACCAACCTAATATAACACACACACACACACACACACACACACAATCATGTGGAAAACAGTCCTATCATATTTATTAGTCAGCTAAATTTTGATCTGCAATTTTCACCATACAATATACAACTTATGTGCTTATTGGAAGATAAATTAAGTTAAGAGTACTCATCAAGAAGGAGATTACGTTGAAAAATCATTATTAGCATAAAATAAAGGATTTTTCATCGATAGCTTGTGGACAGTGATTTGTTTATGAATGTTAATGCAAACATTGATTATATGACATGTATTTTTGAGTTTTCAAATCCCTTGATTTAAAAAAGAAATAAAAGACGGGCAGTATTTATAGCAAAACAAGTAAATGGCAGTACACTAAACCATAAAACTAGTCGTTAATTTACAGAAACTGGGTAATGAGAAAAAGGATTATGCTATGAATTGTATATAACAAGAAAAGAAATGTTTTATTAAAATACATATCCTTGTATATCATTAGAAAGTATTTATTTCATAAATTATTCTTCCTTGCATATAAGGAGAAAGAAACTATTGTATGAATTATACATCTTCCCACAATACCTAGAATTCGGAATGATATAAAATAGCAAAAATAAAATGAACAAAATGCAAATTAAAAATTAATAATATTTTAATGTTATGTATTATTCAGTCTTGTACGTAAGCTTTTTCATTCAAGATTGAAACAAAATGCAATAAAAGTTACAGATTCTCTAAACTGAAAAGCCGAAACTTCTAACCTGTAAGTTGGAATTTTTGTCTAATGATCAATTGCAAGAAGAAAGAAAGTATGGTCATCAGCAAGAGAAAAAGCCCAAGATGTGAGTTATGAAATGGAGATATAAACATCAGGTAGATGCAAAAGTTCAAATATCTGGGAAGTGATTTAACAGAAGATGAAAAATGCAGCATCCTGATCCTAACATGCACAAGAATAGCCAAAGAGCAAGATGCAGAGAAATGGCAGCAAATGTCAGACAATTTCTTCACAGATGAGAAAAACCCTAGAGGCAGCAGAAATGTGGTTTCCTGGTGTGATACCAAAACCTTTATGGTCAGTGTGAATAAGTAACAAGGAAGTATTGAAGAAAATGACAGCAGAAAGAACACTTTGAGTCAGAATCAGGAAAAGATAGATGAAATTCCTTGGACACAATGGAGAAGGAGGGCTCAGAAAACTTAACACTCACAGGGCATTTGACGGCAGGAGAGATTGTGGAGTCAGTGCCCCACTTACTTGATGAACTTGTGTGAATGGAGGGCAGGGATCTTAACAAAGAGATTTTTGTGATGTCAATGAACACTTGTTGCCACTTTTATGATGTCAATGAATACTAGTTTTCACTTTTATAATTCTTGTAGTAGTAGAGACTTTATAATTGCAGTTAAAACTATAGTAATGCCATTAAACAATACTAGTGTCAGATGCCTTTGAATATCACTCACACTAATAGTACTTGCTCGATAATACTTGCTCAAAAAGTAATCCGTATAGTGATCCAAATAGAGAAATAATATAGTGAATATAGTACAGAATAGCGGTCCATATAGTATAGAGGACAGTATAGAAAAGCGATCCATATAGTAATAGAGGATAGACTACAAACGACTATTGTTAGTCATTATGATTTTTTCTACTTATGTGTTTCCTCTATGGTCATGTGAACCACTTGATTCAATAATGGGATCGCCTGTGTTTGCTCACTGGTGATCTATGTTCAAGCTCAAGTGTTGTCAGCAACACTTTATTCCTATATAACAGAGATAAAAACTGCTAAGAGTCATTCAAGATATAAAGTAGTGGAGAGCTATAATCATCTAAGTCCTGAAGGTATACATTATTATATAAGAAGAAGTAGACACTCACAATCTCTTTGCAGTGAAGGTTGGCATTATGATCAAGCTTGGATCTACAGATCTTCCTCATTGGAGTACAAGTCTACTTTGAGAAACTCACCTAAGTCATATAAACTCCAACTGTGGAGTACAGGGCCCCAACCTCAACATGCTTGGGTGTGGCTGCTCTGGTTTTCATTGCAAGTAGGTTTGTTATGTGATGCAGTTGCTAATCCCATATCCAGCCAACCAAAACAGAAGAGTCCAGTCTGCCATACTGTTTAATTCATAGCTAGATAGCATAGTCCTACCTGTCCCAAGAGTTTTGTGCAAAAGCAAATATAACAAGCTCAAATGGAATTCAAACTCTACATGCTGATTTCTTGTTCAGTCACGAAAGTTAAGTCAATACCTAGATGGGTGACTGCTTGCTGCTATAAACTATAATGTGCAGGTGGTGTCAGGGTTAACGGCTCGGAATTGTTATTCAGAGAGCTGTATTCCAGTTCCCATTGGGTTTGTTATATTTACTTACATGCAAATACCCTTGGGGAATGTATGAATCAACCACTTCTCCTCTCCTCAGCTATGGATTAATCAGTAAGATTTGTATTACTACACCATTATTATCTCAAAAAAAATTTTTAGAATCTAAAAAATATTTTCTGGCTTTAAATAACCTGCTGTAGAAAACTAATCAATCAATCAGTAAAATACTGATTAGCTACACAGGCTTGTCTTTTAGATTAATTTACATTCTCTGGAATATAAGTGTATGGAGACTACTGTGGTCACAAAGGGATCAGTCTATATATTGATTTTGATATAGAATTGATCCTCCACTTTATATCCATGTAATAATTTGTTTGGTTATCAAATTTCTGATACGGTATGAATTCATCTCTTTTCTCCAGCTATAGCTTAATTAATAAGACTTGTATAACTATATCATTATCTCAAAAAAAAAAAAAAAAGAAATTCTTACAATCTAAAATAAAAAAAAATATTTTATGGCTTTAAATAACCTGCAAAGTGATGATAAGCTGTAAAACGCAAATCAATCAAAAAAACATCCTATCCCACAAATTACGGTCAGAGAAATGAGGAGAATTATGTAGGGAAAGAAAAAGAAATGCCTCTCCCCCCTGCCACATTTAAAAGGAGTATACTTTAGTATCTGTCTATATTTCTGAGATGAGGTATTATGCACACTATTTACATTATTCGAACTATTGTCCTCATCTTTGTTGCCATATTTATTACAACGTTTCGACCCTTCAGTATCTGTCTATATTTCTGAGATGAGGTATTATGCACACTATTTACATTATTCGAACTATTATCCTCATCTTTGTTGCCATATTTATTATAGTGTTTCGGCCCTTCAGTATCTGTCTATATTTCTGAGATGAGGTATTATGCACACTATTTACATTATTCGAACTATTGTCCTCATCTTTGTTGCCATATTTATTACAACGTTTCGACCCTTCAGTATCTGTCTATATTTCTGAGATGAGGTATTATGCACACTATTTACATTATTCGAACTATTGTCCTCATCTTTGTCGCCATATTTATTACAGTGTTTCGGCCCTTCAATATATGTCTATATTTCTGAGATGAGGTATTATGCACACTATTTACATTATTCGAACTATTGTCCTCATCTTTGTTGCCATATTTATTACAATGTTTCGGCCCTTCAGTATCTGTCTATATTTCTGAGATGAGGTATTATGCACACTATTTACATTATTCGAACTATTGTCCTCATCTTTGTTGCTATATTTATTACAATGTTTCGGCCTTTCAGTATATGTCTATATTTCTGAGATGAGGTATTATGCACACTATTTACATTATTCGAACTATTGTCCTCATCTTTGTTGCCATATTTATTACAGTGTTTCGGCCCTTCAGTATATGTCTATATTTCCGAGATGAGGTATTATTACACTATTTACATTATTCGGACTATTGTGCTCTTCTTTGTCACTATATTTCGTTTCGGCCGTTGTACGCTCGGGCCTTCTTCAGGTGACTGGAATGTCGAACTGAACCCTTTATGTCACTCACTGGTGTAGACAGTTCTAGTTCCACGTGGCATGTCTACTGGATATAAGTTATCTCCTGTTAATTCTTCTCTCAAAGTTCTCCACTGTCTTAACCAGGTATTGAACTCACAACTCTTTGGGTCCTTTCAAGTGGAAAATATCATTAGAAACAAAGTTAAATGTGCTGAACTGTTGCATAATATCTAATATCATTGATTGATTGTGTTTAACAGCCCCTCAACCTCTTGTGGGTCATTTAGAGCCGAACTGATTATGTTCTAAACAGATTTTATGGTTGGTCAAATATGGCTAAGAATAAGTTTTATAGTTCTTCAGATATGGTTAAAGGACAATTTTATAGTTTATTAGTGTTGTTTCATTAAAGAGGTTACAGACAAAGGGTGGGTACTTGAGTGAAGAAACAGCAACACATGCGCGTAGATGAAAGAAGAGAGGTTTATTGTAAAAGAGATTTACGGGCCTGCCACCTGATTCCCTGTCTTTTCAGTAGTATATTTCTGAAGCAAGCCACCAGATATATCCTGTGCTCACTATATATAGCTACTGATTGGGCACCTCAAGGTGGTTTAATGGTTAGTAAGCTTGTCTTGTTACAAACAATTACAACTGAATAGTGAGATCGATCCTCACTAGGTGCTTTCGATCTTGTGCCACATCTAAGCTACACTTAGAAAAAAAGGGGCATCTTGCGGTGGTGTAATGGCTAGCAAGCTTGTCTTGCTAGAACAATTACGATTAAGTAGTGAGTTAGATTTTCACTGGGTGCCTCATACTTTCAGCCTTGTGCTATGCTTTGAAAATCTCTATATAGCTACTGATATATTCAGTCCACATAGGTGATAGGGAGTGTTGGACATTCCATTAGAACAGTTAGATATGGTTGAAGGAAAATTTTTCCCAATTATGGTAGAGAAGAAGTTTTATTGTTTGTCAAGAATGATTAAAGGTAAGATTTTTGTTTGTGTGTGAACTTTTATAAACATTTTTTTTATTATTTATATTTTATTGTAAAGTCCCATCTATTTGGGAAATTGTGATATGTTATCTTGTCTAATATTTTCAAAAAGTTCTCTAAGATTGTTCGTTCTGTAATACTTGTTTCGGATTTCCTGGAAACTGCAGCATTCCAACAGTATGTGCCCGACTGTATACGACTCCTGACAGAGTAATCTCAGATATGGCAGTGAATGCTGGACAGTTTCTTTATGAATCAAAAGAGATTTGAAGCAACCAAAACAGGTTGTACCAGTGGATACTAAAAATAGCATAGACAGAACTTGTGAATCTATGAAGAAGTATTAAGGAAAATAAGAACAAGAATCTTACTTAGTATCAAAAAGACAACTGAAATCTTGTGAATACATGATGAGGAGAGAGGGCTTAGAGATTTTAACACTCACTGAACACAAGAAAAATGGAAAGAAATGCCAGGTAACCTACTTAATGAGTTTGTATGAACAAATTACAGAACATAGACAAAGATGGTTTGTAAAGGTTCAAAAGTTACTTAGAGCAACAAAAGCCACATTGAAAGTTGTGGAGAGCTTCGAACCTTCATGTCTTAAGGTGAGATGGCACATGTAATAATTTTTTAGTAAAAAAAGATTAATTTCTAAAACTTTATTTTTAAAAAGGCTTTAAATATTTTTATTTTAAAAAAAAAATTCTTTTTGAATATTTTTGGGAATTATTTTACATCTAATTTTTTTATTTTTAAAATGTGTTGTAATTTTTAAAAAATATTTTAAAAACCTTTTTATTATTCAAATTTTGGAGTTTCTTTATTTTAAAAAAAATATTTTAAATTCATGAATTTTTTTGTAGGTATGTGATGTTATTTCAAGGTGGGAACAAGCCTTCAGGGACAGTCACTCAGGGAAAATTGACTCCAACAGAACCATTCGATTCATATTTAAAAATAGGTAAGTGCATTTTATGATTAGTTTTCCTTTTTCATTAGCTAAGGTGTTATTGAAATGCCACAGTCTGAGATCAATAACATGTTGTTTAATTCCATAGACATCTGTGAGCATTATGGAAAATCGGTTTTAAGATTTTATCCTTGGATTGACTTTGAAACTCAAACTTTCTGAGTCTAAGAATACCAATCAAAGTCTGTGATAAAAAAAAAAACTGCAATATTTATCTTTTCTTAAATGTGAATAGTTTGGAGAAAATGATTTATTATTTCAAACAGAATAAATAATGAAAGGCAGTTGTGATTCCACAAAGCCGTAAAAAAGAATTATGAGACATAAGAAGCACCCTTCCGGCTAGAAGTTAATCATCTACTGGTATCTTTGGATACATGATGATAATGCTAAAATAAGCCATTTCCTTATAAGGAAACATTTAGAATTCATTGACAGTTGCAGCCAGTTATAATCAAATTAGGCTTTTTCACTCCCTGGCAATCAGCCTGGGATGAACTTTTCACTATGGTACCTAGACTTTATGAATTTAAGTGTGGTCCTAGATTTGCAACAAGGTCTCATGATCTTAGCACAGAACTTATGGTTACATCTAGCCATTTCAATTCTAACTGTTTCTTCTATCACACTTGTCACTTATGGAACTCTCTTCTAGTTTCTTGCTTCTCAGTCAACTTTGGCCTTCAAAAATTTAAATTCAGTGTCAATTGTTATCTTCTGTCTTCTTTAGAATTCATTGACAGTTGCAGCCAGTGATAATCAAATTAGGCTTTTTCACTCCCTGGCAATCAGCCTGGGATGAACTCTTCACTATGGTACCTAGACTTTATGAATTTAAGTGCAGTCATAGATTGGCAACAAGGTCTCAACTTTGACCTTCAAAAATTTAAATGCAATATCAGTCATTATCTTCTGGCTTCTTAATTATTGTTCTTTTGATATTCTTAGTAGGAGATTTTTCTCATATTCTCTGACACTGCAGATGGAACACAACAGAAAATATTACTAAGGGATGCCAGGTTGCAGGGAACAGATTTATCTGGCAGTACTTCCATTCCACTAAAGAGAGAGATCAGTAGTAATACCAGTGCCAGTTGAATGAATGTAATAAAATATTAGGAAGTGAATGAAATGCTTGAAAGAAATCAACGAATTTACTGAAAGGGAGAAATGAAGTATAAGGAAATGTCTGAAATGAAATGAAGGAATGCAATGAAAGGACAGCCATACATTTAGTTATCTTACAGTTTATGCATAGTCCTTTCTTTATGCTTTCCTTTGCTATCTTCTGTCAGAGTGTTTATTTTCCTTTCTGTGCCTGCTGTCAACAGTTTGCCATTTGCATCTCCTATGGTGTGAAGATTTTGGCACCGAATAATAAATCTTGGTAGAACTTTTAATTCTTTCAGAAACCCTTCATTTTATAGATTTCATAAGTCTGGTGACGGTACGTATGGTTTAAAAATCCATGGGAGACAACTTTGTTGAAAAAAAAAACAACAGAAGAATTCTCAATAAAATTTACTGATGCGAGAGACAAAATAATTTTTGAAAGAACTTTCTTTGTTCAGAAAAAATCAAAACTGTACTTTCTAGTCATGACTCAGCTTGTCATCTGAAGAGATAAATATGTCTGGGATAGAAAAAAAAAAAAAACGCACCATCCCCACAGTAAAGCCTAAAAACTGGTTTGAGAAACTCTGAATGAAAGACTACTTGCTGTAGAAAGATAGTTATGGAGTGCATATATTCTTCCTTGTGCCATGTCCTTTCAGGACAAAGGCGATCATGGCTCTCCACATTTTCCATCCTTTGCTACTCTTAATAAATTTTATCTTTTTGTCATTTTTTTCTAAACCTTGTTCCACCATCTATTTACTCATGCTCACTAAGTTATGCATTGTTTTCCTCTGTCCCTCTTGCCTTCAATCTGTCCTGTGAGTATCAGATTTTCCAATCCCTCTTTCCTTATTATATACCATAAAAATTCCAACTGTCTCTTCTTGATGTTAAGTATAAGTGTTTACATTTTCTCTAAAACTTCATTGTTGCTCACATGTTCGGTCCATGGTATCTTCAGCATACTCCTATAGAACTACATTTCTCTTGCTTCAAAACTCCTCTTCATCTTTAGCTTCAAGTCTCTTCTTCATTTGTGAAAAGATTGTCCAGCATTCACTGTCATATAAGAGGACTGATATTACATAACAGTTCAGTACTCTTTCCTTTATTTATAAGGAAATATTTCTGTTTCTTAATACTTTACTTAACTTTCGGAAAGCATTTTTCACCATCTAAATGATATTTTTATATTTCAGTGTTGCACTTTTCAACATCTTTTAAAAGACTTCACAGATATTTAAATTGTTGCACATATTTATTTTTAGTAACTCCAATTTTAAATTTAACATTGGGCTGATCATTTTGCTAACAATTATGCATCCTATCTTCTTACAATTGATGTTTCTTCCTTTCTTGATTTCCTTAACTACGTTCTGTAGGAGTTATTCTAATTTCCTTTTTGTATCTGCTATCAACACTGTGTCATCTGCATACCTTATGCTGTTAACTTTGTGGCCACTAATAGTGAATCCTGTAAAGACTCCTAATTTTTTTAGAATTCACTCACTGTATCGGTTGAATAAGTCCAATGAGAAGACACATATTTATCTTATACCCATTTTTATTTTTGTACATTTATTGAATTTATTTTCTATCCATATGTAAGTGGTTCACTGCCAGTATAGGTTTTGTATTATTCTAATATCCTTCCCAAATATGTCAAGGGTAATGAGCAGTTCCAAAAGTTACCATAGTAATAGTTTGATTTGAATTGAATTAAAACTAAAATGACTGTACTTCAGTTATACAATATTACTTACTGAAATTTCTTTCATCTTCAATAGTGAAATATGTCTTCCAGAAGCTAAGCAAATTATTAAGTAACAGGATAATTCAATTAGAAACAAAGAAAAGAATGCTACCAGTATTGTTTCTGGATTATTCTAATATCCTTCCCAGATATGTCATGGTTATTTAGCAACTTATTTTTTGGATGTCTGACTTTATTATTAAAACCAATTAAGTACAACATAAATCATTTATTCATAAATGAATCCAAAAGATGCCAGCCACAGAAGCAATTCATTACACAATGTATAAATTATTTTATTATCATTTTACTTGTTAATATGGGTACATAGATATTCTATAATTGTCATGTCCTGTAAACAAAATCAATGAATAAAATTCTACTATTCTGAATTTAACATTACTTGTTTTTGTTGATTCCGAGATGTATTTGTTGATTCCATATTGTCTTCCATTCTCATATACATTTCTTTAAATGTCTGATCACAAGTGGTTGGAGACATTCCATTAATATGGTGTCCTTGAAACTTTTTTGAGTAAGGTGGGAAATAGTCATCTTTGTCCCACTTGGTCTCTTGACTTTATGACTTGAAATGTACTACTAAATTGGCAGCTTGCTCTCATAATTTTACAATTAAAGTTCTATGTTAACAGTTTCTTCCCTCACACTTCTCACTTGTGGAACTCTTTTCCAGCTTCTTGTTTTCCAGTCAACTTTGATCTTCAAAAATTCAAGTACAATGTCAATCTTAATCTGGTGTTTCTTTAATTCCTGTTCTTTTATGGCATCACTGCTTAATAATGTTTTTTTCTCAGATTCCTTCACATTGAACAACTCCTGTCTTATTGGCTTTATTGCCTTGAAGGATGTGAAATAATAAAAAATAAGACAGCTTAAAGACTCCTACTAAAATAAGTAATGATTACTAGAATTTGAAGTATTTTAAGGCTGTAGAATTTTGCCAAAAATTGGCTCAGTAGATAACTAATTTTACAATATTAAATAAAAAAAAAAGAATGTCAGTGGACTTATTGCATTAATCAATTCCAGTTTTTGTGCAATATTGCTTATCTGGGTTACATAGTCCGATAGGTTGCATCATTTTATAGTTGAAATGGCTCGATATAACTGTAAGTTCTATGCTAACAGTTTCTTCTCTTACACTTCTCACTTGTTGGAACTGTCTTTTGGCTTTCTGCTCTCCAGTCAATTTCAAAAATTTAAATGAAATGTCAATTTTTATTTTCTGACTTCTTAATAACTGTTTTTGCTTTTTGCTCTACAGCCAACTTAAAAAATTTAAATGAAACTTTTTAATATCTGTTATTTTATCTTTTTCTCTCCTTTCATGTTTTCTTTTTTTCATGTTTCTTACACTTAGTAACTCCTTGCATCTTAGTAGCTTTCTTGCCTTTCTTGGGGTGAAATGAATAATAAAAAAAAGAATGGGTCAATGTCTTGTCCTAATGTTTCTTGGTTATGACCTGCATTCAAAAAATGTCTTAACCAAGAAATTATACTAATTTTAAATTTCAAACAACAAGCCTCCCCTTCAGAGTAACCACTTTGAGTCTATTGCCACCATTCTCTGCCAGGCTTCTACGCACTACTGGAAGGATTCTTCTGAAAGGTAACAGGATCGATGTCACAATTTATTTCAATTCCAAACAGCAAACTACATGGTTTCTCCTTCAAAGTAATCCCACTCGAGTCTAATGCACTTTTCCATCCTTCTCTGCCATGCTTCTATTCACAGCTGGAAGGATTCTTCTTGGATGACCCTCAGCTCTGTCGTTATGGCCCATTTGATGGCCTCCATACCTTCAAAATTGGTCACCTTCATGATCCCCTAGAGCTTGGAGAAAAGAAAGAAGTCACATAGAGCAAAGATCAGGTGAATAGGGAAGTTATTACCATATGGTGATGTTCTTCTTGGCCAGGTACTGCTGGATGCTGGCATTGTGAGCAGGTGCATTGTTGTGGTTAAATAGCATCAGTTTGTTCTGCCATAGCATTCTTCTCACACACTGTGTGAAGCAAGCTCCTTGTTGACTTGCTGATTGATCGTCAGGCCCTGTGTCAAATACCCACCATAGGTCACACAGCACATCCATCCCATTACTTTTCAGACAGACCTGGAGTGTGTGGGTGTGTGTGTGTGTGTCATATATATATATATATATATATATATATATATATATATATATACGTTTGTGTATTTAGACAGCAAATTCTCTTTTAGGCATGTCTGATTAAATAAATTACAAATATTATGTCAGTTTATTTTTAGCATAATCCATTCATATTCACAGATATTTTTCCATGTATTACAATCAAATGATGCAAGAAATGCACTGTAACAGAAAAATATCCATGAATATGAATGGATTATGCTAAAAATAAGCAGACATATTGTTTGTAATTTATTTAATCAGACATATATATATATATATATATATATATATATATATACACACACACACACACACACTTTAGTTTTGTTTTTTTTCAACACATCTTTCTAAAGAAGTGTTGGACAAAAAAGGTTCCTTTATTTTTTAAGAAAAAGAATGTGTTTTAACATAATATATAAATTCTGTAGTATAAAAATTTTGTTCATATATATATATATATATATATATATATATAATAATTTCAAGTATCTGACAGCTTAGTTGATTCAGTTATGAAAGTTTATGCAATAATCTTAAGTGGCATTTAAAACCCACTAGTGATTTACAAAGGCGGGAGGCCACATATGGAGCAAGTGTGTGGATTGTGAAATGAGATCACTGTTAGATTGGTTGACCTTTTAGATCTTGCTCTCGCTTCTTGAAGAGGATTCAGACAAGCAGGTTGAAAATTGCTGAGTCCACTAAAACACATTGATCTCCATTCTACCCACTCCAAAGCTAACAACTCAAGGGCATTATGTGGTATATTGACTGCTGACAAGTTGCTATATATATATATATATATATATATATATATATATATATATAGGTAGGTACCTCTACTTGCTTGCTGAAAAAGCAGCATAGCATGATGAAAAAAGGCCCCAAACATAATAAAAAAAAATTATTGCCAAAATGTTGGTTATTAAAAGGCAAAGACTGAAGTATTTCTTTATTATTTAATTCATTTTTTTCATCCTTTCTTGCACGTTCAAAATTTTGGTTAGAAATCTTGCATTTTTTGCATTAGCAGGCGATATAATATTTACAATTAGTGTTTTCATGTTTTTTTACTAGTGAAAAATACATTGATTTGGAAATTCTTGCAAAAATGAAATAATTGTCAGATTTTAATTAAATTATTTTTGAAATTTTTTTTTTTTAGAAAATCACGATAAAAAAATATATTTTTCTACATACATTACCCTCCACTTACTTAATTTCATGAAATTTTGAGAAATTAAATTTCCATCTGAAATTTTTTTATCAGTTAAAAGCATGACCTCTTTAAAGAATATAAATCATGAATTCTTTTTTTTCAAACTATGACACATTTGTTGAAAATCTGCTCTGAATTGTAAAACAAAAAAAAATGCAATAAAACTATGATATTATATCATTAGAAAAGCCTTTAATTGCTTTTATAAATAATATCAGATCGGAGCAAGATCAGGTGAACAGAGAGGTTGTTCCAGTTAGAGGATGTTCTTCTTGGCCAGGGACTGCCGGATATTCAGGACATTGTGAGCAGGTGCATTGTCGTGATGAAGCAGCCATGATTTATCCTGCCATAACTTTTGTCTTTTGACTTGCTGATTGATTATCCAGCCCTGTGGGAAGAACTCATTGTGGACAATGCCTATCATATCGTAGAATTGATAAGTCACATTACTTTTCAGGCTGACCTCGTATACTAACCAAAAACATTACTTCTCCTTCCGTTTATTGTATTATAATTACAAATTGAACTAAACAACAACAACAACAACAACAACAGTATGATAGGAAATCAAGGTAACAGTATGATAAAAAATATATTGCAAAATAGGTCATATTGTATATTAGTATATATCTGTGATGGTTTGGAAATAGTGCTATGCATTGGTTAATTTATAACACAAATTCCCAGAATCAGCATTTCAAGGTATCTTGTAAACACACACAAATATATATATATATATATATATAATATATATATATATATATATATATATATTTTTTTTTTTCCTCTACTTAGCATATTGAGCACTCTTCATTTGAATTTATTACTTGTTGTTTTTTTTGGTTTTTTTTACCAGAAACTCAAGGTACTGGACGATTTCTTTCCCCCTGTTCCGAGGTTTCTGGTTCTTTCTTTTCTTTCCAATTTTTCCTCAGATGCCAATTTGTTTGAAAATTGTGCAATCCAGGTCTTCTCACCCACTGAGTTTAAACAGATTTACATTATATATATATATATATATATATATATATTGGTTGAACACATACA
>OZ010601.1:90725086-90750086 GCA_963932145.1 Acanthosepion lycidas
ACTAAAGATACCAAGATTTTATTTGTCAGGGAAACATTCTCTTGAGATTAACAGTTCTGAAGAAGAAGCTATCTGAATAGAATTCACTTTTTATCAAAGGAACATGAATGGAATGGTTTGCCAACAAGAATATGTCAGGGCAGATCCTACCTGTGAAGGCCTGGAACTAAGGAATGTAACTCGTCTGAACATTTTGAAACCATAATGTTGCCAGCTATACGTTTTTGAAACCATAATTTTGCCAGCTATACATTTTTTATAAAAAATAATGTTGCCAGCTGTACGATTTTGAAACAATAATGTTGCCAGCTATACGTTTTTGGAACCATAATGTTGCCAGCTATGCGTTTTTGAAACAATAATGTTGCCAGCTATACGTTTTTTATTCCATACAAAATAGGCATTTAAAATTCATATAAACTGGATTTGGCATTAAATTACCCACAGTGGTTGATATGCCATAAAACCCAAATAAACAAAAAAACAATTGTCTGAACGTCTGCCATAGCGATATCATAGTGAAAGGGATAAGCCTGACATCCACAAGTTCACCTAAATACTTTTGTGTTCTATTGAGACTGGATAATGAGGATTAGGCAGTACCAACCCAGATATGACAGTAACATTCCATTCTTGATCTGATTCTTCTAAAGATAAAGCATGTCAGATGGTTCTATCAAGCAATGAAATAACAGTTGTGTCTGGCTAAATACTGGTAGCAACAAGTATAATTCACATTTCTCATATCTTTTGTCTGAGGCATTATTGTTAACTGATTGGTACAGATAGACTTTTCCCATGAACACCATCATGAAAGCATCTGTTAGTCATGTAATTTGGGGCAGAAAAATCAATATATTTTATGGAAATATTTCGCTTGCTATTGGTATGTAAGTAAATGAATATGGAAAAATATATCACGATATTGGTATGAACTAGTATGTAAGAATATAGATAATGGGGAAGATGACAAAAAGGAAAAAAAACTAGAGTAGTTATTATTTTAGATAATTCTAAATCCTGGGGAAATTATAATAAAGGTAATAAAAATATGTACGGTAATTTTTAGTTTAAACTTGGCAATGGATTTTATCGAAAATGTTATTATGGTAATCAAGTTTCAATTTCAGTTACTATTTCACTGATAAGAGATAAACAAAAAAAAAAATAGAACCATTTCGAAGGAGAACAAAAATATTGCTCTGTGAAACCTAATTTTGTTTTGCATGAAAATTTTACAGACACATTCAGAATGTCACATACGATGACGTTCTCTCAAGATACTATTTTGTTTCTCTATAACGTCAGTGTTAAAAAGAGTTTAAATTGGTTGCCATTTTCTTAAAATGTCTGACTTAAATAGTAGTCTTGGGAAATTGTTACTCAGAGTTTCCCAAAGTTAAGAATTATATAAATAAAGAGAGGACAATGGAGAAAGAAAAAACATTAAAGCTGGAAAAAGAATGAATGAAATAATAAATTGGTTAAAACCAAAAAGAAAGAAAAGAAAAAAACAGGAAGGAGAAAAGGAAAGAAAAATCATGAAAGGTAGAATTCAAAAATAAAATAAAGTTTAATGAGAAAAAAATTTTAAAATTTATTAAAAATAACTTTTCTACTAAATTTTTCAACAGGTAAAGCTGAAAAAGATCTGGCATTTTCTGTTTAAAAAAACACCAAAAAATTTTACTGCATCATTTATTTAAAAAACATTAGCCAGTATCTGTCTCTATCTCTGAGTTGAGGTATTATGATTACTTGCATTATTTACAATTATTCAGACTGTTATCCTCATCTTCATTGCCATATTCACAATGTTTCAGCCATTGTACACACAAGCCTATATGTCTATATCTCATTATATATCTGTCTATATCTCGGAGATGAGGTATTATGATTACTTGCATTATTTACATTATTTGGACTGTTATCCTCCTCTTCATTGTCATATTCACAACGTTTCGGACGTTCTACACTCCGGCTTTTATGTTTATGTCTCTCTATATCCCTGTCTATATCTCTGAGATGAGGTATTTTGATTACTTACATTTTTGACATTATTCGGACTGTTATCCTCATCTTCATTGCCATATTGACAACGTTCTGGACATTCTATGCTCCAGCCTTTATGTCTATGTCTCACTATATATCTATATCTCTGAGATGAGGTATTATGATTACTTACAGTATTTACACTGTTATCCTCATCTTCATTGTCATATTCACAATGTTTCAGTCATTGTACACACCAGATGATATGTCTATATCTCATTATATATCTGTCTATATCTCTGAGTTGAGGTATTATGATTACTTACATTAATCGGACTGTTATCCTCATCTTCATTGTCATATTCACAACGTTTTGGTCATTGTACGCTCCGGCCTTTATGTCTATGTCTCTCTATATATCTGTCTATATCTCTGAGATGAGGTATTATGATTACTTGCATTATTTACATTATTCAGACTGTTATCCTCATCTTCATTGTCATATTCACAATGTTTCAGTCATTGTACACACCAGATGATATGTCTATATCTCATTATATATCTGTCTATATCTCTGAGTTGAGGTATTATGATTACTTACATTAATCGGACTGTTATCCTCATCTTCATTGTCATATTCACAACGTTTTGGTCATTGTACGCTCCGGCCTTTATGTCTATGTCTCTCTATATATCTGTCTATATCTCTGAGATGAGGTATTATGATTACTTGCATTATTTACATTATTTGGACTGTTATCCTCATCTTCATTGCCATATTCACAATGTTCTGGACATTCTATGCTCCAGCCTTTATGTCTATGTCTCACTATATATCTGTCTATATCTCTGAGATGAGGTATAATGATTACTTACATTATTTGGACTGTTATCCTCATCTTCATTGTCATATTAACAACGTTTCAGTCGTTGTACACACCAGATGATATGTCTATATCTCATTATATATCTGTCTATATCTCTGAGATGAGGTATTATGATTACTTACATTATTTGGACTGTTATCCTCATCTTCATTGTCATATTCACAATGTTTCGGTCGTTGTACGCTCTGGCCTTTATGTGTATGTCTCTCTATATATCTGTCTATATCTATGAGATGAGGTATTATGATTACTTGCATTATTTACATTATTCAGACTATTATCCTCATCTTCATTGCCATATTCACAATGTTTTGGCCATTGTGCACTCCAGTTTTCTTCAAGTGATTGAAATTTCAAACCAAACCCTTTATTGTAGATTGTTCTAGTTCCACATGCCATGCCTCTTCTTGATGTCTCATTTATTTCCTTTTAATCCAACTCTCCAAGTTTTGGTTCACCACTGCATTGGCCTGGTATTGAACTCAGAACTCTTTGGGTCTAGTCACCAGATCTAACCAAAGTCTTTAACCACTGGGAGAATACAACATCTGAAACATTGTGAATATGTCAATGAAGATGAAGATAACAGTACAAATAATGTAAATAATGCTGTAAAAAATAATTTATACGTAGTAACTGAAAACCCACTCTACATAGGGCGGATTTTTATCTAGTATGTCCAGAAGTTCTAAATTAGGTATTTGATCCCAATAAGAGATCCTGGAGTTGAACTCTGAATTTACAGAATGATATCTTATTTGAAAACAATCACCTCCTTGAATTCTTGGATCTTATTTAAATATCTAGTTGTCGGGAGTCAAAAGAGTTGAAGGACATGCATTTTTGGTAGGGGCATATCTGGAGTTTTTTGAATTGCCGTAACAAACAGGCATCACACTAAAATGTTTTTGTAAAGACATATAAGTTGATAAAATTATTTTGATGTTTACATTTATGACCCTTTGGTGTCCATTGCTTTAAGTCAAAGATTTGTTTGAGAGATTTATATTTTCAAAATAGAATAGTATTAGTAAAATTATGACTATTAAAACAGTTGATTAGATTTAAACATTTTGGTTGTCAAGTCATTGGTGACTAAACCAGTTCCTCCATCAGGCTTTTCTGGTAAGGACAGTGGTTTAACAGCCAGTAGAATTGAAAACCAGACTTGTCAAAGGTCAGATGAAACTTCTTGTAGGGATTGTGACCATTGAGCAGAATGTGGTAGACTCAGCCTCATAGCTATATATAAAGCCAATGCATTGCTGGGAAGAGGGTTACCTAGACTGAAATCAATAAGCAGGATGGGGAGGTCTACAAATGGAATCAATAGCCACATGTCCATGATAAAGGCAAGTTTTTAAGTTGGAAGATGTCAGTTGGGGTTGGGGAAGTTAAGCTGGACAGGGATGGGTTTTACCAAGCCTACTTGCCTAAGACGTACACAACATGAATGTAAGCCTGGCTTTCAACCCAGAAATATGGAAGGAATTGGTCAGGTGCTTAGCTGCACAGTGACCCTGCTTGTCATGTTCCTTCCAGATGTTGACAGTCATGGCTCTCCACAATTTCCCTTTCTTTATTATCTGTGAATTACAATACATTCTTGAAAAAGGAAGTGGGATGGTTTACCATTGCCTTCTTCATGGCTTGGAATTCAAAATTTTCCTTCTTTAGACTGGATGCCACCCAAGTCTACCCTTCTGCTTAAACCATAGCAGGAGAAGAGAGGAGACAGATTCATACCTTTTCCAAGGGCATTAGTGTAAAGATGAACACTACAGACTAGCATGGTATTTCAACTTGGTTACCGATTCCACTTTTTATGCTGATAACAATTTCACTACTTGTTAGTTTTTAATATATACTATGGAGAATTTTATATTTCCACGTACTCTGAAATTTTGATCTAAATCCTGAGGTGGTTACCACTTTCAATAATTTTAAGTATGTAATTTAGATATAAAAGCTGTCTACAATATCACAAAATACCTTAATGGAAATGAATAACAAAACATCCCAGCACCCCTCTGCAGTACACCTCTACCAACATAACAAATTTAGTTCAATGAAGTCCTGATGGATGAAACACATCACAAGTAAACAAGTATGCTACGAACAGTGGATTTTTATTCCATCTGTTCTTTCTCTAATTTGTGTGTGTGTATATATATATGTATGTATGTGTGTATGCTTACTCAGAGAATATAATTTCCACAGGGAGCCCTCTAACAAACAACAGCAACATTACCTGGAAAAGTGAGTCCCACTTCGTTTATTTCTTGTCTTAATGAAAAGTACACAGGCATGTCTGAAAATTACAACTTTAAATTTTTCTCTTTGTGCTTCAATTTAGTCAAAAGGACTATTAATATAAGATATATATCATATATATATATATATATATATATATATATATATAGTAAATGTCATCAGTTTTATTGCCAATATTGTTATCATTTTGTTGTCTTTTTAATCCTCCAATTTCATTAAACGGCAGATTAAATATATATATATATATATATATATATATATATATATAGGCGAGTGGACAGAACATTTGTTTTCTGGCAATGAGACCTGGGTTTGAAATGCAACATAGTTGATTTGTCAGGGGGATGACTTCTTAATTATGTCGGCTTTGAGGAGGTGATCCAAGGATGCAACACCTTTGGGAAATGCCTGAAAACCAAGCCATGGTTAACCTAAGCCTTGTAAGTGAAATTGGATTGATGGAAACATTTGGAAACTGTCAATGGCTGTTCTAACAAAAAGTCACAAGTCATTGCCTGCTTTTTTCAAAAAAACTGATTGTATCAGATTATGTGGGCACTTCAAGAAGCTGTAACTAAGGTCTGATCAGCATACCTGCAGTATAAATCACTGACACTGTTGATTGAGTGGGTATCTGTAATAGGAATTTTGCTAGCCACCTTGGCAGATGGTTATGCTTCGTCAACTAACCAGCCTTTATTATATATATATATATATATATATATATATATATGGTTGGATAGATGTGAGCTTGTGACCCTGGGTTTCACGCTTTACCCAGGGTCACAAGCTCACATCTATATATATGTTAGCTCTATCTCTGATATTGAGCGCTTTCTAATAAGTACTGCGCATATAATATATAAATAATTATACATATATATATATTTATTTATATTTATATACACACACTTTTCACACACACATATATATATATGTATATATATATTTTCAATTGTATGAATATGAGTTTGTGACCCTGTGTTTCACGCTTTTGACAAGTTTGTCTGATGATCGCAGAAGTGTGAAACTCAGGATTACAAACTCATATCCATACAACTGAATAGCTTTGTCACTGATATTGAGTGCTTTCCACTAAGTACTGAGCATATAAAATATATATATATATATATATATATAATTTTATATATCAAAAACAGTATTGAGAAAAAATAGTATGATAAATTGAAAAAGGTTTTATGATATGTTTCATCCTTTAGGACTTCATTAGTTCCACACACACACACACACACACACACATATATATATATATATATATATATATATATATATATATAGCTATATTGATAGGGTAAACTGCTCAATATCAGAGATAGAGTGTATGTAAATATAGAAGTGGACATTGAAGTCAGCACCCAGATGCGACAGTCTGTTTCATGCTAAACACAGTTGTCAGGCCATATATATATATATATATATATATATACACACACACACATCCCTATCCCCTACCAAAATGTAACTAATAACTGATATATCAAAATACAGACATAATGAACATGCACACACCACTCGTCTGGTTGAAATGAATTTCTCTGTATCCTTGGAAACATGAATTATGATTTTTGTTGTTTTTAAAACCCAGTAATTTTAAAAGTTACTCCAAAATTCGCTTGAGGATGAAATGGAACTAATGTCTTTAATTTAATTACAAAATTAAATTTGGACCTTCCATTTTTGAAACATGGTTAGAACTGTGTAGCGGAAAAACCATAATTTAAATAAATTAATTTATAATATTAATGCTCTGTAAATTTACATTGAGCCCTATTTTGTAAAAATAAAAATATCTATAAGAACACCGGATTATATATCTTACTGTTCTTTCTTTTTATTTATATATATATATATATATATATATATATATATATATATATATATATATATATATATTATTATATAATTTTCTTAATTAGTTTTCATATACATATATTTCTGTACATATGTATATTTATGTGTGTGTGTGTGTGTGTGTAGATAGAAATATATATATATATATATTCCTGACAAGGACACATTGGGTGGTGAAAGGAGACATTGATCATCATCACTTCCAGACATGGTTTGATATGCCATATACGTGACAAGAAATGCAGATTGATGACTTGGTTTATGAACCACTGTCATTCATACAACTGATGAATGCAGTGTTGTGAGAGGGGAGTTTAAGTGAATGGCTGGATGTGTCAATAATGGTCATACTCACTTTGCAAGTTGACAGCCATATATATATATATATATATATATATATATATAAATTATAACATAAACATGTTATAACATCACTACAAAAATAGTCATTTTGTTTCAACACTTTTGGCATTTTGTCAAGTGATGGTGTTGATTGCAAAATAAAGAGTTTTAAAAAGTTCAACAACCCCCACTCCCGACAGTAGGGGGAAGAGTATTACATAAGCTATGATGGTCAATCAAAATACAAATATATGATAATTCAAATAACTTGAACTTGGACCCTAGATACAATTTATTAATGGTTTAATATTAATATTAGATTAGATTGGAAATCAATGTAAGTAATTAACTTTTGATTTACTATGCAGTCAAAGAATAAAATTTACAAATATTTAATTTTAAGTATTGCCATGCATTAAGTTTAGAATATTAAAAAAATATTTAAGGAAAAAGAAATGGAGAATATATACTTATATATATTGTTCTTAGCTATATGTTAAATTCTTCTTTTGATTCAGCACTGATGTAAGAGGTATCCATTATTACTACAAATTAGTTATATTGATAGGGTTTTGGCTGCAGATTTAGTGGACAAGGGGAGAAGGTTTGTAAATGACAAGACAGACATAATCACGTCATAAACACAAACGCGTAAATATGATTGAATATATAAGCATGCATATATACGAACGACACAAGAAATTGGAGAAGAAAAAGAAGAGAAGGAATAAAAATACCCCCCCCCCAAAAAAAAAATAAAATAAAGAATAAAATGAGAATAGAAAGGAAAAAGAATAGGCAAATAAATAAAAAGCAAAAAATGAAAAAAAAACCACAAGCCAAAGAAAATTTTATCAGACGTAAGTATGTACAGTTGAAGCATGCATAAGCAATCACACACATGTACATATACAAAAACAGACTCACCAAGATTCAAGCATCCAAACACTAATAAGACAACACAAACTACCTATCCAAATAATACATACATGGACTAATATATATGTGTGTGTGTGTGAAAATATATAGAAAATAGGAAAGAACTGGTTAGGTAAATTATCCAAATTTCTTTAGTATTTTTGTTATTATTTTTTAAAAATTGTGCTCGATACAAAAGTAGAGCATAAATATAATTATTTATTTAAAAATTATGATTCCAACACGCTACATAAAAGTTCTCATGTTTCAAAACAAGAGCTGAAAACTTCAATATAATTATTTTAATTAAATTGAATTAAAGTAAGCTCTGTTCCATCTTCAAACGAAATATGGAACAGAGCTTACTTTAATTCAATTTTTTCAGCTCTTGCTTTGAAACATGAGACCCCTTATGTAGCGTGTTGGAATCATATTTTTAAATAAATAATCATATATATATATATATATATATATATATATATATATATAATTATTTATTTAAAAATATGATTCCAACACGCTACATAAGGGGTCTCATGTTTCAAAACAAGAGCTGAAAAAATTGAATAATCATATATATATATATATATATATATATATATATATATATATAATTATTTATTTAAAAATATGATTCCAACACGCTACATAAGGGGTCTCATGTTTCAAAACAAGAGCCGAAAACTTGAGACCCCTTATGTAGCGTGTTGGAATCATATTTTTTAATAAATAATTATATTTATGCTCTACTTTCGTATCGAGCACTATTTTTTAAAAATAATTACAAAAATACTAAGGAACTTTGGATTATTTACCAAACCAGTTTCTTTCCTATTTTCTACAATATTTTCACATATATATATATATATATAGTTGTTGTGGCCTTATTAAGGCTAAAAATAAAGACATAAGAGAGGAATTGAGTTATACAAATATATTAACAAAAACAGTAATGCAAACATATATGTATAAATAATATTTATTCAAAAATTATAGCATAAGTATGTTATAACATCACTACCAAAATAGCTATTTAGTTACTTCAAGTGTTGTATCAAGTGATTGGGTCGATTACAAATTTAAGAGTTTTTATAAAATTCAAAAACGAATCAAACCCCCTCAATAGGGAAAACCTTGTTATGTGAGGTATGATGACCGAACTGAATACAAGTGCATAGATATTGAAATACAATCTAAATATAAACAATTGGTTGATCAAATTTAATGTTAAATCAAGTTAGAAATCAATATGAAATAATTATGTATTAATTTTATGGTAAAATTAAAAAAAATAAGAATTTCAGATTCTAAGTTTAAACTGAGCATCGGAATTAACATATTACAAAGTTATTAAAGAAATATATATATGTATACACACACATACATATATATATATATATATATATATATATATATATATATAATTATTGCATTATTAGAATATTATTATTCTATTATTACTATTCTTAGTTAAGTATCAATTTATCTGTTAAATTCGACATTGGTGTGAAAAGTATCAATAAATGCAACAAACATTAGGTATGCCAAGGTATGCAAAAGTATGTCTAAAAATATGCATAAACACATACATAAGTATTAGGTTGGTGCAAAAAATAATGACGTAATAATGTCGTTTTTTCACGTATTTTTTAACGTCAAAAAACGACATTATTTTTGCACCAAGCTAATACATGCACCTAGAAAAATACATGTATATAAAATGGAAGTACAGTGTAACCCGTATATAAGAGAGTTGTCGGGACTGCAGAAGAAGTCTCTTATATCCGGGTTTGGTCTATTATATATACATTAACACAGGCTCTAATTTGGGACCAGAGAAAATCTCTCTTATATCCGGGTTTGGTCTATTATATACATTAACAGAGGCTCTAATTTGGGACCAGAGAAAATCTCTCTTATATCCGGGTTTCTCTTATATCCGGGTTTGGTCTATTATATACATTAACAGAGGCTCTAATTTGGGACCAGAGAAAATCTCTCTTATATCCGGGTTTCTCTTATATCCGGGTTACACTGTAGAAATAAATATACTAACATATAAAGAAACATGCTTACCAAGATAACTGAGTCCATACAAGATTAATTCATGAAGAATTATAACTGTTCAATATAAACTTAATAATCCATGTTATGTTAAATTCTTAGCAAATAAGAGGAGATAATAATTAAAAATTATTAACCAGTAAAAAAAAAAAAATTAATACAGACTTACAATATGATTCCATTGTCACACATAATAGTATTTCTAGCCAGATTGCAAATTAAAAGATGAGCTTATACCTGAAGTTAATGGTAAGCTCATTTCTTTGATTTAAGAGACAAAAGTACATGGTGCATATAAAGAATTACATGTACAAGCTCTTCTAATTAATTTCCATTTAACATTAGGAGTTTCGTTTTTCTCTTTTAAACTCCAAGAGTACTTGGACAGTGAAGTAGTGTGTTTATGAGAACTATTTTTGAAGGAAAAAATATCCTGATACTAACGGATTTTAAACGAATTTTTTGTACTACCAATGTAAAATGTTTTAATATTTCGGGTTTTCAAAAAAGTAGAAATAGTACTAAGATAAACTAGGGAATCATTAGGGTTCCTACAATTACATTCCCTGGGGTTGGTATTATTGTATTTAGTATTATTTAACACATCACTACAATACATCAAACCCTTTGAATTTTTATACTTTTTGAATATTTTGCTATTATGCTTTTTAATTATTTTCTCAAGGTTATCTGCACAACAATAACTTAATTTAAAAGTATTTCTTTTGAAAATTTTATGAAGCGGATTTGTTTCAGGAAAATGTTTATTAATAAGATTTAAGAATTTTAGTCCTAACTTAGTTTTAAAACAAATAAATCCAAAATTGCCTCATATTGGAAATAGCCTTTCACCTGATTGAAATGTGTAAATTCAGTATTACATGTTTTCAGCAAGTTGTATTTGTTAGCTTTCACAGTTAAATTCTACTTTCTGTCTCATCTAACTTTATAAATTTGAACACATACCACACTGGGGTTGATAAAAGAGATGACTGATATCGTTGTCTGTCAAAATAGGCTCTTCCCCATATCAAGTAACTTGGGATTTATTTGTCTATTAATTATATTGCTCTGTATTAATAAATACATTGAGCTCTTTTTTGTGGATGAGTTTTAATATTTTATATTACTAGGATCAACTTGGATTATATACCAAGGTATTTTTTATCTTTACTATCTATCTATCTATATATGCATGTATATATATATATATATATACACTGAGTGTCCTCAAAAAATGTACTTACTTTTTTATTTTGTGATCAGTTTGAATACAGATAAACATGCTCTTAATTTCATTTAATATTCATATTAAACTGCTAATCTTCATTGTAAGTTAATAAACATTAAGATTTCTTAAATTTTACCGTTGCTCTTGTTTGCATGTCAACAATCACTGCTTTTCTTGTCATTTTTTGATCAATACCTTTTTATATATATATATATATATATATATATATATATATATATATATATAATATTAGGTTGGTGCAAAAATAATGTCGTTTTCTCACATATGTTACTATGTGAGAAAACGACATCATTTTTGCACCAACCTAATAAATATACATTTTTTTTCTCCCACTGGTAGCACAACTCTGACATTCATGCACAACACAATCATGTTGAGATTAAAAACTGACAGTTACAAATTATAGAATACAAATTATATACCAGCACTAAGTGTTTTTTTTTTTTTTTTAGATAAATATATATCTTAGCTGATTATGTAAATGATCTCACCTCAGTTTCCTTTTATTTTGCAGTATATTCAGTATATTGCTGTTCCAACCCAATCATGTCTACAGTTGTACCTCTACTCAACATGTATTTTCATCATTCATTTTTTATCAATACCTTTTATATATATATATATATATATATATATATATATATATATATAAATCTTCCTTACTGGTAGCACAATGCTGGGTTTCATGCACAACACAATCGCCTAGTGCTGATTGATAACTACCTGTTATAAATTATAGCTCTGTTATTATACATTGAGCATTATTTTATTAACACTAGCACTTAATGTGCAATATTATATATATATATATATATATATATATATATATATATATAAAATATGCACAAATATATTCATGCTAGATAAGTATTTTTCAAAAATAAATTTACAGGCGCATGACAATCAAAAAACACAACGTTGAGTGTAATAAGAAAGGAAGTGGGTATGGTGAAGAAAGAAGAAGAAAAAAAGAAGGGTAAAGAAAGGAACAGATATGCAAGTGTATTGTAAATGTATACAGTAAAGAAGAAGAAGAAGAGAAAATATGTAACTTAAATATAAAGGAGTATGGTGGTGGGGGTGAGTGAATATATGAAGTTGCCTCCTTTGCATGGGGGGAAAATACTTGTAAATTTAAAATTGGTACAGAATGATAAAAAAAACACAGTAAAATGAACAGTAAAAATATTTTGAATTTACACATATATAGACAATTAGGTTGGTGCAAAAATAATGTCGTTTTATCACATAGTAACATATATGAGAAAACGACAATATTTTTGCACCAACCTAATAACCCCCCTGAAGATGATCTCAGATGAGACTGAAAGTATTTGGGAAAATAAAACTTATTTAGTAGAAAATTTTGGTATTTTTAATCAGTTTTCTATGACTACCAAGAAATTGATTTGTGGATATGAAAGGATTAAAACAAAAATAAGCAAACAAAGTATGTCTAAATTATGTAACCAAACCTGTTTGTATGTATATATATATATATGTATATGTGTGTGTGTGTTTCTTTTTTGTACTCAATTTATTTTTTATTAATACTTTTTTTATTTACATATTTTTTAGATATGTATATATCTTTGCTGATTACATAGAATATCCCACCTCAGTTTCCTTTTAGTTTGCAGTATGTTCAGTAAATTGCTTTTCCAACCCATTCACATCTACAATTGTACCTCTCTTCAATTGACTTCAAATATTCCCACACAAAGCCTGTTCATGTTTCATCTTTTCACCAGACATTTGGCAGTGTTTATTTCAGTCGATTCCTTTGATCATTTCTTCCCTTTTCCTGTTGTTATCATTTACCATGTTAGGATCTCTTTAATCTTTATGTCGTTCAGTGTTTTTATCCGTTCCTCTTTTCTGAGAAATGAGTCGAGCAGGAATTGGAGAATAAAGAAAATGGCTAAGCAAAGGAAACTGGAATCTTTTACAAAAGTGCAAAATAAAGAAATCAACATCAGGAAGTGAAAGAAGCAGAAGAAAAAATTCCTAGCAGAAAAGAAAACCGATTTTTATTAGGTTAACTTGATTTTATTAATTTGATAGCATCAACCAGTTATCACAATACAATCACTTGAGGCAGTGAAACATGGCTAAAATTGACTTTTAAAGTGATTGAGAAAAAAGGAGTTCATTTTGATTCACTGGGTGCTAACCATCCATACAGAAATGCAAACTAATAAATACCTGGTTAGATTATTGGCCTGCACAATGCAAGGTCTATGTACAACATTAAAAAAAAAACAATACAAGACTAAATTTTTTATATATACAATATTTACATAATTCTGAAGGTTGTCTTTATCTTTAATTGCCATATTCATGATGTTTCGGCCACTTGTACACTCCGACCATCTTCAGGTGATATTTCTCTGAATTTTGAACTGAACACTTCATATAGTCCACGGATAGTTGCAAATCTATGTTTCATGCCTGTGGATATCTCAGTTTCAGATAATTTCCCTTGATAACTCAGCTCTCCACTGTTCCCTCTACTGTGGCCAGATATTACACTCACAACTCTTTGGGGCAAATCATTACTGGATCAATCCCCTGAAGAAGGCCAAAGCATACAACAGCTGAAACATTGTGAATATGTGGATGTTCTTCATTCATCCAGTTATCTTGTATATATATATATATATATATATATATATATATATATATGTTGTGCATGTGGCCAAGTGGTTAGAACGTCTGCTTTCTGACCATGAGGCCTGGGTTTGGACTTCACCATGGTTGATTTGTCAGGAAGGAGACTTCCTGATGTTATCAGACTGGATCGAGGTTGATACCAGCATATGGCACCTTTTGAAAGTGCCTGAAAAACAATACCACAGGTTGACCCAAGCTTTGTGAGTGAAATTGGGGGCCATCAATAGCTGTGTTAGCATGAGGCCACACCTCATTGTGGCTGATGGCTTGAGCATACTGGCCTTGTTCAAATTGTTGATCACACTAGATAATACATTCTCTCCCAGAAACTGTAACTAAGGTCTGCTCAGCATAGTTGCAGTATAAACCACAGGTGGACTCTGTGGGTGTGGCGCAAATACAAATATGCCTGAGCAAGTATCTTCAATAGGGATTGGTTAGCTGCTCTAGTAGACGGGTATCTTCAAATTTGAGTCTTTTGTCATTCTGAAGTGACACCAAGTACAAAACTTGCTTTGGTCTCTTTTAGGATGAGTCCTGTATATACTGGGATCAGCACAGATTAACTCATCTTAAATCAAAGGTTCTGGGGGGATATTAAATTTGATTCAAACCATGTGTGTCATATAATACATATGCTTCAGTAAAAAATATTTTAGAAGTGTAATGTGTGAGTTCAGCGGTTACCTGATATGTCTAGTGATGATGACACGATTCAAATATCAGGCAATGATGAGGTCTCTGGGATAAATGGACAATTTATTTTGATTATTCAGTGTATTTCATTTGGATTGATCAAATGTAACAAAGTTAGGGAACAAATATTTCAAATTTGATTGCGATAAAAATTGCAATAAATGTTATTAAAAAAGTTAAATGTTTATTTTAAAAAAATCATCTCACCCCCCAAACAAAGCCATCATGCCGCTAACATGCAAGAGGTTACTGTTTGCGAAAGAGAATTAGAATACTTTCATCAAGAAAGAAGGCAATAAAAGAACAGGATTCATGAAAATAGAAGATTGTAAATTGATGTTGCATTTAAATATTTGAAGATTGTAGATGACAGAGTGCCATTTGAAACTAGATTGCCATTAACATGGTTGATTCAATTATTAAGTAGATTCCGTGATCATAAATAAAGTGGTTAAATAAGAACTAGCATAATGATCACCATTGACTCTTCTTGTCTGTCCACTATTGCTATATGTTCACCATCTCTACGACTATACGGGTTACGATTGTCTTCTGATCATTATACTATTTGGTTATTACTACTTGAACAAGTATTACTAGTGAGGATATTATTGGAAGGCGTTACTACCAGTACCGGCATCTACAAAGTATCGAATATAATGAGAATTTTTGGAAGTGATAACAAGCTTTCGCTTGACATCACAAAAGTGGCAAGCAAAGCCATTCAGCATATATAGATATAAGAGTGCTTCACAGGTGATAAATGTGAAAAAAGAAACTATTAGAATAGAATTTATGGTGGTAACATCTAAGTCAACATTAAAACAATGAGACCTAGTTGCCAATCTAGTAGTACATTTAAATTGATAAGGTATTTAAATTTAAAGGGTGAGTTCTGTATATACTGGGGTCATCACAGATTAACTCTTCTTATAGTTAATTCAACATTAAAATGATGAGACCTAATTGCCAATCTAGTTGTACAATTAAATTGATGCAGTTGAGTTACCAAAGATGAAAGCTCATGAGAACAATTGTCATGAAAGTATTTATGCTTGATGATAGCTTCAATATATCAACTGTTCAACTGGTGTAAGTCTTATTGGCAGAGAAAATAGAAATGGAAAGGCAAGTTCAATCCCCAATTGAAGCTGTTGTGTTCAGATTAAACCTAATGAGAATGAATAAAGAATGACTCCATTTCATCTCTCTTCAACTATGGGGAAAATAGAAGGGCAGACTAAATTTTATAGACTGTGTGGAGAAAGAAACAGAAAACTTTGGCAGGATTGGGGTATCTATCATAAAAAAAGAAATTCTATGCTACAAAACCAAACAACTACAAAAGAATGTTCAAAACCAAAACATTAATCTAAGAAGTGGAATCAAGTTCTTAAATAGTTAAGTCAGATATCAACTTTCATGTATGTCTAAACTATCAGCTGCATAAAACCATTTTCGTAGATCAATGATTAAAATGGCTTCAACAACCAACAGATTTATGCTACAAAATCATAAAGAACTGTCCATCCTGGTTATGACGATAAACTACATCCAGCAGCAAGACCTCTGATCAGGAGGTTTTGAGGAGCATGGAACCACCTTTTAATTGCTATTTTTCCCAGATCCACCCTGGGTCAGGGTGGAAGCTCCTGTTAGGGTCCCAGCTATGGGCAAATAGTTAACCCTTGAACTGGGGTCAAATCACTATGAAAGTATAAAAATACATTTTTACAGTAAAAATACCAGCAATACCTTTAAAAAAAAATTTTTTTAACCAACAATGAATGCATACCTATCCTAAAAATCTTGTCAGCATTAAATAACCCATTGAGGTTGATATGCTGTAAAAGAAAATTAATCCAAACAAAGAACTGTACCAAATAACAGAAAACACATCACTACAAAATTTCCAGCAGGATGAACAACTTTATATTTACTATGTGAACAATGATAAAAATATAAACAAGATCAGTATAAATAATGGTATATAATAATTTTTAGGCAGGAGTTCCAAGAGACATGAAAATTATTTGAAGTGTGGCACAAGGGTAAGAATGTTGAGAAATGCTATTCTGAGTTATTATCAGGAAAAAAAAACAACATATTCGACCAAGTGATACTTCATTTTAACTCTCCATTGAAAGGCAATTATTTATAAATTAAAAGTTAAAATTATAAAGAATATCAAGAAAATTAACTCAAAATCAAAATGATTACTACTGATAGCATCAAAGGGAATTCCTGAAAATAATAATTGCTTTTTATTTCCATGGAGAAACAGAAATGCTACCAAATAGAGTAAATTTAGTTTACATTTTGTGGGTCAACAGCTGTATAGCACTGTCTTCCACTGCTGAAGCCCTTCTGCCTAACTGTGCTCACATCCACTATTTGGTCTCCATGTTCTGTAACAACTTGAGTTTTTAAGGGAATCAACTGCAGCTAGAGCATAAGTAGTGTGTCTAGGGCAATCTAGCTGATAGGGCTCATTCCATTTCAGTCTGGTTTCTTTCTAAAATGTTTGCCACATCAGGGTAAGAGACCAGTCAGAGCCAGCATTTAACCCACAATTGGGAGAGAAGAAATGCAGTCATATCTTTCCAAAGAAAGTGAACATAACAAACTGGGTTGGAATTCAACCCCAGCTTGCTAATTCCACTACCCAGATCAATAAACATTGTACAATGTGCATCCTGCATAAATAAGTGCTTCAAATCAAACTTTTCTCTCTGTGCACATTCTTTGCACATACTTTCATATCAGACACTGTAACAAGACAAGAAAAAAATATGGGTAATTGGTGGCAAGGTTCAGTCGCTGCTGCCATATCATCATTGCTAGATATAATAAAAAAAGGGGCATTACTTTCAGAACAACTATCTTGTATATCTATTTATTTTCATTTTTTTTTTTTACATCATGGGAAAAGCAGTTGCTTGAGCTAAGGCTAAGTATGTGAGTTCAATCCTTACTAATTGCTTCTTCATAAAGATGAGACCATTGAATGTTTTATGTATTTCGATTTTAAGATGACCAGTTTTAATGACGTTAATTAAATTCATCCTCTTTATTTTCAGATTGTATTTTAAGAGCACGAGTCGTTATGAGACGGAAAAGGAAAAGTTGTTGTTAGGCTATCAAATAAATGATGAGATTGTGCAGGGACGATTTCCATTGAATCGTGATTTGGCAATAGAATTGGCTTCCTTAATGGCCCAGGTAAGTCAGCTTTCTTTTCAAATTGTTTTTTTCTTTTTTTTTTCCTGCAGGTTGTACTTTATTTCCCAGATGAACAAAAAGAAATGAAAATAAAACACATAATAACATAACTTTTATTCCTTCACTGTCTGAGAAAAGCAAGGATTGCATGGATAGCAACAATGAATTCCAAGCATGTGTCAGGTGGTTACCATGTTGAAATCAGAAGTAGTGTGCTCATCTTGAAAGGGAAGGGAAGTAACTCGGTTGTATTTTGAGTTAATACTTTCACTTATTACTCATTTAATATTTAATGTTAAGGCAGAGAGTAATAAACACAGCAACACAAAGTTTTGAACACAAAATAAAATAAAATAAAATAAAATGAAAAAACTTTTCAAAAACATGCCATGCAAACATGAACTGTCACAAGAAGATGTAATACTTAAAAAAAAACAGTTTGATATAACATGAATTGACATATACATTTACAGAATTACAAATGCGTAAGATAGGGCAAGAAAAATAATCTAGAACAATGCCAGTACTAATAACTGAACTAATAGCAGACTTAACAATTGATTCAGTATTATCATTCCACTTTATATCAGAGGAAAACATGAGACCAATGAGACACTGGAGGTTAGCATCAGCCATACTGATGTAATATATATATATTATATAATATATATATATATATAATATATATATATATAATATATATATATATATATATATAATATATATATAATATATATATAGATCCGACAGTATGAAGAAAAATATACAGAAAAGCCAAACAAAAATCCTTATATATGTTTTCACAGCATTGCCCACGTGATGACAATGTGACCATGTTTAAACGGAACGCTGATCATATAAAACTTTCAGTTATCTGTTTGGATAAGTCTTCTTCTTATATCCATCGTCTTTGTCATGTTGAATTAAATAACGTTAATTATATTTTATGAATATGTGGTGAAGATGGTTTATTAGAACAAAACATCCACCATTGACATTAACATTAAAAAAGCATAATTGCATATAAGGATTTTTGTTTGTTTTTCCCATATATTTTTCTTCATATATATATATATATATAATATATATATATATATATATATATAATATATATAATATATATATATATATATGTAATATATATATATGTATAAGGCAAAAAAAGAAAAAAGATTTTGATAATGCCTTATCCCTATTTCCATTGTATATATTCTCAGGAGTTACATTTTTTAGATTCACCACACCTATAACTGGCATCTACCATTAGTAATTAGGAAGTTCCAATTGGACAGAACTGCTTCTGTGGAACTGACTTCCAACAGGATACTTTCCCAATCACTATTATCTTGGCTTCTTCAAGTCTAGGATTAATTGTTATTTTTCCTGCAAAGCCCCATGAAATTTTATATGTATGCACACACACACACAATGATCAGACATTAGATCATTGTGTGTGTGTGTCTATATATATGTATATATATATCCAAATGAGAAAAAGAACAGATGAAGTAAAAATCCACAGTTCATAGCATTTATTTTTAAAAAGTGCTCAATACAAAGTAGAGCAAAATATTATTATAATATTTTTATTATAATAATTTACAATAAAAAATTTTTACATCACTACACAAAAACTTTCATGGTTCAGTACTAAGATGGTATCTCTTCAGGCGATGGTAGATAACTTGTGATAAAAATGATTTATTGGGGAAATTTAAAAATAAATCTTTACTGCTTTTCAGAAGTTAAAATGGGAGAGGATAACTTACAAAAAGTTTTGCCATTAACTCCACAGTCTGAGCAGGAAAACAGCATTTGAACATTCCTCTTTCAAAAACAACTTTTCAGTTGTTAGAGAAAAGACTTTCTGTGATATTCACCTGTATTTTAAAGTGTTACTTCATTTTTTGATTTTGTTTTATGGGTTGTGACCATTTTTTATTCAGCCCAGGTGTCTATATATGTACAGCTATATTTATAAATGCATATGTATAGATATTTGCATGAGTGTATATTGAATTCAATCCTTTACCTGTGCAACACCTGTAGTTCAGGTATTAAAAAAACCAAAAAAAAACTGATTTATTTTAGGTTGACATTCCGGTTAATGTTCATATTTTTTCACAGCTTTTCTCTGGTTTTTGTTATTCTATGATTCTCATGTGCTGTCAGCTTTTCTTCTAACTCTTTTTGTTTCAACTGAGCAGCTGTCTTGGGCTTATGCATGGAGATGAGATTCACACCCTATCTTAGAATAAATATTTAGAATGTCTGACAATCAATAAAGTAAATTTGTATCACTATCTAGAGAGAAATGTTATTTACAAAAACTCAGCCTTTATATCATCCATAAAAATATCTGAAGCCATTTTGATTATTAGTCAAAGGACACAATCATTTGTAATATAGAGTAGAAGACACATTATTTGTACCCAACTAAGGAGACACATACATTTTGGTATTTAAGAAACCAAATTTATTAATGTGTCTCTTAAATATGTTTATGTTGCTTGTTTTCAGTTCTTTATTTTTTTGTAATCAATTCACCTCCAGCAAGGTGATAATGCCACTAAGATACAAGAGTCTACTGGGATTGAAAGAGAATGAAAAGACTTTAAAAGGAACCAGGAAACCAATCCTAAACAGGGAATAAGGGATAAACCACTAATCCTGTTAAAAAGACTGGGGGAGGAGTGTGAACTGGATGATAGGCTATAATTCACCCCAAGCAAGGCAATAAGGCCACTAAGATAGAAGGGGCTACTGGGAGTGAAGGAGAATGAAAAGACTTTAGAAAGAACTGGAAATCCAAACCTAAGCAAGGAACATGGGATAAACATCTAGTCCTGTTCAAAAGACTGGAGAGTATTGTGAATCAGACAATAGGCCATAATTCACCTTGAGCAAGGTGATAATGCCACTGAGACACAAGGGTTTACTGGGAGTGAAGAAGAATGAGAATACTTTAGAAGGGATCAGAAACCAAATCCTAAACAGGAAACAAGGAAAAAACCTTTACTCCTGTTCAAAAGTCTGGGGAGGATTGGAAACCAGACGATAGGCCATAATTCAACCCAAACAAGACGATAATACCACATTGATTGCAAGGGGCTACTGACAGTGAAAGAGAATGGAAATGGAAATCTACTCCTAAACAGGAGACTGTGCTGAGAGAATTTTTCTTGCCAGAGTCAATCCTTCAAATCTACAAATCAACCATTCGCCCTTGCATGGAGTATTGCTGCCATATATGGTCCAGTGCCCCTTTTGTTTGTCTCAAGGTTCTTGATAAGATCCAGTGACGGATATGCAATGTAATTGGCCCTGATCTGACATCTCGTCTGCAGTTGTTCTCTCACAGATGTGCCGTCGCCTCCCTCTGACTTTTTTACAAATACTTTCATGGTAACTGTTCCGATGAGCTACTTTCGCTGGTTCCCAGACTTCATGAATTTAAGCGTTCACATAGACTGGCATCTCACTCACACCCTTTCACTGTCAAAACTGTTAAATGTAGCTGTCTCTTCTACTCCAATAGCTTCATGTCTCACACTTCTCGCCTGGAACTCCCACCCCCTCTACCTGTTTTCCTGATAACTATAATCTCCAACTATACAAATGTAATGTCAATCAATGTTTCTAGATGCCTTGATCTATCCCTTATCCTTCTCTTCATTCTTTTCTCTATCACTTCTCTTTGCTCTCACTCCAACTCTCTGTAACCCCTTGCATACTATTGGCTTCCCGCCTTGTTTGGGGGGAAATGCTTAAAAAAAAACAGGTTTTAACATTGACTCCTGTTCAAAAGAACCGGGTGATAGCCAAGCCTATTTATCCTATTAATTTTTAGAATTGTGTATTTGCATATGAAGTTATTGCAGTGGTTAGTGCCTTAGAGAGAGAAATTGTCAGTTTGAGTTCAAATTCTAGCCAAGTTTTTTATGTTCACTTTTCTATAAATACCCTTGAGGAAGGCATGAATCTCTTCTCCCTGCAGTTATAGGTTATATAGCAAAATAGACTGGGCTCTCTCTTTCTTTGAAGTGGAAAGTATAGGTGAAGGAAAACTTCAAAAGAGAGATGGGCTTCATAAGGCTGTCCTTTTTTAATTGCCATGAGAAAGATGCCGTCAATATGTCCTCTGAGTGTCAAATTCTCCAAACCCTCTTTCCTCATATTTCCTAGCATCCTTTCCATTTCCATTTTCTTTAAAACTTCCTTGTTAATCATATGTCCAATCCATGGTATTCTCAGCATCCTTCTGTAGAAACATATTTAACTTGCCTCAAGTCTCATTTTCATCTGTGAGGTGACTGCCTAGCATTTACTACTGTAGAGAAGAATTGATATTACATAACAATTTAACAATCTTTGTTTCTAATGAAATTTTCCTGTTTCTTAATACTTCACTTAGCTTTTTCTTTGCTATTCCAATGCACTTTTGAACATCAGTGTCATATTTTCTATCCTCTGTTAACGCATTTTCCAGATATTTAAATTTTCATCCTCTTCTGTTTGCCATGTCCCTCCAGGATGTTGCTGATCATGGCTCTCCTTAATTTCTTGTTCTTTGTAGCTCTTAATAAATTTTGTTGTTTTGTTATCTCTCCTAAACCTTGTTCCATCATCCATTTATTCAAGCTCATTGTTCTTCTACTTGCCATGTCCTGAAGGGACATGGCTCTCCACAATTTCCTGTTTTTTCTAACTGTTAATAAATATTGTATTTTTGTTATCTCTTCTAAACCATTTTCTGCTATTGATTTAATCAAGCTCACTAGGTAGGTTATGTGTTCTGCTTTGTTCTTATTGTGGTCAATCTGTCCTGTGAGTATTAAAATTTCCAAGCTCTCTTCCCTCATTATGTGTCCTAGAAAATACAGTTATCTCTTTCTGATGTTAAGTGTTCTTTTTGTTTCCATTTTCTCTAAAACTTTATTATTGCATATATGTTCGGTCCATGCTATTCTCAGCATCCTTCTGTAGAACCATATAAGGAATAAGGCAAGTAATAACAGACCAGTAGATAAAATAAGAACTAGATGAGGTCAACAGAATGAGAATAATCCTGAAAGATCAAATAAAGGAGTCAGTCCAGAATTCCTTGACAGTTACCCAGATTGACAAGCACGTGATGAAGGACAGACACACAATGATTGAAATGTTACGATAATATCAACAAAGATGAGGAAAATAACCTGTATGTAGCTAAAAGTTTTGACTGATAATAAACACTAGTATAATCTAATTCCTTAGATTTTTAAACAAATTAGAGGAAATAAACAGAAGCATTTTTAAAAGTGTTATGGTAATTTACCCATGCATGCACGGACTCTCCCAGCTATAAACAGGAGCAGTTCCTGCCTTTTGGAGAGGGAAGTTTCCAGCAGTTAGCTCTGACAGCAGTTGGACAGAAAATTCTTGCTGTAACACCCTCTTTTGTATATGTTTGTATTACTGTTTCTGTTAATATATTTGTTTAACTCAATTCCTCTCTTGTGTCTTTACTTTTTGTTGTGGCCTTGTTAGGGCCAGAAATAAAGACAATTTCAGAATAATACGACATTATACCAGAAAGACTTGGAGCAAAAAGTCTGCTATATAAAAACAATATATATATATATATATATATATATATATATATATATATATATATAATATAATATAATATAATATAATTCTATTTAAACTTGGTGGCTGAAAAAAAACCTGGATAGCACAATTTCTAAAAATATTGCCATCTGAGGAAAAATGGAAAAAAAAAAAAACACCAGAAACCTCTGAACAGAGCAAAAGAAATAATCCAGTAGCTTAAATTTCTAGTACAAAGAAACCTCCAAGAAAATAATAAATTAAAACAAAGAGTGCATAATAAACTAAGTAGAATAAAATTTAAAAAAATAATTCCTAATGGGCCAGGTACTACCTACCGAGGTTTCACCACATGGGATCATCAGGGTTTACTGCCTCCAGTTCACCCTGATTATCCCATGTAGTGAAACCTCAGTAGGTAGTACCTGGCCAATTAGGATTTATTTATTATATATGTATATATATATATATATATATATATATATATATATATATATATACACTAGCAGTATAACCTGTCTTCAACCGGGTGTTTCATTACTGGGAATTTTTGCTGTTCAATTGTAGCAGTTTAAGTTTAAAGTCAGCCCACACACAAAATCAATATTAGTATCAAGATTTGGGGGCAATTGAGGTACATCCCCAAATGCAGGGTTAACAATTTGAATGGTGGGTGTGGCCCTGAAAAGGGATGTTTTTGCATTCTCAGTCTTGCAAAGAAGGAACCTCTTCCATGGACTGTTATAATAATAATATACGATAATTTTTATTTATTAAAATTATAAAAAGAAATTATATGATAATCTTTTGTGTTAGATTTCAACTCTCTAAATTGATTGTATGCTGTTTTTTACAGACATTAAATTTTGCCGTTGATTTTTGCACAAAGTGTAAAAAATCAGTTTCTTTCGAAATTTCACCTTCAAGGTTGTAATTTTTTCCAACCAATTTGGACTCAAAACCAGCACTGAAGAATTATAACAAAAAAACATTTAATTGAAATTGGATGAAAACTCTGGAAATGCATAAACAACCACTGATAACACACACACATACAAACATACACACATTTTGAGAATTACAGATATATATATATATATATATATATATATATATATATACATACATATATATATATACATATGTATAGGGAGAGAGAAAGAAAGAGGGAGAGAGAGTCTGATGTATGCAACAAGATACAGTGACAATTCGTTTA
>OZ010601.1:90762138-90767138 GCA_963932145.1 Acanthosepion lycidas
CACATACAAGAAAAGTAAAAACAACAATCGGATTCCCATGGTTTTTAGCCACAATCAATATTCCCTCACACTTATTCACAATTTAAAAAAGGATTACAAGAACCTCCAGTTAGACAAAAAGATCAGACATTTTCGATAAACCACCCATAAATGTAAAGAAACAATCACCTAACCTATCAGCTATCCTCACCTCTACCAAATATCTAAACAATACAACCCAATCAGGAAATTACAAATGTAACAAACCTTGTTGCTTAGTTTGCAAACACTTAATAATAGATAATGTATTTTCTGTACCCAACACCAATATCAAGATACACCCACCTCGCCTCACCTATGATTGCCATAACATAATCTACTATTTATCTGCACCTTATGTCCTAATAGTGGATATATTGGTGAATCTGGAAATAATTTTAGATTTCACTTCAACAATCATAAACAAAACATAAATCAAAACAATCCCTATTCCCACATAGCTGAACACTTTAATCAATCAGTACACTCATTAGAAAACTGTAAATGTTTATTGATAGATTCTTATTTCAGTTCCACATACACATAAAATTAAATACATATAAACTAGGGTTAAATAAAGACTTGGGTATTTTAAATCTTTATAAATATTTCAATAGTTAAACATTTTTTTAGATATAGTTAAAATTTTAAAAATTTTTTTAAACAACATCTAAAATATTATTACAGTTAGATTTATATTAGGAATATTCAAACACAGTGGCATTCTATATCATGTGACGTCCGCGTCTCGCGATGGACGCTACTTGTAAACAAACAGTAATTTTAATTTATTTGTAACAAACAATTATTTCTGAAGAAAGATTGAGATCAATCTGAAATATCAAATATATATATAAATAAATAAATACTTTCATAAAAAACATTATTATTTTTTTAATTTGCAACTTTTTTCTCTATCACTTATTCTTTATCACGTGACGTCCACGTCTCGCGATGGACGCTACTTGTAAACAAACATTAATTTTAATTTATTTGTAACAAACAATTATTTCTGAAGAAAGATTGAGGTCAATCCGAAATATCAAATATAAATAAATAAATACTTTCATAAAAAAACATTATTATTTGTTTAATTTGCAACTTTCTCTCTCTCTCTCTCTCTCTCTATATATATATATATATATATATATATATATATATATATATATATATATATATATATATATATATATATATATATATATATATATATAGAGAGAGAGAGAGAGAATGAATGAAAAAGAAAAAGTATAAAGGTACAAAAGCAAACCCTAAAAACTAGTAAAAGAGTAAACAATAATAAAAACCAATGTCTAAATAAATCCGAAATAGGAAACCAGATCAAGATAGATCTGTAATAACAACAACAACAACAATCAAGAATCAGTTCAAAGACACTAACCTATAACCGTAACTCTCATACCAAACATAATCATCAAATTATCAAGATCATAGGAGAACTACTAATCATCAAATTTTGTAACTTACAAAAAAAAAGCACTGTAAAACAGAAAATAAAGGAAAAAGTCCCTTGGGTGGACCAACTATATCTAAATAGTGGGGCAGACCTCAATCCACTGTTAGATGTACAATATATGATTACATCTACTCATGAGCTCCAATCTTTTCTTCAATAGCTTCTCATCATTACTTAGCTCCGAAATAGCTATTTCTTTTCCTCTAAACATAAGCTACACTTGTTTATATTATTTCTACATAGTTTATTTTTGTTTAAAATTTTCCAATTTATTCTTGGAGGTTTTGCTCATTCTGCGTTAACTTTCCAGTAATAAATTAATAATATCATGGCATTTTTCTGTCTCATTACTTAAACTTAATTTGTGGCTTTAATATCTTCTTCCCTGTCATTTCCTACATTGTTTTCAAGGCTAAAACAAAAGTGATTAGAAAAGATGGTAAGGCAAAAGAAACAATGTTACTTGCTAAAGTTTTTTCTTCACAAGACAATTATTTTAATCTGCAGTTACAAACAAGTATCCTATTATTAGCACTAATTTTGCTCAGCAAATTATTAAGAAACAGAAAAATTTTGTTAGAAACAAAGAAAAGATTACTGAACTGTTACATATTATCAGTTCTCCTATGTGGCAGTGAATGCTGGGCAATCTCCTCACAGATGAAGAGACTTGAGGCAAGAGAAAGAAAGAAAAGAGAGCCTGAACTGTTATGTAATATCAGTCCTCCTATATGGCAGTGAATGCTGGGCAATCTCCTCACAGATGAAAAACAGATTTGAATAAACAGAAATATAGTTCTACAGAAGGCTGCTGAGAATGCCACCAGCCAAACATGAGAGCAACAACAAAGTTTTAGAGAAAATAGAAACAAAAAGGAAACTTATACTTAACATCAAAAAGAGATATTTGACATTTAAAGAGCACATAGAACAACATTTAGTAAATTAAGAAAATTAATGTGACTTGGATTATTTACATTATTTGGACTGTTATCCTTATCTTCATTGCCATATTCACAACATTTTGGCTTTTGTATGCTCAACAAATACATGGTAGATGACACACAGCTTTTGAGATGTCATCAAATTTTAGTTGAGCTGTAAATTCTATGCTAACAGTTTCTTTTCTTGCACTTCTTGCTTGTGGAACTCCATTCTAATTCCATGTTTTCCAGCCAGCTTTAATCAGTTGTATGCTCCCACTGGATAAAGACCTTGGTTAGATACATTAACTAGACCCAAAGAGTTGTGAGTTCAATATCAGGCCACAGCAGTGGTAAACCAAAACTTGGAGAGTTGAGTTATAGGGAGATAACTGAGACATCCAGAAGAGGCATGGCACATGGAACTTGAACAGTATACACTGGTGGACAAAATAAAGTGTTCAGTTTGAAATTCCAATCACCTGAAGAAGATTGGAGCGTACAACGGCTAAAATGTTGTGAATATGGCAACGAAGATTAGGATAACAGTTTGAATAATGTGAATAATTCAAGCAATCATAATACCTCATCTCAGAGATATAAACAGATATATAGAGAGACATAAACATAAAAGCCAGAGCGTACAACGGCTGAAACATTGTGAATATGGCAATGAAGATAAGGATAACAGTTTGAATAATGTAAATAATGCAAATAATGCAAGTAATCATAATACCTCATCTCAGAGATATGACTTATCTGGTTTGGCAACCTATTAATTTTTTCATTGAAATGATTGATTGATTTGTTTGTTTACTGGCATATCAAATCTTTCATGGGTCATTTAATACCAAAGTTTAATTTTCTTGGGAGATTTTGAAGTAATAAAAATATGATAGATGTTATTCTGCTTTCACAACGAATACATGGTAGATGACACACAGCTTTTGAGATCTCATCAACTTTTAGTTGAGCTGTAAATTCTATGCTAACAGTTTCTTTTCTTGCACTTCTTGCTTGTGGAACTCCATTCTAGTTCCATGCTTTCCAGCCAACTTTAATCTATAAAAATTTAAATGCAATGTCAATTGCTATCTACTATCCTCTTGATTACTCTTATCTTTTCACTCATTCTTAATGTTTCTGTTCCTAATTATTCCACACCATGTAACCCGTTGGGTTTTAGTGGCTTTACTCCCTTGCATGGCGTGATACAGATTTAAAAATAAGGTACATCTCAGAATGATTTGAGGGAGTGAAGTGTTTGTTCTATCTTGCAATTAGATTTCAGAATACAGTTTGATTTCTTGAAGAAATTATAGGATATCATATGGATTAATGTTATGAAAGAGTTCTTTTATGTTGGTTGATTTTATTTAGCAGTATATTAACGTCTGGGTTATTTAACACTCAAATCTAAATATTTTGAACACATTTGTATGCATTGAATTATAGATAAAATTTATTGGTGGTCTTTATTTTTTATAAATAAAAATGTGTTGGTGGTATTTTTACTATAAAAATGTATTTTTATACTTTCATAGGGTTTTGTTTGGGAGTTAGGGGCCCATATTTGGGACCCTAACAGGTACTACCACCCCATGTCAAGGTGGACCTGGAAATTAAGCAATTAAGAGGTGGTTCCACAGTCCTCAAAACCTAGAAATATATTCATCTACATCCTATTGGTATCAAAGACCTTTTTATATGGCTGATTTGTTTGTTTAACAGCACATCAACTTCTTATGGATCATTTAATATAGAAATTTAATTTTCTTGGGGTCCTTGAAAATATTACATATGTTATTCTGCCTTCACAATTGAGTACATGGTAGATGATACTCAGCTTTTTTGCATAGACATTTTTGCATGGACATAATTACTAGAGGCTGTGATGCATGTGTTTTGTTGTAGTTTTGTTGTAGTTTTGTTGAAGTTATATTTTGGAATACAGTTTTACATTAATCAGATTATTGTCCTTATCTTTGTCGCCATATTTATTACGTTTTGGCTGTTGTACACTCTGGCCTTCTTCAGGTGGTTGGAATTTCGAACTGAACCCTTTATTTCGCTCACTGGGGTAGACTGTTCTAGTTCCACGTGCCATGTTTAATGGATGTCAGTTATCAGTTATCTCCTGTTAATTTCTCTCTGAAAGTTCTCCACTGCCTTAACTGGGTATTGAACTCACACTCTTTGGGTCCTGTCATTGGATCTAACTAATGCCTTTATCCACTGTGCCATGTGTCATTGAGAACACATGGCACAGTGGATAAATATGGCAACAAAGATGAGGACGATAGTCCGAATAATGTAAATAATATTAGGTTGGTGCAAAAATAATGACGGTTTTTGACGTATTTTTTAACGTCAAAAACCGTCATTATTTTTGCACCAACCTAATGCCTAATCTCAGACATATAGACAGATACAGTTTGATTTCTTTAAGAAATTGTAGATTATACGGATCAATGTCATGAAAGTGTACTTTTATGTTGGTTGATTTTGTTTAGCACCGTATCAACCTCTATGCCTTCAACTACAGATAAAATGTATCGTTGGACATTTTACTATCAACAGGC
>OZ010601.1:90772138-90799638 GCA_963932145.1 Acanthosepion lycidas
TATGTATGAAATGGAAGAACATAATTACTTATTCTTCCTAAATATCAAGCTACACTGTTTTAAAAATAGTTTAAAACTCGGTGTCCACTGGAAATCAAGCAACAAAAAACGATCTAATAAATTTCTATTCCCGTCATAATCATCAGATTCTATGTAAGAGCTCTAAGAATATGCAGCTCATAAAATTTACATGAAAAAAAGTATATTCGGGGAAAAAAAAATCTCCTGCAACTCTTCTGGACAATCTCCTTGTTAGTGAATGTTACCATAATCCTTGCCATCAGTTCATTTAAATAATAATCATGGGGGTTGTAGTTTGGGGAGTTAGGTGGCCATATTTAAGAGGTGTTGTGGTTGCTGAAATTGTTTGACACCTATGGCTGTGTTCTCCTGCTTGTGTGGCATGGTGCAGAGTCCTTCCACCCTCTTGACTCAGGGCAGTACTACCTCCTCAAAGTACTTGATGTAGGCCTTTATGTTGAGTCTGAGGCCCTCACCAACAAATTTGGGGGTTCTTTACTTTTCAGAATGACCAGAGTGAGTTTTCCAAGCTGCTGTACGTTTGTAATCACCATTAGACTCATTCAACTCTTCCTGAATCCTTTGTACTGTCCTCAGATTGATACTCAAACATGGAAATATTTGTATTGAAGCTTCTGGAATGAATGCCAAGCAGTACAGCATGCTGTTTAAAAATTTCTCATGGCGTGAACTGAATCATGGTGCAGTCGACAATATCAAAAACAATACATATGCGGAAAAAATATTAAATAGGGACAATTTACCTATCTATCGCATATTCCGTGTATGTATGTGTGTGTGTGTGTGCGCGCGCATATATATATATATATATATATATATATATATATTAATAGTAGTATTCGTTTGGAAAACCTCAGATAGCTCAACTTGCAGATATGTCTCTTCTCCACTCACATGGTTTTAATGTTTATTAGTTTTTCATGTATTTATTAATAAATACTGTTCCATCATTTCCTTTTCTTTAGCTAGTTTACACTGAAGATCCATTTAGGTGAAACTTAGGTAGGTTTGCTGGCTCCTTAGGATTTATTCTAGTATATATATATATATATATATATATATATATATATATATATATATATATATATATAGTTCTGCAATTGAATCTGGACAAAATATAAATCTGCATCCTAGATATTTTCTTTTCCTAATACAAATACTCCTTTATCTATCTATCTATCTATATATATATATATATATATATATATATATATATAAAGAGCGAGAGAGAGAGAGATAAAAGTGCGCATGTGTATCTGTATATTTGGGTAGTTATCTTTCTTTCAACGTTTCAAGGAAAGATCACTGGACAAATACACACACACACTCACATATATATATATATATATATATATATATATATAGGCAGTATATCTTCATTCAAACATGTTTAATTGAATAATATAGACATATTGTGTCAACTTATTTTTATACTTATCCTTTCCAGTTGTCTAATCAGTTTCAATCTTATCCAAGATAATCTTCAGGTGTAAATACATTCTATCCACCTTCACAGTACAGGAAAATACTTGTTGACAACACCAATATATTACAAAAACTTTTTAGCACCTTCCTTTATGAATTTCATCTCAACATCAAGAAACTGACTGGACAACTTGAAAAGATAAGTATGAAATTTACAAACACAATATGTCTACATTATGTAATGAAATACAGGGTGTCCATAAAGTCTCTTTACAATTAAAAAAAATTATTGAAAAAGCAAATGAACAGACAAATATGTGGAAATTGTTACAAAGTGAGTAGATATTGAAGTTTTCTTAAATAATTTACACCACCTCTATATGGGCACGATTTGTTGCACGAAGCACATTAAGATGGTACTTGATTTCTTGCCATGTTCACTGTAGCATAGCCTCATCATCTGGTTCAAGTGCCTGTAAGAGTCAGACTTTATAAGCATACAATTGCAAGTTCTTGTGTTAAGACTTTTTGTACAGTTAAACATGGCAGCTGAAACTGTCTAATAGCAATATGGATGGACTTTATAGGAGAATGCTGAAAGGCTTTTCTTACATAATCAATGATTTCTAGGGATGTTCTTGGTCGTTCATTCCTCCCTTTATCCAAAACTGTGTCCCTGTCGCCATAAATTTCTTGTGCCACAAATTAACGGACGTGACAGTGGATCAATTCCATATTTAGTTCTGTTGTTTCATCGAGTCTGCATATCCGGTTTTGTTTCAATAAACCATGACACACATTGTGCCTTTTCTTGAGGAGTAGGCATTTTTAGAGGTTCATTTAACAGTAACCCTTTCATGAAGAGGTTACCTGAAATACAAATACAATGTGATTGAAATCTTTGATAACTCCTGAGTACACAGAACAAATATGATTAATATATCTCATCAATTGTCTCTGTAATATATGTTTTAAATTGTAAAGAAACTTTATAGACACCCTATACATATATATGTATGTATATATCTATCTATATGTGTATATATGTATGTATATATAATAGAAATTGTATGGCACACACACACACACACACACACACACATATATATATATATATATATAAAATACATGTTTTACTTTACACACACACACACACACATATATATATATATATATATATATATATATTTAAAACTTATATTCTGTGACATAGATGTAATGATAATCTACATACATCTTGTTTTACTTTATATATATATGGGAAATTGTATGACACACACACGCATATATATATGTGTATTATACATATTGTTTGACTTGTGTGTATATATATATATATATATATATATATATATATATATATATATAATCTAATACACATTGTTTTGCTTCATGTATATATTATACACTTTGTTTTACTTATATATATAATGTGTGTGTGTGTTTTACTTTATATATATATACATATATATATACACACACACATATATTATATACATTTTACTTCATATATATATATATATATATATATATATATATATATATATACTGATACTGAACAACATACATATACACATATTGAATGTTTAAAGAAATTGTATAAATGTACACTTTTATTTCTTCTTCAGCACATTCCTTCAAGTGTAGTAACTTAAATATATGCGTTCATATATATGTATTTACACAAAGAGCTTTTTATTCTGGCACCTGCATCTATTTGCATACATACACTTCTTTAAATATTTATGTATTAACACATTGTGAATGATATTCTTTGTTCTTCCTTCCACGTTTCCCTGCAAAGAGTCATATAGAATCAAATTGTTCTGTCATAAAATGTTGCATCTACACGCAAGCTTTGCACACATAGACCAACATGTAAGCGTACAAAGAAATGCACAGCTTTGTCTTTATTCTTAAACGCATAGTCAAATTTACTGTTGCATAAAATCAGACATTTTCTGCTTTAAAATGTCAAGTCTAAATATTTGCACCATGATTTATTTTGCTTCTGTAATCATCATTTTTGCCTGTGTCACTGGAAATCTTGTCCAAACTTTCACAATAATCATTTGGATTTGCATTCATTGCTTGAGCAAGTAATGAGATAACAGTAAATAATAAACCAATCAGACTACATTTTTCAGCTGTCCAATTAAAAGACAGCGCATAATTGTCCAATGAAATTGTAACATGCTCTGCTGCTTTTGATGTCATGATAATGAATATAAGTAATAAATACTTGTATTTCTATAAATATTTCAGGCCTTTGAATGGCTTATTTTTTCATAATATTAGAAAGAGATAAAATGTTGAAGATATTTTTCAGGTTTTATATCGTTATTGGTTTAAGCTGATACACATGAAAAGCATAGACACCAAAAATTGCCAGTCATGAAAATTTTAATTCACTGTGTCATGCTAGACAGTTTTTCTCTCTAGAATCTATCTTACATATAAGTCTACCATTCGTCCACATTTACAATATTGCTGTCACATATGGTCTGCTGCCCCTGCTATTTATTTAGAAATTCTTGATAAAATCCAAAGGAGAATCAGCAATATTATTGGTCCTGACCTAGCATTTCAGCTTCAATCAATTTCCTACTGCCATAAAGTTGCTTCTCTATGTTTTTTTTTTAATAAATACTTTCATGGTAATTGTTCAGATGAGCTCTTCACTATGGTACACAGAATTTATAAACTTAAGCGCAGTACTAGATTGGCAACAAGGCTTCATCCATTTACAGTTGAATTGGTTTGATATAACTATAAGTTCTATGCTAACAGTTTCTTTTCTCACACTTCTTACTGGTGGATCTCTATTCCGCTTCCATGTTTTCCAAACAAGTTTGATCTTCAAAAATTTAAATGCAATGTCAATCATTATTTACTGTTTTCCCCATTACTATACCATTGTTCTCATGAAAAAAAATTTCTGCTTCCTAATTCTTCCATATCTAGTAACCACTTTTGTCTTAGTGGCTTTCCTACCTTGCTCAGTGTAAATTCAATTAAAAAATATATATATCTGTTTGTAAAGTAAGATTGGTAAATGTCTAATGGTGCTTGTTATCAAACAATAGTCAGCTTGATTTACAGACCAATGTAGTTTAGTTCTCACAGAGTGACTATGATGTTTGTCTACCAGTTATAAGTAATTGCGTAAGGAGGCCTGCCATTAGAGTAATGATAAGTTAATCTTGTTGAAGATTATTATTTAATTTGCTGTAGACACAAGCAAAAAAGAATTGTCCTCTCTGTTCTCTTCATGCATCTGACAGAAATAAGAAACTGACTTATGCTGCCCTTTGCAGCCATTACTGATAAAAACAAGAAATTGACAATTAAAAAGGTCTTTGCTTATTAAACTGCTAAGGATTCAGCTAATTAAGTCAGCTCCTGTTTATTCAAGTGAATGGGAGATGACACGTCAAATAAGAGATTGTTATAATTTTGTAAACCTCCACAATGATATCAAACTAGTTTTAACCTGTGAAAATTTCACAGTTTTTCTGTTTGAATTTTCTGATAAATCCTAATTCTTCAGTTAATGGTTGAATAAGTTCATGGCGAGTTCTATGACAATAAAATGTCCATAGAAATTCCGCTATTGCATCATTAAATATTTGAGCCTAACAAATTTCTCTATTTCACTGAGACTGCGGTGAAACTATCTTTCCATTTTTCTTTCTTTCTTTCATTTTCTCACAGAAACCATGTAGTGTCTATTCACCGCTTCCATACAATCAACACAGAATAGTCCATTATGTTTTATTGGCAGGGCGTAATGGTCGTGCAAACTAACGATGCACAATTATAATAGGATATATATATATATATATATATATATATATATATAGGATTTCTGTAGTTTAGTGCTAGCAGCAAGCAGAAATATTTCTCCTCCCGATGATGGCCATTTCGGCTGAAACTAGTCGAGGAATCTAAATGGAATAATAATAAAAAAAACGAAAGAATATTAATCTACAACCCAGTGTGTCTGAAGATTTTAATTTTATTATTTTTTTATTGTTTAAAATATATATTTATGTGTGTGTGTGTGTACGAACAACCACATCTCGCAATTCTAACACATGGATTTTTATACAAATCACTGGCGGGACTTAAGTGTAGCACCAGTCATGAACATTTTGTTAGACATTCATACAAAATCGATGGGAGTGTGAATTATATATACTAGTTTTAAACCTGTGAAAAATTCTCAGTTTTGCCTATTCAAATTCTCTGAGGAATCTTAATTCTTAAGTCAATGATGGAAAAAGCTTATGGTGAATTCTACGACAATTAAATATCCATAGGATTTCCCCAATCGCATCGTTAAATAATTGAGCTTATCAACTTTAAAAAAATATTGCAATAACAATAATAAATATGAATGATGGTTATCATTTTAAGAAGTAAGGGGGTACAAATGAAACAATTTGAAGTTGACAACTTTTTCCATTTCACTGAAACAGTCACTAAGCACTTTTATCTTCTTTCTTTCATTTTCTCACTGAAAGCAAGTCACATCTTTGGTGTATCTTGTCTCCTCATATGATGACGATGATGAATACCTCATAAATAATGGACTATTCCATTTTAATCGTCATCCTTTGACCTCCTTATGGTTGGTTGGAACTCCATTGTCAATCCCTTTCCACACAGTTCAATCCCGCGTTGCTGTCCCCAGATCCTCAATATCCAACCCTGAGTCCCGAGCTGAGAAAGACAATTTTTGTGAGAAGACACTTCTATTAGGTTGGTGAAAAATAATGTTGTTATATTGACGTTCAACTTTATGTGAGAAAACAACATTATTTTTTCACCAAACTAATAGAAGGATGCCATAGGAGTAAGGATGAGATGAATTCCCTGTCTGCTCAATGGGGGATGGCCAGCAAAATGTAGTCGTTTTTGTTTGAGCTTGAGAGAGATTGAGATTTAAGATGAAGTATTAGCAGTAAACGTTAAACACTTCTATTTTCTCATTGAAACCAAGTTGTGTCTTTGGCATGACTTTTGTCTTCTCACACAATTAAAATGGAATAGTCCATTATTTATGAGCTATTAGCAGTAAACGTTAAACAATTTTGTCTTTCTTTCTTTTCACTGAAACCAAATAGCATTTTTGATATGTCGTTGTATTTCCATGTGATCAAAATGGAATAGTCTATTATTTATGAGGTATTGGCAGGGCGTAACGGTCGTGCAAACTAACAAAGGACAAGCACATTTATTATATGATGCTGTCATATCTGAGCTGGAGCTACCCAATCTTCACTTTCCAACCATGACAGGATTCAAAAGCATGTGGCCAATATGGGTGATGAAGTACTTTATTTTCTACACTGTATCCTGTTTTTCGACAGCTATTTTTCATGGAAAATGTTAAGATCACATACTTTCCTTTTCCCACCAACACAGACCATCATTTAAATTGTTTGAACTGTTGTCCTCATTTTTATTGCCATGTTCACAACGTTTTGGGCATTGTATGCTCAGGCCTTCTTCAGGTGATTGAAATTTTGAACCAAACCCTTTATTCCGTCCACTGGGGTAGATTGTTCCAGTTCCACGTGCCATGCCTCTTCCGGATGTTTCAGTTATCTCCCTATAACTCAACTCTCCAAGTTTTTTTTCACCACTGCTGCAGCCAGGTACTGAACTAACAACTCTTTAGGTTAAGTCGCTGGATCCAACCAACGCTCTGGGCCATGTTGCATATGCAGGAGTGAATCATTGTTCTTCCTTTTGCATTTCATTGGAAAGTAAAAAGTTTCACTTGGCTTCTTCCTTGGAGGGGGTGCTTCACCAATCACTATAATCACAATCTTTTCAAGTTTAGGCTTGTCCTACATATGCTCTTCTTACTTTCTCACTTTACACTCTTACAACAATCTATTTCAGTAATACTCTGCCTTGAGTGGCTCTTGTGCGTTGTATTTGGTAAAGAGTACTATAAAAAAGTACTCTGGCCTCAGGAAGGAAAACAGTAAGAAAGATAGAAGAGAAAGAAATACAGTCAAGAATAAAGAAGAATTTAACTCACAGATATATTAAAAATCTAATAAAGACTGTGGCATATTGTTTCAATGTCTATATCAAAAGGAAAATGTTATCAATAATCATTGAGAAGTCTTTGGGATCCACTGATTCCTTTGTTCTTTAAGAAGTCTTTGAAAGACATTGCAATTGCTCATCAGCAGTCCAATTTCCACAATTCCACATTTCATGTAGTGAGTCATTCGAAAATGAAATGCTTTAATATCCGGCCTTCTTTTCTTAAATAAGGAAATACTACAGGGACCTAGATTTCATTGTGTCTTTGAAACATATACCATATTTTTTGGTTCATAATATGAGAAATTTTGAATGAAAATTAAATCTAAAAATGGAACAGTCATATTATTCACAAGTACACATTTTCAGAATTTTTTTTACCCAGCTTATAAACCTCTTATTTGAAACAGCAAGATTGCAAATATACTGAGTGCAATTGATAATAGAACATAAGGTAGGTAGGTGTTGATAACAATTGTTTATGAAAGGTATTTGATATGTTGGCCATTTTGTTCTTTAGGAATCACTGGAATTGAACGATTCTTGTCTCAAAGACAAGAAATTCACCAAAATTTATTAAAAACATTAATACTATATTAACAGATCTTGTGTATTTCTTTTATTAATGTTACAACAAAGATTGGACTATATTGTATATATTTTGATATTTTTACACTTAAAACATGGGGTGCTAATTCCTGTGCTGTAAAGTTCTTGTTTTATATTCCTCTGTTTGTTGATGAAAATATTCAGTTTGAAAATGTCAAATGATTCAAGAATAAAAATAACAATACAAAATACATATGTAAACAATGCTGACATAATTATATCATTATATAAATAGTGTATATTGGTATTTGTATTTTTAATTTATGTGGATATGACATTGCGATTTTAATGGACAATGTTTCAAAAAAAGAATTACATGGGATGGCTATATTATGGAATCGCATTTTACTGGAGATTGTAATTAATTCTTTGTTTTTAGCTTCAGAAACATGGAGTCATATTATAATCAAGGAAATATGGTATCTGTCTATATTTCTGAGATGATGTATTATGTACACTATTTACATTATGCGGACTATTGTTCTCATATTTGTCGCCATTTTTATTACAACGTTTCGGCCATGGTACGTTCCAGCCTTCTTCAGGTGGTTGGAATGTCGAACTGAACCTTTTATTTCGCTCACTGGGGTAGACTCTTCTAGTTCCATGTGCCATGTTTAATGGAAGTCAGTTATCTCCTGTTAATTCCCCTCTCCAAGTTCTCCACTGCCTTAACCAGGTATTGAACTCACACTTTTTGGGCCCTGTCACTGGATCTAACTAACGCCTTTATCCACCTACAGGGTGATTGAAAAGTAATTCGTCCCTGTTTTATTTAGGATGGACTCTTTGTCTGTGTCTTTGTGTATGGTCACCTGTGTGTACCTTTCATTGTGTATGTATGTTGTCGGGGTTTTTTTTTTTAAGGGTTGTGGAGATATTTCCTGTCTCATCACTTTTTTGTGTGTTTTTATATCTAAATATGTCTGTGTGTTTTTGTATTATAATCTGATTGTGCCTGTATTGTATTTTGCAAGATGTCATCCTCCCCTGCCTATGGTTTTGCTTTAAATGTACCTAAGTTGTAATGAAGTCTAGGGCAACATTAGATATTAACGTTTATTCCAAATTAATTTCAATAAAAACGAAATAAATAGAAAAACATATGTATTTTTTTTCCTCAGTTTCTGCTTTAAATAATTTTATAATTTTAAACTTAATATAGATTAAATTTAAAATTTCTAATTTTTAATTTTATAGTATAAAATTTATTAATTAGAATGAATTCTATTTTAGTCTAACCCTAACATCAAAGCGTTAAATAATTATTATAACCTTAAAGTCCGTTATCAAGTTTTTTGAATTTTCATATACTTGTATTTTGATTCGTCATTCCAGCTTATGTAACAGCGTTTCCCCTAGCGAGGGATGTTTGATTGATTTGAACATTTTAAAACCCTTTATTCTATATTCAACACCATGACTTTATAAGACACCAGTAGTGTTGAAACAAAATGACTATTTTTGTAGTGATTTTATAACATTTTTATGTTATAATTTTTGAATAAATAATTATATATATACATACATATATATATATATATATATATATGGTTTTAAAAATGACAGAGGACATACTTTTAAAGGAACCTTTTTTTGTCCAACACTTCTTCAGAAAGAGTCATTGGAACCAAAATAATCAAACAGTGAACCAAAAAAGTGAATGAGGGTTGATAAATAATGAGTCAGATACAATGATCGCCTAAGCATGTATCACACATGGCTAACTGACTTTCGATACATGACTGACAAAGTAGGTTTTTTCCCATGAGTCTAATGCAGAAAGAAATGGCAACATACTAATTGCTATCCAAGGCTATATAACCCAGTCTGTCCTGCTATTTACCCATAGCTGGGGGGAGAAGAAAAGGTTTCATACCTTTCCCAAGGGTATTAGCATGTAAGTGAATGTAATCGATTCGACTGGAATTTGAACTCAACTCTCTGATTCCTCAATTGGAGCTGCTATCCATTACTCCACCATGAGCCATGACTAAAATAAATGTATTAAAACAATAAATTGAAGTAAATAAACTTTTAGTGAGTGTAAAACAGAGAAAATTTGTATTCACGGCCGACCCATGAGACACAGATAATGAAGAAATTTCTTCTTCATCCTGCAAAAAGACAATTGGTAATGCTTGATGGGAAGACAGCTTCTAAAAATTATAAATGTTTATCCGACCAAGATTTGTTTAGTACTCAGAATGTTTTGTCAATATTCTAAAGTACAGCCCTGTTTGTTAACTACATGTAACCCTATCGCCAACTTAAAAACCAACTGAGTCAAGCGATTACTGTCGCTAACTCCACTCTATCTTATATGAATACGTACATGCTGTCCAATCTGGGTCTCTAACTGCAAGATGGTTCAACCCCACATAATCAGCCTCACACTGACATTTGAATTAGTAAATATATGGTGGACTTTACATTAATTTAACTTCGATAAGAAAACAAGACTCATGCAAGAAGAATTAGCACAAGACATTGTTGTACATAAAATATTAAACAATAAATTTACAAGTGACAAAGACATTAACATTTGTGTTTGTGTGTGAACGTAAAGACTTTGTATTTTGGTGAATGTTCATATGTACGTTTATGTGTGTTTCATGGCGTTTTCCCATAAGTGGGTGAAAATGCTGTTCTCCATGAGAGATTGCATTTCAGCAGACACATTTAAAAATGTAAAGTAGAAAAGAGAATGAAGCAAGAAGTCACCCAGTAGGGAGAATGACCCCTACTGAACAATTAGAGAATTAAGGAGGAGCTAACTCCGACAAATAACAAAACTGCTTTGCTGGTAAGTCAAACCATCATTACTGAAAGATGGGAACATCTGAATTGTATTAAACAACAAGCCGTTTTGATTATTTTTGCTCCAAGGAATCTTTCTGAATAAGTATTGGACAAAAAAGGTGTCTTGTACAGGATCTAAGCTAATAATTTTGCATTGTACTGAAATTCTGACTGAAGTACCTGTCAGATGAGTGATGTATTATATCCTTTGACTACCTGAATTGTCTACCTGATGACAAGTGTAGAATGCGCCAGTTGAAACATTTTGTTAAAAAACATCAGTATCTGAAGAAGTGGTTTTGATCAGTCGAAACTTTAAAAATTCTAAGGAGGAGAATTTATAGGGTGTGAAAGAACAGATCATAATGTGGAACTCCAACAAACTATTTTGTCAGTGACGACCAACAGAGATCAACATGATTTCCTCAAGACCATCTTTCTTGTTATTAAGTCAATCAAATGGATTTGAGAAGACTTGCTTTACGTTATGAACCCGTCAGAGGTGCATAAACCTATTGCCACTGAAACAAAAGAGATCAATATGCCTGAAGCTTTACAAGTAGCTTTCTGCTACCCACGCAAATTATCAACTGTAAATAACTATCAGTTGCTATTACAATCCTCTCACGCTGACTCAAACTGCAGTTCAGCTTGACTGACATGATCTACCCAGGGCTTTTCAAAAGGCAAAAAGTTGTTCATGGATTTTATTCTGGAGGTGTTGTCAGCACATGTTGCTTGTGTAATCCAATAAACCTTATCATAGTAATGAATATTTATAGGAGAAGTCTTGTGTTTAATAGAATACAAATGGAGAAAACAGTTAATACTGTCACTTCTGCATCTGATCGACCAATGGAAGGACAATTGTGTCTGAATGTTATTTATGGCATATATTAAATAGCATGGGGAACTCTTTTGGTCCATTCTATAAAGAATTTGATATGTTGTTGGGCTGTGGCAGGGAGTCCTTGTGATATTCTGGCTTAATATTCATTTTCTTGTTGATTCTTTGTGATTAAATTGTTTATCTCTGCAAAGAGGCCATAAAACTGCATGTTGTAATGTGAACCCCTAATTACATTTCCTAGGGGAGAAAATTTGTGCAGACCACTTGAATACTGATTACTGTAGGTGACCTCTTGGACTTGCATGTCATGTATAAATGATCAGAACATGGCTTCAGCTTTTCATTCTAAATGTCAAGCTTGTTTGGTTCATGAAAGTAATCTTGTAAAATCTGCAGTAGTCATGAGGCAAATATATTTGATGATGGTTTCATATTTAAGATCAAGTAGTATCTGAGGTCCTTTCCTCAATCCTCCCTCTTCTCAATCTTCTCTTTAACTTTCACTCCCTGTAACCCTCTATGATCTAGTGGCATTATAGCCTTGCTTGGGATGAAACATTTAAAGAAAAAAAAGGTTAATGGGTTAGCTTTATTTTTTTATAACTTTGCCAATGTTGCAGTTGAATGTCTTCTGGCAGAAGTTGATGTCAGATGATACTGGATAAATTTATGAAGGTATATCAAATGTGTTTTCTTTTTTTTTTAATTAACTGTATAGTTTATTTTGAGGATTCAAGAACAAAAACAATTTTTAATAAAAATGTGATAAAACTGACATCCAAAAAATGCTATAAAATCAGTATTTTTTATTCATAAAAAATTATTAAAAAAGTTTTATTAATTTAATGAATTTTTTTTTATTAATAGACACTTTTTTAATCAATTTTTTTAATGAATTTAATGGATTTTTTTTATTAATTTTTATTAAAAACGGTTTCATTAATAAAAAAAATTAATAAAAGATTCATTAAATTCATAAAAAAGTTAATTAATAAAAATTAGTATTTAAAAAATTCATAAAAATTCATAAAACTTTACCCAGCAAGAGTTTAATACTTTATCTACTTTTATGTACTTTTTGTCACTGTGTTAATTTTGACAGAATTGATTGAAGGAATTTCTCTCATGCATTATGACAATTGCTCAAGAATTGACCATTTAGAGTGATCAGAATACCTCTCATTTGCTATCATTCCTGAAACATTTCCTGTGGGTCTGGTGTCTGAAGACAAGGCAGGTTGCTTAATTACAGATGAAGACTAATCACTGAGGTACGAAACGGTTGTCCTTGCAGAATTGCAATACCTGTCTTAAGATCAACTTACTTTTTTAAGTACATGACTTTCACAGAAATATGAATCTTCTATTTGTTGTATCCTTTCAGGCCATGGGCAATTATGGCTCTCCACAACTTCTTACTCCTTGTAGTTCTTAATAGCACTTATAAACTTAAAAAAAATGTTAGTCATGTTTAAACTTTCACTCATATTTAAGAATTTAAAATTGTAAGCAATGTTTAATAAATCAAAAATGTTTGTTATGTAAGTTACAGGGAGACTTAAATTTAATCTTTTAAATCTTTGATATCACTATATCTTGTGGCATAACCTGGCCGACCTCATTCAGCTTTCTATCCCTTTCATTTTTGTTTTTAATTATATGTGGCCTCACTATGGCTTTTCTACAAATATTTTCATTGCAACTTTACTGACAAGTTTTTTTTCCTGGTGCCCTGACTACATGAATGTTATCATGCTACTAGATTGGCATCTCAGTCCAACCTGTTTAGTGTTGGATTAGCTAAATTGGGACACACTTCTGTTTCCTTGCTTCACTGACAGCTAAAATCTTCAAAAATTTATATGTAATGTCAATTGCCATCTTCTGTCTTCTTGAATCCCATTCATCTTTTATCCTTTCCTCAATCCTCCCTATTCTCAGTCTTCTCTTTCACTCCCTGTAACCCCCTGCGTACTAGTGGCATTCCCGTTCATCTTTTGTTCTTTTCTCAATTCTCCCTATTCTCAGTCATCTCCTTCACTTTCCTTCCTTTTAACCCCCTTCATAAAGTAGCATTCCTGCCTTGCTTGGGGTGAAATGATTAAAAACCAAAAAAAAAAAAAACAACATTGTAAAGAAAAGAGTTATGTTGTACTGGCCAGGTTCAATGTTGCTTAACTTTTAGAAGACAACAAGGCCGATCTATTAACTGAAAAGATGATTGAAGAAGATGATGACTGGACTGATCCATTGGCCTGATAATACAAGCCTCGAGATTGGCTGGTATGAAGATCAGCTAGCTAATCAGATTTCTTCTTGCATTTCTTGCACATTTGGGTCTTTCAATGACAGTTTCTGTGATAGTTTACTGTGTTCTGTGATTTTACATTGAATTTTTTTTTTGTGTTCCAATTGATGGCTTGTGAAAAAGAGTCCGTCATCTTGGCACTGAAATTTCAAATGAGACAGTCTCCAAAGGGTTAACTTTGGTGATCATACAGGAACTAGTGTTTCAACATGATATGGCCATAAGCCAAGGGTTGTAAATGTCTTTGAGGGAGTGAAACCTGAGTGTCTAGGGAAAGAACATCTGATTTTGAACCTTGTGGACTGGTACGACAGAATCACAAAGAAAGAAATGTACCAAATAATAGAAACCACATCCCTTGAGGACTACCAATAGCAGCAACAACTAAAATGGATAGCACATGTAACTCATAGAGAAAATAATGAAATAATCAAGCTGTTACTATTCCGCATCACTTTAAACAAAAGGCTAGGAAGAAAACTCCTTCATCAATAATAGAAAGGTTTCTCAAGTCCAGTAGCTGTTATAACTCTGTTTTTCTGAAAAATTGTTTGAAGAGAAAGATTTTGTAAATTTCAACTGAAAGAAGTACTGTCTGCTTGATCAGTGAATTCCAAATGTTTCCTTATAGGGAAATGGCTCATATTACCATTACCATTTTTAGTTCAAAGAAGTTCAGATGAACATTAATAGGGTCACAATCATCTCGACCCTGCTACCTTCATTGCATTTTTTTCTCACAAATTTTCTCCTATCACATCGTTTGTTTATATCTCTTTCTTTATGACATACACATGTGCAGGTGATGTAATGGATAGTGGATTGAAATAAAAAAAATTGGGGAACTGGTTTTGAATTACAGTTGAGTTAGTTACATTCACTTACATCCAAATACTTTTGGGGAAAGGTATGAATCCATCTCCTCCCCCAGCTATGGGTTAACTAGTAGGACTTGTATCTGGAAAAATCATTGCTATACACAAAAAAATATGAAATATTCACTCATTTTTTTATGTTTTGGCTTTAAATAACCCAAAAGGGTTGATAAGCTATAAAAAATAATCAATCTCTCTCTTCCTTTCTCAATCTTTATATATCTCTTAAAAACTTTCTTTTCTGTCTTCTCAGTCTTTTTCCCCTCTTTTACAATCACATTCTTTATCTCTACCTCTCCTTCTTGATTTCCCAATCTCTCTCTCTCTCTAAAAAACACATCAATTCCAATCTTTTTCCTTCCTTCTTTCTTTCTTTAAACACATTTATTTGTTTCCTTCCTCTCTCACTTATTGTTGTTCTTCTTTCTCATCCAATTAAGAAGATAATTTCACCAGTTCTTGTCATCCCATACATCTATCCATACATCCAAATACAAATGCACATTTTCTTGTCTTCCACATAGACATTTCTGATCACCTTCCCCAACCTACACAATGATGACTGCATTGAGACCTCATCTTCTCAAGCCATTCCAGTGCACCCTCCACCTCCATTAATCTTCATGTCCCTCTAAGGTACCAACAGAATTATTTGTATGTTCGTCCCAATCATGTCATTAATTCATTTCTGCTAGAAACGAAAAAAAAAGGGAAAAATGAAACCACTGGCCAACAACGCACCACCCAACTTCTTCAAACCAATTGTCCCTTTTATTTCTAGCTTGTATTCGTCCGTCCATTAATTTTTCTTCTTTCATTCTTTTCAGTTATTCATCATCTTAACTAGGGTTTCTTAATTTTTTTTTTTTTTTTTTCAGTTTCTTTTTGCCATCAGAATTCTTTCCTTTCTTCAGTTCTTCATTCACATTTGCTTTTTATGGATGAAAATTTTTTTGTTTCTGACATCATTTTTTTTTACATCAATCATGATTTCAGAATTTCTCATTATTATCAGGTAAAATAATTAAAAACAAAACCAAAATGCAATATATCCGTTTATCTCAGCATGGTCATTATCTGTCTATCAATCTTTCTATCTATCCCTCTATCACAGATATGAACAGTGATAGACAGTAAATAGACTATCTACCGCAGTCTGTTCATATCTATCCGTCTACCGCAGTCGGTTCATATCTATCCGTCTACCGCAGTCGGTTCATATCTATCCGTCTACCGCAGTCGGTTCATATCTATCCGTCTACCGCAGTCGGTTCATATCTATCCGTCTACCGCAGTCGGTTCATATCTATCCGTCTACCGCAGTCGGTTCATATCTATCCGTCTACCGCAGTCGGTTCATATCTATCCGTCTACCGCAGTCGGTTCATATCTATCCGTCTACCGCAGTCGGTTCATATCTATCCGTCTACCGCAGTCGGTTCATATCTATCCGTCTACCGCAGTCGGTTCATATCTATCCGTCTACCGCAGTCTGTTCATATCTATCCGTCTACCGCAGTCTGTTCATATCTATCCGTCTACCGCAGTCGGTTCATATCTATCCGTCTATTCACTATCTATCACAGATATGAATAGACTGAGACAGATATGAACGATCTATCACAGATATGAATAGACTGAGACAGATATGAACTATCTATCACAGATATGAATAGACTGAGACAGATATGAACTATCTATCACAGATATGAATAGACTGAGACAGATATGAACTATCTATCACAGATATGAATAGACTGAGACAGATATGAACTATCTATCACAGATATGAATAGACTGAGACAGATATGAACTATCTCTCAGTCTTTTCATATCTATCTGATAGTATTCATATCTGCTCATATCTATCAGATAGATAGGTATGAACATTATCAGATAATGTTGATATCAGTGCATCTCAGTCTGCTCATATATAAAAGGTGTTCCAATAACTTGGACCGATTTTAAAGGTGAATTAAGTTTAAGGGTCTAATGATTATTTTCTTTTTCTTTCAAATTTAACAGCTTAAGTCTTTGGCAATTTCAACCATGGAAAGATTAACAATCAAACAATGTGTTAAAGTTATTGAAGCCAATTAGGAAAATGGACGTTCAAACAGAATTTGAATGAGAAGTTCCCAGGTTGCATCATGTCTCAAAACAGAGAAGTCAATTGGCCACCATGATCGTACGACTTGATGCCTTTAGATTTCTTCCTTTGGAGTCATCTCAAAAGTAAGGTCTATGCCAACAAGCCAACAACAATTCAACAGTTGAAAGTTGAGATAATAAGGCATATTGGTGAGATCGAGTAGCAACTATGCAGAGACATCATCAAAAGTTTTGACCATCGAGTGGAGGTGTGCCACTGAAGCCTTGGCAGATATTTGGGTGATATTATTTTTCACACATAATTGCCATGACTTAAATAACATGATCAAATAGAGAAATAAGTAAATTTTCACCAATAACACTGATTTATTTACTGCTGACTTTGATCCGTCTTAATGAAACACCCTTTATTTATCACAGACTGTTCATATCTATATATCAATGTTCATATCTATCTATCTCAGTCTGTTCATATCTATCATTTTTTGTTTTGGTTTGGTTTTATGGCATATCAACCTCAATGGGTCATTTAATGCTGACAACTTTTTTTCTGGTAATATTTTGTTTTGTCAAAATCTATTTCTAGTAATATTACTAGTTGTACATTTTTGAAGAAAAAAATATTATTTTAAAAAATGTACTGCTGGTAATACTTTGTAAAAAGATTATTACCAGAAATAAATTTTTCAAAGAAAAAAATTATTACCTGCAATATATTTTTGAAAAAAAAAAAAGAAGTTTTTCTGGTATTAAAACCTATTTTTATACTCTTATAATGCTTTTTGCCTCAGTTTCGTGGTTAACTATTTTCCCCATAACTGGGACCCTAACAGATGCTACAACCCCAAGTCAGGGTGGATCTGGGAACACCAGCAATTAAGAGGTGGTTCCACACTCCTCAAAACTTCCTAATCAGAGGCCTTGCTGTTGGACATAGATAGCCATCCTGGGTAAGATGATAAACTATCACTGTCTGTTCATATACGTCATAACTTCATTGTATTCAGCCATCTAAGAAAGAACGAAATAAGTACTAATCAGGTGATCATGAGAAACAGTGTTTCAGTGTGATATAATCGTATAAATGGTATATTGGTATTAAATGGTGAAAAGAGAAAAATAATGAGAAACTGAAGTAAAAGAAAAAAAAGGCAAAAAAGAAAATATAATTCAGAATAAAAATATGTAAATAGATTTTTAAGACTAGTTGCATTTTTGTCGTTTGGTTTAGTTATGCAGGATGTCTCCAAGATTTTCTAAGTGACAAGGAAAAATACTAAGGACAGTACTAAGTATCATTTTTTTTTTTAAATTCTAAAAATAATAGAGATAAAAGTAACTGTCCATATTTCTGAGATGAGGTATTATTAGGTTGATGCAAAAATAATGACGTAATAATGTCGTTTTTTGACGTATTTTTTAATGTCAAAAAATGACATTATTACGTCATTATTTTTGCACCAACCTAATATGTACAGCATTTACATTAGTCAGACTATTGTCCTCATCTTTGTTGCCATATTTGTCACAATGTTTCGGCCGTTGTACACTCCGGCCTTCTTCAGGTGGTTGGAATTTCAAACCGAACTGAATAAATACAATATGGGAACCAGTTATAAGGAGTGCCAGAGAAAAGCAATGATAACAAAGTTGCAATATGAGCTCTGGTAAAAACATGAATGATAACAGCAAAAATTGCAATATGAGCACTGGTAAAAAAGGTTGCTGAAAACATTAGGTTTATAATACCCAGAAATTCATACCCAGATGTCCTCAAGGACACATGGCACAGTGGATAAAGGCATTGGTTAGATCCAAAGTGTGTGAGTTCAATACCCGGTTTAGGCAGTGGAGAACTTTCAGAGGGAAAATTAGCAAGAGATAACTGATAACTGACATCGATCAAACATGGCACGTGGAACTAGAACAATCTACCCCAGTGATCGAAATAAAGGGTTCAGTTCAAAATTCCAACCACCTGAAGAAGGCCAGAGCGTACAATGGCCGAAACGTTGTGACAAATATGGCGACAAAGATGAGGACAATAGTCCCACTAATGTAAATACTATAAAAGTAACTACATTTGATTTGGTTGATTAATTTCTACTGAGTAAATATTTTATTGTTTAAGATTTGTGTATGGAATGGCTTACAGTATGGAATTACAGATTTTATTTCTTCATGAGGGAAAGGTTCTGTTAGTATGTAGACCTCAGCTGTATTTTATGGATTCATCTGTTGTTTTGTAGAAAGAAGAAAGAAAAATGAGAATGAGAGCGAATGATAAAGAGAGAAAGAAAGAAAAAGCAAAATTAAAGAAAGTAAAAAAGAATGAGAGAGAGAGAGAGAGTAAAAGAGAAAGAGAGAAAAAGAAAGCAAAATGACAATGAGAGAGAGACTGCAAAAGAGAAAGAAAGAAAAAAAAGTAAAAAGAGAATGAGAGAGAGAGTGCAAAATAGAAAGAGAGAAAAAAGAAAAAAAGAGGGAAAGAAAAAAGAATGCAAAATGAAAAAGAAAGTAAAAAGAGAATGAGAGAGAGAGTGCAAAATAGAAAGAGAGAAAAAAGAAAAAAAGAGGGAAAGAAAAAAGAATGCAAAATGAAAAAGAAAGTAAAAAGAGAATGAGAGAGAGAGTGCAAAATAGAAAGAAAGAAAAAGTAAAGAGGGAAAGAAAGATGAAAGAAAGTAAAAAGAGAATGAGAGAGGGCAAAATAGAAAGAAAGAAAGAGGGAAAGAAAGAAAAAAGAAAGCAAAATGAAAGAAAGTAAAAAGAGAATGAGAGAGGGCAAAATAGAAAGAAAGAAAGAGGGAAAGAAAGAAAAAAGAAAGCAAAATGAAAGAAAGAAAGTAAAAAGAGAATGAGAGAGGGCAAAATAGAAAGAAAGAGGGAAAGAAAGAAAAAAGAAAGCAAAATGAAAGAAAGAAAGTAAAAAGAGAATGAGAGAGAGAGTACAAAATAGAAAGAAAGAAAAAGTAAAGAGGGAAAGAAAGAAAAAAGAAAGCAAAATGAAAGAAAGAATGTAAAAAGAGAGAGAAAGTGAATGAAGGGGAAATATTGAAAGAAAAAAACTGAAGTATTAGGATGTGAAATAATCTTATTTTCTGATAACAATTGACTATCACTTTGCTTTTTGCCGCCCCAATATTGATTTAAAATCATTTTTATGCACATGGAATATATAAATTCGTTTTATAGCATTCATTTTTATCTTTAGGTTCAATCATCAACATTTTTTATGAGTGTCTTTCCTGTTTTTTTTTTGGTTTTTTTAGCTTCCAACAGAATTCAATTACTTTCTGCTTCTCTCTTCTACACTTTTTACACGTTACACTGTTAATATACACTTATTCATATCTATTGATCCATAGGTTTATTCATATTTATCTATCTCAGTCTATTCATATCTATCTATGTCAGTTGGTATAAATCTATGTATCTATCTCACTTTCTTCCTGTGCATCTGTTTATCTATATATCTATTTATATCACACTTTTCCTATGTGTTTAACTTCCTCTCTATCATATATATATATATATATATATATATATATATATAAGAATGTGCGGCTTATACTTTATATTGTATAAATTGATTCTTCAGTATGTGTCTGTATTTCTGAGATGAGGTATTATGTACACTATTTACATTGCTCGGACTATCATCCTCATCTTTGTTGCCATATTTATCAAGGACACATGGCACAGTGGATAAAGGTGTTAGTTAGATCCAGTGACGGGACCCAAAGAGTAAGAGTTCTATACTAGAACAGTCTACCCCAGTGAGCGAAATAAAGGTTTCAGTTTGACATTCCAACCACCTGAAGAAGGCTGGAGCGTACAATGGTCGAAACGTTGTAATAAATATGGTGACAAAGATGAGGACAATAGTTTGAATAATGTAAATAATGTGTATAATACCTCATTTCAGAAATATAGACAGACAGATTAGTAATGTGGACCATATCTGATAACTACCTGAAGTATGAAACTGACACTCACCCTGTGGTGTTGATATATACACTTTGAAAGATTTCTTTTTCATTTTTCTTCTACTGTCTTTTCCTTTCTTTATCCTCATTTTCTTTCTTTTCTACTTTCTATCACTCATGTTTTTTTCATTTTTCTTCCTTCTTTTTTTTTTTTCAACACCTTTTATCTTTTTTTTATTTGTCCTTCTTCCTCTTAAAATTCTTCAGATGTGTATTTTATATGATTTTTTTCAAATTAATTATGCAGACTGTAAATCTGAAATCTGAAAATCAAGCAAGTACAACAACTTAAATATCTGGGAAGTGTTTTAAGAGAGGATAGGCAGTGAAGTCTGAAAGGGCTTTGCATTTGAATAAGAAAGATGCCTTCCCAAAGCTAAGTATTAAGAAACAGGAAAATTTCATTAGAAACAGAGAAAAGAGTACTCAGTGTTTATATAATACCATCCTCTTCTATGGCAGTGAATACTGGACCATCTCTGCACAGATGAAGAAGAAACTTGAAGTGATAGAAATGTGTTTCTACAGAAAGATGCTGAGGATACCATGGACTGAACACATGAATGACAACAAAGTAATAGAGAAAATGCAAAAGAAAGGAATCTTATACTTAGTATCAGAAAGAGACAGTTGAAATTTCTAAGGCATATAATGAGGAAAGAGGGCTTAGAAAATTTGATACCCACAGGATATACTGAAAGCAAGATGGATAAAGAAAAACAGTGAAAAACATCATGACAAGTTGGAGTAAACAAATGACAGAACAAGGTTTAGGAGAGATAATGTTTTATTAAGACTGACAAAAGACAGGAAATTGTGGAGAGCCATAATCACCAACGTCCTGAAGGGACACAGCAAGTAGAAGAAGAAGAATAAGCTTGAGTAAATGAATGGTAGAACAAGGTTTAGGAGTGATAACAAAAAGAAAACATTTATTAAGACTGACAAAAGATGGAGAGAAGTGGAGAGAAATTGTGGAGAGCCTTGATTGTCTATACCCTGAAGAAACATGGCACATGGAAAAAGTTATGTTCTTCATTTATTATTTTTCTTTATTTTCTCCTATCATCTTTGATCTTTTTAATACTTACCCACCTCCTTGATCTAAAATGCTATACTTCATCCATACCTTTTTTCTTTACTCGTTGCTTTTTATTTTTCAAGTTCATATCTGAAAACATTATTCCTTGCCTCCATTGGTCTTTGTTTCTTTTTTCATCTAATCTGTTCATTTTTCATTCCTTCCTGAGTTTGTTTTTTTTTTTTTCTTTTTCTTCCTTTCACTTCTTTCCCCATCAGTTTTATTAAAACTGAATCTCATTTTTTACTCTTACTGCTTTTTTAAAATTTTCATTTATGATATTTTTTCCTTTTTACTGATTTCCAACAAAACTATTTTCATTGAACATTTCAACTTTCCATCTCTGTTTTATCCTAGCCTTCCATCAGTCTAGTCACCCCTCCCCCACTCCACTTCACTCCAATTTCTACCTTTAAGTTTATATTTCCAACACCACAATAATGTTCATTTTTTTTCTTTCTGTCTCTCCTAATGTCTGTCTTTCATTGGACCCAGTCACTTCTCTGCTCTTTCTTTCATTTTCTCCATTGACACAGCAATTCCTTTATTCATAAATTCTTCCTTCCAGCTGTCTTCCTTCTTCTCTCATTCACAAGATGATTTCATTCATTCACTCCATTGTCTATTTTTTTTTTGTTTTTTTGATCATTTCACCCCTAGCAAGGCAGAAAAGACACTATCACACACAATGAGTTACCGAGTAAGAAAGAGTATATAAAAAAACAAAGAAAAACAAGGTGCAAGGGGTCACTGAGTGTGAGAAAATATGAGAAAAAAAAAAACAATTCTTATTATTAAAGAGAGAAAACAGTAAAAGAATAAGAGGGTAGAAGATAACAATTGATATTGTATCTAAATTTTTGAAGAGCAAAGTTGGCTGGAAAGCAAGAAGCGAGTTCCACAAGCGGGAAATACAAGAAAAGAAACTTTCAGCATAGAACTTACGGTTACATCGAGGCATTTCAGTTGTAAAATGATGAGACCTAGCCACCAATCTAGTACTGAACTTAAATTCATAAAGTCTAGGTACGATAGAGGAAAGTTCGTCAGAAGACTTACCATAAAAAGGCACAGGGAAGCTACATTATGGAGATGGGAATGTGACTGAAGCCAAGATGACTGAAGCTAATGATATTGCAGATTAAATTTTCTGTTCCCTTTATGATTTTGTTCTATTGCTTTTCACCTTTTTTAAATCTTAATTCATAAATAATTTTCTGCTGAATATAGTTGTTAATATTAGCATTTGTTTAAATGTGAACAAAACCTGAAGTACAATATTTCAATGCAAAATATTTTATTAAAAAATAAAAAGGCCAAATGTTTATTATTGTTTGGAATTGTAATGAAAGAATAAAAATTTATCAAATTTGTAGCTTCATGCCTGCAAAAATTTGGCATGTCAAGAGGCTGTTTTTTTTCTAACCAACACCTTTCTCCACTGTGCCATGTGTCCTTGAGGATCCAGTTACAGGGCCCAAAGAGTGCAAGTTCAATACCCGGCTAAGGTAGTGGAGAACTTGCAGAGGGGAATTAACAGGGGATAACTGACATCCATTAAACATGGCACATGGAATTAGAACAGTCTACCCCAGTGAGTGAAATAAAGGGTTCAGTTCGACATTCCAACTACCTGAAGATGGCCAGAGCATACAACAGCCGAAACGTTGTGATAAATACGGCAACAAAGATGAGGACAATAGACCGAATAATGTAAATAGTGTACATAATACCTCATCTCAGAAATATAGACAGATACTGAAGGGCCGAAACGTTGTAATAAATATGGCGACAAAGATGAGAACAATAGTCTGAATAATGTAAATAGTGTACATAATACCTCATCTCAGAAATATAAACACATTTATGCTTAATTATATGCCTTACTTATTTATACACCTTATTCATTTATATACTTAAAACTGCCTCCAAAAAAGTTTTTTAAATTTGAGTACAAACTATTTTAACAAAAACAAAGAAAACTTGTACAAAATAATAGCAGTGTCAAAGGAAAAGCCACTTTTTTGACAAGCCTTTTTTGTGGGCTTGAAGGTCAAATATTGCCAAAATGCCTTTGAAAATTAATTTTTAATTATTTTTGTACCTAAAACACTGCCTTCAAAAAAAAGTTATTTTACACTTGAATAAACTATTTTAACAAAAAGAAAGATACGCTATCAATCTAGGAAAAAAAGAGTTTAACTATACTTTGTGACAGGTTATGTAATTGTAATTAAAACAAAATTCATCTGAGATTAAATATAGAGGTTTAACATTGTCAATGCACTTAATACAGAACTTTTGTTCTGAATTCTTTACTGTATAAATAAATAAATAAAAAAAATTAGCTGTTGTTTTTCATCATTAGGCTATGGACTTATTGATCTATCCGTATAAAATTAACATAATAATTTGATAATTATTTTGAGATCTCATCAATTTTACAGTTGAGCTGGGTAGATGTAGCCATAAAAATTTATGCGAAGAGATTCTTTTGTCACTCTTCTCATTTGTGGAACTCCATGCTTTCCAGCAAAACTTTAAATGCAATGTCAATCACTATCTACTGTCCACCTAATTACTCTTTCCTCTTCCTGCTCATTATTAATGTTTGGGTTCCTAATTCTTCCACAACCCTTTGTGTCTTAGTGGCTTTACTGCCTTGCATAGGGGTGATACCAATTGAAAAAAAAAAAAAAAAAAAAAAAATGAGAAACATTTTTTTTTTTTTTTTTTTTTTTTAACAAAACATTTTCAGGATCAGTTCCAGTGATCAAAGAATAACTGATACAACTGTCAATTAAATATTCTATAATTTTCTCAGTTCTTTAGTGGGTTTCAGATAATAATCCAGCTGTTCAATTTCATTTAAACTGTGGATCAGGGAATACCATTTATCTATTAACAAATTTTCTTCTTCACGATGATTAAATTCACTCTTCTGGTTTGAATTGGGTGATATATTTGAATCTCAGCTTCTGGAAGAAGATTTCTTTTTATATATATTCTTGTCTTGCATATTCAATTGCTAATTATCAATTTTAATAAACACTCTTTTATGTTCCATCTCACTTATGTAGATATACTTGAAAGAATGTCATGAGGAAAATGGGTTTTATTTCATCACTAAAACATATCAAAATTCTGTTTTTTCCAAAACTACAATTTATACAGGTTGTATCAAAAATATTTTTACAAACTTTGGGAGCAGGTTCCTCACACCAAAACAAGGACAAAAATCCATATAAAAGTATGTCTGCAAATCCATGTTTTTTTGAGTTATTAAGTTTAAACTTTATGTCAGATGTTGTTTAATGTACAATCCAAGATACAATCTAAAAATACTTTTACAAAATTTGGAAGCAGGTTCCTCACACCAAAACAAGGTAGAATATCCTTATAAACATATGTCCAAAAGATCATTGTCATACATTAATAAAGCAACTCATTACACATGCTTAAAATGTCTTCCATTTGCATATACACATGCATTCATTATCAGATCATTGACTGGCAGACCCTTTCAAATACTCCCACACAGTGTCAAATGATTTTGCAGGCCTTTACGACATGCTGATGAAGCATCTCTGCATTATTAATATTTGCTGCATAAATTAATTTTTTTAGGTGGCCTCATAGATAAAAATCAAAATGATTTAGGGTCGGGGAAACATGCAGGACATGGAACTGGTCCTCTCCTACCTATTCAGCTTTCATAGTAGATGTCAGCCAGTGCATTTCGAACATTGTGATTAAAACATGCTGGAGCCCCATCATGCATAAACCAAATATGTTTTTGTATTAGCAGAGGTACATCCTCTAGCAGGTCTGGAAAAATGTTTGAAATAAAGTCCCTGTACACAGCTGCTGTAAGAGATGCTGGAAAAACATATAGATCTACTAGACAGTCACTTATAATTCCAGCACATGCATTAATTGTAAATAATGCTGGTGTATAGCCTGTATTGTACAATGGGGATTCCAATCTGCCTACAAATGTTGGTTGTGTAAATTTGTGATATCATCTCTTCAGTCTTGTTTATGGATGAGGCCACATTTGAAAAAGACAATAGATTGGCAGTTTGTGCAATAAACCATCGGCAAAAGTTCTCTCGTGGTGAGTGATCAGAGGGCAAAGACCTTGTACACGTTGCAAATGATACGGATTCAGGAGCTGTTCTTCAAGAACCCTCCATGCAGTACAATGAGATGTACAACATACTAGGGCCACTTGATGTGTGCTGATATCTGGATCATCTCTAAAAACCTGTAGAATGTTTTCTTCATGGCCAGGTGTACAATCAGATCTTGGTCTTCCTTGCTCCATAGTTTGTGGTGCCACGGATACTGTCTCAGCAACACAGGTTCAATACTCAGCCGTCTTCGGTCTGGAATTGCAATCTGAAACAGCCATGCAGTCTTATGTCCATTACCATTCATGCAGCCATATGTAAAATCCTATCTGCCTGCTCACGATATGAATATCCTGCCATTGTTTAATGGAACAATTCTCAGTTAACTCACTACTACACAAGAGAAACAATGAAGATAGTCTAGGTTACATTTGTCATTTATGTACATTTGTGGTTAGCCTATCAGGCAACACTGCTCCATCTACTGTAAACTTTATTTAAGCTTAATAACTCAGAAATGAAGGATTTGCAGATGTACATTTGTGTGGAATGTTGTCCTTGTTTTTGCATGAGGAAACCATCCTCAAAGAGTATAAACGTATTTTTGATACACCATATATATATATATATACACACACACCTGCTAGCACAACTTGGAGTTTCATGCACAAGGCAATCTTCAGATGCTGAGTATGAATTGACTATTATGATAATCAGATATATTTAAATTAAAACTACATAATATTACAATTATGCAACAGTTGACTCATACTTAGCATCTGCCTTGTGCATGAAACTCCAAGTTGTGCTTGCAGTAAGGATTAATATGTACATTTATTAAAAAAAGTGTTGGATGGAATATAGAGAGCTACTAAGTATATATTAACACCTGCACTATATGTGTTATTGATATATATATATATAGGCAGCATAACTTTGTGTTATTCAATGAAACATATTTAAATAAATATATTATGTCTACTTATTTTTATACAGGTCCTCTACATTCCTCTAATAAGTTTTTTGATGTTAAGATGAAATTCATCAAGGAATGCGGCATAGTTTTTTTCTACCCAAGTACGTTCTATTCTCCTCCAAGACCATCCTCAGGGGTAAATTATAAAGAAAACTTACTATAACTGTGATTTTATATATATATATATATATATAAAATCTATGAACCTAAAGAGCTAGGCAAACCTACCTAG
>OZ010601.1:90802138-90829638 GCA_963932145.1 Acanthosepion lycidas
GAGTATCATGAGTTTACTTAACGACCTCAATGATTTCTCTTGTCAAATTCCTTGAATTTCCAATTCTGGTTTTTTCTTTTGCAATTTCTATGTTTTTACTTCATGCATCCTCATCTTGATAATTCTCTTTCTTTCTTTGTATTTTATCTTGGTAATCTTAAACTGATCTACATTGCATCAGCAACCTGTTTTTTCTTCCACACTGATCCATTAAACTCTTATGTTTAAGTCCTCATTTCAGTTTCTCAGCTTTAAGCTGTCTTATCTTTTCCACAGTCAGCTTACTCTCCCAGTATTTTTATGTCTATAAATCTAGTATACATACACACATATATATATATTAGGTTGGTGCAAAAATAATGTCGTTTTCTCACATAGTATCATATGTGAGAAAACAACATTATTTTTGCATCAACCTAATATATACATACATACATATATATATATATATATATATATATATATTCTAAGGCTATTCACATCTGTCTGGAATAGACAGGCAGTTAGAACATGTTAAATGGAAAGAAAGATTGATAATGAGAAGACTGTCTTTTCATCTATCTCTCAGTTTATTTGATTCTTGTCTACTCAGATTGAAGAAAGGTGCAACATGAACAAACTGATATAGATAGATATAAGTCTCATCATATATATCTATGAGATAATGGTATATATATTTTTATAGTCTGATCAAGTCCTGAAGGACAAAATGCATCACAAGTTCCACTTTGTCATATTTTTTCCCCAAATATCTCTATCTCAATCTTGGGTAGATAGATATGAACAGACTAATATAAACATACTGAGATAGATAGATAGATAGAATCTTAGTTTGTTTCTATCATTGTTTAAAAAGCTTCCTTTTAAATGCACAGCTGTAAAGATGACAATCTCTGTGGATTTGAAATGTTGGAGAGAAAACAATGATCAGCATTTTACTAACCATGCCAGTCTTCAAGATGATTCAGGATTTGCAATTCATTCTAAAGTCTTTGTGAGACAAAATTTGATTTCAAATTTTACCATCACACTTCGAAATACCCTAACCAAATACTCTTAAATGTCATTCAATAAAGAAATGAAATAAAGCATTTATTTTGGCATACAGCAGTATGTTTAATGCTGAAGGTTATATATAACTGAAGTTAATATTTGGACAATCTTTTTAGAACGAGAAAAGAAAAACAGGCAGACAGGCATATTCTTGGAGTGAATTTCTTTCTTTCTGACCTTTAATGCTTCACTATTTACATTATCCAAACTATTGTCCTCATCTTTGTCGCCATATTTATTACAACGTTTCAGCTGTTGTACACTCCGGCCTTCTTCAGGTGGTTGGAATGCAGAACTTAACTATTTATTTTGCTCACTGGGGTAGACTGTTCTAGTTCCACATGCCATGTCTAATGGATGTCAGTTATCAGTTATTTCCTGTTGATTATCCTCTCCAAGTTCTCCACTGCCAGCTTTGCTGAAGACATTAGGTTTATAATACTCAGAAATTCATACATAGATGTCCTCAAGGAGGCATGGCACAGTGGATAAAGGCGTTAGTTAGATCCAGTGAGTGAGTTCAATACCTGGTTAAGGCAGTGGAGAATTTTCAGAGGGAAATTAACAGAAGATAACTGAAAACTGTCATCCATCAACTGTCAAACATGGCACGTGGAACTAGAACAGTTTATGTAGAGTTCAGCTCGACATTCCAACCACCTGAAGAAAGCTGAAGCATACAGTGGCCGAAACGTAATAAATATGGTGACAAAGATGAGGACAATAGTCCGAATAATGTAAACAGTATCTGTCTATATCTATATTTCTGAGATGAGGTATTATATACAATTTAATGCTTCTTTGACTCTTCAGCTACTAAATTTTCTAGAGCAACTAGTAGTAAAGTCATAATTGATGGTTTATGACACTTGTGCACTGACCTAAGATAAACTCATGAAGGGCTGGTTTAATGCAGGGTTTACCAATCTCTTTTGCTAAGATGAAGCAAAACTTCTCCCTTTTCATGCAAGAAGGAGGTACTGTCACAGAGTTGGAATCTCAAGTAACCAGAAATAGCGCGCTAATTTTTTTTAATTTCAAAAACATTGGTGACATTAGAATAGCTGTAACACAACCATTCTTAATCTTGTTCAAGATTTTATTCCCCAGTAAGGGAGTTTTGGAATTATGCCTTTTGAAAAGAGATATGAAATGAAATAACTCATGATTAAACTGTCTTCTTATTATCAGCCTGGTTTCTTAAAACTCATTATTCCACTAATGTTTTTACTAATATGCTCATTTTTAAGTATGTTATATATATATATATATATATATATATATATATATATATATGAGAGAGAGAGAGCTGGCCACTAATCTTCAAGGTCTACTAGGATGGTTAGCCAATCCCTATTGCAGACGCTTGCTCAGGCACATTTTTGTTTATTCAGTACCCTTGGATACTGCAACTATGCTGAGCAGACCTTAGTTACAGTTTTTGAGAAAGAGTGTGTTATCTAGTGTGATCAACAATTTGAACAAGGCCAGCACACTCAAGCCCTCGGCCACGATGACTTCAACCCGTGGTATGATTTTCAGGCACTTTCCAAAGGTGCTGCACACTGTGATTGCGCCTTCCAGTCTGACAACATCAGGAAGTCTCCTTCCTGACAAATTGACCATGGTGAGATTTGAACCTGGGTCTCATGTAGCCAAATCGTTAGAACATTCACATTCTGATCATGCCTATTAATGTTAATAATAATAATGACTAGTTGTTGTGAGAGTTTTTTTTATTTTCTTCAGATTTGGCAGGCATTGCAACTTAGGACTCACACCTAGATACTTGGGAGGGGCCTTCATTTGGTGACCACCAGATCAGGACCAGGTTACCCAGTCTGAAGCTATTTCTAATTGTCAATCCACCTGCACATTTGTATGCTGTTTTGTCAAGAGGTATCAACATATTGAAGATACATTTGGCTGGGATGCATGTCCCTGGTATACCGTTATGTCTGGTCATCCTTTTGGGTATATTGGGCTTTGTATATTTGTACCTCAGCATCACTTTATTGAAGTGCTACCTAATAATAACAACCACTCATTTGTCATCTAAATTGCCATCCACCATGGAACTTCCAGTTATCAGTATTACTCTTGCATACACCCTTGTGAAAATTAATTTAAACAAAATGAATAATTACATTATTATTTACATTGTTTTTTGCATTTTTCCAATGAAACATGACCCAATACACATGTTAGTACTTTGTATGTCCATTCCACAGAGTCATTTCTTGCAGATTGACCACAGATTCTCAATCAGATTTAAATCAAGAGAGTTTCCAGGCCAATTCATAGTACTTTGATTTGCTCACTGGTAAAGTTTGCCAGTGTGTTCGTGCAGTGTTACAATTTTCATATGCTTTCTTGGAGTAACGTCCATCTCAGACAATAGCTGTAGTACAACTAATAGACAGTTGAGACAATAGTGTGTGGGTCTGGTGAAAATCTGATGCAATCACGAATGACACAATATTTTTCAACGGCAAACAAATTTCATCACACACCCTAAAAATAGATTCATATTACTGCACACCACTGAAACACTAATCTTAGGGTGTAATCAATTTCTATTTTTTCCTGTCATTCCAGTGGGTCTAAAAGTGACTGTATGGCAAAAGAAAGGAAACTAAGGCAATTGTTTCATTTATCAGAAGGTTGTATCTACAGCAGGTAACAGAATAGGATGATTATAGGCATATTAAATATACATTTTTACACATTATATTAATAAACAAAATAAGTAAAAATAAATAAGTTAGGCAAAAAATGAAGATAAAGAGAAGGAAAGATTAGAAAAGGAAACAAGAGAGAAAAAGAAAGCGCTAATATTAAAGAAAGAAAAAGCAGGAAATATTAAAAATTAAAAAAAAAAAATGAATCCTCTATGGGTAAATGGTCTTAGTTTTATTTTTAATTTTAATTGATTATTGCACACAGAATTAATAATATATTCATGAAAATTTTGTTCAAAAAATAAAATGTTTTGGTCAAATTTCTCAAGTTGATGTATTAATGTATTAGTTTTTCAAAGCTATTTTTCTGGGTTCTCCTCTTTTTGGTTTGTTTGCATATATTTTCTTCTTCAAATTTGTCTAACATTCCAGAAAAAGCATGTGGAGATGCACAATTAAATCAACTTAAAAACTAGTCAAGAATTTTGAAAAGAAAAAAAAAGAAAAGGTGTTCATTGGTTTGCATATTTGATTATTCAGTTGCAGAAATTAAAAAAAAAATATTTAAAAATCTGGTTTTATTTGCCATTTGTCTGATGTGAATCGACATCCAATGTTTGTTCGTATTTCTTATACAAATGTTGTTATAATGATGGAGTGGTAGTCTTAACACTTTAAGAATTTGAAAGGAGAATTGTATAAAATTTAATTAACATTGTTAAAAGAATGCTAGAAAAATCTGTCTCCTAGTCATGTGCATTGCCAGTTTCTGATGGAATAAAGGTACACCAAAGTCTCGGGGAGTCAACCATTTTGTGTTATTCTTTTTCGGAATTAATTGATTGTTTCTTATGGTTTATCAACCCTTTTTTAGTTATGTTTTGGCTTTAAGTATCAAAAAATGGCTTTAAATATTTTGGATTGTAATAATAATCCATTTTTTTTTTTTTTTTTTTTTTTTTTTGGTAAGTGAATATTGCATTAACAATTTTTGGAGACTAAAAATGACTTTTCCAGATACAAGTCAATTTAATCCATAACTGGTGGAAGGTAAACAATTCACACCTTTCCCAACTGTATTTGCAGGTAGGTCAATATAATGGAACAAACATGAATTTTTACTTGGCTTTCCAATTACTTATTTGGAGCATTACACCACCAGCATATTTTTTTTTTATCATTTCATCCCATGTAAGGCAATAAAGCCACTAAAATGCAAGGGGTTACTGAGTGATAGAGTATATGAGAAAGAAAACCTTATTAAGGTATAAAAAAAGCAGAAATTAAGAAGATAAAATAAAAAACTGATCTTTTTTTTTTGTCATTGCCAAACAAGGCAATAAAGCCACTAAGTCACAAGGGGTTACTGAGTGTGAGATAATGTTTTAAAAAAAAAAGCCATATTAAAGAGTGAGAAATTAAGAAGACATTAAATTTTTGAAGATCAATCTAATGTCAAAGTTGAGTGGAAAGCAAGGAGCCAGGAGAGAGTTCCACAAGTGAGAAGTGGGAGAGAAGAAGCTATCAGAATGGAACTTATGATTTTACATTTAAAATGGCTAGATGTAACCATAAGCCCTTGCAGTCAATCTACTAATATGATTAAATTTATAGTCTAGGTATCATAGAGGAAAGTTCATCGGAACAATTACCATGAAAATATTTTTTACTTTGGTATTTTTACTATAAAATCTTTTTTCAGAAATACATTTTTATATTTTCATAGTGTTTTGTTTTGGGATTTATTATTTGTCCATTTGCTACCACCCTGAGTCAGGGTTGACCTGGAAACAACAGTAGTTAAGAGGTAGTTACGTGCTCCTCAAAATTTTTAATTTCCTGAGCAGAGGCCTTGCTGCTGGACGAGAGTTTATCGTCATACTCAGGATGACCCTCCTGCTGTATCAAGTGAGTTAGATTCCAAACACAGACATCATATTGTTGGGTCAGTTGAAAATAAAGTTTACAAGTTTAGTGTTGTAACCTAGGGAAGGTTACTGAATAGAATAATCAAATGAAGGTTGGTAATAAATGATAATACTTAGGACAAGAACAACACATAAGATTTGCCAGTGGTGCGTAGAAGAAGTAGTCAACTGCTAGAAGTGAGTCAACTTAATTCCACAATGAATCTCCAACTGCAGACCAACATACAGTATTTACTACTCTATTTATATAAATTGGGACATATGCATTATCATCTACAACATTTAGTTTGGTTGATACTGAATTCTTAAAAAGAAATTAAATCCCACTTCTTCTCAAACTTCGTTTTCTCAGGTAAAAAAATAAAAATAAATTCAAATAAAACTTCACCCATTGTGAATTTCCACACATTTATATCATCTTGCTCATGTTTCCAGTACTGTCAATGTTTTCTTTTGTGATGATGCTTGTCTTTGTAAGTGAGGAATTTAAGTATAAAAGAACAAAAAATTGACATATTTCTATGATTAATTTTATTTCAATAGCCTTTTTCTTTTTGTTTCTTCGACAAACTTGCGAAAAGCACTCAGACTGTGACAATAGAAGTCTGATGAGGTCAATTACACGCACACACATGCATGTGCTTATCAAAGAAAAATCCTTATGAAACTTATATTTTTTAAATACCTCTTTATTTATTTTCACTATATACTCCACCACCAGAAGGTATCTGGAGTAATGGATAGCGGCTTGGATCGAGGAATCGGAGAGCTGAGTTCGAATTCCCATTGAATCCATTACATTCTCTTATGTGCTAATACCCTTAGGAAAGGTATAATTCCTCTTCTCCCACCAGGTATGGGTAAATAACAGGACAGACTGGAATCTATAGCTTTGGATAGCAACTGGTCTACTGCAGAAAGGAATGGCAATATACTGCGGGGTAAAAAATCTACCTCGTCAGTCATGTTTCGAAAGATACATGATCGCCTAAGTGTGTATCACATATAGCACATAACTGATTGATATACTCTACTTGGGTTTCCATTTTAATACCCTATGCCCCCACAACCCAACCCAAGCATCTTGCTTCATCCTGGGTATGATGATAAACTACATCATCTTGGGTAAGACGATAAAGTACGTCCAACAGCAAGACCTCTGATCAGGAAGTTTTGATGAGCGTGGAACCACCTCTTAATTGCTGGTGTTCCCACATCCACCTTGACCTAGGGTGGTAGCACCTGTTAGGGTCCCAGCTATGGGGAAAATAGTTAACACCCAAACTTGTTGTAAAAATAGGTTTTAATATCAGAAATACTTTGTAATAAAAAAAATTATTACTAGCAATAACTTTTTGAAGGAAAAATTATTATCAGCAATAATTAAAAAAAAACGGTAATACAAACAGCTATACATTCTTAAGTTGGATTGTACTCAAAATATGAGTAATTGAAAAATGGTTCAAATATATATGTATACATAGACAACTTTTTTTCCAAACTAATGCTATGAATCTATTTCAAAAATTTTGTTGCCATTAAATGACCCACTGAGGTTTTGATATGCCATAAAACAAAACAGCCAACCAACCATCTTGCTGTCTATATCCGGATTCATTTCCCTAAATCTGACCAAATCAGAGAATGTATTTTGGAAGTGCATCTTGGTTGGGTTGAACACTTCTCAGCATCGTCTTATATTTGTCTTTTATTATCCTGTGGATGTATACTGTTTTGATGTGTCGCTGTCATGTGGGATGTCATTGATTGGTGCTTAATGTGTTATTGAATACAACTGCATGATTGATTGCCTGTGTAAGTGATTGTACAATTGATAAGGTGTGTGTGCTGTTTTCACAAGTAACACCCATCATGAAGAAAATGAAGATAATTTATATATTTACATTCTGCTTTGAGCTTTCTGCATTTACAATCATTTGAAATATCACATGATGATGCTTGTGTATTTTTTTAATTATGTATGCAGTGGAAGCAGCCTTGGTCTCTCTGCACATCTGTGTATGATTTACTTGTACAAAGGAAAATCTGAAAAAGAAAAAACAAGAAAGGCTTAATTTCTGAGGTACTGAAGAGTGGGAATTTCTTTTACTATCAAATTATTAAAGCAATATACCACAATAAGGTACACACAGGAATATCATGAAAGCAAATTATAATTACACGCAAGCACAAGCGCACATATATATATATATATATATATATATATATAAAAAGAAAGAACAGTAAGATATATAATCCAGTGTTCTTATAGATATTTTTATTTTTACAAAATAGTGCTCAATGTAAATTTACAGAGCATTAATATTATAAATTAATTGATTTAAAATATAGTTTTTTCGTTATACAGTTCTAACCATGTTTCAAAAATGGAAGCTAAAAGCCCCTAATTTAATTTTGTAATTAAATTAAAGACATTAGTTCCATTTCATCCTCAAGCGAAAAATTCGCTTGAGGATGAAATGGAACTAATGTCTTTAATTTAATTACAAAATTAAATTCGGACCATCCATGTTTGAAACATGGTTAGAACTATATAGCAAAAAAAACATATTTTAAATCAATTAATTTATAATATATATATATATATATATATATATATATATATATATATTTCATTCCTTGTGAATCCTTGTTGCCACTTTTGTGATGTTGGACGGCTTCTGTTATGTCAGATGAAAGCTCAATATCACTTCAAAAAATGTTTGTTGTAGTTGAGACTTGATAGATGCCAGGACTGTTAGTAAGACCTTCCAATAATATCTGCACTAGTAATACTTGTTCAAGTAGTAATCGCCAAATATTATAATGATCAGAAGAGAATCGTAATTTGTAGAGTAGAGAGTGTTCCCTCTTCTTGTCTATTCACTATTGCTATATGTTCAGTGATTGTATAGTCATCACGCTACTTCCATTATTAAGTAGATCACATGATCATAAAGGAAGTGAATAAATAGGAATTGCCCATGTTACTGGTGATATAGTTTCAAACCACAGTGTCGGCAACAACACTTACTCTTATATAACTATATATATATATATATATATATATATATATATATTTAAGTTATAAGGAACTTGGTAAACCGAATTGGTAAATCCAAAGAGGATGAAATCCTGAGAGCTCAATGTTAGAACAGAGCTAATATGTAATGAAAAACAAATCACTTTAATGTACCATTAATGGTACATTAAAGTGATTTGTTTTTCATTACTTATATATATATATATATATATATATATATATATATATATATATATATATAGGTTTACCCATATGGATTACCTAGTTTTTCATAAACTAAGGAGGATAATATATATATATATATATATATATATATATAGGGGAAAAGTTTATAGTTGTTCCAATGAGAGAAAAATGTATATTTTAAAAAAGAGAGAAACTGCAAACAAATCCATATTATAACCATAAATGTTTTAGTAGTGTGTGTATATGTATATATATATATATATATATATATATATATATATATATATATACACACACACACACATACACTTTTGTTTATTTTATATATAGATATTTTTATATTTATACATTCTTTTTTATAGATACAAACATTTAAGTAAATGCCCTGTTTATAATAAACAGTATTAAACAACATTTACTGGCTTGAATGTCCGAGAAATTTTCACAGAAAATATTTTTCCTCCAACAGGAATCAAACGTGTATCCTATACGGAACCGTCATTTAGCTTTATATACCTGTAACCGATTTGGCCACAGAGAAGCGTTCGGTTAGCAAAGTTGAATTTACTGTATTTGAACTTCAATCTTCTATGAATCTCTCACGTACATTCATATCTGATCATGGCGTATCAAATGTGTGATGTCATTTGTTTACATTATGAAATGGACAAAGTCTGACAATTATTTTAAGATTATATATATATATATATATATATATATATTCTTCCTATTTCTGCTGTTCTTATTGTATGTTGAGACATATGATAGGGTTTGTTTGACATTACATTTTGGGGGATTTCATAGTTAGTCTAGGTGTTTTTTTTTCTGCTAGTTTAAAATCCACTTCACTAAATCTTGGAAACAATACTTAGATGATTTCTTCATTTTCTGGAAATCCTCTTGGAGTGATATTAACCAATTCCATACTCTACTTCAGAACTTACACCCAAAAATCAAATTCACTCAAAAATATAATTTTAACGAATTACCATTTTTAGATATACTCATTAGAAATAGAAACAAACACATAATCAGTGATATCTACCACAAACCTACAAACACCCAACAAATCTGAAATCCATACCCTATTCCCTAGCATGTAGGATTTGAACTATAGTGACTGACAAACACCTCAGAAAAACCTGCCTAGAATAACTATATAGAACTCTAAAAAATAAAAGGAGGCTACCCCACAACACTAATAAACAAAGGTTTCTCTCTTTTTTAAAATATATATATATATACATATATATATATAGAGAGAGAGACAAAAAGAGAGTGAGATTGATATTTAATATGCCCTTTAGTGGTATTTGGGGAATACCAAAGCAAAAAATGGTAACAATATTGACAGTAATATTGATAGTATTATATATTGGTAGGCCTTTTTGACAACATTGAAGCATGAAGAGAAAGAATTTAAAGTCACCTGTATCCCTTTTCAATTATTGATGTAATGGAATAAACAGTCACCCCCCCCCCATGAATGATTACACTATAGGTAGTAAGTACCTATAAAGTCAACTGTCTCTGAGAAACTGAGTGAAGAGTGAGTGAGAGAAGACGCAAACACATCCAACCTTCCATTTAATGGCACTGACTACTAGATTGACCTCTGTGTATAACTGTACCATATTTCATAGTGTAGTGGTTGTCTACAATAAATAAACCCTTCTATTGTTCACCTGGTGTTAAGTATTTATTCCCTTAGCACGGAATATAACAATTTTAAATATAACAGAAATATATAGTTATAAGGTGTCCAATATATATAGGTAAAACGGCTTAGTATCAGGGATAGAACATATGTAAATATGAAAGTGGACACTGAGGTCAACACCAAATAGTGTAAATCTATTTTATGTTTGAACACGATCTTCAAGCATGAAACAGACCTTGGTTTTGTCCACTTTTACACACACATACACATGTATGTGTGTGGGTGTGTAATTTTTAAAGAATTAATGGATTCAGTTTTCAATCTACCATTTTTATTACTTCAAATGTTATTACAGTGGATACAACATATATTAAATATTAATATTTAATACACCATATTAAGGTATATTAAGGCAAATATATAAATAAGGCAAAAGAGTTTACTTGGATATAAATAAGGCAAAAGAGGTTACTTGGATATAAATAAGGCAAAAGAGGTTACTTGGATATAAATAAGGCAAAAGAGGTTACTTGGATATAAATAAGGCAAAAGAGGTTACTTGGATATAAATAAGGCAAAAGAGGTTACTTGGTGTGGAAGAATTAGAAAACAGAAACTTTAATAAGGAGCAAGAACAAAAGAAGTGTAATCAGGAGGATAGTAGATAATGATTGACATTGCATTTAAATTTTTGAAGATTAAAGTTGGCTGGAAAGCATGGAGCCAGAAGGGAGTTCCACAAGTGAGAAACATGAGGAAAGAAATTGTTAGCACAGAACTTACAGTTATATCTAGCCAACCTTGACTCACGTACATTTATATGTATATATATATATATATTTATTAAAGACATTTTTATGTTTAACGTTCTTTTTATAGATACAAGTATTTAAGTAAATGCTCTGTTTATAATAAACAGTATTAAATAACATTTACCGGCCTGAATCTCCAAGAAATTGGAATAGAAAATATTCGTCTTTTGACAGGATTCAAACGTGCCTTAACCTTAATATATATATATATATATATATATATAGTCGGTTAAGGCACGTCAGCGTAAATGACGGTTTCATATAGGATGCAGGTTCGATACTTGTATCTATAAAAAGAACGTTAAACATAAAAATGTCTTTAATAAATAAATTGTCGGACTTTGTCCATTTCTTAATATATATATATATATATATATATATATATATATGAGATTCCTATTAGGTTGGTGCAAAAATAATGACGTAATAATGTCGTTTTTTGATGTTAAAAAATACGTCAAAAAACGACATTATTACGTCGTTATTTTTGCACCAACCTAATAGTTTACCCAGGCTGTCAGAAATGTGATGCTATTATTTAAGTTGTCAATACTTATTCATTTACCTATATATGTATATATGGGTTAAAGATTAAATATGGGTCAGAATCCAACAGTATGATAAAATAAAAGAACAAATATGAAACATCAATTTATCATGGGTGTGTATATATATATATATATATATATATATATATACATACACCCAAGTATATGATTGGTGTATACGGAATAAATTCCAATAGCCATTTTGTTTCAACAACTGTGGTGTCTTGTTGAAACAAAATAGCTATTTTTGTAGTGATTTTATAACATATTTATGTTATAATTTTTAAATAAATCATTATATATATATATATATATATATATATATATATATATATATATATATATATATATATGTGTGTGTGTAAGTTGATTGATAAGTAACTGCCCATTTTAAATTACTTATACAGTATTTATTAACTATAATTTTTACAAGAAACACAAGAGTATCTGGTGAAATCAGTTGATGTTTTTCCTGGATGTCTTTAAGAGCTGGCAGGGAAATCAAGTGTTTAGCATGAGGTTTTATTTAAAATTTGATATGGGCACCTTACAAGAAATAGATATAAGGGGAAAAATTATAATTAATATGTAAATTATAAGTATTTTAAAATGAGCAGTTACTTTTCAATCACCATATTATATATATATATATATATATATATATATATATATATATATATATATATATACAGTGTGGTACTCAGTGGAAAGTGCTCAATATCTATAATAGAGCCATATAATGTAAATAATATATGTGTGCATACAAGTTTTGTTAGAATCCATTGATTTTTATTCTGTTTTTTAAATTTATGAATAAGTTTAATATATAAATAAGATTGGAATAAAAACTGTGGATAAACTGTCTAAAGTTCTTGGATGTTTTCTGTCTGCTTAAACATTCCTCGATATGAAGGCATCATCAGAAAAATAATTTATTTCCTTTTTTGTCATCATTTCAGAGCATGGCTAAATAAAAATTTTACAAATTCTTACAGATTTACAAATCCATTCTTACTATATATATATATGCAAATTAGTATTTTAAAAACCAATAACATCTTTGCTCTTGTATATAAATACTTGTCACAAAATAAAAAAACATATTTGCTTTGATAAAATCCCACAGAGGACAAAATGCATCAGCTTAGATAAGGTTTCCTTTTATCTTTATTCACACACACACACATATACATATATATAGATATATATAATTAATGCTATATTTTTAATATTGAGCACTATATATAAAATACCTACTGTTTCTTAAACCATATATATATATATATATTATGAAATGGATAATGTCCGACAATTATTTTAAATAAATGCAAATATTTAAAATAATATACTTAAACAGTATTAACAACATTAAGTAAAATGTTGTTAATACTGTTTATTATAAAGAGAGCATTTACTTAAATATTTGTATCTATAAAAAAACATATAAACATAAAAAATGTATTGTGTGTGTGTGTGTTTTCAAATACTTTTGAATGTTGCCACACTTGTTTTCAGGGTTTGTATTTTGCATTTATTTATGCAACTGTTTTTGTTTAATTCTGTCATTCACACATTTGATGGAACCAATTTCAAGTCACTCAAGTCAAATTCAAATTTTTATGTGTATTTTTTATTTTTTTAAAACACTTCAATATGTGCACTCCCCACCCCTCTGTGGAGAAAGATACCTTATCTAATGATGGTTGCTTTTCTTTTATTACAACAGCCTCTAGAATTTGGAGTCTTTCTTTGCACTGTGTCCTATATAATATTTTGCTGTTGTTTACTAAAATTTGTCTTATAGATCAAGATATGGCAAGTAAGCAAAATAGTATTGACATATGTGTGTGAACTGCACTAAATTTTGACAAATGACAAGTGAGAATGTGGTGCATGTGTGGCCAATGTAAGAATTTAGTGTTGTCCTTTGGGAGATTGTATCTCCAACACAATCAATCAAAGATATTCATAAACAACAATATTTTTACAAGGATACATTTTTAAGGTGATGAGTTATTTTTAAGTTTTTATAATAGATGAAAAAATCTAATAATATTTGTTAGGATCAATAACGTTTATGTACTGGTGGATTACAATGATGAAAAGGTTATTGAAATTATAATCTACATATTATATATACTTACTATATATATATATATATATATATATATAGTATCTCCCCTGCTCCTGACCCCTGTTAGCGATTTGCAAAAAACCAGCATAGGTTACAAATTCAAGTGCCCTCTGGGAGATTGTATTTTCAATGGATTAAATAGTTATTATTCAAATGTAGAGTCAAGTGTCATGTAAGCGAGTTTGTGGTGTGACCAACATGAATATTAACATTTTTAGTCATTTAAAACAACATGCCTGGTCATGTACACAATTGCGGAAAATCCTTGTGGAAAACACAATTATACTCAAACATGAAAACAATAAACAAAAACTAAAAAATTCTTGAAGCTATATACATAAATCAGTTGAAACCTAACCTGAACAAAATAAATTACGAAATCTCCACAAATATTCTTAAATGCCTATAATTGATAACAGAAGCCATTGGTTTATACCAATGGTTTTCCATACTTAATACTTCTCATTTTCACTCTCGTGTGGTCATGTCTGATGTCATGAGCCGCGGTGCGATTTTTGCTTCTAGTGTTTTTATGCATGAGTTTGTCGTTGCTTGGAATTCTTCCATGCAAACAAAACAGTGTGTCATTATTGCTATGCCTATGTATTGTTTAATTTATTGTAATGTAATTGTCATCTTTGATGATGGCTTATGTAAGTTGAAAACTTAGATAGGATTAAAAAACATATATCAATATTGTGATTTTCTTTCATTTTTCAGTGATAATGTTATCAGACGATATAAAAGGAATTTGCATAAAATAGACAAAACTTGTTATATACTAGCAGCATGGCCCGGCATTGCCCGTGCTTGATTCAAAAATCGTATGACTCACACAGCAATTTTATCACTTGACTTAAAATATTTTTGCCCTTCCTTGCCTTTAAAGGAGTGCCATTTGCCGTACTGATGTTGCTACATGCCTTACTTCTTGCCTATCTCACACTGCAAATTTTTTCTAAGCTCTATACTAAACATTAAATCTTTTACGAAAAAAGAACTAAACAAAATGAACACAAAATGATCAGCTTTAAAAAAAAAGGACTTGTAACTGGAAAAACCGAATGAAAAAAGAATGTTAACAACAAATACTTTTTCACACCTAACCCAGTTCTGCGGAATCAGAATCAACGTTGAGTTTAAGGAAGCGAATGAGCCAATTGGAGTAAAGTGCCATGCAGATTTGAATTTTTCCCACTTGTGACAAATGCCACTGTCGATTTTTTTTGCATGCTAGCATGCTAATTAACATTCGTGTCAGTCAGCTGTTGGCTCTCACGCTGGCCAATAGAATCTTCCTGCCTATTCGTGGCAGCCAGCTATAGGCTCTCACTCTGGCCAGTAGAAAATGGGTGCAAACTACATGAAAACTGCTGTAGAAGCATGAAAAAATTGATTATTTCCACTATCGTTGGGAGTTGAGAAATGTAAATTTGGTCTTGTCCTTTCTGCTAACTTGGAGCATGTGCATGTAAATTTTGGTGCAAATCTGTTGAAAATTGCGGCCATGCATTCGTTACACACACACACACACACACACACATATCCTGCCTTTTATATATATATATATATATATACTGATGCATGTTTCATTAAATAATATAGACAATCTTTGAAATAAATGTAGCAACATTCAAAAGTACCCTGAAACAAAAATAATATAAAATAAATATGACCTATGCCAAATTTACTAATTAGGATATTTTGAAAAATTTTAACATATGGGTTCACATATTTATAGTTATAAGAATTCATTTTGGATTTTTAAAAAAATCATTTAAAATTATTATCTATCTATCAAGAACAATATTAGGGAAAAATTTATGACAAAACGCATCACAAGAAAGTTTTTTTCCATTTTGTCCTTTAAGACTTCCTCAAATTAAATTTGTTATGTTGGTTTGACTATACATGTTCATGAATGAGGGATGCTGGGAATTAAAAATTTTTCTTTTTTAATCTAGGCTATTTCATTTAGATTCTTTTTCTTTCCATCACATTTTTTTAATAGATATCCCACACTATGATAATAGAACTTCTGCCAGGAAGTATGAAATGTTGTAAGAGCCTAGGTGCAAATTTACTGTAGATGACCCTTGCAATCAAAGCACTCTCGAGACATTTGATCACAGTAACATTTTTATGTCAAAACTGTGTCAGTCTTTTTACAGTAAGCAATCAATGTCTCTTTTGTGTTCATATAATCTTTTATTTAGCTTCCTTTATATATATATATATATATTAGTGGTTAATATGCACACACACACACACACACATATACATATATATATATATATATATATATATGCATGCACATACACATATACATATATATATATATATATATATAAAAAATTCCAAGAGGATAGAATCCAGGTAGAACTCAATGTCCAGGACAGAGTAAGAATATAATAACCATGGAATATTAGTGTTTAAACCTTTTTATGATTTATTACATTGGAATCATAATTACGATCCAATTCGTCAGACATTTTTGAATTTGTAAGTCTGATGAATTGAATCATAATTATGATTCCAATGTAATAAATTATAACCATGGAATATTAGCATTTAAACCTTTTTATTATATATAGTAATTTTGGTTTTAAATGAATATATATACTTATAGCTGTTAAATATTTGTATCTATAAAAGGAATGTATAAACATCAAAAATGTCTTAAAATAATTGTCGGACTTTGTCCATTTCATAATGTGTGACGTCATTTGTTTACATTTGGATACGCTTTGAACAGATATGAATGTACGAGAGAAAAATCATGGAGAATTGTGGTTTAAAAACAGTGAAATTGACCTTGCTAACCGAAATGCTCTTCTGTGGCTTAATCTATATATATCAATATAAAAAGAACGTATAAGCATAAAAAAATGTCTTAAAATTATATATATATATATATATATATATATATATATATATATATATATATATATATAATGAAAATGAAATGAGAATGAATCAAATATAAATTCAAACATTCACAACAATAATTTAAAAATAGGGCTCAATGCAATAGTAGATCAATAATACTTTATTATATGATATTACATTCAGACATATGTAAAACAGCTACAGAAATGCATTCAGGCAGTAGTAAATGAGGGTTATTACTATTAATAAACATCATTTACCACTGACTGATGAGATACAATGATATGCATTGAAATATGTAAAACCATAAATGCATTCATATGTTCGAATCTAATATCATATAATAAAGTATATATATATATATATATATATATATATATATATATATATATATATATATATATATATATATGATTTCCATGTTCAGACAAAATATTTTGTCTGAACATGGAAACCATATCAAAGAGACAGAAACATTACATTTCCACCTAAAAATGCTTCTTCTGATATCTGATGAAGCTTTAATAAAGTGAAACGTTAGATTAAGATCTGTTTCCTATATATATATATATAGTTTATGCAAACTTAGGTAATCCGTATTGGTAGACCCGAGGAGGATGATATCCAGAGAGCTCAATGTAAAATTCAGAGCAGATATGTTTGAATAAAAACAGACCATGTTATGGTTCCATGTAATAAATTATTTCAGCATAACCCCTTTAACAGGGCTCTGGATCATCAGACTTTACTTCCAAAAATTGAAATGAAAAATGAATTTTTTTCATTTTTCATTTCAATTTTTGAAGTAAAGTCTGATGATCCAGAGCCCTGTTAAAGGGGTTATGCTGAAATAATTTATTACATGGAACCATAACGTGGTTTGTTTTTATTCAAAATATATATAAATATATATATCACTCATGCATATATACACTTATAAGTACATGTACATTCAAATATGCTGGTTTACCAGTGGATCTATAGCATAATTTATATTCCACATCAGACATCTATCTTCCTTGTCAATGCACTTCAACTATGTGATCAATATTCATCACTGAATTAAAAATTTTATTGTGAAAACATCAGAATCCAATTAATAATTTAGGTATTAGGTTACAGATTTATTGATCATTCCCATAGATACACACATACATATATTCACACCCCCATCTCTTTCATACATGCAGACAGACACTGTCTTCTGTTTCGAAGTGCTCCTTTTTTTATGAGGAGAGGTTAAACCAATTTAGTGGGAGAAGAAAGAAATCTGTCAGTGTTCTTTATCACAAAATATATGACAATTGCAGCTGTTACTACCATTTCTCAAGCATAATATCAATAAAATAGGTTGGTGACTTTACATGTTTATAATATAAGACTAGATAAGTGTTGTGGATTCTGTGGATGGAATCCTGCACAAATAAATGAACAACGCCAAAAAATGAGATAGAAAAAGAAGTGTATTAAATGTAAAAATACAGAGTTGAAGTGAAGATTAGTAGTCCAGGAATGCAGGTGAGTAAAAAGTCTATGTACAAGTCTCTGTAAGTAAAGCCGTAATTATCTCTCTCTCTCTCTGGACTCAGAACACCCTGTGTCTGTCTCTGTATCTCTCAACCTGTCTCAACATATCTCAACAGCAGGTATTCTCTCTGTCAGTATAAGTATACTTTGGACGAGTCCATCTTATTTAAAAAGGGGAGAGCCCCACCACAATAAGTAATCAAATATCAGCATAATAATTGTCTTTCTTGTGTGTAGTGATGTCACCACATGAAAATGCAAGGATTTAATCGTTTGATATTTTATATTGATTATATCATGATTGTTTTATTTCTCATGTCATCTATAAAGTGACATCATTATAAATTCGAAGACTAGGTACGGTCGGTCGGTCGTAGGGTTGCTGCATAATTGACCACCTGTCTATTTCCCTCTGCCTATCTCGGTTGAAATCCAGAATGCTATTCATTCATGTGTAAGACTCTTAGGCAAATAGACCTGTCAGAATCCAACCCTCTCGAGGTCACATCCTAGCTGATGTTACCCCAACTTGAAGGTTCACTGAGGTCATAACTGTTGATTTCTGTGGGAGGGACTCTCGACCCTGGCTGTTGAATTCTGTCTCAGAAGCGACATCCACCCTCTGCCTGCTCCTCTACCTGATAGCTCTAGATGGCTATTGACTCATAAAAAAAGTTTTATCTACCCTTTGACATGTCAGCAATAAAAAAACAGTTTCCCCACAAGAATTAAATATAAGACGACCTGAACATGTGGTAGGTAGAACTGGTTTACGTAAATATTGAAACATAACTAGAATAAAACTGCTCAGATATTCCTAACTAGAAACAGAACAATACATTAGTTTCAAGCGAGGCTTGAACCTATCATACAATTAACGCTTGTGTGTAATTTGATAGCTGAAACACTGAAGATCTAATTTATGTTGGGTAATTTTAATAAATTTTTTATGATAAAGACTGGAGGACACAACAATTGAAACATTGGGATAATGACAACAAAGATGACAAGAATAATCTGAATGTAAGTAGTGTAATCATGTGGGATTAAATAAATTGCAAACATTGTCTATTCATTTTTAGCATAATCCTTTCATATTCATGAATAGTTTTCTGTGTATTAGAATCAAATGAGGCAAGAAATGCACTGTAACAATGAAAATCACTTTTATTTCTGAAGTACTTCCTCATCTCTTTCTGCCTAAAAGAGAATTTGCTGCCTAAATACACAAATATATATACATATGTGTGTTTCATCATGAGCTGTTCTATGTCTCATATAGTTTTGTCTAAGCTTCATATAGCTTTAGTTTCAGAAGAAAATAAAGACAAAAACTGTCCAACATTTGGATATTGTTTTTTTTACGATGATGACCTTCGATCTAAGCTTTCAGCTCATATGAGCCATCATCAGAGTGGTCATATAGACATTACAATAGAGATGCAGGTCAAAATTAGTAATATATATATATATATATATATATATATAGTCTTAAGATGTGTTATATTTATGGTATGAAGTGTTCGATATCAGAGATAGAGGCGACAGTCTACGTTCACTTTTATATTTACACGCTCTAAGTGTTGACTTCTATGTTCACTTTTATATATATATATATATATATATATACACATTTTACACTTAAATTTTATTTTTAGTGGCAACTCATATTTTCATAAATATAATGTTTAATAAATAAGCAGGGTATCTATTTATTTTCATCTAACTGCTTAAATTTTCAAGAAATCTTATTAGAGAAAAATATGTGCTCTCTGCTCATTTTCTATTTATTTTGGTCTACCAGCCTGAATATAAAACTGTTTAATAAATAAATGGAGCAACTACTCAAATATGAGTATCCACTAAAAATAACATTTGATTAATAAAAATTTATCTTTTTTTTATATATATATATATATATATATATATATATATATATATATATATATATATATAAAAAGAAAGGGGAAGTATGAAGAAAGAAAGTGAAATATAAAAATAAACAAAGTAGATACCTAAAGAAAGAAAGAAAGAAACTGAAAATGGGGATATATAACAACATAAAATCCGTGAGACTCTATGGCGACAGATGCCCCCCTTCAGTGCCGTCAGTTGAGCACCAGTTATGTTTATAAAGGGGGAATGGTTCTCTATACAAACAACTGAAATTATTTTTATTATTATGATTATTATTATTATTATACACTTACACCTGTTACTATTACAGTATCAGCATTTATTCTAGTCAGAAAAATGCTGAATGCTGTCAAGGCATGTTATCCAATCCTATTGTTTTGAGATGTATAAATATTAGTGGAAGATAATCGTCATCTTTGTTAAGATGAAGAGTGATTCAAAAATTTGGTTAGGTTAAAAATTCATTTAAAATATGAGGCTCAGTCAAAAAGTAATGCTTAGTTATTTAATTATTATCAATTTATTGGTGACAGACATTTACTTTCTCACTAAACTGTATAACACAACGAAGAAGGCAGGACGAGATTTGCAATCCTGAAACATTTCTGTTCATTTTATTTTTTGTATACTGTTTGTCTTTAGTAACAATAGATCAGATAGTAGAAACACACAAAATATAACAAAATTATCTGTCTATTTTTCTGGGATGAGGTATTGTAACTATTTACACTATTTACGTTGTTCAGACTGTGAATATGACAATAAAGATGAGGGCAACAATGTTTTGGCCATTGTATGCTCTGGCCTTCGTCAGGATCTGTCTATATTTCTGAAATGAGGTATTGTAACTGTTTACATTATTTTGACATCTTTATTGTCATGTTCATGATCTTTCAGCCATTATATGCTCTGGCCTTCTTCGGGTGATGGAATTTTGATCTGAACCCTTTATTTAGTCTATTGGAGTAGATTGTTCTAGTTCCACATGCCGTGCCTTTTTTGGTTATCTCACTTTCAGTTATTTCCCTTCAGTAACTAAACTCTCCAAGTTTTTAACTCCTCTGCTGTGGCCAGGTATTGAACTCAGAACTCTTGGGACCAAGTCACTTTTTAGATTACTACAATCAATGCTTGGGCACATGGCCCAGTGAATAAAAGCATTGGCTGAAGTAATCTTGAGTTCACCTAATTCACCAGAAATCTTTTACTTTGAATAGCTTATGGCCACATGACTTTGAGACACTATTTCCTATATGATCACTGAAGTTAAGTGTCATTGAGCCTGGTCAGTACCTAGATGGGTGACTGTTTGAGAATACTGTAAGCTTGGATGTGTGGGTGATGTAAGGGATAATGGTTCAGAATGGTTAATCAGAGAGGCTAAGTTCCAGTTCCTGTTGGGTTCATTATATTCAGTTATGTGCAAATACTTTTGGGAAAGTTATGAATCTACCACTTCTCCTCCTAGCAATGGATTAATTAGTAAAAATTGTATCACTAAACCATTATTATCTCAAAAAACAAAAAAAAAACTTACAATCTAAAAATATTTTTCTGAATTTAAATAAACTGCAATGGGTTGATAAGCCATAAAAAACAATGAATCAGTCAATGAAATACTTATTAGCTCCAAAGGCATCTAATTTATATTTATTTACATTCTCTGGAATATAAATATATAGAAACTACCATGGTTACAAAGTGAGGGGTCAGTTTATATTTGGATTGTAATATAGAATTGATCCTCCACTTTTTATCAACATTATAATTTCTTGTTTGTTTATCAAATCCTGGTTAGATATGAATCCACTTCTCCCCCAGCTATGGGGTAATTAGTAAGACATGTATCACTAAAACATTATCACCAAAAAAAAAAAAATCCTTACAATCTAAAAATATTTTATGGCTTTAAGTAACCCAAAAAGGGTTGATAAGCTGTAAAAAATGAATTAATCAACCTTGAATGGCTCTCGCGCCTTGTAATGGACGAAATTCAATATAAAAAAAACATAAATAAGTTTAGAAATTATGGCTAACAGTTTCAAAATAAATTAGACCTTACTTTTTGACTGACCTCATATCTATAAAAATAAAGATAATGGCTGCTATTTCATATCAAAGTTTTTGCTTTTCATGGACATTTGCTAATAGATTATTTTGATGACATTTAAGTTTAACATCTGTAAATAGCTTTGAAAAAAACTTGTTGATGCTGTAAAAATGTCATATAAAGAATTGGCTTATATTTTGAAAAACTGAGCAATATTGAGAATTATCTTTTTATTCATAAACATTGATTTGATGTCTTCTAAAAAGTGTCAAATTGTAAAATGTACTGATTGCTTTGAATTAATTTGTCATTGGATCAATGCAATTTGGAAAATCAGTTGATTGGAACATGATTGATTTAATGGTATTTACAAAATCAAAATCACAATCGATCAACATTTATAAACATTTGATTGGCAATTTGTATTGGTGATCCAAATACAATTTTATTGCATATATTGTTTTCTATAAATATTTAAACTTTTATAATGATGACATGAAAATGCAAGGATTTAATCGTGATAAAAGAAAACAAATATAAAGTATTTTACCCCAAGCAATATGGGAATGCCACTATTATGCAGGAGGTTACAGAGAGTGAAAGTGAGAGAAAAAACTGGGTATAACAAGGACTGAGGAAAGGATAAAAGCTGAATGAGTTGCAAGAAGATAGAAGATGACAATTGATGTTGCATTTAAATCTTTAAAGATTGTTTACTTGTAAGTGGGAAGTGTAAGAAAAGAAACTGTTGGAGTAGAAGTGGCAGTTACATTTAACTATTTCAACAGTAAACTGGTGGGACCTAGATGCCAATCTAGTAGCATGCTTGAATTAGTAGTTGTGGCACGAGGGAAAAAAGCTCATCAGAGCAGTTGCCATGAAAATATTTGAAGAAAAGACAGAGCTTCTACCTCCATTTGTGAAAATTGAATGTGGAGGGAATGATAAAATTCAATGTTTTTCAATTATTGAGAGGTAAATTTCACAAGCAAATTCTTCTTGCAGACGTTCTGCTCTATGGAACTGACTCCCAAGAGGATAATTCCTAGTTCCCAGGTCACGACAATCTTAATCTGTTCAAGTGTAGGGTTAACTGTTATCTTCATATTCTCATAAACTGTGCCTCTTACTTTGTAACTCTCTACCTCAAGTCGCTTGTACAGGGTGAACTTTTTTGTAAAAAAAAAAAAAAAAAAAAAAGAGTGTAAGAGTACTAACTGGTCACATGACTCATTTGCGTTTTTTTTTTTTTTTTTAACTGTGATTGGGATGAACAGCATAAAAGCTCTCAAGAGAAGTTGAATTGAGCATAGAATTGGAGTGTTACAAAATGGCTGACATCAGGGAGTTTTGACATTGACCTCTTTTATATTTGTACCTATTACAATGTAGGTGGTTAAAGGTTATTTAATGCCAAAATCTCAATATGTTGAACACAATTTTATCGTTTCAACTAAATATATACTATAAATAGGTATTGTTGTTGGTTGATTTTGTTTAGTGGCATATCAACCTCTACAGGTTATTTAATGTCAAAATCAAAAATAAATCTTACTAATTATCTCCTAAATATTTTGAGCACAATTTTTGTGTCAGTAAAACCATTATTAACATGTATCTGGGGGTGGGGAGAAGAGGTGGATTCATTGTGCGTAACTGGATATAATGAACCCAATTAGAATTGGAACTCACCTCACTGATTAACAATTCTGAACCATTACACCAGCCACACATCCAAGCTTACAGTATACCTAAGAGGTCACCCATCTAGGTACTGAACAGATTCAACATTACTCCTCCCTTTGTCAAAGTTAAGCAGAGTTATCAGGGAAAACAGTGTGCCCTAAGCGATAGAGAGAGATTGTAGCCCCATGCCTTCTTATATTTCCTTTGGTTGCGCGAGCTTTGACCTGCTATATTATGACACAGAATGCCACCCTAATGAGCTTCAAACCTTGATGCAGGATCATCATGGTTGGCATGATAGACTCATGAATGTCCATGTCAATGGTTGCTCAGCAACTGACCAGTTTTGTGCCATAGCAAGGTGTCCAGAGCAGTAGATTACTCGCAAATTCCTGTTTTGCTCACCAACAGTGTCCTGCAAATCACATTCTGTGTTCCCACAAGACTAGAAATATCAGGGATGTGTCCATAGAGTTGAGATTTAGTTGGATGTTGTCCCCAAGAGATGTTAATGTATAGTTCTCAGCATCCGAATGCAGGTCCCATCAAGATTAGACTCTAGGGTTTAAGATTGTAGAAATATCAGGGATGGGTCCATAGAACTGTGATTTAGTTGGATGTTGTCCCCAAGAGATGTTACGTATAGTTCTCAGCATCCGAATGCAGGTTTCATCAAGATTAGACTCTAGGGTTTAAGATTGTAGAAATATCAGAGATGGGTCCATAGAGCTGAGATTTAGTTGGATGTTGTCTCCAAGAGATGTTACGTATAGTTCTCAGCATCCGAATGCAGGCTTCATCAAGATTAGACTCTAGGGTTTAAGATTGGTCCATAGAGCTGAGATTTAGTTGGATGTTGTCTCCAAGAGATGTTAAATATATAAAAGAATCTCTGAGATTTATGGTCGATCAGATTACATCCATTTTATTGAGAAAAGTCTTCTTTATGAATAAATGCAAGATTAGAGCTAAATTCTCCCACAAATTCTCAGGTTAAAAGGTCCCGACTTTACTTTATAGTAATTTGGTACTTATTTGACCCCCCCACCATGGTGTCCCATTGTGACACTAGATCGGTTTAATATGAGGAGCACCGAGCATGTACACCTGGTCTAGGAACAAAAATTGCCCAAGCCCACGCAACCAATGAGCACCAATCCTTCTCTCTGGTGCAGTGAGAGGGTGTGACTTTGAGCAGCTGTTCCCCAGAGCTGGGCACCTGACAGTATGATTTACCTCAGTTGTGACTCTGTCCTTTGTCAGAGTGCACTCAGAAGTGGCTCTGTCAAAGACAGAGACATAACTGAGAGATAAATAATGTGTTACAAACCTCTTGAGGGAGGGTTTGGTTTACTTGATTCCTCCCTAAGTCAGGTTGTGACACAAGGTTGGTTTTTAATGTGGGGACCCAAGTTAGCTGGTCATAGCTTGTCCAAGCTAGTCTTAGCTGGTCAGAGCCGGTCCAAGCTAGTCATAGCTGTGATCCTACCAGCACAGGGATGAATCCCTGTGACTGGTAAGTATCTGAATGTGTATACCCCTTGATGGAGGAGTTTGTATTTACTTGACTCCCCACTGAGTCAGGTCCCCACATTAAAAACCGACCTTGTGTCACAACCTGAGTGTCTTCACTCAGGTCACTGGTCTTAGCTGGTCATAGCTGTGATACTATCAGTGCAGGATCAGAGCCCTGTGACCGGTAAGTATCCGAATGTGTATACCCCTTGAGGGAGGGTTTTACACCCTAAAAGCTCATTATTTGAGTTATATATTATCTACTTCTAGGCAATATCACTTTTTAGTTTTAACTAATTTGCATATTGATTTTAAAAAAGTTTATTTCATTAATTAATTGTCCTTTATTACTTTTCTTTTATTCAAGGATTGCTTTATTTTCCTATCAAAAATAGTTATGTTTAGGAATATTGTCTTATACAGTGCAACAAAGTGTTTGAAATTTGCATTTTACTTGGCTTTCAACAAGTTGGCATCTATTTGTAAAACTTTCCTTAACTTTCACAAGCCTGCCCCCACATCCAACCAATTAATTTCTTCTTTCTTTACAGTCTTTGAACAAATATACTGAATGTTCACAATCCTTTCAACATTTCATAAATAGTGAACATCAATCCCATAGAAATACAACCTATATTTCCTAGAAAAATTACCAGATAGCGAGCGGGCAAAGCCTGCTAGTTTATTGTAAAGATTTCCATGTAGAATTCTGTGGCAGGAAATAGGCACTTCCTTCCAGAATCATTTCATTGTCTTTCATGTTGAAGAATAAAGTGAGCTGTTATGAGCTTTTCTTAACTTGTGATGAAAGTAGAGAGGAGGATTGAAATAGGGAAAGAGACTGAACTAATGGCCATCAATAGCAGCACTCTTTATTTTAGATAAGAAAATAATGCATTTTATTTAAATTGATCCTTTGAGAAATGAATTGATGTGAGGCATGTTATTCAGGATGAAATACCAACAATTTTATGCCGAGAAACCTCAGCAGGGTGGTGATAAAAGATGGAGACTTTAGCAATGGTTGATTTGAAACCAGCTTACCACCAGAAACCATGAAAGTACCAGCTGATAAATAACAAGGACAGAATGTATTAATTTGTTTGGGATTTGAACTGATTTCTTCACTCTAGAACATAACAGCTAACAGCAAGACACTATTGGGAAAGATAAACTGTGATCAATGCAAGTTAGTACAGACATAAAAGAGGTCTCAAATCGCATGCAGACATGTTTTGTCAACACTAGTTATAACTGAGTTTTCCTGTTAGCAATGAGACATTTTGGCATATCTAGCTAGATACAGCAGTGAGACATTTTGGCATATCTAGCTGGATACAGAGCTCTCTCTGATGAGGCAAGATCCATGTTTTTTTAAGATGCTTTATGCCAATAAAAGCTGAAGGAAAACAGCAGTTGGCAAGACACGGTATCTTGTGAAGTAAGTCCCATGGGCAAATTTTTCCTCAAGTTGCTGTGGTTTCTGTGGCATTCTTATTTTTTGTTATCTCGCATCTCTTCCCTGTTTCTCCCTATATATATATATATATATATATATATATATATATATATATATATACACACTGGCAATTTGTATTTGAGTATGCTTGTCTACTAGAGCTGCTAGCCAATCCCTGTTGCAGACACCTGCTCAGGGAGATTTGTGTTTAACACCCACAATTCACAACTGTGGTTTATACTGCAACTATGCTGAGTGGAGCTTAGTCACAGTTTCTGGGATAGAGTGCATTATCTGACATGATCAGCAGTCTGAACAAGGCCAGAAGTGAGTTCCACAGGCAAGATGTGTGAGACAACAACTATTAGCAGAAAACAAATAGGAAATTCAATAGTGAAAGACCTAGCTAATA
>OZ010601.1:90831860-90909360 GCA_963932145.1 Acanthosepion lycidas
TCCTTTCATCAAACACCCCTCTTTACTCTTGTTCTCACTCTCTGTAACCCCTTGCGTGCTAGTGGCACTCTTGCCTTGCTTGAGGTGAAATGCTTCAAAAAAACAAATCTAGTTTGGGGCTCCTGCTGTACATCTCGAGATTCTTGAAAAAATTCAGTCTGTAGTGTAATTGATCAGGCGTCTCAATTTCAGTCACTTTCTCACCAACATGACATGTCTTCCTTCTGTCTTTATCAGGGAAGATTATATATATATCTATATCTTCTCTGATAGTTATAATATTCAAATGTAATGTCAATCAACATCTTCTGATACCTGGATATTGATCCCCATCATTTTCTATATCCTTTCCTCAAACATCCCTCTTTAGTCATGCCCTTACTCTCTGCATGCTAGTGGCAGTCCCACCTTGCTTGGGATGAAATGCTTAAAAAAAAAATAAAAATAATTTGTTGAATTAAGGGTAGCGACAATAAAAGAGATTATGTTGAAAAATATTTTTGTATGAAATACTTTTTCATCATTAGATTATAGATTAATTTATTTGCCTATATACAGCATACGTCAGCCCTGTCGGCTGGGGCTTTAGAATGAGGCATCCTGGGTATGACGTTAAATTGCATCCAACAGCAAGTCCTCTGATCTGGAGGTTTTGAGGAGCGTGGAACCACCTCTTAATTGCTGGTGTTCCCAGGTCCACCTTGACCCGGGGTGGTAGCACCTGTTAGGGTCCCAGCTATGGGCAAATAGTGAACTCCTAGTTTTCCAGGTTTTGCTCACGTCCTGGGTATGACGGTAAACTACATCTGTGTCCTGGGTATGGCGATAAACTGTATCCAACAGCAAGGTCTCAGATAATGTTTTCAGAAAAATAATGTTGCCAGCTCTAAGTTTTTGAAACAATAATGTTGCCAGCTATACATTTTTTATTCCATACAAAATAGGCATTTAAAATTCATATAAACTGTATTTGGCATTAAATAACCCACAGTGGTTGATATGCCATAAAACCCAAACAAACAAACAAACAGCATACGTTGCTATAGAAGTCAGTCCAAAATGTTACATGAGGTTTTGGTGATTATTTGTCATGCAAGTCCTTTCTTCTCATAAATGCATATCATGACATCGATGACACTATCAAGTTTAATAAACATTTAAAATTATTTTGTATTTGGGCTGTCTATTTGTCCTCAAAATAAAAACTTTTGACCACTTTTTATCAACAATCAATTTCTCTCACTTATAACTCGATTCATTTCTTCTTTTTGTTTGATTAACAGCATATTAACTGCATATGGATTATTCAGTGCTGAAATTTAATTTTCATGGGGGTTGAGAAAATTTTTCTTTTTGCAAAAATCTGTTGCTGGGAAATAATATTTCATCTCAGAATTATGTACATTATTTATATATTTATTGTTTTTTAGTATCCGTCTACTGTTTACATTATTTGGACTATTGTCCTCATCTTTGTCACAATGTTTCAGCTGTTGTACACTTTGGCCTTCTTCAGTTGGTTGGAATGTTATTTTTTTAATCTATCCTTTTATTTTTTTTGATTCTATGCTTCTCAAAACGTCCCAATCAAAGGCCTTGCTGCTGGATGTAGTTTATTGTCATACCCAGGACTTCTTTTCTGATTCCAGTATTGTCAATAAGTTGATCAATGAAGGTTCTTGCTGGTCTAGATCTATTGAGGTTTATGGCTATATCATGTTGAAACATCAGTTCGCATACAATCACCAAAGTTAAGCAATGTTGAGTCTGGTCACTACCTAGAGTGGTGACTGCTTGGGACTACCAGGTGATGTAAGCTAGGTATATGAAGGTGGTGTAATGGATAATGGCTTGGAATTTTTAATTGTGGAGTTCAAATTCCACTTAGGTTCATTATATTCATTTGCACAAAATTACTCTTGGAAAAGGTATGAATCCACCTCTTCTACCCCCAGCTATAGGTTAATTGGTGAGACTTGTATCACAAAATCATTATCTCAAAAAAAAAAAAAAAAAAAAATTCTTACAATCAAAAAATATTTTCTGACTTTAAATAACCTACAACAGGTGGATACTCTGTAAAAAAGGAATAAATCAATCTCTTGATCTAACCCCATAATATAAGTTAATGTTCAACTTCTTGTTTCCTTCTCTGACAATGACCACAAGACTGCACTCACCTGTCAAACATTTTGTCCAGAATCTTTGGTAGGTTCCCATATTATTTTTTACTGGGGTTGTGTCGTTTTCAACTGTCATTTATTACTATTCTCAATAGTCGAGTGTAGCTGCTATCTATTTTTTCCATGAGCAGTTTTGTTAATTTTCGACTGTTTGACCAATACAAGTGGACTGTTTCTACTGCTGACCTAAAGAGTTGACCTTCAGACTATTTTCATTTTAGTTTTTACCAGATGGTATTCATTTTTGATAATGCTGTCTGAAAAACATGGATGTAAGAATTGCATTGGCAGTCATGATCCAAGATAAGAAAAAAAATAATCCACTTGATTTAGATTGTCACTATTCAATGTTATAAGATCCCCTGTTTGACTCCATGCAAATGAAGCTAAAACAGAATTCATGTCTTTCAATCAAACTCATGCAGCAACAGATTCTAATCTGGTGGCTTTCTAAGCATAGCTTAGATATCGCACAAGGCTGAAAGTACCAGGCACACCGTGAGGATCAAACTCACTACTAGTGATTTACAAAACATAGCTTAGTTGTGGCAAAAGGCTGAGATTAAGAAACACCCAGTGAGGATCAAACTCACTAATCAGTCGTAATTTGATCTAGTGAGACACAACAGATTTTAATCTGAGTAGAAATGATTATACTTGTTCAAGATTGTTAGATATAACATTAGCTCATTTGTACCTGAGGATGATTTCAGGGTATCAGCTACCTCTTGCTTATTTTTCAGTAGACCCACTATTTTTTATTTTATACTTGGGAAACTGGCTTCATGCAGGCATATACAATTTATCTAAAGATAGATAACTAAACACACACACGGACACACAGACATGCATGCAGATGGTATTTACTCTTTCCCTCCACTTCAATGAGATGTGACACAAGGTCTATTTTTAGGTGGGGACCTGAGTACGTACACCTGGGACAGGTACAAAAATTCCCCTCAGTTCCCGCCACCGTCAGTTGCGTTGACCTCAGTGCGAGCACCAATCTCTGGTGCAGTGGGGGTGGGCACGGCCTTGGGTAGCTGTTCCCCAGGGCTGGGCACCTCTCAGTATAATTTCCTCAGTTGCCCTTCTGTCCTTTGACAGAGAAGCCCCAGAGCACACTCTGTCCAAGAACAGAGACACAACTGAGAGATGATAAATAAACATCAAATTACTCCAAAAGAGTAATTTGCATGCACATTATATATATATATATATATATATATATATATACACACAATGTGTGTACTGGGTGTAACAGCAAAATTATCCATCCCACAAAACAATTAGTTTAGTGGTTCTTTAAATGTCTTATCTGGAAAAAAAAAAAAAAACTCATTTAATATCTAGTCATCTTGACCTCATTTGTTATAAGAATCACTGAAAAATCCCATGTGTTATTCAGCTATAAATAGTGGGGCTGACACAAAATGATTTGTACCTGTTCTATGTCTTTCCAACTGAGCAATGGTGAGAGGAAAAAGACATTCAGGCCTTCAGTAATGGTACCAACATTCATACTCGGGTTTCTATCTGTAAAGTCTATTCAAGAACCATCAAGAGAACAGTGAATAAGTTTAAAAAAAGAGGGAATAGTAGAGAGGAAAACTGGATTAGAAGGTCGCAACAGTAAGAGGGATCATCATTTCAACTTGGATCTTTTCAAATGGATCTCTTTAGCTCTAACTCACGTGCCAAATGTCTTATGAAATGTCTTGAGAGAAGAGTTTCAGCTATGACAGTCCAAAGAGCAGTGAAAAAAGACGTGAAAATGAAATCATACGTGAAATCTGTGAGTTATCTTTTTACTCAAGGACAGAAAGTTAGAAGGTTAAAGAGGGTGAAGAACATTTTGAATTAGTTGGAAAATGTTTCTGGGATAATATATATATATATATATATATATATATATATATATATATATATATATATATATTGAACTTTATTTCAATCATTCATGAGCTTCCGACTCTTAGCTATAATTGATCATAAATGAAAATGACAAGTTTATCATTAATTAATTTCATAACAATTCTTCTGTTAAGCTTGGAGAATAATTGTACATTCTTATTACTTAATGCAAAGTCAAATAGTGTTACAAAAACCTCAGAGAATTCCAGTAATATATCTTTAATCATTAAATAATAGATATAACAGTTCAGAGCTTAATCAAAAATTGGGCAATTTTGCTGTTACATCCAGTATGTATGTGTGTGCATATATATATATATATATATATATATATATATATATATATATATATATATGTGTGTGTGTGAGCAGTTTCCTTGTTTTATTGACTTTTATTTCTTATTGTTATTTTTTTTTCTTAAACAGGCCACATCACCTGACATATTTTTGTTCAGTGCAGTTGTCCGTAAATGTTTTTCTTTTTTCTATTTAAATAAATATAGGAAGACAGATGAGTGAATTGTAAATGACTTTATGTTTAGGATTCTGATTGGGAGTGAGGTGGGGAAAAAAAAAAAAAAAGGAAAAAGTACACTTAAGATGACATTTGAAAGACTTTTCTTTTTCTTTTATTCTTCTCTGAAAATCACAATCAGTCACATGATATCCCAAGGAGATGTCTCTGCAAAAACGAACTCAAGAAATAATAAAAAAAGGATTACAGAACCAGAAAAATGGAGAGTGGAGGTGAAATAGAAAGAGGGAGAGAGAGAGAGAGATAATATAAGAATGGGTAGTGAAACAGAAGGACAAGAGAGATGGAGAGAGAGAGAGACAGAGAAAAAGGAGAATAGAGATTGAAATAGGGAAATAGTAAGAGACAGGTAGAAATTGAAAGAAAGGGAGAGAAAAAGAGCAATAGAAAAACAAAGAGAGAAGTAAAATAAAAAAGAGGGAGGGAGAAGGGTTGCGAGAAAGAGGGGAGAAAGGTGAAAAAAGAGGGAGAAGGTTGGAAAGAGGGATGAGAGAATGGTGGAAAGAAAAAGAGGGTGAGAGAAGAGAAGAGATAGAGTGAAATAGAAAGGAAAAGAGAGAGAGAAACTGAAAAAGAAAGAGCAAGACAAAAGAAGTGAGAGGTAAGTGAAATAGAAAACATAAAGACCAAAAAAGATAATGTGAGAGTAAAGGATAGGGGTGTGAAATGGAAAGATAGAGAGATAGGGAGAGAAAAAGACAGGGGAGTGAAATGGAAAGAGAGATAGAGAGAGAAGTGAAATGAATAGAGAGAGAAGTGAAATGAAAAGAGAGAGAGATAGAGAGAGAAGTGAAATGGAAAGAGAGAGAGAGAGAGAGAGAGATAGGGACAGAAGTGAAATGGAAAGAGAGAGAGAGAGATAGGGACAGAAGTGAAATGGAAAGAGAGAGAGATAGGGAGAGAAGTGAAATGGAAAGAGAGAGAGATAGGGAGAGAAGTGAAATGGAAAGAGAGAGATAGGGAGAGAAGTGAAATGGAAAGAGAGAGAGATAGGGAGAGAAGTGAAATGGAAAGAGAGAGAGATAGGGAGAGAAGTGAAATGGAGAGAGATAGGGAGAGAAGTGAAATGGAAAGAGAGAGAGAGATAGAGAGAGAAGTGAAATGGAAAGAGAGAGAGAGACAGAGAGAGAAGTGAAATGGAAAGAGAGAGAGAGATAGGGAGAGAAGTGAAATGGAAAGAGAGAGAGAGATAGGGAGAGAAGTGAAATGGAAAGAGAGAGAGAGATAGGGAGAGAAGTGAAATGGAAAGAGAGAGAGAGATAGGGAGAGAAGTGAAATGGAAAGAGAGAGAGAGATAGGGAGAGAAGTGAAATGGAAAGAGAGAGAGAGATAGGGAGAGAAGTGAAATGGAAAGAGAGAGATAGGGAGAGAAGTGAAATGGAAAGAGAGAGATAGGGAGAGAAGTGAAATGGAAAGAGAGAGATAGGGAGAGAAGTGAAATGGAAAGAGAGAGAGAGATAGGGAGAGAAGTGAAATGGAAAGAGAGAGATAGGGAGAGAAGTGAAATGGAAAGAGAGAGATAGGGAGAGAAGTGAAATGGAAAGAGAGATAGGGAGAGAAAAAAGAGAAACATAAGCAGTCAAAATTGTTTCTATATGTGAGCTAAATGCTCAAAGAATTACAATTACATGCCAATATAAGCATCCATTGTATAAGAATCTGTATATTGTAATGGAGTCTCTTCATCCTATTCATCGGGTGGTATTGAATTTATGAAAATCAGACTAAATATGGTGCTCAAAGCAAAAGAGTCACCAGACAACATATTCCATAAAAATGGTTTTGCAGTTAAGATAACTGTACTGTACTATGCAAAACTATATTCTTTTATTTAACTAAATAAACCTCAATTACAAGAAGACATAGTTGGTAGCAAATGGATAAGCCCAACATACAAATTAGAGATATACTATAATCAAGCGAGTACATAAATTTAAATATCTCAGAAATGTTTTAACAGACAACAGAAACTGCGATACCAAAATCAAAAGGTGCATTTGGATAACAAAAGATACTATCCAAAAGCTAAGCAGAGTTTTAAGAAACAGGAAAATTTCCTTAGAAACAAAGAAAAGACTACTGAACTATTATAAAATATCAATACACCTATATAGCAGTGAATGCATGAATTCCATATGATGAAGTGACTTGAAGCAACAGAAATGTGTCTCTACAGAAGAATGCTGAGAATACTATGTACTGAACATGAGTAATGATCAAGTTTTAGAGAAAATGGAAACAACAGTCCTGCAATTCATATTTTGTCTCATGAAACAAACATAAAAACAGAACTGAAAGACATTCATATTGTCAAAAATGATGGGAAAGTCCATCGTTATATATATTTTATTTACACTATTTATATTTGGACTTCAGTTGTATATTAATCTGGGTAACCTACAAGGAACTGAACCCTTTAGTCTCTGTTCTTGTTTCCTTGCTCATGTCTAAGGATATTATCTAGTTCTTATTCTTATTTTGTTATAGCTCACCCCCATTACCAATGAGTGCACGTACACATCAAATGATTGAACTCATAATCAGTATGACACCAAATTCACAAACCAATATGAGGTCATTATGCCATACGACAGTTTGCTGTACTTAGCATAGAGCTTCAAACCTGAACTAGCTGCTGATTAAATTGCAACATAATAATAATATATTGTAGCAGGAAACAGTTTCTTCTGTAGCACAGTAACTCTGGTTTATCCCACATCACCACACACCAATCTGAACTGCACTGATTGCTAAAGTTTCCTGTTGCCCCAACAAACACTCGCTAATTTTCTGGCTTGTCAAAACTAACAAAAGAGGCATCTTGCACACACTGCCAGCCTTGGACTGGCTCAGGGATGCAAGCACCAATGCTTGTTTGGTTCACCTCGCTCACAATTTGCTTGTCTTATGCACAAGTTTAGTCCATGCCACACCGGTCCTTGTGGACCGTCAAAGTTCAAAATTCTCCAGTACACATCCCCCTGATTTCTTGATCACAAAAATAGCAGCCTGGTGGTGGTCACTTTTGCAGGCTGCTTCTTTGCAAAGGTGGGAAAGTGGGTTCTGCTTTCTCTCCCACTTCCTTATTGGGCAACCTGTCTGACTCTGCTGCATGACAACAGAAATGCAAACTCTCAAACCCATTCTCTGAAGACACTGCATTGTTGGAGTATTCACACTGCGTAATGAGTGCAGATCCTTTACTTAGCTGACAGTCCTGTCTGCTGGACTGAATGCCTCGCCGACTATTTTTGTCAACTTACCGCTGCTGAACTTAGTAGTACACTGACACTGCGGCAACTTGACCCTCACATGATCTCTGACCAGGTAAGGGCTGTTCCCAGGACCTGAGAACATTGTCATAGTGTCAACTTCTTCATCCAAACTTCATATTGGTAGATTGCATTGACTGGTGCAGTCAGATGCAACTTGTCATCCTTCAGGGTCATGTTGTGTCAATAGACAGCCTTTAGAGTAATGGTCGTAAAAAAATTAAAATATTATTTTTTGATACAACCCTAATATATAATAATATTTCATGTACACCTCTAAAGACTGTCCATGATACTAAAATAAGCTTTAGAGGAAAGATCTGTAAAACACTCTAGTATATAATAATAATAATAACATAGTGGAGTCTTAGATAGTCTTTAGATATGCATGTAAAATAAGCTTTAGAGGAAAAAGTGAAAATTCTTATGATACACTCTAATAATTGTCATTGTAAACAGTCTTTTTAGACGATGCTATCTATTTTCACTTATGGTGGATAAATTCTTGTTTGGCTAATTAGATAGATCGATACAGAAATGGCACACTTTTTGATGATCACAAAGGAAACACCATCAGATGCAGAAGGTTTCTCTTCTTGTTAGACCAAACTGGCTTCTGTGGTTTCAACAGCATCCACATAGACATGTTACCAATAGGTCCAATCACTAGCCAATTTTTTTTAATTGGCTTGGGAAAATGTTATAAGTCTTAAGAATGGCTTCGATATTGTTGTGGAGTTATTTCGCAGTGGAGGCTTGTATTTGTACTAAATTGATTCTAAATAAGTTCACCGTACAAAACGTTAGGATCTTGATATAATAGGTATTACGCAGAGTAATCTTTTTCTAGTTTCGTATTCGACTACTGTCGTCCGACATTGACTGACCCTTGTTTCTCTTACTACTCCTACTTATATTAGGTGGAAGAGTCTATTAACTATAGAATAGGTGTGTTTAACCATAACAGATATATTCTTTGTACCACTTGTACTGACCACAGATAAACCTTTTGCCTGACTTCTGTTTACAGACTTACATTGTGGGAGTCGGTTCTCGGTCCTGGGTATGATGATAGTCATGCCATCCATATACCAGTCAACAACTAAACAAACCAAACCTAGCTGTTGATTAACAAGTATGCTTTTGATTATTGTTCATTGTGAATGGTAGGAAAAAGTACCACATGTTGAAATTGAGAACCAATGTAAACTGAGGATTTTTATTGGCTAAACACATGGAGTTGTTCTAGTGTTTGCAAATGGTGATGGTATGCCATCCAAGATCCAGTGACATAAAACATTGAAACACCTTCTACCCTGTAGATAGTGACATTAACCAGAATTTTGACTGTTTTTTTAGAGGTACACTCGAAATAAATTTTGGAGTAAAGGTTGTCAAAACAAATAAACAATGTTCTTGCACTTGATTTGTTGTTGTAAACCAGTAATTATAGGAGAGAAATTAGAATCTGTGACTGGAGAAAATTGATTTGCAATGAAAAAAACTGGTTTCACCATTTTACTTTTGATATTGTTGTGATTGTATAAGCAGGGTGTCGGACAGTTAATTACTTTATTGGATATTTGATAGAAAATCAAAATGAAACTTAATTGATTTACTTGTGAGTTTATTTACTATATATATAGATATATTTAAAAAAATGATACCTTGTTGTTGAATACTTAAATGCATACCAAAACACACACACACACACAGATAGATGAATTTGTGTGTGTCTATATATATATATATATATATATATGTCTATCTATCTACCTATCTATATAAATAAATGAGAGAAAGAACAGATAGAGTAAAATTCTGTTGATGGTAGGATTTACTTTTAAAAAGGGGTCCGTTCTTCTAGGGATGAGTCAGAGGCCAATCTGTCTTGGTTCACCAAGGTACCCATGGGGAAGGCACTCTCAGTAGTCAAACTCACCATGTTTAAGCTCAGCATCTGGTTGGATAGGGTAGGAGCATCTTTGATTATTTCCACGAAGTGGGTGGAATTTTGGACATATGAAGGAGTCTTTCTGATCAATGGGTCAATTATATCTACAAGGAAGTGACTCAGTTGCCAAGACTGTGTGTCACCCTCTAACAATCGGCCTGAGCAGAATACCGTCTTTGTGTACAGAAAGTCAACATCTCCATCAGATTATCTATTGGAATACTGGTTTCCCTAAGATTCACAAACACACTTCGGAATGGCATCACACATATATCGACAGGATGAGGGTTTATCAATGGGCTCACTATTATCACCAGCAATGGCAAATATATACATGGAATACTTTGAGTTGGCTTCAGATATAGATTCTAATGCCATTTCCTCAATGGTTAATGTATATAGATGACACCTTCATACTCTGGCCACACCAGGAAAATGTTCAGGTTCTACTGGACCATGTGAACTCAATAAGACCTTCAATATAGTTCACAATGGAGAAAGAACATCCAGGAATGGGAGTGTGTTGTTACTTTCTAATATGTCGAACAGAGCATGGGTTCAAGATACCCGTATACCGTAAACAGACATTCACCAGACAGTACCTCAATTTCAACTCCCACCATCTATACAGCATAAATAAAGGGATCGTCCGTTCCTTACAACACTGAGCAAAAGTCATAAGTGGCAACCCAGAGACATACTGACCAATTCTTTATCTAATAAGTAGTACCCTACAGTGTAACAACTACCCTGACTACATAGCAGCAGCCCCCAAAAAACTGGGATAGGCGGGTACAAGGGGAGGACAACAACACTCAGAAAACTGATAACCTTTTCACATAAGGCAGGCAGACTGAGAAAATACAAAGGATCTGTGGTCTATATAACATCAGGACAACCTCCAAAAGCTGGCCGACACTTCACAGATATCTCTCTCTTGAGTAATACCCCCCATCAACTCCCCTTGAAGATGTCTAAAGTATTGGCCTAAATTGCTGATGGCAGTAATTACTACAGTTGGTTTAGGGTTAGGGTTGAGATATATATTTGCATACATAGCAGTTCAGCACTAAATAAACATGTAATATCAATCCTCCTATATGACAACAGAAATCTGGTTCAGTCGAAGAATCTTGAGAGTTTTATAGTCAGTAGATGTGACAAGTTTTATGAAAAATGGAAACATATATTTTATATTTAGAATCAGAAAGAGAGTATTGAAATTTCTGGGATACATAATGAGGAAAGTGGGCTTGGAGGATTTAACACTCACAGGACATTAAACTCAAGAGGAGTAGAGGGAAATATTAAGCAACCAAATTAACAAGTTTTGAAATGGATAGCAGATCAGGGATTGGGAGGAATGGTGAAAAGAGAAAAGATCTACAATGGATAGGAAGTTGTAAAGAGCCATGATTGCCAATTTCCTTGATGGACATCGCATATAGAAGAATATGACATATCTCATGGGTTGTATTTATATTGATCCATATATTACATAAATTATTTCAATTCTTTTTTCAATTTCTCTTCACATGTCCTTGATATATACACCCACACACAAATATATATATATATATATATATATATATATATATATATATATATATATATATTAGTTCTGATAAATGTGTTTTGGATAGTTGCTCAGTCTATTTTGATTTATATGAGTTTGATCAACTTCATTATACACAAAATAGCATTTTGGAAATATGAGTCATGCGAAAAATGATCCAACCCATCTGTTTGTGGCTACATTTATGTAGACATATAACTCCTTGCCTGATGCCAATCAGTATTTCCATGGATCAACTTAATTACATAGCATTATGCTGACACCCACAACTGTGTCCATGGACACTGGCCTGTTTAACCCCAGAAATAATTTGGGGTTATGTGAGGGTCAGGGACTCACCACAAAGCCCAGTCATCAAAGTTATATAGCTCCTGCTCCATTCTTCAGATACTGTCATTATCATCCTATGATTTCAGAATCAGTTTGGCTTATTTGCTTGTAAATTCTTACTATTAGGGAGCTAAATTCTTAAAAGAAAAAAAAAATGGGATGTGACATTTATGTGGGGCCTGAAAATGGAATGCAAGTAATTTTCACTTTAGGTCATATGTAACCACAATGAAAGGAAATGCATTTTGAAGAGAGAATGATGTGTTATGATCATGTTAAAGAAATTAAGGCTTGTGTATATTTTAATAGTATATATGTTTCTGATTTGGTCTTTTATTCATATTTATATCTATTCACTCCTCAATGTTTGCATAGGGAGATATTTGCCACTTCTTGGCTGGAGAAAATGATTTCTTCAGCTTTTAATTGAGCACACACATGTGTGTCTGCACAACAAGGAATATTTAGTTATCATTGGTTAATATTTTTAACACCATAAGATCTGACAATTCCTTGAACTGAACATTCCTTCCATTTTAGCGAAACGAGAGAAATTATTCATAAAATTAACCAAATATTTCTTGTATCTGTGTGTGTCTATATATATATATATATATATATATATATATATATATATATATATATATATATACACCTAGTGAGCCAGACAAACCTACCTAGGTTTCACCTAAACGGATCATCAGGGAAAGTTCAGCCGAACTTTCCCTGACGATACGTTTAGGTGAAACCTAGGTAGGTTTGTCTGGCTCACTAGGTGTATCTAGGTCTGCTCTATGGTTGTATTGAGCTCTTTTGTTAGTTAGTTGTTTACTCGTATCAGGGTTTTTTCTTTGGGCTTCAGACCTGCATCTGTGCGATTTTTTTCGGCAGTAGTTCATGTTTGTAGCTCTTTCTTTTTTTAAAACCTTTTTTTCCCTCAAATTGATTTGATTATTGGCAAATAAAAAATTCAAGGGTTTTTCGAAACGAGTCTAGTTATCTATATTTGTATGTATTATATATATATATATATATATAGTGGGAGGAAACAAATATTCATACACATACAAATTTTTAATTTATTGTATTTCCAACTAATGAATAAACATACTGTTCATATAATTAACTGTATAAGGATGCATAATAAGTAAATATACATAGAAAAAAAAGGAAAAAAATTTCATTTAATAGAAACAAATCCCATTTATTTTAATGGGTAAAAATGTATTCGTACAATGCAAATTTCAGATTTTTAAACTTTTAAATTGCTTTAATACTATAGATTATTCAAATGGAATATTCTAGAATGTTCCAATAATGTTATCAGTAGTTATTTTTAACCTAAAAAATACAAACAGAACATTGTGTAATTGATATTCGTGCAAGAAGGTTTTCATCATGGCAAGAGGTAAAGAACTGACAAATTCGCAAAAAGAACTGATTGTTAAGGTATAGGGTACGGAAAATCTCAGACAAATAATAGTAGTTAATAGAATATTTGGTTTTCAACAGTTTTGAGTTTTTTATACCTTGCAATGATTTAACACAAAGAAGAACAGGTGCTCCCCAGAGGATTTCTGCAAGATCTTCAAGGAAATTAATGCACCAAATTATAGAAAATCCAATGGTTACTTTGCCCCCACCATGTATATATATATATATATATATATATATATATATATATATATATATATATGTGTGTGTGTGTGTGTATAGATGTGCCTAATTATTATTCGGCAAGCGGAGACTTTAAAAGTTCATGGTAATATTTTATTTCATTAAAACTGATTCTTCAGTTTTAACTCACCAGAACAAACATTTTCACAAAAAATGGATTTAAAATTTTACTAGGCACAAAACATTTATCTAAGCATAAATTATGCTTAAATATGTAGATTAAGGGATGTTTTTCAGAGAGTAATCTGGAGTAAATTTTTCCATTCTTGGTGAAAATGCATACATAGATACATGCATACATACACACACATATATATATATATATGCACATTTCATTGAATACGACAGACAATGTGCTTTTATTTAGTTTTTTTATACAATTTCTCATGCGATCTAAGATATTTTTTCTTTTTAGATGATAAATTAAAGAAACATATAGCCAAAAAAGATATATAAAAACTGTCTGAATATTTAGCTATTTTCAAGGATGAAATATTTTGACCGTGTTTTGAAAAAATGAAAACATTATATAAATACATACATGCAACAAACTATTTCTTATTTAACAGTTAATAATATTAACTATGAACATGGGCACAATATCTTAAGTGTTGGTTTTTTTGCTTTTATTAATAAGGCTTCCATTATTTTTAGCCTTTTTTGCATGTAGATGATGCTATTATATTAGTTTTGTTAACAAGTTTGTTACAAATAGTGTCCGTTAGGTCTCCATGAATATTTAAATGAGATCTAATTGAGCTATTGTTAGAAAGGTGTAGAGTGAGTCTGCATGTCAAACATGTTGTAGCGTGGCCTATATATTTTTTATATATAATTTTTTTCTTTTCAGATGATAAATTATTTAAAAAAATAATCATATCACATGAAAAATTGTATTAAAAAAAACTGAATATGACAGACAAGATGCTTTTATTTAATGAGATGTGCATCAAAGAAGGACTGCTGCCTAAATACACAAATATATATATATATATATATATATATAATGCACACACACACATATATATATATGCACTATATATATATAGTGCACACATTATGTATGTATGTATGTATATATATATTATATAATGCACACATGCACACACATATATATTTTCATTTTTGATGGTGGTATTTTAGAAGATATTCATTTTTTTTTTTTTAATTAATGTAGTAAAAATTTGTTTCATATCTCCATTTTGCTATAATCCTCATCATTTATTTAGTCATTTTTGTTGGTCTGGGAAGATGATTATAGCTATTTTCTCCTCCAGAGAAATATTTGCAGCTTTTTTGATTTATTGTTGTAGGCTGATTAAGTAATCAATAATAAATAATGAGTAAAACGTGAAAACATAACACCATGAAATAGCTACAATATAACTGCATTTGGATGCACAATTATTTCTGCTCAATAGTCTTTGGAATAATCTAAAACATAATTATTACAACCCATCCAGTAACTCTCAAGATAATACAATACACCTTATTACCCATAATGCAATATGGCCCAGCATATATAAATAGTAGCATGAATAATTTCTTGAAGCATGAAAACAGACTGTTGCCACTTGGTGTTGACCTCAGTGCCCACTTTATATATATATATATATATATATATATATTTAGAAAATTATAACATAAATATGTTATAAAATCACTACAAAAATAACCATTACGTTTCAACATTTCTGGTGTCTTAAGTGTTGAAACAAAATGGCTATTTCTGTAGTGATTTTATAACATAATTTATTCGAAAATTATAACAAATATATTTGCTCTACTCTGTATTGAGCATTCTTTTAAGAATAGTATTTTTTGTTATTGGAATTTATTCTGTATACACCAATTTTATACTTGTGTGTGTGTGCACGTATATATATATATATATATATATATATGCACATTTCATTGAATCCAACAGATAAGGTGCTTTTATTTATTTTTTTTTATACAATTTCTCATGTGATCTAATAATTTTTCTTTTTGGATGATAAATTATATAAAAACTATGTTCTTTTTATCCACATGCTTTCAGCTATACATTTATACATTGAACCATTTTCATGGTTGAAATGTATTAACTGTTAACACAAAATAGATTGTTGTATGTATGTGTTTATATAATGTTGACATGAAGACTCATGGTCCACCTTTCCGACAATAGCTCAATTAGATCTCATTTAAATATTCATGGAGACCTACCGGACACTATTCGTAACATACTTGTTAACAACACTAATATAATAGCATCATTTTACTCATCTACATGCAAAAAAAAGGCTAAAAATAATGGAAGCCTTATTAATAAAAACAAAAAAAAAAAACACTTAATAATATCAACTATGAACATGGACACAATATCTTGACAGTGTTTTGAAAATGAAAACATTATATAAATACATACATGCAACAATCTATTTCTTGTTAACAGTTAATATATTTCAACCTTGAAAATGGCTAAATTTATAGCTGAAAGCGCTCGGATAAAAAGAACAATTGGGCAGTTTTTATATAATTTATCATCCAAAAAGAAAAAAATTTCTTAGACAAGGTGCTTTTATTTACTTTTTTTAGACAATTTTTCATGCGATCTGTTGTATTCAATGAAATGTGCACACACACACACACACACATTATATATATATATATATATATATATATATATATATATATATGAAAGATTGCTGCCTAAATACACACAAATATTTGTGTGTGTGTGTGTGTATCTATAAAAATGACATATAAACAGAAAATATATAAGTAAATACTCTGTTTCTAATAAACAGTATTAACATTTACTGGTCTGAATGTCCGAGAAATTTCATTTCCAACAGGAATTGAACCTGTATCTTACATGGAACCATCATATAGCCCGACGTGCTATACCATTTAGCTACCGAGGAAGCATCTGGTTAACAAAATCAAATTATTGTTTTTTTATTTTTTTAACCTTGTAAGCAAGGATTTGGATGATGTGCTCTTCAGCCTTCTTCAGGTGCTTGTCAATCTGGATAAGCTCCAGTGAATTTTAGATTAGGGCCACATCATATTGAAACACAAGTTCCCATATGATCAAAAAAGTTAAACAACATTGAACTTGGTTTAAAAATCTAAAAATATTTTCTGGCTTTAAATAACCAGTAAAAGATTGATAAGCCTTAAAAACAAACAATTTACTATCAGTAACTAACAATCATGATCAATTAATCAATTTACATTTAGTGTTTGAAAACAGTTCAATATAAAATGCAGTTTTTATTTTTTCCAACTTGTTTAGCTTCTGCCTTTCAAGCCACAAAAGACAATTTTCCATAGATTATAAAGTTTGAGATATTAGCATTTATCAGAGCTTTCCCTTATGTTTCCAGTTTGGACAAGATGCTTAGCTATAATTTTGACAGCCCATAATAATTTGCTTGTTCTGCCACCCTTTTTGACTTTGAAGGTTACTTGGATTGACTTACAACTTGCAAAGAATTTCAAAATGAACCCTTTATTTAATCTACAGGGATAGATTGTTCACACTGACCATGTCTGAGTATATCTCATCTTGTACTAATTTAGTACTGCTCGGTTATTGCATGCTCTATTTCCCACTCTTCCCAGTCCAGGAACTGATCTCACAATTAATGTCTCTAAATTCACAACACTTTAATCCACTAGGCTTTTGTCTGATGAGAGAAATAGACATTAACTGTCATATATATATATATATATATATATATATATGTGTGTGTGTGTGTGTGAACAGCTTGGGGGAGAGAGAGAGAGAAAGATATGACAGCCTGAGAGAGATAGAAAGATGGCTATGAATATCCTGAGTGAGAGATAACTAGATAGGTAGATGAATATATACAGCCTGAGATATTTTCTCAACTGAAGTTTCTTTGATGGAAGTGAACATGGGAGACATGTCAAACAATAAAGAAAGATGCAGAATTCGTATACTTGTAATATATCATATCTACCTATAAATTCATATACTTGTAAAATATATCTACTTGTAAATCAATAAAAAAAACACATTTTCAACTATTGGTATGTATGTTCATACATTTTTTCTGGGGAATTTTTCACAAAAGGCACTGAAATAAAATAAATAAATCATACATCTTTTCATGTCCAGATGCACATACATGTAATACCCCCCCACCAAAAAAAAAAAAAAATTCCTTTCTTTAAATTTTTTTATATTTCTCAATTTTTTTAACCTGATTCCAATCTCTCAGAATATTTCTGCAATTTTCAAAGGAAGAAATTTAACTTTTTCATTCTTTTTTCTATTAAAAGAATTTTGATAGCATCTTGTCTTTTTTTTTTTTTTTTTGCAACAGAATTGTACACTTACTACAAAAAACAAATTCCTTAAAAACAAGAGGGGTGAATGACATAGAAGAACTGCTAATATCCTCATCATTTCTATTTTCATCAGTTTTATTTTCTTTATCTTGATCAAAACAAAAAAATAATTTTTAGACAAGATCGGAACCTATGATCATATCCAGGAGAGTAACACACTATGCCTTCTTAGCCTCATGTTTTCCACAGACTGTAAGCGATCTGGGATTGCAAAGTGATTTATTCTCTGCATTGTGGAAGTAATCTGCGACAAATATTTCCTAAGTTCAGTCTCAAACATCGAGGGCAGAAAGAAATGCCACAAACTTGATTCACAAGTACTATTTCACAAATCACAATGCACGCAACCAGGCAGAAAAATAACTCACTCTCCAACAAATGCAGTAGCCAAAATACCCAAATTTTGCCCATGATTCGAGAACACCAACTGCTTTTATCAGCCAAGCAGTTTTTCCATTCATCAACAGCTGGGAGAAGATGCTCAATTTTTGCATATCAAAATACTTTTATAGCAACTCCTGCAACAGACTTTATTTTTATTTTAAATATTCTGTCTTCAGCAGGATACACATGACACGCTGTCACTTGGTTTGACGAGGTAAGTTGCCGTTTTCTTTGCTATACAGACTTAAAGTGGAGTGACTATATTTAATCGATAGCTGCATCTACTGTAAGGAAACTTGGGTCAATGTGTCATGCTAGAAAATTTTCCTTATCAGAATCCATCTTGCACATTCATAAATCTATCAATCGTCTGTGCATTGAATACAGCTGCTATATCTAGTCTGGCGTTCCTGCTGTACATTTTTGGATTCTTGATGATATCCCAAGAAGGATCTCTAATGTAACTGATTCTGACTAGGCATCTCAACTTCAGTTATTTTCTCACTGACATTTTTTTTTTCAATGTAGCCAAATTCATGTATATTCTTTTTCTTTCCACCATCTTTGTTTTTAAATATTCCCTGTTTTGATAACAGAAAATCTATGAAGAATATATGGGAGAAACCTCAAGAAGTTTAAATAAAAGATTATATAACCACAAAAGAAACATTTTAAAAAACAACACACAGTGAACAACCAATATGTTTTGTAACAAAACTGACCATAATTTTGACATAAAACAAAGCTACTCTAAAAGAGAAAATAATTCACTAAGTGATTAAAGCATTTTCTAGACATTTTCATCTAAATCAGCCACAGTAAATTTACGTTCAGGTTCTTACAACCTTTCAATATTCTTGGCAGATTTTCTGTCATTGCCTGACTAAATGACAAATTAACATTATGTCAAAAGGACAAAATTTTGAACAAAGTAAAAATTTGCCTGCTAAGTAAAACACATTTCTGGCCTTTTGTCTTTTAGTCAGTTTGACTCTTGCCCATTCATCATTTTGCCTTTTGACACTTATGCATATACTGTGTGCAGACAGCATTGAAGGACATTGATTCAGTAAAGCTGGTTATAAAATCAAATGAAATGGATAAACCTAAGATAATTTGTAGTAATTTTAAACTCATCATGTTCCACCAATGATCTTGTACTATTTATAAATTTTTCTCTTTTCATGTGGATTTATGGGTGGTTTAATGTATATTTCACTAAACGGAGAGCTGATACAAAATGCTCAATATCCTATCGAGAGAGACACATATCTTGTTAAATTTCCCACAGCTTGTCGTGTTTTTAATAAGATCCCCAAAACACAAAATTTACAACTCCTCAAATTGCCTAATGAACAAAGACAAGACAACTGAAAAGTTTAAAAAGCATACCTTATATAAGAAATACATTATACAATGAGAATTGTGAATTGCTAAAAACGTATTCCTTTAGCTGTTAAAGTCATGATATCAGAGACAAAATCCAAATTGAAACACTTATCTGATGCTGTCTTCATCTGATAACTGCTTCTCCTTGCATTATTATTCAAGTTTGCTTGGGGGCCAGCATCACCTGTTCTTGGAGTAGGCTGAAACATGCCAGTCTTGTTTGTGGTTTTCAGGGCCTCTCTGCTTTGGTGCCTAAATTCAACTTGGCACCTAATTTGGGGTCTTACCCATTATTATCAGATAAACAAACCCATCTTCTATAAGCAGGTCTTATAAAGCAAGGGGAGATAACCTATATTTTTTATAAAGCTGACCTGTAACTCGAGTTTTCCCAGTGATCCAAACATCAGATTGTTTTAATTAAAAAATTTTAAGTATCTGAATGTTTCATAACAGAACTAATTGTCAATGATGCATATGCTTGGCCTATGTAAATAGTTAAGTCTTTAGATCTTCTTAAAATGTAGACTATTGTTCTGATCTTTGTTATTGTTATCATATTATTTTAGGATTCATCAGGTGTATGTCTGTACAGGTAACCTACTAGGAGTTCCAAACACTTTATTTAATTTGTAAGGGTTAGATTTTTCTTGATCCATTGCCCTTGTCTGGTGATATATTGTCTCTTGCTATTATTTTTAGTACTGCTCAGTTATTGCTTGCCCTGTTTCAGCTGTGTCTAAACACACCATGCCCAGTCAAGGGATTGAACTCACAATTAATGTCACCAAATTCACAAACCATCACATTAACTTGCAATATCTGAAAGGGTGCTGAAAAGGTTTTGTCTCAACCCTCTTAACATTTCATCAAAGTTATATTCAGTATATAATGCTGATTTTGCCCTTGTCAGTATTGAAAATGTAGAGCAACCAGAAGCTTTTGCCTGGCATAGGAGAAGATTGCTCTAATATTGATTAAGTTTGACAGGCAAACCATTGTATTGGATCTGCCCTGTGTTTGTTCGATGTTGCTCTCATTAAGCCTGGCTAATAGGGCAGACCAGACAATAATCTCTTGCTGCCCACAAACCTGCTACTGCCTAGAATCCACAAGCAGCACCACAACTTGGCTTTTTCCACTTCAGGGCTAACACCTTCACCTCCAGCCACACCCACCAGGTCAAATAACTCTTTTTGCTTTGTTTTTATTGTTTTATTTTTATTTTTTTATTTTACTTACAGCTTCAGATTCTTTTCTTAGATTTTGATTCCTTTCTAATACTTCTTGCAGACTTTGTTTTCATGTTAAAGATTATTGCAAAGTCTGCTTTCTTCTAGGAGTGATTTCTTTTTATAGCTTTGTAAAGAATATCTAATAATAAAACAGACTATTTAGGCAACCAACACCAAATCAACATACCATCAATATGTTTTAATAGATTTACCAATGAAAACCTTAAAAAAAAAATAATTTAACCTACATGCTTTCTCATAGAATTGACATTTTTACAAATCAACATATTGTAAATATTTTTAATAGGTTTCCCAATGTAAGGATACAGAAGGCATTTAGCTCCTTTTAGTGGAGATAAGTATATGTCATGTGACCCATATGACTTAATAACATCACTCCATACACTGACTATAGCGGCAGTCAACATTCAGTTTGTTTACAGCAGCCACCATATAAGGTTGCTTTCTTTTAGCCTGAGCCAAGGGCTCTAGACTGAGGTTAAATTTGCCTCTGAGCAGTTTACAAGTCCATGCCACCGTTTCCCTTTGGGAATATATCTTTCTCCGATATAGAATAAAAATTCAGCCCATAGTCATCAATTTGGGAAAACCCAAGACTCACTTCATGAAATATGTCCTCCCCTCTGACTTCCTAAACATGGCTTCTCCAGACACTGGAATATCTTCATATTATTTATAAGACCCTTCCTTTTTGTTCCTTACATTCTGCTTTGCTGTGTACTTATATTATTCTCCATATGGGACATGAGTAAAGATGTATGTATATATATATATATAGTTTTGTGTATGTGTTAGAGAACAAAGTATGTTTGTCATTTTTTTCTTCCTTTTCAGCCATTCCATGCCATTTGTGAACAGAGATAGTTTTATATCACTATGGTGTTATTACATCATAGATTTGATAATGCCCATAACAGGGGAAATTCAAATGCAAGAATAAATCTTTCTGCCATAGCTCTCCCCCAACAAAAGACTTCAAAAATATCTAACCTAAATGCTTTCTAATAATAAGATTGACTTTTAGCAATCAACACCAAATAAACATACTATCAATATGTTTAAATACATTTCCCAATAGAAACCTGTGAAAAATCCAATCTAAATGGTGTCTTAATAAAACTGACATTTTTAGCAATCAACACATTTTATAGGCCTTCATGAAATTTGACCTCAAGGATGTCTCATAATAAAACTGACTTTTATTGTTTGCAAGCAACTCCAAATTACATGCAGTCAACGTTCTAAGAGATTTCTCAATAGAAGCCTTAAAATATTTATAGAATAGTGTTTCTTGTAAACACACATTAGGTTGGATTTTTTTTTTAAGAGCCTTCATCAAATTAAATTTAAATGCTGTCTCATTACCAAATCAAAATTTTTTGCAAGCAACATGAAATCTGCAAGCAATCAGTATTTTAGAAGTCTTTGGGAAATCTAAGCTGAAGGTTCATTTATAATAAAATAGACTTTTCATTTACTTTTTTTTTTAATCAACATCAAATCACATGTACTGTCAAATATGTTTTAATTGATTTCCTTTCCCTTTTGAAGTCTTCATTTAATAAAACCCAGTTTAAAGTATGCAAAAATGTTTATTTTTTTTAACCTTTTTCTGAACTTCAGCTGTCATGTAAGATGCTGTCAGTCTTGTTGTTATTCCTCCTTTATGATAACCTGAACATTGTCAGTGTGATTGATGTCAGGCAAACTTCCTGGTTATCTTTTTTTAAAATCAGTTCACCCCAAGCAAGGAGATAATGCCACTAAGATGCAAGGAGCTACTGGAAGTTTAAGAGAATGAAAAGATTTTTGAAGGAAGTAGAAACCCAATCCTAAAGAAGGGATAAACCTCTACTCCTGTTCAAAAAACCAGGGTGGAGTGGGAATTGGATGATATGTGAATCTCTATATTTATTTATTCCTTAAAACAAGTAAATAAATATAAATTTCAGAGTTTAGGCAGAGACATTAAAAGTATAGAGTTGAAATAGACTTTACAAAGGAGTGGAACCTCTATTCTACTCCTGTTCAAAAGACTGAGACTGTCAAATACATTTTTCTTTTTCCATTATTTTTTTCCCTCCAAATCTACTTTCTCATTTTTTCTTGATTTCCTTGTCTGTCCTTTTTGGTTTTCCATTGTTCTTCCTTTTCCTATCTCCTTTCCTTCTATTCCAACCCCACCTTTCTGTCACTTTCCCTTCTTTCTTTCTACTGAGTCTCATCACAAGTCACCCTTTTCTTTCCTTCTATTCAGCTACTATTATATTCCTTATGCCTTTTTCTTTTCTCCTTACTTTTCTTTATACTACATACTCATTCTAGCTCTCTCGTTCTGTCCTTGTTTTTCTTTTTTCTTTTCCCATTCCTTCTCTGTTCCTTTAACTTCTCAACTGTTCTCTTCCCCTTTCTTTCTTTTTGTCTACCATCCCAACTGTCTCCTTCCATTTCCCGTTTTTCTTCTTGTCTACTGTCCCTTTTCAGCTATCTCTTTCTATCCTTTCTATTTCTTTCTCTTCTTTTTGTCTCCCATTCTGTCCTGTCTCCTTTCCAGTCTCATCTTTTTATCTACTCTCCCAAACCTTCTGTCTCCTTCCATTTCCCGTTTTTCTTCTTGTCTACTGTCCCTTTTCAGCTATCTCTTTCTATCCTTTCTATTTCTTTCTCTTCTTTTTGTCTCCCATTCTGTCCTGTCTCCTTTCCAGTCTCATCTTTTTATCTACTCTCCCAAACCTTCTGTTTCCTTCCATTTCTTTCTATTTTCTTTTTGTCTACTGTCTTGCCCCAACTATCATCATCCAGTCGCATTTTTTTTTTTCATCTGCCTTACCAGATCTTTTCTCTCCTTCTTCTGACAGCCATTTTTCATGTTTTCATTTCCTGTTCAGAAATCTCATTCACTCATTTGAAACAAGGTTCAATTTTGTGAACTTTTCTGGTTGGAAACAAATCAAAATATATTGATAGCATAATGATTTGATATTGCTTACAAAAAAGGTCAGTTTTATTACAAGACATCATTTAAAAAATGGATGTCCAGAAAAAAAGAGGTGTGTAAGACATTGGTGTACACTTGGTAGATATGCAGTGGCAACATTAAGATATTTAGCAAACTGTAGACTACTTATTAACATGGATTTTCTGTAAACACTGACCTGACAACTGAAGACAATTAACAAGAATTCAAAATGTTTTACAAAAATAAAGAGAGGTGAAGTATTTTCTCCAGTTGTTGCTGACATATTTTTAAAAAAATATTTGTCTTTATTCTTCTTGTTGCTTTGTGTTGGATTTCAATTTCAACGAGTCATTCATTAGAGACATTAAAAGAAAAATTGGTTTGGCGTGTTGGTGGAGCTGTTGGAATAAGTGGTGGATGTGGGAAAGAGTCATTTGGTCATGTGATCTAGATGCTTAGTGGAATTCTTTCAAGAAGAGGAGGAGGAGTAGTAAGAAGAAAAATGTATGACGAATGAGGGTGAGGGGGAAGAGAAAAATGGGTTGAGGTAATGGTAGGGGTTTTAGTCTAAATTCTTTTAATGGGAGGAATGAATAGGATGAAGAAGATTGGATAATGTGTGGAGATGATGAATTCAAGAGCATGGCTATGAAATGCACAGTTAAAATCATAATCATATTGGAATGGTAACTAAAAAACTACTACTGCTATCATTATTATTATCATCATTATTATTACATGACGATGATGGAATTTGAGGGGGAGAAAAAGAAGATAAAACAATGGAGGGGAAGAAAATGAAGGCAAAAATGGAATGAAAAAGAAAAAGAAGAAAATTCTAAAAGACAAGATAAAAAAGAGAAATGAATGCGAGAAAAAAAAAACATGTTGGAGAAGGAAAAAAAAAAGAAGACAAAAGATGACACAGGAAAAAAGTGCTGAAAGGAAATGTAGATGGAAAAGTGGAAAAGGAAAAATAAGCAAAGAATAAGCAATAAAAAAAACAATCTTTAGTTTGTCCAAGAAAAAACGTGTGTGTGTGTGTGTGTGTGTGCATATAATAAAAAGAAGAGAGAAACTGCAAAGATCTTTGTTTGTAATGTGGATTTTTTTTTAAATACATTATGCTTTATTTTTCATAATTTTGCTACACACGATTCTGCTCTTGCAGCCTTCATCAGACAAAGAGTGGATATTTCCATATACTATTAAAAGAAATTAATTTTTCTTATGCTTTTCGATGTTAAAAAAGAGAATGTGTAATATCGAGAATATTTGTGTGTTAGTGACTCAAATGTCTTTCTTGAACTGGCAGTGAAAGAATTCTGCATGAAGGGTAATAAAACAATTAAGAAAGGTAATAAAACAATCAAGAAAGGGTGAGAAAGATATCTATATTCTTATCTTTTAATGACCCCTGTGTGTTCTTAGATTTATTTCCATTTTTTGGTCAGCATGTGTACGCATACATATAATAAGACAGTGTATATATATATATATATATATATATATATATATATATATAGAGAGAGAGAGAGAGAGAGGGAATATAAGGAATAAGTATACACATATATACACACATACACACACTTCCTATGTTGTGTAGGGTTTGCGTAAATTTAAACCAGCACTAAATAGATTGTAACTCCACATGCAAAAGCACACAACATGCACACATAATCGACAAATACAGTGGTCAAACCACTCGCATCCATGCACATACACTCGCATGCAGGTATATGTGGAGCACAGATATGTATACACATATTGGCAAAAACAATGGAAATAGATATCTATATTTTTATCTATATTTTTATCTTTTAGATCTTTTTCTCTCTTTCTCTTAATTGTTTTATTACCCTTCTCACAGAATTCTTTCACTGCCAATTCAAGAAAGACATTCTCTTTTTTGTGTGTTAGTGATCTAAATGTCTAATATTGAGAATATTTAACATTAAAAAAAAAACTTAAGAAAAATTAATTCCTTTTAATAATATGTGGAAATATCTACTCTTTGCCTGATGAAGGTCGCAAGAGCAGGAACTCATGTAGCAAAATTAGGGAAAATAAAGCATAATTGGTTTTAATGTGGAGTGTTTTTTTAAAAATATAAGATGTTTGTGGTTTCTCTCTTCTTTTTATTATACACACTTTTCTCTTGTTGGAACTACTATAACCTCTTCCCTTTATATATATAAACACATATATATAATTAGAATCAAAGAGAAGAGCATATGTATCAGTGGTTAACAAATGGAAGAAGTTTGTAGATTGTATAAAGATGAGAATACCTAAAATTAAAAGGAAGGAATTAAAAATGGTGGTAAAAAGTGGGTTAAATTATAAAGGGGAGAAAATGAAGTTCTTGGAAATGGCAGCAAATATGGATGTGAAAAAAAAAAGAGTTCCAACAGTGCTGGAAATGAACCCTGATAAATTAAAGAGAAAGGAAGAAATGAAGATATTGTCCAAAAAATTGAACTCTCTGCTCAAGGTGGATACTAATCAAGCATCTTTGATGGCATATGGAAATCCTGAAAAATATATTAGATCACAAAATAGAATTTGATCATGTTCACTGAGCTGCTGAACTATATTATATGATGTAATCAGCTATGGTGATATTAAGTTGCCTTAAGAGTGCTCAAGAGTTCCAATCTTGGAGAAGACAATGAAAAACTAATAATGGCTACCATCAGAGACATAACACACAATGAAATGATGGTTCAAATAAATAAATGTGGTGGGTGTTAAACCAGAGAATTTAATTAAACTTTAATTAAATTCTCTGGTTTAACAACATCCATCCAATGTAGCTTTTTATTCATCAGTAAAAAATTAATGTGTAATCTGAATGAAAAAAAAAATCCTAATGTTAAGAAATTAGTTTTCTTGTATTTTTAAGTAAACATAAGAATTAAAGTTTGCTTGCTATCATGCCTTTAGCCAATGTTCTTAATATTCTACCTTTTTTTTTTCCTCCGGTTACATTTGCAACACCAGCTTCTTCAAATGATTTCTTGTTGTTTATTCAACTTTTTTGCTTCGTACTTATATTCATTTTCTTTCTCAAATATCTTTTTGTGACATAATTATAGCCCATTTTCTTACCTTGTTCTTTGTCACTGTTTTCAATATGGTTTTTGTAAATAAGTTGATAAGAGATCATAGAACAATGTTATAATCTCAAAAAAGTTATTACAGAGTTATTTAGTGATGGGAATATATCTTTCATATGACCTATGACTGCCTTTACTTATCTGTATCAAAAAAGAAATAAATATTAATGACTATATAAACATTTATAATACAAAAACAGACTTTAAGTTACATCATAAGATCTCACATGACCAAATAAGTTATTATATCTATGTCACACTTTTTCAACTTTACTCCTAGAGGCCTTACCCCAACATATCATACCATTTTGGAATCAGGCCAACTCTGTAGGTTTGAATTTGGCCTGGAATGTTTTTAATTTGCTCACAATCCTAAAATTTTGGATTCCCAAATTTTCATTACTGCGATTGTTTTCGGCAAATTTTTTTTATGTGATTTTTTTTTTTGCAACAAATTTTTTGTATGGTAACAACTTTTATAACTTGGATTTCAAAATTAATTTTGCTTATTCATTTCCAATGAAAGTCACGCATGAAATAAAAATAATTTGATGTATGTAGGTCCTTACTTTCCAGATAAACAATTGTCTTTAAATTAAGTGGCAGCAGAAGAATTATTGTTGAACTTTTAAAAGGTAAGCTTAAATATTAATGCAATACTTAAACTACAGAAGAACTCAAAATTGATTGCTGCATTTATTGTTGCCCATTGTATCTACTCTGATCTACCTATTGTGATGAAGACCCAATTAAGAGCTCTCTGCAGGAGCTAGTTTAAATGCCACCTGATAAGGCAGCTTTTAAGCTAGTTTATAATATAAACTGACATAGAAAAGGTATAATTGTCGTGCTATTATTGAACATATAAATATATTCTTAAACATTTACCAACAACACATGGTCAAAAGCAATTTCATTACACTTTTTCATATTTTATTAAACAAATCACTGTTTTTGTAAAGATCTAAAGTTGGTTTTATTTTCTGAGATGATGAAGCATATTTTTTTCCTGCAGCAGACCACTTTCCATCCAAGGCTATAGAACCCATTCTGTCCTGCTATTTACCCATAGCTGGGGAGGGGAGAAGAGGAGGATTCATACCTTTCCTAAGGGTATTAGAACATAAGTGAATGTAATGGATTCGACTGGAATTTGAACTCAGTGGCTCGGATTGAGGAATCAGAGAGCTATCCATTACTCCACCATGCCTGCCATTGTCAATGATAGCATTTCTTATTATTTGGTGTAAAAACAAATGAAAATAATAGTCTTAAGTTGTCCAAATTACTTTGAATACTAATTGGTAATGCTTCATTCTGTTTTGAATAGTTTTTCTTTCATCTTATTTCTCTTGCTTTTACACCAAGTTGTAATAGTGATTTACTAAGCAAACCTTAGATGTGGACCAAGAGCAAAAGTATGGGACACTCAGTGAGGATCCCACTCATATCAATTAGTAAGTCTTAAGTTTTCTTTTTAATTTTTCCTTTTATTGTTACTTTTTATGCCGGTTCTCTTATGATCACCAAAGTTCAGCAACATCAAATCTGGTTAAAACACTGGTTCTCATACAATCACTGAAGTTAAGCAACATTGAGTCTGGTCAGTACCTAGATGGGTGACCACTTTGGTATGCCAGGTGCTGTGATTTGGTGGTGTGATGGATAATGGCCTGGAATTGGAAACCAGAAAGGCAAGTTCACTTTCCAGTCAGGTTCATTATATTTATTCACTTATGCACAAATAACCTTGGGAAAGGTATGAATTCACCTCTTACTCTCCTAGCTTTGGGTTAATTAGTAGAACTTTTAATTAATCAAACAGTCAATCATGTTTCTTTTTATTGCATCATTCAATTTGTTTTTACATTCTTCAAACACAGGTCATAAATAAAGAAATAATATTTGATGAATTTTCAAATTGATATCAATACGTCAAAAAGTCACTGAAGAATACAAGATTTGAGTTCAAATCATGTCAGAGGTGACTTCATAATTTATGAGTTGACAGTACTTCATTTAATAACACTGATAAAAACAAGCAAAAGATCATTAGAAATAACCTCAGTCTACCTTGGACATTAGCTAATTATTTTTCAATTTAAAAACAATTAATGAACTGCTTTTGTCATTTCAGAAATGTCCATTGTAGTTTTCAATGAGATATCAAATATTTTAAACAATTTCTGCCTTTATAGAGCCTTTTGTTGAGCAAGCCAAGGGATCCTGTGAAAATTACAAACTATAATGATATTAGTGAATTCAAAGATTGCTCATTCACTAGTTTTCTACTGTAAGGTACTCATGACTGTTTTATTATAATAATTGCTTTTAATTTTAGGACTGGGATGTTTCATGTATTCTGGAAGTTACCATATTCAGCTATCTATTCCAAAGTTATTTCCTTGAAAACTTTTCTCTTTTCAATGATGCTTTCATAACAATCTAAGATTGTCAAAGGCAAATTTAAGAATCTGAAGGTGAGATGCCAGGCCAGGACCAATAACATTGCAATCACTTTCCCACTGTCATAATAGTTTCCCTGTACCTTTTCTATAAATATTTCCATGGTAATTGTTCTGTTGAGCTTTTATCTATGGAATCTAGACTTTATGAATTTAAGTGCAGTACTAGATTGGCAGTAAGGTCTCATGATTTTACAATTGAATTGGCTAAGTGTAACTAAGTATTTTGCTAACAGTTTCTTTTTCATAAGTGAGAGGTGTGAGAACTCTTTTCCAGCTTTGTAAATGAAGTCAGAAATTAAGAGAACAGAAGATAATAACTGTTCTTTTATTGTCCTCTCTTCTTCATAATGTTTTTCTTTTTATGATTGCACACTCAGTAACCCTTTGTGACTTAGTGACTTTATTGCCCTATTTGGGGTGAAATGATACAAATAAAAATCTGATTTTTTTATTTTTTTTTTTTATTTTGAGTTGAAAACTTTAAATTCACAATAAATAAGAAATCAGATTAATTCAAGCAAAAGATATATTTCTGCAATTGGATAAATCTTTCCTACTCAGCATTTTGATGACAATGCATCACCTTTACGTGTTAGTTTGATTTGCTAGCAATTAGCTATATCTAATAAAAAGTAATGGAAAAATAAGTGGGTCATAGTCAGAGTGCACGGCAGTCTTTTTACGTACGAGACTGCGTTTTTCTGCATGAGTATTTATGTTGGTCTCGATGGTTTTGAAAATTTACTGTCTTTGTTTCATAGTCTTTGTAGTTGTCTTGGTGATGAAAGAAAAAGGGTGGTAGAGGCATTGGTATCAACATAGGAAGATGATAATGACAGACATGGTTGGGGTGTAGTAATGTGAGTGTCTGCAATGGAGAGGGGTGAGAGATGCTAATGTTGATGATTAAATTGTAGATGCCAATAAAAAGAGGAATAAAAAAAATAAAAAGAGGCAGTGACAGTTGTGTACGGGATTGCAGTTTAAAAGTAGGGGAGCTAAAAGTTCTCATTTTGGAGAAGAACACACCCCCGCTCCCCGCCAAATTCTGAAACCCTGTCATTCAGTGGAATTTTGAGAGTCAGGTTGAATACTTCTCAGCACTACCTATTTAGTTATATATCTTAATGACAGCTATATATATGGAAGATATGAGATATATATATATATATATATATATATATATATGAAGAAAAATATACGGAAAAAACAAAAATCCTAATATGCAATTATGCTGTTTTAATGTTAATATAATGTCAACGTCAGACGTTTCGGTCTAGTAGACCATCTTCAGGACATATTCATAAAACATAATTAACATTAGACTATATTCAATTCAACATGAAAAGACGATGGACATAAGAGTAAGACGAATCAAAACAGATAACTGAAATTTTTCAAGAACAGCGTTCCATTTCAATATGATCACTTCGTTGTCACGTGGGCCATGTTGTGAAAATGTATTCCTAAAATAGAGTATTTTGAATGAAAAATGAAAAGAATTTTATTTTAATCTAAAACTCATATGTAGGTTTGTCGAGCATTAATCTTGCTAGAAAAGGGGAAATATTAAAGAAGCCGGGTCTAGTATTCACCGTGCATATTAGGATTTTTGTTTGTTTTTTCTGTATATTTTTCTTCATACTGTCGGATCTATATCCATATATTTGCTTATATATATATATATATATATATATATACTTTAATTATACATTTATATATGTTTTTAACAGTACAAAAACGTATTATGGTATTAAAGGCAAGAAATTTTTTACTATAGGCCATGATAAATTTTAAAACATAAACACAAACACAAGTCGACTGGTTTTATCCCCTCTCGCCAGAACTGTAAACAGGGAAACAAATTCTCATAATTTGTTTCCTCGTTTACAGTGCTGATGAGAGGGGGACAAAACTGGTCGACTTGTGTTTTTGTTTTAAAATTTATCATGGCCTGTAGTAAAAAATTTCTTGCCTTTAATGCCATAATACATTTTTGTACCATTAAAAACATATATATATATATATATATGGCATTTATGTCTGAGGTTGAGTAGTTCGTTTTGGATTTCAGGTAAATCATAGTCAGAGATGTTTGTAAATCCTTTAAAGTTATTTGGGAGGAATATAGCTCCTTTATATAAAGTAATGAGTTTTCTTTGAATTTTTAACCTATGTTGACATTCTGATCTGTTAGTTAATAACACCCTAAAAAGGACTAAAAGAAATTACTCTCATCAAAGTTGAAATAGACTATCTCTTCTGAACATCTTAAACAGATTGAACTAATAATAACTTGTGTATCTTCTGCTTCTGTTTTTTCACAAGGTCATGTTTACATTGCCAGGTGATGTTGATCTGATGGGCTGTTGGATTATATAATTTAAAATTTGTGTATTTAGACAGAAAATTCTCTTTTAGGCATGTCTATGTCAATGTAGGCTAAGATTTCAAAGAAAACTCAATACATTATATAAAGGAGCCATGAAAACCAAAAAGAACTACTCAACCACAGATCTAACTGCCATATATACAAAAAAATATAATGGCATATAGTATTTTAATTCATTCTTCATAGAAACCTGACTTAGGATCATAAAGTTAATATCCGCAGTGAATTTGTTCCGCAGTGAATTTGTGAAGTCTTTTCTCTTTAAGACACAAAATTTCGCCCCACCCCTTACCACTGACTTGGGCATTTCCTCTGACTCTGGTACAGAACCTACTCATATCGATACCTATGTACTGACTGCTGTCAAAGTTAAATTTTAAATCTCTAATTCCAACATGAGCACAGTCCATCTCCCGGGGTTGAATAAGATCGACGTACTTCACGTTGTCTGAAATAGATCTTTACCCATATGAGGTATTAGGTAGATGCAAAAATAATGTCGTTTTCTCACATATGTTACTATGTGCGAAAACAACATTATTTTTGCACCAACCTAATAGTTTTGTATTTTGTTGTGTAATTTATATGCTCTGTTATAATAAATACATTGAGCTCTTTTTGTGGATTATTTTTAATATTTGAGCCTTTTATATCCTTACTCTGTCCTGGACATTGAGTTCTACTGGATTCTATCCTCTCGGGAATTTTATATATATATATATATATATATATATATATATATATATATATATATATATATATATATATTAAATCCATATATATATATATATATATATATACATACAGAGAGAGAGAGAGAGAGAGAGAGAGATAATATATAGTACAGCTAATGGTCATTAGCTGTACTATATATTATCTATTGGTATATAATCCAAGTGGATCCTAATAATATCAAACACACACATATATATATATATATATATATATATATATATAAATCAGGCTAGTGGTGTCTAATCAAATGACAAATAAAGACACTTAAGTAACCACGTTGTCCTTAGAAGTTTCTTCAGACTAATAATGGATTTATCAATGCAGTCAGTCTGGGATATATATATATATATATACACACACACACACACACACACACTTGTTACAAATATAGGTCTGCAATATCTAAATAGAACAGACATAAAATTTAATTCTTCAAAATTTTTTAACTGACATTTGTATTTCTCTCACCCACTAAATTCTTGAGACAAAAGTTACTTTTGAGTTGTCTTCCATTTTTGTTATTCAATTACCTACCTATATATATATATATATTTAGGCAGCATGTTTCATTAAATAATATAGACATGTCTATTTATTTTCATATTAATCCTTTCTAGTTCTCTAATTATCTTCTGGATGTTAATTTGAAATTCATCAAGGAAGGCACCATATTTTTGCTAACACAAGTCCTGTCGATCTTCTTTGTAATTCACCTCTGAGTATGATCTCAAAGACTAACATAACTGTATTCATGTAATCACTATCACAATAATTACACTCTGCTTTAATTATTTTAAAATTAACTGTTGTGGTTACAATGTTTTGTAAACAAGCATTCCCAATCCAAGGGTGATAACCAGATATTGTAAAATTGCTACTTGGTAAATTTCAAAATGGGTGTTAAAATGTATTTAAGTTGACTAAGATTTAAAACATTACGACTACACTCATAATAAATTTAGTTCAGTATCTGGGAAGCGTTCTGACAGAGGACAGTAAATATGACATGGAGATCTGTAGATGTATTGGGATGGCCAAGGACGCATTCCAAAAGCTGAGCAGAGTATTGCAAGACAGGAGGATTTCTTCGGTAACAAAGAATATCATGTGACATTCAAGAAATTTCATAAAAAATATGCATTCTCCAACAGGAATCAAACCTGTATTCCTATATGGAAACTGTCATTTGATCAGACATACTATACACTTTGCTAATGCGAAAGTCTGAATTACTGTTTTTATATATATATATATATATATATATATATATATATATGTGTGTGTGTGTGTGTATTTTCAGATATAACTAAAAATATATCTGTAAAAAGACAATATAAATAAAGACAAAAGGAAAACTTATCTTAACCAACACGTTTCATCTTCTGATGGATTTTTTCAAGGCAAATGTAAGGATTTTATTTTGAAACAAGTATTTGTAAACAGAAGTGAAAATGTCTGTCTATATTTCTCAAGGATACATGGCACAGTGGATAAAAGGCATTGGTTAGATCCAGTGACAGGACCCAAAGAGTGTGAGTTCAATACCCGGTTAAGGCAGTGGAGAACTTTCAAAGGGAAAATTAACAGGAGATAACTGATAACTGACATCCATCAAACATGGCACGTGGAACTAGAATAGTCTACCCCAGTGAGTGAAATAAAGGGTTCAGTTTAACATTCCAACCACCTGAAGAAGGCTGAAGAGTACAACAGCCGAAACATTGTAATAAATATGGTGACAAAGATGAGAACAATAGTCCAAATAATGTAAATAATTTTTCAAAATTTGAAATTACAAAATTTTAACATTTAAGTTTTTTGCATATTAATATTCATGGTACCCATAAAGTCTCTTTACAATTAAAAAAAATTATTACAAAAGCAAATCAACAGACAAATATGTGGAAATTGTTACAAAATGAGTAGTAGATATTCAAGTTTTCTTAACTAATTTAATCCACCTCTATATGGGCATAATTAGTTGAACCAGATGACGATATCTTGCCATATTTGCTGTAGCATAGCCTCAAGTACTGTCTTGATGTGCTTCATGCGAATGCCTGTAAGAGTTATACATTAGAAGCATACAATTGCAAATTCTTGTGTAAGACTTTTTGTACTGTTGAAAGTGACAGCTGTAACTGTGTGATAGCAATATGGATGGACTTTGTAAGAGAATGCTGAAAGGCTTGTCTTACATAATCAATGTTTTCTAGGGATGTTCTTGGTCGTTCACTCCTCTCTTTATCCAACACTGTCCCTGTGTGGCACAAGAAATTTATGGACATGATGGTGGATCAAATCCATGTTTAGTTCTGTAGTTTGAAACCCTAAAAATGCCTAATCCTCAAGAAAAGGCACAATGTGTGTCATGGTTTATTGAAACAAAATTGGATACGCAGACTCATTTAACAGTACCCCTTTCATCAGGTTACCTGAAATGCAGAAATATAACGTGATTTCGTAACTACTGAGTACACAGAACAAATCTGATTAAGATCTCACATCAGTTGCCTTTGTAATATACGTTTTAAATTTTAAAGACGCTTTATGAACATCCTGTATATTACTTCAAATTTTACTTTCAGTGGATACCCATGTTTGAAGTACGTACACAATTTTTTTTTTCACTGCATCATTTATAAGAGAAAGCACTGTTTGATTGCTTGGGTATAGAGAGCATTACAGCCCAGAAAGTTCTGTTTAGCCTTATATCAGATTAAATAATGGTTTCTCCTACAAAAGAGGATGAACATGTTTGAAGCCTGTTAGAAAGCACAAGTTTTCTTCATTGGGTAGGTTGGTAGATGCTCTATTTTTTTTTTTTTTTTTAAATATGTATTATGTCTATTTTAAACAAGGGTATCCACTAAAAATAACATTTGAAGTAATAAAAATGTTGGATTGAAGATGAATTCATTCATTCTTTTATATATATATATAGGTTTCAACAACCAGAGGCAACAGTCTGTTCCATGCTAAATGAAATCATCAGGCCTAAAACAGACCATCACCTCTGGCTGTTGTCTTTAATGTCCACTTTTGTATTTACATGTGCTCTATCACTGATATTGAGCACTTTAATCCATAACTTAGACAAAACCACATTTTATTAAATATATATAAAATGTGTGTGTATATGTCTATATATATATATATATGTATGTTTATGTGTCTATATATATATATATATATATATATATATATATATATATATGTGTGTGTGTGTGTATATGTATATGTTTGTGTGTGTGTGTATATATGTATATGTTTGTGTATGTGTATATATATGTATATGTGTTTGTGTATGTCTCTCTCTCTCTCTATATATATATATATATATATATATATGTATGTATGTGTGTCTCTCTCTCTTTCTCTCTCTATATATATATATGCATATGCATGTGTGTGTATGTATGTATAGTCTGTGATAGATGTTCTAATTAAATATTTCACCTATAATTTCTTCTTATTTTACATATAGAAAAGAAATATACATTTTTTGACACTAGAAGAAAAGGTCATTTTTATTGTCAACTTGCAAAAATAATGTCACTAAATCCAGAAAGAAATTTTTTCTGTATTTGTCAGCTGAGAATGACTTTGGAACCCACACTGTTAAATTCATTATTGCTTTTTAATATGAATTTAAAGTGTTTCCCCTTCTCACTGACAGTACCCAACCTACACTGAGTTAGAGTGCTGGGGTGAGGTGTGTGTGTGTGTGTGTGGGGGGGGGTGATAGGGATGATGTTGAGTTGTGATGTTGACTCAACAGGACAGGGAATTTGTTTTATTTCTTCCAGAGAGTTTTCTTTCTTTTTTTTTCTGAGAAAGGTGAAGTAGAGAGAGAAGCATTTTTTGAAATTTAATTTTGCATGTGTCAGAAATTCCACCGAGTGGATCTTATATTACCATGTCAGACAGAAAATATGGAGGCATTCCAAATACAACTATCCGTTAGATTCTCTTTATTTTTATTTTTTTATTTTATATGTTAATTTTTTTCATAACTAATTTTTGGCATTAGTTTTGTCTTTCAATTTTTGACTGTTTCCTTTGTTTCTTTTATTTTTATTCCAGGTTCTTTCTATATTTTTAGTTTTTGTATTTATCCACTTCTGATTCTATCATTTTTTGAATTTTTTTTTACCTTTTTCTTTTGCTTTTTGCCTTTTTCTTTCTATCTTTCTTTTGCCTTTTTTTTTTTTTTTTTTTTTACTTTTTATCTTTTTTCTTTCTTTCTTCTTTCTTCTTTCTTTTTTCTTTCTTCTTCTTTTTTTCTTTCTTTCTTCTTTCTTTCCTCTTTCTTCTATTTGATATTATGTCTTCTTTCCCCCACCACTTGCTCACAAGCCACACCTTTAATTCTTATAAAATGGGTCTTTCTTCAAAATTAAAATTTGAATTTGTGTGTTTTAGAGTAAATAGCGACTATATTAAATTTCCTCTTTCTTGCTCCCACTCTCTCCCTCCCTCTCTCTCTCCCCCTTCTCTCTCTCTCCCCATTTGGTAAATTTATACAATAAAATTGTCATTACTTTCAATCACAGTCTTCGGATGACTTTGGAATATCCTGCCACTCTTCTTGACGGTCTCCTTGTTTAAGTTGGTGAATGCTGTCATAATCCTTGCCTTCAGTTCAACAAAACCCATTGTTAAGCCAAAGATGGTCTCTTGCTCAACTGCACCCTACACATAATCAAGGGTGTTGCAGTCTGGAGAGTTAGGTAAGGGATGATGTGGTTGCAGAAATTGTTTGACAGCATGACAGGATTCTGCACCATGCTACACAAGCTGGAGAACCCAGTTGCCAGACATAGGGTCTTCCAGTAGGCACCCTCTTGAACCAGGGTAGCACTACATCCTCAAGGCACATGATGTAGGCCTCTATGTTGAGTCCCTGAGGGAAGATGAATGGAGGCATAATATCACCATTACTAGTGATCATTCTAAACACCTTCGTAATCACCATTAGACTCATCCAACTCTTTCCAAATCCTCTGCACTGTACTCAGATTGACACCCAACATGAATGCCAAGCAGTACAGCATGGTGTTTCCAAATTTCTGGTGGAGTGAATTGCGTCATAGTGCCCTTTTTCTCACAGATAATCCTCAACTGACCCTACTATAGTATACAGTTGACAAAATCAATAACAAACAATATGGATGTGAGAAATTAAAAATATAAAATGGCGACAATTTATCGATTGCACTCGTGTGTATATATATATATATATATATATATATATATATATATAATGTGAAAAATATATAGAAAATAGGAAAGAACTTGTTAGGTAAATAATCCAAAGTTCTTTAGTATTTTTGTTATTTTTTTTTTTTTTTTTTTTTTTAAATAGTGCTTGATACAAAAGTAGAGCATAAATATAATTATTTATTTAAAAATATGATTCCAAAATGCTACATAAGAGTTCTCATGTTTCAAAACAAGAGCCGAAAACTTCAATATAATTATTTGAATTAAATTGAATTAAAGTACTAAGCTCTGTTCCATCTTCAAGCAAAATTTTTTTGTATAACTTATTTCTGAAATTTACGTGTTTTATAAGCATATTCATTATTGAAATCAAAATTTCTATGGTAATGGCGAGAGCAATTGTTTAAAGAAAAAGGGGTGTAAGGTGTTAATAATTTGTATCAATATCTCAGTTACATTCACAGATGTCAAGTCAGGGTAAGGTTGGGGGTGTCTAAATTTAAAGTGGAAGATAATACTAGTCTGGTTGAGTGTCTATGGAGATTTATTTATTTTTTATTTTTTTCTGAAAGGGTTTTGTGTATATAAAAAACTAACATTTGTTTTTTGACGACTTCATAAAGGGTTATCTTTTTTTGTAGGGCATTTAAACTATTTATTAGGGCTATGGATTTTTAAAAATTATTTTATTGTTAGTTTTTTATGCTAATTATTCAATGCAAAAATTTGATGATGTTGGCAAAAAACCGTTAACTCATGTCTATTGTTTAATAGATTTTTATTATTTAGAAACTTAATAATGTGTAGTTTTTCATCTAGGCATAAAGGGCATGGGTCATCCCAAGTTTTACAAGTTCTAGTTTTGTTTATAATTTTCCATTTTGCTTTTGGTGTATTATTCATTTCCTTCAAATGCCAAAAATATTTACATAGAGAAGTCTGATTTCTTTTATTTATATTGTTGAAAGAGCACTTATGCTGCCTCCATCTGGCTTTAAATTCATTCTTTGTAGACCCAATGTATATCATATTAGTATTAGGACTCTCAATGGATGAGATAGTACATTGGTATACCACAGATTTAACGCAGCATTTATTTTCCAATGGGCAGTCTTCTGGGTTTTTACAATCATATCATTTTTCACTATTTTTGTCTAATTTAAGTGTAGGGTTTTTATTAAAACTATTCAGGCATGGGGGTTTGTTCAGGATTTTATTATTGTGTTTTTATTATGCTTTCTAGATTTTCAGTGCAGCTTTAACTTAATTTTAGGGTGTTTTTATTAAATATTTTACTAAGTCTACTATTGGTAGGAAAGTGTTTTTCAATTAAAGCTAGGAATTTCTGTCCTAGTTTAATACTAACCATTTGGTTTAATGGAGGGGTATACCAAATGATTTTTCTTTTCCTATTTTTTTTCAGGTTAGTACAATTGTTTCTATAATTTATGTTAGAATTTTTGTATCCACTATTTTTTTAGGGCAGCGTTATAAAAGTTACTGTATATATATATATATATATATATTGAACAGTAAAAAAAATATTAAAATATTAAAATCTTAAAACACTGGGTTGTAGATTAATATTCTTTCATTTTTTTATTATTATTTCCTTTAGATTCCTCGACTAGTTTCGGCCGAAATGGCCATCATCAGGAGAAGAAATATTTCTGCTTGCTGGTAGCAGTAAACTACAAAAATGAATGTCTTGATGGAGAAAATGAACTTTTGTCTTTATATATATATATATATATATAAAAAATAAATTAGTACATATACATGTAAACATAATAGTGGTCAATGTGGTTAGGTACACCTCATGTATAAATTTGATGATTATTCCTCTGCTTATGTGCATATATGCTTGCTTATATTTGGTTGTTTGATTTAACTATCCCTATGACTATATATATATACAATGAATGTATGTATGTATGTATGTATGTCTGTCTAATGAAAAGGCTGAATTTTTTATTTATTGAAATCCACAGATATTTATTTTTCACTAATACTGTTTAATAAACATAGTGTCTACTCAAATACAAGTATCCAATAAAAATAATATTCAGGTAATAAATATATTTTAATTGACCTCATGATTTTTAAAGTATGTGTCCGTGGTTTTGACCTGACAGGTCTCTTTGGGCGATACTTTTAAAATGACCATTTATTTAAAAAAAAAAAATGACAAATAATGCTACATAATTATCTTTCAAAAAAAAAAAAAAAGAAAAGAAAAAGAAAAAGGAAACAAAATAACAGGCTCATAATGATTGAAAGGAGGAGGAACATTAAGTGTAATGCAAAAGAAGGGGAAAAGTACTGTAGATGTATACAGTAAAGAGGGGAAAGAAAATATGTAACTTAATTGTTATGGAGGGTGGGGAGGCTAGTGTGTCTGATGAGCGACAATAAGATTTTTTAAGAATAAATCTAATTTAAAATCTCACTAAGTGAATTTGAAGCCAGTTATCTATCCTACATATCCTCATGATATCTACCACCTCTGTGTGTCCTGGGTATGATGTTAAACTATACCCGCATCCTGGGTATGACGATAAACTACGTCCAACAGCAAGGAAGGCCTCAGATGGTGTTTTCAGAAAAATAATGTTGCCAGCTGTACATTTAATTGTACTATATGTTTCATATATATATATATATCAGTATATGTAATCACTGTCTATTTAAATGATGTAAGATTCCCTTTTTCTACATAGGTGTGTGTGTATGTGCATAAAGGAAGAAAAAAATGTATGTGTAGGTAATTCTTTAAAATGTACCCCTATATCAACAGTGAGGATATGAACATTGACACTACGAGATTCATGCCAAAAGCAATCCTTAGAGCATGTGTCATTACACCTTGAGCAGACTGCATATATAGGCCACTGGGGTTCCTATTCAATGTACGAAATCAGCCTCTTGCATTTCTTTTGTTGAGGAATGGTGTTTACTCATGTGGGTGGTGGGGACAGATAATTTGTGAAAATATTAATTTCCATAAAAGTTATAACTTTTTTTTTTTTTTGTACACTGACTTTTTTCTTTATTATTAAAGAAGAGCAAATAACACTTTTTTTTTATTTATTACTAATAATGAAAAGTGTCAAGGACTCTTTTTTATATTTGTTGCTAATAAGAAAGAAAATGTTTCTCTTCCTTATTAGCAACAAATTAAAGAGCAAATGAGCATTTCTTAATTAGCAACAAATAAAAAGAGAAAATTACTCTTTTCCTTATTAGCAACAAATAAAAAATTAGCAAATGACTCTTAATAGCAAAAAATAAAAAGAAGAGCTTAGGACCCTCTTATTAGCAACAAATAAAAATAAGAGCAAATGACTCTTCCATATTAGCAACAAATAAAAATAAGAGCAAATGACTCTTCCATATTAGCAACAAATAAAAACAGCTAATGCCTCTCTTCTTTATTAGCAACAAATAGAAGAGCAAATGACCCTTTTTCCATATTAGAAACAAATGAAAAGAGCTAATAGCTCTCTTTCTTATAAGCAACAAATAGAAAGAAGAGAGCCATTAGCTTTTTCTATTTGTTGCTAATAAGAGTCATTTGCTAATTTTAATTTTTTTACTTGTTGCTAATAAGAAAGAGTAAATAACTCTTTGTCTGAGAAATTTACTCATCTTTCTATTCATTGCTAATAACATTCAATATTTTTTCTTCAATTTTCTTTCTCAGTAAGAAAAAAAAAATCAGTGTTGTTCTTTATTGTTTTGATTTGTCTGAAAATATTTTGCTTTACAAGAAATTTTGTTCAGAGTGACTCAATGGGAATAGAATTCTAAGTTTGAACTCTTTGAACAAGGCATTGTAGTCTTGCTTTAAATGGGTAACTATGAACAGAACTACCTCCCCAAGTCCACACATCCTGGCAATGATAATCCCTTGGAATTTAAGTCAATACATGTTATGCTTCAGTGATTTCTCTCCCTCTCTCAATATCTTTAAATAAGGTGATATGTTATTATTTGGTAATTTTGTTTGGATTCAGGCAATGAATTCTTACATTCACTTTTCATCTGTCTCCCACACATAATAATTGCACATGCCAGAAAGCATATATACAAAGCACATATGCATAAAGAAACACAGTTTTTATTTGTATATGTTTGTCAGACTTTGTCCATTTCATAAGAATACTTGTCTTAAATATTTGTATCTATTAAAAAGAATGTATAAGCATAAAAATATGTAAAAATAGATCAATTCAGACAATTATTTTAAGTAAATGCTCTGCTTATAATAAACAGTATTAACAACATTTATCAGCCTGTGTAAGAAATTTTCATACAATTCTCCATATAGGATACAGATTCGATTCCTGTCAAAGGATGCTTATTTTTTAGTTTAAAAACAGTAAAATTGACCTTGCTAATCAAAATGCTCCTCTGTGGCGAAATTGATAAAAGCATGTCAAGCTATATGGCAGTTTTATATAGGATACAGGTTCAATTCCTGTTGGAGGACGCATATTTTCTATGACAATTTCTTGGACATTCAAGCTGGTAAATGTTGTTAATACTGTTTAGGATGAATGGAAGAATACTTATTTTAAGACATTTTTTATGTTTATACAATCTTTTTTTATAGATACAAATATTTAAGTAAATGCTCTGTTTTATAATAAACTTAGCAGAATGGGGACAAAGAGGGAGAATAAAGCGTAAAAAAGAGACAGTTGTGGAGCGTCATGGTTGCTTACATCCTGAAAGGAAATGAAACATAAAAGGAAAATCCCCAGTATGAATAGATAGCTTAAACTTTATAAATATCGTTCTGTTGATAAACTATATCCAACAGCAAGGCCTCTGATCAGGATGTTTTGAGGAGTGTGGAATCACCTCTTAATTGCTGTTTTTCCCAGGTCCACCATCATCTGGAGTAGTAGCATCTGTTAGGGTCCCAGCTATGTGCAAATAGTTAACCCCCAAACTGGGGTCAAAACAGTATGAAAGTGTAAAAATAGGTTTTAATATCAGAAATATATTTTTGAGGAAAAAAATATTACCAGTAATAAAAATCTTGTCAGCATTAAATAACCCATTGAGGTGTTGATATGCTGTAAAAGAAACCAAACCAAATCTGCCATCTATTCCCTCACACTAAAGGTGTCAGAGGGAAAAGCAAGTCATGAGTTTGTCTTGAAAGTATTACATTTTTCATGCCCTCTTTCCTCATGTGTCTCAGAAATTTCAAATGTCTCTGATTTTAAGCATGCATTTATATATATTATCTGGATATGTGTGTAGCTTATCAGTTAGATGGAATCATTGGACTGAGTTCAAATTCCAGTTGAAACAATTTACATTCACTTTGCACTATGCACTTGGAAAAAGGTATGAATCTGTCTCTTTACCCTGCTATTTCATCTATAGATGAAGAGAAAACATGGGTCTTTAGCTTTGGAATTCAGTGTGCTGCTCTTTCTAGATTCATTACCAACCAAAGTAAGAATTTCTGGCCATGCTCGTGTCTATTTTTTGATACTCGTCATATTTCTCAATGATAGATTTTCTGAGAGCAATTGCATACAATCTTCAAATACTTGAGAACAAGATCATATATCATACGTTATTTTATTTAATTTTTGATTAAAGAAATTAATTACTGAAAAAATAAAAAAAATTTAACACAACCTTACGTGAATTGCTGAGAATTAGGGGATTTTCTGTGAACAATCGCTTACACCAATTTATTCATTGTACACTAATGTACAATTATTAATCCTATTCTACCTTTTAATACTGCTAAATAAAATTCTTAAACTGTTGCTTGTTACTATTTTTACTTTGGCAAAATATTCATTCAGCCAAATGTCTATGTCACAAAAAAAAGTATGTTTGAAGTGGGGTGAAATTGTCAACATCTTGATTATTTTCACTTTGAATTACATGTGCTATCCATTTTAGTTGTTGCTGCTCTTGGTAGTATTCAAGTGATGCGGTTTCTGTTATTTGGTACAATTCTTTGAACCTTGTGGACTGGTGCTACAGATTCAAAAAGAAGGATGATCTTTACTGAAATCCTCAGGCTTGACTTGCTCAAAACCTTTTTTCAGCTTTGATCTTTGGAATTGTATGTATACATCTGACAGTTTAGATATTTCTGAACAAGTTTGGTACCATGCATGGCATCCATATGAAAAGCTCAATCCAGTGATATTGAAGAACATGCCTCGAGTTTTCAGGATGATATTTTGTTTTGTAGCAATTTTCAGTGTTGGGAGAAACTACTTCTGGTATAGCCTATGCTATGTTGAATTTCATTTTCTCCTAAAATTAATTTGTTATAGTCGTTCCATATGCTGAGGTATCATTTCATATTTTTTTTTCTTTTTGGGATTTTCTCTTTTTAATTGTTTTTTTTTTTTTTCTCCTTTCCATCCTGTCTTCAGTCTTTGTTTTATTCATCATTCTTTCTTTATTCACTACTCCTTCACTTTTTCTGTCTGTAATGTTTTTCATTTCTTCTTTGTAGCTGTAATTTTTATTCTTTTTATTTATTTTTCTTTTATTGACGTTCTTTCTATCAATTGAGCCGTTTCTCATTTTCTTTCTTTCTTTTTGTCTCATTTTCATCCTTTCTTGTGTCGTTTTCTTTTTTCATCTCATTTTCTTTCTTTTGTTCATTGTCGTTCTCTCTCATTTTCTTTTATGATTCCCTCATTGTTTGTTTCTCTTTTTCTTTATTGCTTCTTTTCTTTGAAGTCTTATCTCTTTTTCTTTCTTTCTTTTTTCACTGTTCTTCTCCAAAGCATTTCCTAGTTTTTACCATGTACCCACTACCATTCTTCACTGGTTGACAGCAGGATTTTGCTGAAGGGTAAAATTTCCCGAAAATATCTCTTATCCAATCAATGCTTAAATTTGAATAGAAATGAAAACAACACACTTTATAGGATTGCTGCACTAAGCAATACAATGATTTTCAAATAAACCTTTCTTTTTGTTATCATCTTTAGTTTTTGTTTCTGTCTACACTTGTCTTTATTTTGTTTCTTTGTAAAACATTGACAGACAAAAAAAATGCTTGGGTTTTCACTGTTTTTCAAATAATGGAATTTGTTTGTCAGTCTATGAAAAATTTGTTTATTAGTTGGCAAAACATCTGAAAGCAAGAGAGATACTACTTGGCATGTTGAAAGGGGTTTATTACTGAATATATTGTAACATAGTTCAGCAGGATCATAGTTATAAAAGGAGGTGAAAGGTCACTTCAGCTGGAATGAAGTGTTGTATTGTTCACAGTGTTATCATTAAGAACATGTCCAGATTAATCATTAAGCAAAATAAGGAAATATTTAGCCTCCCTTTATCCCAATAAAGAGGGGGCACCACAGAAATTCTTTTTCTCTTCTGAATGTATTTTGCTTTATCATGATCAGATAATATTCACAATAACAGCTAACTCCTTTTTTTAAAGCACTACATCCCATTAAAATATGGACAATCAAGGCTCTTCAAAACTTCCTGCATTTTGTTACATTTTACCATTCCTATCATCCTTCCTCGAACCTCATAGACTGGCACCACAGAATCCCAAAGAACAGAAACCACATCACTTGAGGACTTTCAAGATCAGCAACAACTAAAATGGATAGCACATGTATCCTTAAAGAGGTTAGAAACAAAGATGGTACTTGAGTAAAAGGAACAGCAACACAGGTGTAGATGAAAGAAACAGAGGTTTATTGTAAAAGAGAATACACTACCGAAAGACAGGGAATCAGTTAGCAGGCTAGTAATTCCTGGAGCAAGTCTCAGGTATATCCTTTACACACTATATATATATATATATATATATATATATATATTTACTGATATAGTCAGTCCACAATAGGTAATAGGGAGAGTGGAACATTCCATTACAACAGAAACATTTGGCATTTACTGACTGATCAGCCAGTACTGCTTTTGGTTGAAATTTACAAAATATTTCTCTTAAAATCCTTTTTTTTAGGAAAACTGGTTTCTCAAGTACAATAGATTTTATCGTTCTTTCCAATAGTGATGGGGGTTTCCTTCCTAACCTTTTGTTTGAAGATTAACAAGAGCAGCAACAATTAAAATGGATAGTACAGGTAAGAGAAAATAATGACATAATCAAGATAATGACATTCCACACTACTTCAAAGTGATGTGGTGTCTTATTTGGTACAATTCTTTGAACCTTATGGACTGGTGCTACAGATTCACAAAGGATGATCTTTGCTGAAATCCTCAGGCTTGACTTGCTCAAAACCCTTTGATCTTAGGAATCAGTTGTATACAGTTGACAATGTTCAGAAACATCTAAACTTTCAACAAGTTTGAGCTTTTCATATGGATACCATGCATGGTACCAATCTAATGATATTAAAGAACATGCCTCGAGTTTTCAGGATGATATTTTGGTTTTGTAGCAATTTTCAGCTGGTATAGCCTATGCTATGTTGAATTTCATTTTCTCCTAAACTTAATTTGTTATAGCTGTTCCATATGCTGAGGTATCTGAAGTGTTTAATGTTTACTAATTCCATATCCTGAAGTTTTATAATGGGATAAAAGTAGTGATGGCACTTACCTCAAATCCAATTCCAGATCATAATTTCTGTATTGGAAATATTTACCTTAAGTCTCAATTCTTGGAACTCTTGATAGAAGATAATGATTTCTGTTATTTGGCACAGTTCTTTGTTTCTGATTATATAGCGCCAGTCCACAATATTCAAAGAAAGATTATCTTTGCCAAGACTGTCAGACTTTACTCGCTTTACTTTGCCAGGATGGATGGTTGGTGCCTTCTCTTTGTGTTATGGTGAAAAACACCTATTCTATAGTTAATAGACTTTCCCACCTAATATAAGTAGGAGTAGTAAGAGAAACGAGGGTCATTCGATGTCAGTCAATGTCGGACGACAGTTAGTCAAATACGAAAGTATCAGCAACCACAACAAGATTACTCTGCGTAATACCGATTATATCAAGTTCCTAACGTTTTGTAAGTCGAACCTTTTTTAGGACCGATTTAGTACAAATACAAACATCTACTGCGAAATCGCTCCACAACACTTTGCAGAGCTCCAAAATGCAGATTCAACTGAAGTCTTCCTTTCTTCAAGCCAGAATCAGCCCTTACACCTGGGAATGTCATTTGTCATTGATGAGCACACTGTAAAGGATGATTCACCAGAGTTTTGATGTGGTCATTCTGTAAGTAACAATTGCCTTAATGCAATGTAAAAGATCAAAGAATATCTGAGAAAGCACCTACATCCTTCTCTATTTGTATTGCTATCACCTCCCCATGACACTGTCAGCAAACTAATGTCTTTTCTCTTCAGTTCTTTTGTAGTTTAAAAAACAAATATGAATAGATTTCCCTTTTTTTCTTAATTTGTTTCATAATTTGTGGATTTTAATTTCATTATCTTTCTGACTCATAACTGACTGAGCAATGGTTTTAAAAAGCTTCTGTAAATGTTTCTGCAGTCTATGTCATGCATGATACACACTTAGTCATGTACCGGAAGATACATGATTGCCTGACGAGGTAGATTTTTTTTTTCCCCTGCAGTAGGTTGCCATTTCTTTCTGTGGTAGACCAGTTGCCATCCAAGGCTATAGAACCCAGTCTGTCCTTCTCCCCCAAGCTATTGGTAAATAGCAGAAAAGGATTCATAACTTTCCCAAGAGTATTAGCACCTAAGTGAATGTAATGGATTTTGAAACCGATTTCACAATCCAAGCTGCTATCCATTTCTCCATCATGCCCCTCTACCACCTCTAACCTACCTTAACCTAACCTCTTTTTGAAACTAACTAATATGTTGATACAATAATTGTCAGTGAAAAAGAATACACTACAGCACCTTGTTAAAATGATTGGATTAACTCATATCCATAGAAACGAATATTATGAATGTATGTGTTTATAAAACTCAGTAAATTTCAAAATAAGTTATTCCAAAATTCGCTTCAAATTCAGTTATAGAATGAAAGTCCCTAGTTCTGTTTTGTTTTTAAATTAGTTTTGAAACATGGTAATTCCTGTGTAGTGATGAAACCATATTTTTAAGTAAGTAAATTTATAATATTTATGCTCTGTAGATTTGCATTGAGTACTGTTTTATAAAAATATTAATAAGAACACCAGATTATATATTTTACTGTTCTTTCTCTTAATACTATAATATATATCATATTATATATATATATATACATACAGTGTAACCCGGATATAAGAGAAATTTTCTCTGGTCCCAAATTAGAGCCATACTTACCTAAACAAAATAGATCAAAGCCGGATATAAGAGACTTCTTCTCCGGTCCCGACAACTCTCTTATATCCGGGTTACACTATATATATATATATATATATGATAATACTATAATATATATATAGTATTATAGTAGTGTGTGTGTGTATATATATATATATATATATATATATATATAGTATTATAGTAGTGTGTGTGTGTATATATATATATATATATATAGTATTATAGTAGTGTGTGTGTGTATATATATATATATATATATATATATATATATATATAGTATTGTGTGTATATATATATATATATATATATATATATATATATATATTATTATAGTATTGTGTGTATATTTATATATATATTATTATAGTATTGTGTGTATATTTATATATATATATATATATATATTATTATAGTATTGTGTGTATATATATATATATATATATATTATTATAGTAGTGTGTATATATATATATATATATATATATATAGTATTATAGTAGTGTGTATATATATATATATAGTATTATAGTAGTGTGTGTGTGTGTGTGTGTGTGTATATATATATATATATATAGTATTATCTTATGAAAAATTTCAGTATATATATGTATGTGTGTGTGTGTGTGTAATTTAAAAGCTAGAGATTTAAAGATGTATCTTGAAATTTCCATCCAATGAGAATTGTTAAGTATTGTTTGATGACAGAAAAAAAACAAAAAACAAAACAAATCTGCTAAATTTAAATATTTCATAAAGCAATGAATTATTTTGGTATTTTATTTCTGTTAATTCAGATGAAGAATTTGACATTGTAAAACCAATTCTTCATTTATTTTTACTTGATGCTTTATTTGTCTGGAGTCAAAGAACTTCAAAGATTTTGTCTGACAATAATTTCTGCTTATACTTGTCAACACACCCCAACCCAGACTGACACATGTGATGATCAAAAGTGATGAAAATTTTACAACATTTTATTTGTCAGTGCAAAATTTTGGAGATGTTTAATTTCAATATATTTTTCATCCACATTCTGACTGTTAATGTTCAGATATAAGTCAAATGTACTTTAATATATTTTGATTTGAGGTTTAGAATCTGATTCATTTCTCTTCTTAAAAATCTTTGTTGATCATAAACATGGTATTATCACATTTCAGTCATTATGTATAAATGATGATAATTCCTTATTCTAGAAATTCAGGTAGAATCTGTTTTGCTCTTTTGCTTTTTACACAAATAAATATATGACAAATAAAATTAAGTAATAGTAAGAAAGATAAGAATAGTTGAATTTAGTTCTTCTGTGGTGGGTACAACATAATCCGTGGTTTCAATTATTAGTCACATAACTTATAGTCTTAAAGCGTCTAATTTTCTTACTTTTAAAAATTATGAAAATTGAAAATTTTTCATGTATTTCTTTCATTTTATTTTTCTTGCTTTTACACCAAGTAGTGATTCTCTTAACTTGGCTGAATTCTTTCACATCTAATAGTAATAAACTTTCTTAGAATTATTAAATTTCAACTTGTATTTACTATCTTCCAAAAATTAATAGTAATTGATATTGCATCACCTAAAAAATAATCTAACAATCTTTTGCTTTTACATCTGGTAGCAAAAATAATTGTCACATTTGGGATTGAGCTGACCAGTCATTACTTTCTACTCTCAACCGAGCTGAAAAGCATTTGCGTGGCCTTGTGGGTGATGAATTGTCTATGGGGAAGGAGTTGAATAGGGGAAAACAACACTTTGTTCTATTAGGTTGGTGCAAAAATAATGTCGTTTTTGACGTTGAAAAATACGTCAAAAAACGATACTATTTTTGCACCAACCTAATACAACTTCACAGCTTGAATTTGCCATGCCACATCTACAAAGGAAGTTGCTAGCTTATTGATACCCTATCACTATTTTCAAGTAAGATATTCAGGCAAACTGAGTTGACTCATCCTCATTCTCTTCAGATTCCATTTATAAGCAAGAAGTTCTAGCCATACTGTTTCTCTCCTCAGAACTGTTGTATTGTGGATTGGACTCCTGATCAGATGCTCTTAAAGTCACAGAACAATGGTTATTTTTCCTACATATCCTTATAAAATTCAATCTTTGCTCTCTCCCTGTATGTCCTTACAACATCTCCAGGCTTATGACTACCTCAGGTTGAAACACTGGTTCCTGTATGATTACATAAGTTAAGCAACATTGAGCATGGTCAATACCTAGATGGGTGACTGCTTGGAAATACCAGGCTCTGTAAGCATAGACGTGCAAAAGGGGTAATGGATAATGGATCTGAATTGTTAATTGGAGAGCTGAGTCCCAATTCTTGTAGAGTTTTCACATAAGCAAATATAACAAATACCCTTAGGAAGGGTATGAATCCACCTCTTCTCTCTCCAGCTATGGGTTAATTAGTAAGACTCGTATTACTAAATCATTATTATTGACCCACCAAATATCCTTACAATATAAAATATTACTGGTGTTAAATAAACCATACAGTATTGATAAGCCATAGAAAACAAATTTATATATATATATAAGGGCCAAGGTTAGTGCAATACTGAAGAAATGTAACACAGGCATTGAAACCATTCTAGCAAAGATACAACTTAGGTGGGTTGGTCATGTTATGAGAATGAATGAGCATAGGCTTCCAAAAAAAAAAAAAAAAAAAAAAAAAAGGTGCTGTATGGACAACTACCAAACTCCAAGTGTTCAGATGAATGTCCACTCTTACGCTATAAAGACAAATTGAAATGCCTCAACTTTGATCTGAAAACCTGGGAAGCCCAAGCATCAAACCGAAAGGAGTAGCATAAGATGTGTTTTATTAAGTTAAAGGGTTTTGAAGACACCCATACTGACAGATGAAATTTGTTAAACTAGGATTTTGATGGAGTCTCTGCTTCAGAGTTTGACAAAGCTGATCACAGTGCTTCAGTCTACTTTGTCACCTGCAGCAATGTTGGGCTAGTATCACACTTAAGAAAGCACAAATATATGCTTGTCAAGAAAATCAGGTAAGGGAAAGACATATTTCGTAAGTGTAAAATGAAAGGCACCATCCAATGCTGACCCTCATTTATCATTCATGATAGAGTCCACCAAATTATGTATATGTATGTGTGTGTGTGTGTGTTTGTTAGAATAAATCCTAAGGAGCCAGGCAAACCTACCTAGGTTTCACCTAAATGGATCTTCAGGGTAGACTGGCTAAAAAAGGAAATGACGGAACATTATTTATTGATAAAACCATTAAAAACATAAAACCACATGACAAAAAAAAAAAAAGGAAAAGAAAACCTAAATCACTATTCTAATATCCAGACTCTCCTATGCCTACACTTATTAAATAAAAGATCCAAGATACTTAATAAATTCTTAGGTTTCTTATATGTGACGATTGCTAATTTTTCTTCCATACATAAACCAACAAAACTTGTCACCTGTCTTATATTTATGGCATTTTTTAAATATCTTCCATTTCAAAATGGGGTCACTATTATCTTCTTGCTTTATATCCCATATGGAAGTGGACAAAATGGCACTATGTCTATAGGTTTCATGATTATAATAATGTTTTTTTTTAAGCTACCTTGGGCAGATCCTATGTAAATTTAGCGGTTGTTGTTAGTTATTTGGTTTATTTCTATGTATCTTGACTTTGTACACCACATCCTACTGTTGGCACCTGCCCTTAAGTGAACAGGCATTCTTATTTCTACAGTTACAATTTAAAAAATGTTTTTGAAATTATTAAAAAAGAATTTCCCCTCCGACTAATGCATTGTATAAAATTTTCAATAAAAACGTTAAATTAAGTTGTAGTTGCAAACCAAATATGACTAACTTCATTAGTAAGTACGCCAGGAGAAAAATCATAGAGGTTTGGGATGTGGTTTGTGTAAGTGTAACTGACTAAAAAAGGAAATGGTGTCTTTATTTCTACAGTCTACCCTGAAGATCTGTTGATTTATTGATTGTAATATAGAATTGATCCCTCACTTTATATCCACATTATAATTTCTTGTTTTTCAAATTCTGATTAAGTATGAATCCACCTCTTCACTAACCCCCCAGTTATAGGTTAAGTAGTAAGATTTGTATCAGTAAATGATTATTATTTCCAAAAATAAAAATTCTTACAATTTAGAAATATGTTCTGGATTTAACTACTCTACAAGTTGTAGAAAATGAATCAACAACATATTCATTTAGTAACCCTCTACCTTGAGTGGCACTTGGGTCTTGTAGTGGGTGAACATTAGTGTGTGTGTATATTTGCAATGTGCCCTTTTTCTTTTTCTCTTTTATCCATAAATTCTAACACATTAAAGTAAACAGAAAATCTGAAGATTGACTTGTTGTGATGGTGAAACACCCCTATTCTATAGTTAATAGACTCTCCCACCTAATATAAGTAGGAGTAGTAAGAGTAACGAGGTCATTCGATGTCGGATGACAGTAGTCGACAGTTAGTTGAATACGTAAAGTAGTTAGCGACCACAAGATTACTCTGTGTAATACCTATTATAACAAGTTCCTAACGTTTTGTAAGTTGAACCTATTTTAGGACCGATTTAGTACAAATACAAGCCTCCACTGCGAAATAATCCCACAACACTTATTAATTTTATTTTTAACATCTGACCTCAAGGTAAGCAGTCAAGTGACTTAGGCGAGCATTCTGCTGCTTGAACAGTGCAGTAAAATTAGCTTGCAAATATGAAGCACAGATACTTCACTGATATTAGAAAGACTGAACAGGTACTACATTGATCCTAGCCAGAAGTATTTTTTTCTTTGACTTTTGTTAAATCCACTTGGCATATGGCCAAAGATACTGCATAGTTTTGACCAAGCAACTCACTATGAAAACCAGTTGATTAGCCATTGTTCTACAAGTCGACACTCATAAGCAGCATCTAAATTAATAAATAAACAATGTCTTGAATGTCCTTTGCTGCCTGATTATATGATCTAGCCAATGTTCATTTTTTTTTCTCAGCAAGCTCATGTAGATGTACTGTCAATTTGTAATAAATAAGAAAACAGTAAGACTTACACAAATATCAAAGCAGTTTGGTTCACTTCTTTTTCAAGTCTACACCATACAGCCCAAGTATCTTCCAATGAAAAGGTCACTGTAAATGGTCCAATCAAATGAGAACAATGGACACCTGTGATGGCATGAAATATGGATGTCTGGTGTGGACGAGACAACTGGCAGGTGCATATTACAGATAGCAGCACTTTGCTGAGGGAAGCATAGTGTTTAATCGGCAGACACAATGAAATAGAAGATATTTCATAGACATCTGAGTTGCTTGAAAGAGAATAGGAAAACATAACAAAATTATGGACACTGTCTCACAGGAATAAGCATGGGATTGGAAGTGTGTGGCTGTATCACTGAGTATATACACTTATATTTTATTCATGTACAAGTGTGTGCATTTGTGTTAACTGTATCAAATCACTGAAAACACATCACTTGAGGATTTTCAACAACAACATTAAACTCAAAGAGAAAATAACGACATAAAATGTTGCCATTCCACAATACTTTGAACAAAAGGTTAGGAAGGCAACCCCTATCAATACAGGAAAGATCAATAAAAGTTAGTGGACTTGACAAACCTATTTTTCTGAAAAATTGTTTTAATAGTAATATTTTATAAACTTCAACTGAAAGTAGCACTGTCTGTTCACTCAATGAATCACTTATCAGGAAACACACATACACACAATATATATATATATATTATATATATATATATATATATATATAAAACAGACAATGAATGTCTATTATGTGTGATCATGAGCCGTTCCATTCTAATGTTTGCTTTAATTCCTGGTGAAAATAAAGAGAAAAATTGTCTGACATTTGGATATTTTTATTAAGTTGATCCTAAGCTTTCAGCTCACATAAGCCATCCTCAGAGTGGCTATACAGACATGAAACAAAGACATCCACTGTCAAAGGTGATATTTTTTTATTTTGACATAGAAAATTGTCATTCCCCGACCATTATTGTCACACAGCAGATGCAGATCGTAAGTTCGAGATGCGGTTCAGTGATGTCATACTTCAGTCTATCGGAATGAATGTTGGACAATTTTTAGAACATTAGAACGGCTCAAGATCAGACATAATAGACATTCATTGTTTGTTACATTTAATAATATATGTTTGAATAATGATCTACTGCCCCAACACACACACAGTTAAAGAGCAACAGATGAGAAATATTATATATATATATATATATATATAAGGTTGTTGCAAAAATAATGACATAATAATGTCGTTTTTTGACATTAAAAATACGTCAAAAAACGACATTATTACGTCATTATTTTTGCAACAACCTTATATGAGTTTGGCATACGCAATTTTGGGGGGGGGGTCAGTTTTTCTGTTAGTTTCTTTATATAGGCAAAGGGAAACAACTGCTTGTTGTTTACCCAATGCCAGTTGTGGGTCGGGAAGAAATAAATTTCTACCTTTCTGAAGTGCATCACTGAAAAGTGGATGCAAACTGTCTTAACAAAAAAATCAAATTTGGTTCGCAGTTGTTTTTCTTGCTCATAATCAAAAACGTTAGCCTACACCTTCCTTATGCCACTCTGCACCCTGTAGGTATTCCCCACCAACATTTTATATATATATATATATATATATATATATATATATACACACACATACATACATGCACATAAACAGAGGAGGGTGCTCAAAAGTTCTCAGGCATACCAAGAGAGGATTTTCTGCAAAATTCTGTTTCATGAGTTGGTATTAATTAAAATAAGAAAAGTTATAAGCCATTTCCTAAAATGTCACCAACACTATATATATATATATATATATATATATATATATATATAGTTATACATTATTTATATAGAGACAAATATTTAAGTAAATGCTCTGTTTATAATAAAATATATTAAAATAATTGTTGAACTTTGTCCATTTCATAGTGTGTAACTTTTTTTAGGCCACTGTATATATAAAATCTAATGTTTCTCCTGGCTAAAAACTTTTCTTAGACCAGCAAATAAACTACATCCAATTTCAAAATTAAATTAGGTAATCCCAACTCAACATAAATAAACAGTATTTGGAACTAGTATAGAGTGGATTGTATTCGATTTTTCATGGATTTCATCAAGTTATCAACAATCGTCTGAGCCATATTTTGCCACTCCTTTAGCAATGTGTCTTTTAAGGGTTCCCACTGATGTGATTTTGTTTGCACGCACTCAAACTTTTTGGTCAAGGTGTTCCCAAAAGTACTCTACTGTACTTGCTTCCTTGCAATTCCTTTCAGACCTTTGCTACTTTGCTCGTATGACATGGTGCTCCATCTTCTTGAAAAAGATAGACATTCTTGTCAATCTGATTGATTTCAAATAGTGGGAGTAATCCTTTCTCTAATATTTGACAGTATTTTAGACCATTCAACCTTTCATCAACAAGAATAAGCTGAGATTTCCCTTCAAACCAGACAGTGCTCCACACCATTACTCCAATCCCTCCATGTTTCATAGTCGTCTGAGACAGGTTTATGTTTGGAGAAATCAGAATAAGACTTGGAACACTGAATATCTGCAAATTCACTTTCATCTGAACAAATTACAAATTGCCAAAATTCATAATCTTAGTTCTTGAATTCTCTTGCCCAGTCCATAAACCTGTATCTGTTAGCTAGGCTCTCAAAGAAAGAAGCAAGCAAGCAAGAAAGAAGCCCTTGATTTCAGAGGTTATTTCAGAAACTTTCTCACCTCATATGGCGACATTTCCATGCTGTTGGCGATATCTATGATGCTCTGATGACAGTTTCTGATGACTTCCCTTCAGCGCCCTTTTCGTTCACTTAGACATGATGCTTGGTCTTCCTGAATGTTGTTCCACATGACAACGGCCTTCTTCATTAAATTTCTTGACAATATTATTAACCTTTTGATGATTAACCTGGAAAAACCTCGCAATTTCTCTATTTGACTTGCCACACTGGTGAATTTCAGCTCGGATAAAATAACAGGATAGGATCAATTTCCTTACTTGCATGAACGTTCATTGCAAAATATAAGTCAACTATCATTCATAGATGAGAGTAGCTTGCTACTAAATAGTATTGTCTGAAAAAAAAAAAAAAAAAGAAAAAATGTTATTACACAAGTTTTGCCAAGATTTTAGCCACATTTGATTGCAGCAATTTTATCATAGCTATATATATATATATATATATATATATATATAAGGCAAAAGGTAAACTTAACTTATCTGATGCATTGTCCTCTGAGGGGCTTTATCAAACTATTTAGCTTGCTAAAATCCCACAGAGGACAAAATGTCTTGGTTAAAATAAGTTTTCCTTTTGTTTTATATTGTTCTCAGGTACAACATGACTCATCTGGGACCCTAACAGGTGCTATCACCCTATGGGCTTGTGACACTATTTAGCTATGGTAATTGGCTAACTAATTAAGCATGGAAACTAAAAAAAAAAGACATACTGAGCAATGTTATTTTTTTTTTAACAAAAGAAAAATGGGTAAAGATTTTATTTTCATTTACGAAGAAAGGTATTTTTTTTGCAGAAGATAGAAAATTCGTAAGAAAAACAGGTATCAGATCCTGTCAGAATTAATGTTATGACACAACAAGGGAAACAGAATATGGATAAAGGATAATAAAAATTTGAATTCGGTCAGTGGCTTACAAAGCAGAATGCTAGGAAATAATTGAAACTGGGTCAAGCATGTGACCGAGAAAGAATTAGGTGAGACCACCCCAAAAAGAATAGCCATTAATTATCTTTCGGAGATATCATTTGGTTTTGGTTCTTGTGTCCTGCAAGGCGACCCATCTGTTGTATGTCCGGATCTTGACATGAGGAGATCGGGTCAGGAAGAAAAGGGGAAATCATTATTACTAACTGTACAAGTCTGTTGGCGACTGAATGCGATGGTGTTGAGATGGGAAAGACAAAGAGATTTAGTTGTCCACCCAGTTAAATACTTGACCAGCGATAGTTAATGAGTTGGCAAAAATCCCACTAATGAATTCCAGATGACCCCAAGTTAAAATAAAAATTTAATGTCCACAGTATGATTCATAAGAATCCTGGCTGATAGAAAAGAAAGAAAGAAAAGGGAAGATAATTTTTTTTCTTTGGGCAATAATTGTAAACTGAGGCCATTCTAGCCACACCCATGCTGCCGAGTGTTCATTGGCTGAGTGCTGGCGTGAGTGATGGGTGAAGGTGAACATATGAGAAAGAAAGGAAACTTGTTGACGCCCTCTGAGGGGATTGGTGTGAGATACCAATATGAGGAAGGAAGAGTTTAGGAGGACACTTCCCTTATGACCTCCAACCCCAGAAAGGGGGAGAACTCCTCTAAAACAGAAAGTAATTGACTTCTAAAAATGGGAAGTGATAAATTTTCCTGTCCGAAGACAAAGAAAATCCTTATTGCGGATTTGGAATTATCGAGGAACCCAAACCACAACAGGCCCCATCCAGTTTTGGTCGGCATCCATATAAATGAATGTCCCAAGAATTTCAGGCAGTTGAGTACAGTGGCAGTGCAGTCACAGTTGGAGATCGGAGACGCATGCAGATCGACAGCTGTGAGCTCAGAGACCAGCCTTGCAGGAGCTGACTGAAAGATTTCCACGCATTTTGACTTAGACTTCTAACCAAAAGCAATTTTTTTTGAAGAACAACTTAAACTCACACCACCAAAACAAATTTTAATGAATATCGCCTGAAGATATCAAGACTCACCTGGGAAATACAAAGTATCACGAATCCATAAAAGAAGTGGGTTGGGAGAAAGATGCAGTCATGTATTCAGCAGACAGATATAAAGATACTTGTTATTTTTTCATCACATTTGAATCTTTTGAGTTGTTTCATTATTTTCTTTTACATACACTTGTGCGGTATCACCTTTACCCCAGATTCAGCTTGCACTATGCCCAACGCCTGATTGATTTCATCTACCTAAGATCAAATCACAATGTGGGTAGCTTAGACTAGAAATCAAAGCAGTTACTTTGGTAACCAGATGTCGGAAGCGAGCTGGGAACGACAAAGCTGATATCGAATCTAACCAGACATCGACCGCAACCAAGACAACCAGAGGGGTTAGTGTCACACATGGTTCCGTGGTAAACCAGATTTCCATCCGAACCAGCCAAGGGTTAGATCGTCACAGATGGTGCTGCAGTCAGCCCAGGGTTAGAGGCGTCACAATTGGCGGTCGCGACCAGGACTGGCCGGTGGCGTCACATTTGTAGCCGCAACCAGCACAAGGCAGGATAGGACAAGACAGAGATCCAGGGTGATGTCACAGGCAAACAGTGAACCCAAAAGCAAAACACAAAGTATAAAAATACCAGCAATGCATTGTTATATAAAAAAAAATTTACCAACAATACATATTTCTAGTAAAATGACTAACAATACATTATTTTGAATGCAATTGTATGCCTCAACTATAGATATATATTTAAACCATAAAATTATGTTCAAAACATTTAGATTTTGGCATTAAATAATCCATAGAGGTGTTGATATGCCACTAAACAAAATCAACCAATCATCTGCCAATTGTGAAAGCAAAATAAGATGTGACTACTTTAACTATGAGAGTCAGTTTCCTGTGTGTCTGTCATATGTTTGTCAGGTGGTCAGCATTCAGCACTTGTTTATGTATGCTAAAGAAACAAAAAAATGGGCCTGAACATTTGAGCTCATCCACTTAGCAGAGATAGATGCTATCTATTCTAACACCTAAATATACATTCTGAGTATGAGAAATCAGAGTTAAGTTCATTGAATCCATGTCTTATCACCAGCTATGGCTTAAATAGTAGAGCAAAAAGGGCTCTTTAGCCATTGTTGGAACCCAGCATAATAGAATGACAATGCTGATTTCAAAACTGGTTGCTCATGGAGCAAGCAACTCCATCACACAAAAACAGCATGACTCTCTGCATGTGGTTTGCATAGCAAGTCGTATATTACCTAAAGTCGTTTGATGATGGTAGAAATTAAATTTTATTTTCGTTGCACTGAAAATCCTTGGAAATTTAACACCATTACCAGAACGTATTAATATTATCAGTCATACATTTGACCGTTTAAGAGACAAACTTTTCTAAAAACAAATGCAACTGCTGAAAAAATATTTCCAACAAAGACAACATAGATTGTATGTTTGTTTAATATAATGTTGCTACATTGGGACATAGATTTGTCTATGTTATTAATGCAGCTATGTCTCATCTTAACATAATTTTTGTTAAAAATCATTTTTAGTGATAGATAGTTATTTCACGATCGCTAAAAGGACAGTAATTTTTGCTAGAATTTTACAGCAGCCATTATCAGATAGTAATTTTTACCCATTCATCAGTGACAAATATAAAAAGGAAGAATGAATGTACATTCATCCAAATGAATATTTTTAAATGATTCTATGGCTTCTGCTGTGAAATTCAGGTTACAACTAGGGCCATACTTTCATAGGAATTAAGGTTGGTAAGTGATTTTGCTCTGTCTAGGCAATCTATGCTTTGGGCACTTTACTGAGTAGGCAGGTGTTTGCCTTTAGGCCTTTTTTTGTTTTTGTTTTATATATATATATATATATATATATATATATATGTGTGTGTGTGTGTGTGTTAAAGTCTCAAACAATAACAACAATACTAAAGAAAAGCAAAATAGTTCATGGAACCAAAGGACAACTTGCCAAAAACTAAAACTCTTATCCAAATAGAGAAAAATATATATATATATATTCAAGAATTTTTAGGCATTTAAAACAACATGCCTGACCACGTTCACAATTCCAGAAAATTCTTGTTGAAAACACAACTATATTTAAACATGTAAACAATAAACAAAAACTAAATTTCTTGAAGCTATATACATAAAACAGTTGAAACCTAACCTGGACAAAATAAACTATGAAATCTCCACAAATATTCTTAAATGCTTATAATTGATAACTGAAGCCATTGGTTTATACCAACAGCTTCCCATACTTAATACTTCTCATTTTCACTCTCATGTGGTAATGTGTGATGTCATGAGCTGCGATGCGATTTTTGCTTCCTCATCTTGTATACATGAGTTTGTTGTTGCTTTGAAATTTTTCATGCGACAAAAACAGACCATCATTATTGTTTCATCCATGTATTGTTTGATATATTGAAATGTAATTGTCATCTTTGATAATGGCTTATGTAATCCGATAGCTTAGATTGGATTTAAACATGTATCAATATGGTGATTTTGTCTTTCAATGATAATGTTAACCTTATCATACAATATGAAAGGAACTTACTTAAAATAGACAAAATTTGTCTATATTATTTAATGAAACATGCATTGCATCAATGAAAATATATATATATATATATATATATATATATATATATAATGAAGGTGAAGAGAAAAAACTACATTGAAAGGAACAGAGAAAGAAGGTGTAAAGATATGAATGGATGGTTTGTGAGAAGAATTTACTTCTTTGTCTCTCTCCCTCATTGCTAACTATTTTCAGTTAGGGAGTGCAGAACCAAAGAGTCAACTAGTTTTCTTCTTCCAACATGGAAACAAGCCAAAGACTGCAGAATAACGGTACAAAACTATTAAAGAATGACTAAGGACTGCATTCTAGTATTTATACTTATTCGTATAACTTGCCTTGGGTCAGGGAAGTGAAGTGTGGGATGAGAAGTAATGGGGGATTGTCAGTACCATTACAAATCAATGATTTTGGTCTGCTTAGGTCTGCAAAAAATTCCGCCCAGGCACAAATGGTCAAATCAAATCAGAGAATCTTGGTCAGAACCCCAAATCTATAGATTTCCTGTTGTGCATCGTAAGTTGGCATTGGCTTTCCATGCATGACCATAACAACCAATCGTCTTTTATTATTAGTGAGTCTGGGTTGAGTTTTTTTTTTTTTTTACCTTTAAGAGATTTTTTTATTTTAAATTACAGTGTAGTTTAGTCAGCACACTGGTAGCAAGTTTTCCTGCCAGCAGCTAATTTCAGAATGCAGAGAATCCTATGACCTTGGATAGCAAACATTCCAAACACCATTAATTATTAAATGCATAATGAAGGGTAACTGAATGACAAAATATAAAAAAATCTTATGTCAAGTATTTCATCCTTTAAAAAAAATTCTTCAATTTAATGTTTATCATTCCCATATCTTCAATATTTTCTTGATATAGAATTGTAACCAATGCTTGTATTTTGTTCCTCACTACATAGATATGATTCTATTGATAAAAACATTTAGTCTGAAGACATTTCTGAGATGAGGTATTATGTACACTATTTACATTATTTGGACTATATCTTTTTCAAGGATGAATTATTTTTTCAGTATCTGTCTATTGTCCACATCTTTGTTGCCAGATTTATTACGTTTCGGCTGTTGTACGTTACCGCCTTCTTCAGGTGGTTGGAATGTCGAACTGAACCTTTTATTTTGCTCACTGGGGTAAACTGTTCTAGTCCCATGTTTAATGGATGTTATCAGTTATCTCCTCTGAAAGTTCTCCACTGCCTTAACGGGGTATTGAACTCACACTCTTGTGGGTCCTGTCACTGGATCTAACTAATGCTTTTATCCACTGTGCCACGTGTCCTTGAGTTTAATACCTGGTTAAGGCAGTGGGGAACTTGGATGGGGGAATTAACAGGAGATAACTGACATCCATGGAATGTGGAACTAGAACAGTCTACTCCAGTGAGCGAAATAAAGGGTTCAGTTCGACATTCCAACCACCTGAAGATGGCTGGAGTGTACAACGGCCGAAACGTTTGTAATAAATATGGCGACAAAGATGAGGACAATAGTCTGAATAATGTAAATAGTGAATTTTTTTTTTTTTTTTAAGCATTTTCCCCCCCCCCAAGCAAGACAACAAAAGCCACATGGATGCATGGTGAGAGTGAAAGAAATAGAGTAGACAATAAAAGAATAAGATTCAAGGTGACAGAAGTCGACAGTTGATATTGACCTTCAAAAATTTAAATGCAAAGTTGACAGGAAAGCCAGAAACCAGAAGAGAATTCAACAAACTATTAGCATAGAAATTACACTTATATCTTTGCTGTTGAAACGGTTAGTTGTATGACGTAACATTCAATCTAGTATTTGGTATCTTGACTTTAAAAATTTATACACAAGAATTAAGCTTATCAGAACAACTACAAAGAAAATATTTGTAGAAAAGGCATGAGGAATTTAGAATCTACATTATAGCAGTGGCAAAGTGACTGAAGCTGAGATGCCAGGTCGGGACTTATAACAGTGCAGATTTTTATTTTATTTTATCAAGAATCTCTAGATATATAACAGGGACACTGCACCAGATGTGGTATCAATATTTAATGTATTGATCAGTGGTAAATAAAATATACAAGATAGATTTTTCAGAAAAAAAAAGTCTTTAGCACAACACAATGAATCAACTATTTACCAATTATCAACCTATAGCATGTTATTTAAAGCCAGAAAATATTTTCAGTTTGTAAGAATTTGAATGGGAGGCAGAGATAATTAGTAGAACTTGTGTCCATAAATTATTAACCACCAGCTGGCAGGAGATGAGTTGGATTCATGCCTTTCACAAAGATATTTGAGCAGAAGTAAATATAAGACTCTCCAATTTCTAATTCCAAGCCATTATACCACCCACACATCTAATCTTTCAGATCCTGGTATTCCTAAGCAGGTACTGATCAGGCTCAACAGTGGTTCCCATATATAATCACTGAAGTTAAGCACTGTTTTAACGTAATGGCGCTGACAAATTTTCATGTGTAGGTGTGTGAAACTTGCAAGAACAATTGGATGGATGCAGCCTTAAAAGTTTTTTTTTGTTTTTAATCAAATATGTCGTAAACCAAACCAAACCAAACACACCCCTTGTTGCTTAGTGGCTTTGCTGCCTTGCTTGGGGTACATCAACCTCAATGGGTTATTTAATGCCGACAAAATTGTTATTGCTGGTAATATTTTTTTTTCAAAAATCTATTCCTGGTAACAGGTTTTAATATCAGAAATACTTTGTAAAAAAAAAAAATTATTATCAGCAAAAATTTTTGAAGAAAAAAAATGCTTTGACCCCAGTTTCAAAGTTAACTATTTGCCCATAGCTGGGACCCTAACAGGTGCTACCACCCTGAGACCTTGTGGACCTGGGAACACCAGCAATTAAGAGGTAGTTACATGCTTTTCAAAACCTCCTGATCAGAGGTCTTGTTGTTGGATGTAGTTTATTGTCTTAGCCCTTGTTGTGTCCTGGGTATGATGATAAACTACATCCGCATCCTGCGTATGAGAGAATTAGATGAGATTGCTGTTTACTTGTTTAACGGCATATCAACACCTTATGAGTCATTTAATGTCGAAATTTAATATTCTTAGGAGCTCTGAAGTTATAAAAATGTTATTCTGCTTTCACAATTGAATACATGGTACATGATACTCAGCTTCTCTGCATATATACATGTTTAATCCATATAATGTCGTCTAATTTCTTTAATAATCATGTTCATACAATGATGTGCGTGTTTTATGTTGTAGTTTGATTTGAGATAATATGAAAGAGTTCTTTCTTGTTGGTCATTTGATTTTGTTTAGCAACCTATCAACCTCTATGGATTATTTAATACTGAAATTTAAATAATTTAAATGCAATTGTATGGTTTCAACTACAGATAAAATGTATTGTTGGTCATTTTGCTATAAAATACATTGTTGGTAATTCTACTATAAAATGTATTGTTGGTCATTTTGCTATAAAATCTGTTGTTGATCACTTTTTTTTTTTATAAATATGTCTTATGTCTTCTTGGTATTTTTACTATAAAAATGTATTTTTATACTTTCATAGTGTTTTTTTTTGTTTGGAGTTTTTTAGGAGCATGGAACCACCTCTTAGTTGCTGTTGTTCCCTTGGTCCACGCTGACCCGGGGTAGCAGCACCTGTTAGGGTCCTTGCTATGGGCAAATAGTGAACACCCAATCTTCCAAGCAGAGACCATTGGATATAATTTATTGTAATACCCAAGATTAGAGAGAATTGAAAAAATAAATAACAGAAAACACTATGAAGTAGCAAGAACACATAAGAAAAGCAATCAGGAAGACTGTCTCAGTGTCAATCATTATCTACTAACATTGCATTCTGAGATTTTGTAATTGTTAACCATTGAGGATACCATGCCATCAGTTAATGTATCTCATTGTGTCCAGAAATGGTGCTTGATTGGTACCATGTTACTTCAGGAAATCATTTTCAACAAAAGAGTTTATTTGTAGTCTATACTGTATTGGACTTTGGACTGAGTGTGGTTAGCAGAATGGTATCTCTGTTATGGTGTGGAATATTTTCTGTTGGTGTACACGAGAACCTTTCATGAAACTGTCACCTGTCTTAACAGGTATGACATACATAATTCTTGTATTATGCAAACCCTATTGTCTGGGGCTGATGGGTTATGCCAGCAAGATAACACATTCTATCCACCTTCATATATATTCAACTGACCTTTTAGTATTTCCTTGCTTAACACACAAATTGACACACTTAAATCCAGCAAGTAGACTTATCTGGCATTACAAGTCACAACACCATGATGCCCACACAGTATGGGGTAAGCATATTTGAAATACTTGTGGCTTAAAGTCACTCATGGGTTACCAAAGATAGCAGCAGCAGCAAGGAAATCATGGAAGTGGCCATACTCAGACATGAGTTGACTTTTAACCCCATACAATAGGGCAAATTTTGGGATGACCTACTGGATTTAATAATTAAGTTTCATACCTTCTTTGGTTTAATTAAATTCAGTATCCTAGTATAATAGGAATTTTTTAACCCATTAATTCATTGCATCATATTTATTAGAGGTGAAGAGGATAGCTAAAATTTAATATCCACCAACCTTAAGATTACTATTAAAGTAGATTAAGCAAGAAAGGGTCAAAGTTTATGCAGTAATGTGATAATTTCATTATTAGTATTATCGCTATTGAATATATAATAAAACCATTCAGGAAGAGAAAGTTCCTCTGGCCTGAAGTGAGTCAGACAATAAGAACAAAATTTACAGATGCATACCTTTTGCGAAACTAATTTACTGTTGATTTCAATTCTTAACGTTATGATTTCAAATGCTAGACATGTAAGTAAGCTCACCATGTATCCTGATTTGGTTTGGCATGTCCTGTTTTTCAATATTTGATTATACTTGTGAAGCTTCTGTTGTGACACGCACACAAAAAAATAAAATAAAGTCATGAAAATATTTTTTTTATTAAAAAAAAAAAAAAATAAAGCTGTAATACAAATTTTAAAATGTTCCAGCTTCAGACTTGAAAATTATGGCCTACACTATAAGCCAAAAGTTTGTGATCACATTCTGGATTTAATAATTAGAAGCTAATTAAACCAAAGAAGTTATAAAACTTACTGTTAATGTAGGATGATGAAATTATTTAAGCCATTCATGCAAGGCATCTAATTTTTTAGAAAGACGTCTTACTTTTTAAGTCAACAACTTTAAGGTTGCCATTAGCTAGCAAGATGGGCTAAGGTACCTTTATACAGTAATGACTTAATTTTAGTATTATTATTGAATATATAATAAACCTGTTTAAGAAGAGAAAGTTCCTCTGGCCTGAAATGAGCTAATACATTGAAAAATATTCCAATTTTTGGCCTGTAATGTAAATCTAGCCATACCATAATTTTCAAGTCTAAAGTCAATTCATGTCTGAGTATGGCCACTTCCATGACATTATTGCTGATGCTGCTATCTTTGGTAACCCATGAGTGACTTTAAGCCACTAGTATTGCAAATATGCTTACCCCATACTGTATTGGCATCATGGTGTTGTGACTTGTAATGCCAGATAAGTCCACTTGCTGAGCTGAAAACTTTGCATAGATTGGGAAGATATTGTGTCTGATTTTTCTTGCAAACAAACATTGGTGTCTATGTTGACCTCCTTAAGTGTGTCCTTGAGCCAGTCTTTGTAATAAATGAAAGTTTCTGTATTGTATGTTCTGTTGTGGTTATGTCAGTTAACAAAATCCATTCACAGCTCATGCTTTGGTAAATAGCTGACCATGTCAGTCTGCCAATATCTACTCAGTGTTCAATTATTATACAAATTATATTTATATATTCTACGCAAGCCTCCTTCACGATAATCAAATCATATGTGTCGGTAATTTCTGCCTGAATTTCTGGGATAAGGAGTTATTTACATTTGATCTATCGTCCCCATCTTTGTTGTTCTCAATGCCTGAATCCACTAGGCTATTGTTCCAGGACAATAAGTTAGTGAATTCAAGCATTGGTTGGTGAATTTTGATGACATAGTAGTTCAATTCCTGGGCTGGGCAGTAGGGTACTTAGATTAAATGGGTAACAGAGCGAGCAGTATTAAAAATAAGAACTAGATGAGATATCCCTAGACATGGGTAGTGGAATGAGAACAATCTACTGAGATTGTTTAGAATTTCCTGTACTTTATGTGAATCGGTATACACCTGATGAAGGGTGGAGAGCACAATGGCCAGAATGTAATAACAACAACAAAGATGAGGACAATAGTGTGGATGTAAATAGTTTGATTTGTTTCTCCTCAGAGGGTTATTTAATACCAACAAGATTTTTATGATAGGTTCATATGAATAGAATATATATTCTTTGTAAGATCAGGTTTCATTGCCATATCTTTGTAAAGAGAGTCCCCCCCCCACTGCCGAGTCAAGTCTATTGCTGATAATATTTTTTTTTTTGAAAAATGTATTTTTTGGTATTTTTTTTTTTTTTTTTTTAGTTCCACACTCCTCAAAACTTCATGATTGGAGGCCTTGCTGCCAGATGTAGTTTATCCTCATACCTAGGACACTGAATGTAAAGTGGATAGTCTAGTGGTTTAGTTTAGTTCTAAGCTGAACTGTTGGGTCCTCAGATGATTAACTCTTCTATCAATTTCAGCATCTATTTCTTCTTTTTAGTGGGTACACATGTTTTTGCAGACATTTCTATTTATTGTCTGAAATTAAATCTGCATTCCTTCCGTCTGGTAGATGTTGATTCTTGCTGAGAGATACATATTCTTTGATGAAACCTTCAATGATCTAGGCTGGTAGATGTTCATTTCTATGTCTCCCCCAAAAATGTCTCCCCACTAAAAATGAGGTTTATAACAATAAGAAATAGTTGAAAGAAAAAGCACTTTAATATTGCTTCTATATACATATTTTGGGTTACGGCTAAACAGTCCAGATCACCCTGCTATTTGATTGGCAGCCTGTCTAGGACAAAGACTACTTTGAATTCAAAACTGGTTGAGCATATGCATGCTCTCAAGTATGAAAAGAGCTGCTTTTGATCTAGCAATTCAATGCAGCTGATTCTCTGGCTACACTTTTGAACCTTGCCTTGCTTTGAGATACTAAAAGGGATTTTGAGATGTTATTCAAGTAAAAAACAAAAAAAAAAAACATATTTGCTTTTAATGCAAGAAAAATTATGAACAAGAAAATCAAAGGAAGAAAAAATCATAAAAAAGCGTCCCTGTTATTTATATAGATATATAGAAACTCAGGATGATTTATTTCCAATCCCTACATGAAACCTAGTCTGATTCTAACATCTAACCTGAAGGCAAGAAACCAAGTGAAATATCCACTATGCCAACATTCTGAATAGCATGGTAAAATTAAGCTGTTTTTTAAAGTTACTTTTTCTAATTATGTAGTCATATTTACTTTTTTACAAAAATGGTAAATTTAAATTCATTTCAAACAATGGAAACTAAAGTGAAAATATTATTTAAAAAATTTTATTTTAACAGGAAACAACTATATCAAAAATGTTTCTTTTTGTATAAATATTAGTAAATGAATTCAAAATTACAAACTTTTGTACTAATCTTAAAATTTATTTGCATCGTGCAAATTCAAAAATGTAGAACACTGTGAAATGATCAAAATACAGAATAATTTTCTTATTAAAATTTGTAACCAATCAGTTATGTGCCATATGTGATACATGCTTAGGCGATCATGTATCTTTCAATACATAACTGATGAGGCAGATTTCTTCCCACAGTAGGTTGCCATTTCTTTCTGTGGTAGACCAGTTGCCATCCAAAGCTATAGAACCCAGTCTATCTTGCTATTTAACCATAGCTGGGGGAAGAAGAAGAGGATTCATATCTTTCCCAAGGGTATTATTATGTAAATGAATTGTAATGGATTCAACTGCAGTTTAAATTCAGCTTTCCAATTCCTCAATCCGCCCTGCTATCCATTATTCCATCCTTGCCTCTCCTTTTTAGCCTGGTTTGTTTGAACAAAGACTATTAGTCAAACAATTTCTATATATTAGTAACATGTGAGAAAACGACAATATTTTTGCATCAACCTAATACTTATCAAATTTATGAAGAGGATTATATATATATATATATATATATATATATATTTATTTGATTTTAAATTTACCATCGAGTAAAAGAAGTATTGTATTTTATGTTCAAAATTATATATAAAAATGATTTAATCATACTAGAGGCCCCTTTAAAGTAGGAAAGGCAATATTTAAAAAAAAAAAAATCAATATATATATATATATATATATATTTATAGCTTTTTCATTTTTTGTTTGGAAGTAAAGTCTGATGATCCACAGTCCTTTTAAAAGGGCTGTGGTGAAATAATTTATTACATGAAACCTTAAAGTGGTCTGTTTTTATTTAAATTATTTATTTATATATATATATATATATATATATATATATATATAGGATTATTTCATCATATCTTAAAAGTATATTCTTAAGTGGAGATATGGTGTTGTGTCTTAATTTGACAGTTCCTCAAGACATGTATGAATACCATACCCCCCCTAACATCTAACCTATATTTTTAGCTTTTCTGCTTTAGCTTTGACCTGTCTTTTGATTGATCAACAGTGACACACCCATAAGATTTTAAAATCTTGATGCCCCCCTCCTTAACTCTTTAGAAAAGAGAAAACAATACGTTTGCTTATTAAAGTAAATCATTTTCATCAAAAGTTACTGAATGTTGCCTGATGACACAATAAGTCCTGAAACACAGAATTTTCCATGTTGCAATGTAAAATATTTTAAAATAAGAATATTATTGAAAAATATTATTCTCTACATTGTATTGAGCAGTTTTAAAAAAAAATAAATGCGAAAAGAACTGTGGATTCTAAATCTGTTTGTTCTTTCTATTTATTGGATAGATGTCTATCTATACAGCTATAATGAGCACGTATTTATAAAGATAGCAAAATATATGCATGTGTATGCATATTTTCAACTTTTACTTTCAGGTTATTAGAAATTAAGAAGAAATCTCTGGTAGAAGTTAGTTAAAAATGAATAATAATTGGCAATGCTTCATCCAATAATTCTTTCATCTAAGATTTCTAAGAAATTCAGACAACTTAAGATTGTCGTCATATTTACCACAATGTTATAACAGAGATGAAGACTGTTTACATTATCCAGACTATTGTCCTCAAGTTTTTTTAGATGAAGCATTGCTAATTATTCATTTTTGACAAGTTTTTTTTTTTCTAGATTTTACACCATGTTTTGGCTGTTGTACACTCTGGCCTTCTTCAGGTGTTTGGAATATCAAACTGAACCCTTTTTATTGCTCACTGGGGTGGACTGTTCTAGTTCCATGTGCCATTAGATCCAGTGACAGGACCCAAAGAGGGAGAGTTCAATACCTGGTTAAGGCGGTGGAGAACTTGGAGAGGGGAATTAACAGGAGATAACTGATAACTGACATCCATTAGACATGGCACGTGGAACTAGAACAGTCTACCCCAATGAGCGAAATAAAGGGTTCAGTTCGACATTCCAACCATCTGAAGAAGGCCGGAGCATAAAACATCCGAAACATTGTGATAAATATGACGACAAAGATGAGGACAACAGTCCGAATAATGTAAATAGTGTACATAATACCTCATCTCAATATAGACAGAAACTTAAAATGAATGAACATATGTTAACACATATTTAGATGAAATAGTCTTTAACACGGAAAAAATATACCGTGTCCTTTCAGGATGTAAGTGATCATGGCTCTCCACAAATTTTGTGCCTCTGCTAACTCCCCCAGATCACGTTCTGCCATGCACTTGCTTAAGCCTACTAGTTATGTCATTCATTACTTTCCTTTGTCTCTTTTTCCCTCTATTCGAACTGTGTGTATTAGATTCTCCAGGCCCTCCTTTCTCATTATGTGTCCCAGAAACTTCGACTGCCTCTTCCTTATGTTAAGTATTAGGTTGGTGCTCCTTATGTTAAGTATTAGGTTGGTGCAAAAATAATGAGGTAATAATGTCGTTTTTTTGACGTTAAAAAATACGTCAAAAAACAACATTATTACGTCATTATTTTTGCACCAACCTAATATAAGCTTCCTTCTTGTTAGCAGAGATGTGGTTCTAGAGAAGGAGCCTTGAGTCTCTTCTTCATCTTTGAGGAGACTGTCCTCCTATATGGCAGCAAATGTTGGACAGTCATCATGAAGCAGCTCAGCACTCTTTTCTTTATCACCAAAGAAATCCTCCTGTCTTGCAGTACTCAGCCAAGGATGCATTTCAAAAGATGGGCAACCATGTGAAATAGTGCATGATTCTTATTTTTTTTTTTTTCTGTTTTAATTTTCTGAAAATCTGTGTGAGAATTCAGAGTTTGGTGTTATCAAAATGATGTTGGTTTTTATTTTATCTCATAAACCATGAAAATATTACCGAAATTAACTTGGTGTATTTGTTTTTCTTGCGAGTATTTGAGATAATGAAGAAATTTTGAATTGCATTAAAAAATTTCACCACATCAAATCCATTATCTCATTGTATGATTATAACTGTTTCTTGAAAAGTAAATATTGATAATTGTGTTAATTTCAGATATATAGCATTAGATACTTTCGTCATAATAAAACTTCTTCTCAGTGTGTCTGGGATCATAGCTCTCCACATTTTCTTTTTAACTTAGAAGATTTAGTAAAAAAAACAAAGGACAAAATTTACTAACCCCTATTCTGCAATCCATTTACTCAATGCATAATCCCTGTCTAGCAAGCTTGTTTTCCTCTGTCCTTCTTGCCTGTGAGTGTCAAATTTTCTAAGCTCTCTATCCTCATTTGCTCTAGAAATTTCAAATGCTTTCTGATTCTAAGTCATTTTTGCTTCCATTTTTGATAAAACTGTCATTGCTCACATTTTTATTCCATGCTATTCTCAGCATCTTTCTGTTGCTTCAATTCCCTTTTCCTACATGGTAGTGAATACTGGACAATCTCTTCACAGATGGAAGACCAATATTACATAATATGCCAAAGTATTAAGAAACAGAAAAAATTAGTGGTTCAGTACTCTTTTCTTTGTTTCTAATTGAGATAACAAAAGACACTTTCCAAAAGTTAAGCAAAGAAATTGTGAGATTGTAAAGTTATTACATGATAAAATCAGGATAATTGGGAAAAGATTTGAAAAGAGATCAGAAAACAATCAATGATGAAATTGAAAACATTGGCAGGATAACATGTAGGAATAATTCAGGAAAGTGGCTTGACCAGCAAGAAAATATTTCAAGAAGTGGGTGTCAAGGATATCAACAGAAAGAAAAGATGCTGAATATTAACACTTCTGCTGCTAACTATGGAGATCTTCGTTTTTCTTATCTTGCTCCAGCTGGCTAAATACAGAAACCTACGTTTTTTGTATACCTCTGTTATGAGTTTCCCGTTGCACCATCTATCATAAAATCACAAAGGACAATGCTTCAAAAGATATCATGTGTATACCCATTACTGATCTGGTAAGTCATTCCCAGGTATATCCATGAAAATGGAATGCTGTAAAACACACTGGTGCCAGTTTTCTGTGTAGGTTGAAATTTGGCATTTTCTTTAAAAATGGCTGGCCGGATGGCGGCAGTACTGGGCAAATGAGTAGCAGTGAAAGTGTTAAGAACTTTTTTTTTTAATACGAGATATATCTTTTGCTGATTTAACCAAACTACATGAAAACTGATTTCTTAATAGCAATTTTTACTGATGAATACAGAGCTACATTGGAGGTATCTTGTAAAATCTCATATCACCAAATAAGTTACCATTGATATTTCTAATAAAATAGATATGCTGAAATTCATATCTTCTTTTATGTGACATGTTCCATCAGGACGTATGTGATCATGACCCTCCACATCTTTCTGTCTCTTGTAGCTCTTAATAAGTTCAGTCTTTTTGTTATTTCTCTCAAACCCTATCCTACCATTCATTTGCTCATCAAGTTTGTTATGCAATGCTTTCTTCTGTTCCTCTTTCCCTCAATCTGTCCTGTGAGTATCAAATTTTCAAAGCTCTTCTTCCTCATTATATGCCCCAGAAATTTCAACTATCTCTACCTGATGTTAACTATAACTTTCCTTTTTGTTTCCATTTTCTCCAAACCATCATTGTTGCTCACATGCTCAGTCCCTGGTAACCTTAGCATCTTTCTGTAGAAGCACATTATACAGATGAAGAAAAGACTTGAAGCAACAGAAGAGATTGGCTAGCATTCACTGTTGTATAGGAGGACACCTAACAGTATGGTACACTTTTCTTTGTTTCCATGAATTTTTTCCGTCTCTTAATACTCTGCTTAGCTTTTTGAAAGCATCTTTGAAATCCTAAAACATATTGGGATGGTGTCACACTTTCTGTTCTCCTGAAAATTCTTTTCAACATCCACTAAGCCTGTTTTGAAAATATTCATTTTCATAATAAAATCTGACATAATGTAGTCGTGCATTCCATGTCGCCTCTGGTTTCAATTCTTCATATCTCAGTGTGATGTCAAAGACTAGATCAGTAATGGTCAGTTTTTCTTTTACTCACTTTTATTTCATCAGGAACAATAGTTGTAACATTATTGCACTATCAACTCCTTCAAGAAACAGAGATGGATGTCAACTGGTTAAACCAGCAGGTAGAGATAATATTTATCTCATTAAGGAATCTGGATGCAGTAACACATTTTGGTCCTATTAATTCTTGCCACAGACATGATGGGTTTATGCCTTTTTAGACCTGTATAAAAACTTAAATAAAGCAATCTATCATTGTCATGATTTCATGCTCACAGGATTCCCCCTGTCTACTGTTTTCACGTCACCAGAATTCAAATTTGCATAGACTAGTCTGAAATAACAAATCACATTCTGTAACAGTATATCTGTTCTTATACTTAATAAAATCCCTTTTACCTGAAATAAGTCTCTTTCTACTTTAAGATGCATGTAAAAATGGCTAAATTTCTGTCAACTTAAGAAAATTTGCATAGAGTTGATTGAGTTTTACTTAATTTTATAAGCTTACTTTTTATGTCTGCTGAGAGATTTTACAGTTTTTTAGTTGACTGGACATGAATGATGGCTAAGCGAAAACCTTTATCCTACACTTTCATCATTCTCTGCTAATTATCAAAATGTCAAACCGAGTACCTATATATAAATGGTCCACTCTCTCTAGTCATTTTCTGTTTGTGTTTATTTCTCTCAGTCTGTTCCTATCTCTATTGAAGTCTATTTCTCTATCTATGCATCTATTGATTTCTGATTGTACGAATCTATTAATAATTTATTAAACATTTATCAACAAGCTGATTGATATAAACAGATAGCTCGATATATAGATAGATAGACATGAGCAGACTATCTTACTCTGCTCATATTCATCTATACATCTTAGATATGGACTGAGCAGACTAAGATGTATAGATAGACATGAGCAGAGTAAGAGAGGCAGACACAGTCTGCCCCGTATCCACCTGTGTCTGCCTCTCAGTCTGCTTGTATCCATCTGTCTAAGGTGGATACGGGCAGACTAAGACAGCTAGACAGATACGGGCAGACTAATATGTACAGAATAAAAATAGATAAGAACAGACTGGTAATAGTTATAAACAAAGTCTGTTCCTCTATGTCCGTCTGCACCTATCTGTCTCTGTTTATATCTATCTTAATTTCTTTTTCATATCTAAGACTGGTAGATACATAGATATGTATCAACTGAGATAGGAATAGATTGACAATGGATATGAACAGAATAAAAGATTGATATAAAAAAACTGAGTAGATATAGGATTGTGTATGTGTCTATGGAAAATGTTTATCATTAACTGTCCATTTGATTGGTCACTGTGTGCAATGCCTTCTGGGTAAAAAGCTTTATTACATGCAATCAATTTTCTTTTCCATTCAGCTTCAGTTCATCTATCCGTCCGGCTATCATTTGCTTGGACCAAATTCAGACGTTAAGTAGATTCATTCATTTTTTTTTCTTCAAGGCAAATCTAGAAAAATTAGGGTGTAGGGATAAGAAAAAGTATAATAATGAGATTGATATCTGCATCAACTTAATACTTAAAAAGAAAAACTGCTTGTGATAAATTAACTAAGAGATGAATTAAAACTAAAAAAAAAAAGATGCTTACAACAATAGTGAAAAATTAAAGTTGTAATTGTTGGACCATTTTCCTTTAAACTTTAATGACATAAAATGCTGAAGATGCTGCAGAAATGTTCATCTCATTCTCTCTCACTCCAATTAATGTCATTATTTTTTTTAGAATTGTAGATTTTGTATGCTTTTCTCTTAGCATTGTGGATGAAATAATAAGGATATTCGTGGTTTTTAAAGATGTTTGCTTTGTATATTTCTTCAGGTAAGATTCTTCATGGTCATGAATAGAATCTTAATATTAATAAAATCTGGAATAATTATATTAATTTTAACAACAATAACTAATAAACTAGATAAAAACAAAATGCATAAAATCGATTATCCAAAAAATTTATTCAATATTAAGGAGTTAGTAGGTAATGTTAACAATATCAAAATAATTATAACCACATCTCAAACTATTATGTATATGATCAGTACCAAAAATATCCGTAACAACAACAACAACAATAATAATAATAATTCTGAAACAGGTCAATATAAAATAATATATTAGAATGAACTGCTGTGACAGTTTGAGTAAACTTGCAGAAATGTAAAAATGTATTTATGAACACAAAAAGTATCTTATACACAACAATTTATCGAATGAATTTGTGGTTGAACTATGTATGACAACTTTTAATAAATGTGGCATTCTTTACGCAAAAGAGAAAGTAATTTACTTACGCAAAAGATTCTTGAGAGTGCCATGATTAAATCTCACCAAAATATAAATCTAAACCCTGGATTTTTTCAAATATCTCTGTTACTGAAAGAATTACTCCTTTTCTAAGCCAACACAGATGAATATAAAAATGTAAAAACATTAAAAGAAAATGGTAAAATTCATAACCTCCTGTTATTTAGTTTGAGAAATTAATTTACATATTATATATTTTAAATAATATAAATAATGATTACATGAATTTAAAAAAAACATTAAACAACAGCATTCAGTTACTTTTGTTTATGGAGGATGCTAAGTAACATAATTTAATGTCCAATAGTTTACCTAAGGTAATTTTAAAAATTCTGAAAAACTAACAACACTCCTAAATATACTTCAGGCTAACTGAAAATCAACATATTTTGATTATAAATACATTTTACAAAATAAAATCCTTACATTTGCTTTGATAAAGTTCATCGGAGGATGAAACATGGCAGCTAAGATAAGTTTTCATTTTGTCTTTATTCTGATTGTCCTTTTACAGATATATGCGTGTGTGTGTTATGTTTTTAGTTATATCTTAATTATTACACACATAAAATAAATTATATAAACACACACTTACATTACTTCATGAAGATTGCATTCAAGCATAAAACAGACTGTCACTGCTTGGTGTTGACCCCAGTGTCCACTTTTATATGTACACATGCTCTATCCCTGATATTGAGCACTTTTACTCATAAATATAACTTATCTTAAAATTTTTGAGGTTTTGTTGAGGCTATAATGAAAACATAATGGAAGTCACATTGAATTATTTGTTTTGAATTTTATTAATATTTCCTTTCTTATTAAAATGCATATTTCTGCATTACAAGTCTTGAAGATTGGTGTCATTTTGAAAATTAGAAATGTGTGAGAGCTATGCTGGTCAAACATCAAGGCAGATATGGGTACAAATACAGATCATTAAAGAAGTAAGAGGGTACAAATGAAAAAAAAAAAATTGACAAGTTTTTCCAGTTTACTGAAGCAGAGATTAAACGCATTGGAGTGTTATCATATCTTCTATTTTCTTTTCTTTCTTTTTCCGAGTGAAACCAAAACATGTCACTGATATGATATTTTCATCCATCTTCATGATCAAAATGGAATAGTCCATTATTTATGAGGTATTGGCAGAGTGTAACATTTGTGCTAACGAAGCTAAAGGTAGAATTATAATATGATTATATTAATTAAATGCAAAGGAAATATCAAATTAAAATTTATAATAAAATTTGATAAATATGTTATGCAATATTCCATCTCAAATATTTTTTTTTTTTTACTGTTGCTATATCATGTTACTGATGTCTGAAAAGATGAGTCCTCTAAATTTAATCATTTCACCCCAATCACTAAGACACAATTTTAGAGAATATGAAAAAAAAAAACCCACTATTAAGGATAGAGTGAGCAATAAAAGAACAGGAATTGAGAAAACAGAAGATAACGATTGACATTGCATTTAAATTTTTGAAGATCAAAATTGACTGGGAAGCAAGAAGCCAGAGGCCAGAAGAGAATTCTATAGTACTTCTTGCTTGTAGAAGAAATTATTAATACAGTGTAACCCAGATATAAGAGAGATTTTCTCTGGTTCCAAATTAGAGCCATACTTACCTAAACAAAATAGACCAAACCTGGATATAAGAGACTTATTCTCCGGTCCCGACAACTCTCTTATATCCGGGTTACACTGTATACAACTTATGGTTACATCTAGCCATTTAAAATATAAAATGGTGAGACCTTACTGCCAATCTAGTACTGTACTCAAATTCTTAAATTCTAGGTAGCAAAGAGAACAATTGCCAACAATTGTTCATCAGATAATTGCCATGAAAGTATTTCTAGAACAGGCACATGGAAGCTACTTAACAGTGGTGAGAAAGTGACTGAAGCCGAGATGCCAGATCAGGACAAATAACATTGCAGATTATCTATTTAGAGATTCTTGATAAAATTCAAAGAATAACAGGAGCATCAGACAAGATATGGCAAAAATATTCAAACTATGGATGAATGGTTGAATATGTAGAATAGATTCTAACGAGAAAAATTTTCTAGCAAAATATAGCTGCAAATTTAGAAATTGATTCTAAGAAAGTTGGTTCACTA